>JBAMHW010000022.1:13989830-14001468 GCA_037177495.1 Rhadinocentrus ornatus
GACCATGCAACAAGGATGAAATGTGTGCTTGTAGGGGGGCCGTGATCACGCCGCACCCCAAAGCACCATGGGGAGACGGAGGGAGCCTGAGGGAAGCCTGATGTCCCAAAGGCCCGGCAGGTCCACAGAGCACAGACTCCAGGACAGCCAAAGCGGAAAGAGCAGCGGTCCCACTCAGCCCAGTGGTTGCTAGCTAGTTTGATTTTAAACTAAGTCAAGTATGGGTAAAACACTAAATCCGGGAAACGCTGCAAAATGTGTTCCACACGTTTGAAGTTGTTTTCAAATCAATTAGTTGCTAAATGTATGTAATATTTGTTAAATTGTTCACTGCACATTTTCCCCTCAAAGTGTGCTGCAACATCTTAAAATTCCTAATGTGAAGATAGTTAAATAACAATAATTCTTAAAAGAGAAAAGTGACAAGTCCTTTAATGATTGCCATTTTTTTTAACAGCTTGACCTTTTAATCCATGTCTGAGCATTTCCAATACTGAGAACTAATAATCATTCATTTTGGAATGCTGGCTCCAGTGTCAAGTTTGATGTCCTCTGTAGACCATCTCAAGCGTTATGTATTTGTGGTCCAAAGATAGCCTTAACATGACTGCAATAAAATGCCCAATCTGTTTCTGAATTTGGTGAGCTTCTTATTGCAAATGATCCTAGAACTGCTTTGTGTTTATGTATGTACACTATTTAAAAGTCTTTAGTTTAAAACTAGCATTTTTAAAAATCGTCCTTTTTCACCTCAATAAAAGCAAACTTGAATTTGTTTTGTTTCTATTGGAAAACACTTCATGCCCCACTGGCTTTGTTCCCAGGTTAACATATTCATTGCAGCTCACCATAATAATTACAGCTTTGCATGTAATCAGAATATCATAACAATGAATGTGGCCTAGTTAGCATGCTGAGTGTAGGGAGGGACTGAAAGAAGTCACCCTAATCCTCAGTCTGTTGTGAGTGTTGCTGTGCAGTCTGAAACTCATGCTCACCCTGCTTTTCCTCAGCCAGAGGTCATGATCGCTAAAGCCCTCAGCAGCAAACATGGAGCTTTTTTCCTTGCAGCCATTTTGGACTGGTAGCCTTGGAGATGTGGGTCATGCAGTGATGGAATAGAGAGGCGACTTGTGGCTGGTGGTGGAGTAAAAGCACTGCAGGCTGGCGGAGCAGACAGCAGAAGCAGTAGAGAGCCATAAACTCTCATTATATCTGGGTCATCTGGGATTCTCCAGCTGCAACAAGCAGACAAGGCACTATTATGCAAGAGAAGAGAGATGATGGAAGTTATGGGTGCTGGGGCTTGTAGTTACAATGGGGGAGTCTCTTTGCTCAGTGGCACATATGTCAGAATGATGTCTTGATAATTTAACATGAGACTAGCTGAACTCTGGTTAACTTAGCCACCTAAAAGCATGCTGCTGTTTATACATGGGCATATTCTAACTTAAAAGTCATGAACAACTTAACACGAACAATTTAAATAATCAAACACATTTTGAAGTTAATTAAAATACAAACTATGGGTTCCACTGTGAAAGGCTATCTTCTCATATTGCATGGTTTATGTATACAGCCACTAAAACACAGACATTACAAAGTGATTGATGACTAGATGTAAAAAGAAATGTTGTTTTTTTAAAGGTTTTTGTTTCTTTTATAAATAAATACATACACTTTTTATTGTCATTGAATGCATTGATGTTGGGATGCCAAACAAAATATAAAACAGGACACAGCAGCATCTCACAAGACATCAAAACAGAAAATAGAAAGATTTATAACATTATTTTGCCCAAAGTGTTTTCTGTTTGGTTTTGCTGTGTTTTCAGATTTGTTTCAACCTTGCTATTAATGAAATATTTTACATTTAGCCACACTTTGTTGTTGTTTTGCTGCATTCTTGGTTTTGCACCACAAGAGCACTGCAGGCTACTAAAACAATCTGATAATCAAATAACTAATTCTTCTTGAATTCAGTATTTCAGATTTATCTTTCGTGTAGTCCTGAAAGAGTTTGAAGCTATGTAAAATAAAAACAAGAAACAAACATTAAATAATATGACAAATGGTATTTTGGTATACTAACATGAGGACACAAAGTTGTAGGCCATATTGTTGTGTCTCTCCTATTGTCCCCGCTCCGTGACCGCCCCGCTTTAAGAATCCGGACTTATGATTGGTGGAGATGGTGTGGCTTTGTCGTCATAACCACATTGCCCATTCATCGGCGGACTTGGGCGTTGTACTCCGCATCTCATTTGCAGCGGGGCCAATTTCTCCATCTACAAGCTCCGCTCGAGGAAAAAAAAAAAAAAAAAAAGGGGGAAAAAATTGGAAGAATTTCTTTTGCACCTTCGCAAGATTTAAAGTGCTTGTTAGTCTCTTTGCGGTCATTTTGATTTCGAACCCATTCTTCGGCTTCAGTCGCACAAGGAGGCGTCGGCGTTCCTTGAATTTTTGGGAGGAAGCTTGCGGTCTTTGTTCATTCATCTGATCGGTTGGGTTCCTTTGTTGGAACAAAAGCATGGGAGCGCAAATCTCCAAAACCACTGGAAAAGAGGAAGCCGCGGTGGAAAAGCCAGCAGAAGGTGCAGCTGTTGCATCAAAGACGAACGGACAGGTAAATTGCGGTTTTAATTATTTAAGTATTAATTGCACAAACATACATTTCGTCTCAGTTTTGCAATGTGTTGCGTCAATGGCGTGCTCCATGTTTCCTCATCCACACGCTCACCGGCATTCAGGGAAAGTGGCCACATGTATCCATATTTCTCCAGCGGCTGCATTGATATTCTCTAACTGCATCGCTGCATATAGTTTCGAATTTTACTTAAAAGCTCGTGATTTCATTAATGCTTTGTAAATACTCCATTAATTGGAAATACGAGTTAGACTGCAGAACTAATTCTACAAATGCTAAGTTTAATCTCTGAATGTTTCAAATGTGTGTGTATATATTTACAATTAACATATCGTTAGCTCTACTAGCCCCTATAAGTCATATTTTACGGTTTTATAGGCGACGTTGGACACTCAATAAGCAATATTAGTAGAATAATTGGACAGATAACACGTAAGCCAATGATACTATGAGTGTGACGATATCTTATTTGTGCCAAAGTGGCCAAAATATTGCCTCTGTTTTCACTCATTGGGTTGAAACGTGTGCAGCAGGGGTTTGTGGTCGCCGTCACTGTGGCATGGCCATTTTAAAAAAAGGTACCACGCCTTTGTTGCCAGTTTCAAGAAATGAACCACGTTTCTTCTTTTTTTTTTTTCTTTTTTTTTTTACAGATGGCCCATAAAATCAAGAAATTGCAAAAAGCACTTAGAAAACACGAAGAACAGTCTTAAACAGAATATTGCACATTGACAGATTCAATAGATGAAGAAAAGAAACGGAGAAGAAAAAAATAAAATAAATTTCTGTGATTCCATCGACTCCCCAAAAACCGCCACCTAGTGGATTCCGACTGTACTGCAGCTTTAACCACTAGCCTACTGCTGAAAGCCAGACATCTGTCGTCATTCTCCTAGTAACAGAAATTGCTGCAGTTTTTGGGCTATTTTCCTATTGGTTAATACTTTTCTGAGAATTTTATTAAGTATTACAATACTCCACACCTTGCCTTGTAGGCTTCAGTAGTATAAAAACAATTAAGAGCATCTAACTCTTGTATTGCACAATGAAGCTCATGTTTAAAGTGACACATTACTGTCTTCTTTTAGGAGAATGGGCATGCTAAAAGCAATGGAGATGCTTCTCCTGCAACAGAGGAAGCCAATAAAGCTGATGTACAGGCCAATGGAAGCACTCCTACTGAAGAGGCGCCAAAAGAAGAGGGTGAAAAGGTAGAGGGCACAGAGGCTGCCACGAACGGAGAGTCTTCGGCCAAGGCGGAGGAAGGCACTCCAACCACCAGTGAGGATGGCAAGCAGAAGAAAAAGCGTTTCTCTTTTAAGAAACCCTCCTTTAAGCTTAGCGGCTTCTCTTTCAAGAAGACCAAGAAAGAGTCTGAAGAGGCAGCTGAGGAAGGAGAAGCTGCACAGCCAGCCGAAGAGGAGAAGCCTGCATCAGAGGAGGCAGCTACTGAAGAGGCCAAGCCAGCTGAGGATGGCGAGGAGGGAGCCAAGGAGGGTGCAACTGAGGAAGTGAAGCCAGAGGAAGCTACTGTTGGAGAGGAGAAACCGGCTGAAGCTTCACCTACTGAGCCAGAAACAGCAGCCAGCCCAGAGGCCACAACCGCTGCTGAGTAATCCTGCCCAATGAGACACCGGAATGAAGGATGATGTAGCCCGTCTGAAGGAATAAGAGGACATGTCTAAAACCAGGGATTTTTTTTCTTCATTTTGTTTACTACTCTGCAACCATCTCATCCATAGAGACTGCAACGGCCCTGGCAGTGATGGACAGGAGGTGCAGTAGAGTGTGTGCTGCTTCCTCACTGCGTGTTGGTGCTTGCATGTGTGATGTGGGTGTGTGTGTGTGTGCAAGTTTGAGTGGGATTTTTCTTCTTTCTTTTCTACATGATACCATGACATGTTGGTGAATTTAACATATTTAATCATAGTATTTGGTGCTGGGCAATTGGATGTAGCAGCTAAAGCTGTGTCTGCAAGATCTGACACAATGTGATATTTAAAGGGAAATTCCTTATCCAAGTCTTAAATGTTGTCTTTGCAGTGCACAGTTGTTTACAACTCTTTTAAGCTCAGTGCTCCTGTGGACACAAACCATTCCTGAACTAGATTTAGTTGACTGTCAAAAAAGGGAAGAAAAAAAAAAGGTGCTCATCAAGTTCCATAGATTCCAACATCTCATTTCTGTAGTAATGCACGTTGTATAGACTTTGATATTACTGGTTTTATGACTGAGATGTACCTAATGACTGAAGTTTTTAACTTGATTACCCATTGTAAATGAATTTTTTTTTCTTTTTTTCACCATTTGTAAGATTAAATAAAATTGGGAGATGTTTTAAGCAGATTCTGCATCAAGCTGTGATTATAAAACCACTTCAAGTCTACACAAAGCACAACATGTCAGTTAGAGGTAGTTTTTAAATGGCATTTTCCTTCTGTATACAATGAGGCTCAATATTCAATATGGAATGTAACAAATCCTGGATACTGGCGACAAGGTGTTAAGTTTATTTCTGAGTTCTGACGAATAAAGCAATGAAATGTGCATCAGTACCATGTGCTAATTTATTCTTGAACTTCAGCAAAGCAAGCCACCTTCCTTTGAATTCCTTTCAAATTAAAAGTAGAATATTATCATGTGTGATGGGGATCAGCATGATGGATTTTCTTTCCTTTGCTCCACAGCGCCCTCATGTGGACCTCTGCATAATTAAAAGATTTCCATCAGTGATTATAGTCAGGACCTAATGTCCTAAAAATATTCAGTGGTGATACAACTGTTCTCATTTTCTGCTCCATCCATCAAATACAAAGTATTGAACAACATCTAGGATAGAATTCATCTGGATATGATGGTGTTTGTAAAAGACATTTTTAATGTGTCTAGGGAGGTTTATTATGTAGAGCAAACAACTAAAGTGCAGACTTAAATGATGGCTGTGCTCACCATCAAGTTTGGATTCTTGCTGCAAAACCTCAAAGCCCCATAAAACACCAGGTTTAAAAATAAAAAAAAAACAAATAAATCACAAAAACTCCAGGGGACTGCTGCAGACTTCTTCAGGGTGTTTTTAGTGGTCCACATTTGTATTCATGTTCATTGCAAACCATCTATTTTCTTGGCACCCAGTTTAACCCTGTGTACTTTAGCTCTGGCCACCACAAACAGGGTGTGCTTTACACATATTTCTATTTCTGCTTCCTGGTCTGGTTGTCCAGCTGGGTCAGGTTGTTGAGGCATTTGCTGCTCAGTTTGTCCCCCAGTGTGCTGCACATTCTGAAATATGCCATTATCCCACGCATCACTCTGTTCTCAAAATTGCTGGATGCTTCTTTGTTTTGCTTCTGTCTTTCCAAAAGAACAGTTTAATCAGATATAACGTGAGTTTTTAAGCTAATATTTGTTAAGTGTATCCAGGTAATTTAGGAGCTCTCTTATGGAGTCAACCAGAAGCAGCACTCTCCATCTGTGCTTCTGTCTGCACCATCTTATGCACCAACCACAGCCCGTCTTTGAGTTCTAGAGCCCTTAGATGGCAATCCCCAGTGGTTTGTTTAACCAGCTTCCTCTCTTTTCTGCTCCTTGGGCCTCTCACCTAACCACTGTCTCGCCCTCTCCCTAGGAAGATCAAACATATGCTGCCCTGCCAAATGACCATCCCTGTCCCTCATCCCACACCCAAGCTATTTTCAGCACACCCAGACTTACACAGTAGAGTAGCCTTCCTAAACTTTGGCTACAGCGCGAACAACCATTTGTTCAGTGGGAAAAAAATATTTTATTAATCTCCTTCCTTTTAGCTTTTATAAAAGATCTGTGGTACTTTACTGAATTATGGGAAGGTGTTGCTTAAACTTTTGAGTCCCAAATCTCCATAAATTTCTACTAAATATCACTTTGTTAAAATAAATGACAACTAAGGTTTACTAAAGTAAAGTAGAAAAGTTCATTTTGGTGAACTAAAATCTTGGGTTATTTATGTTGTTGTGATGAAAGGCTAATTTCTATCAGTTGTGATGAATCCAATGATCCCTACTGATACAAACTTAAGTATACATAGACTTACCTACAAGGTTTTTACAGCCATATTTAAAATTTGATTTTGTTGTTTTTATGAACAATGGCACGGGTCACCCCCAAAATCTGACTGACCTCCCCAGTTACTACCCTAAGAATAGACAATCAAATTATAACAAATTTTCAATGAAAACTGACTTTTATTTGTGTAAATTTCAGATGCCCATGTGCAAGTGAATGCAGCATGTCATGTACCCTTGCTCTATATGATGTTATTAATCAACACCACCAGATTCTTGATCATAATGCATGCACTCATACCATAGTTTCACCTCACTAACTGGCTATATGATAATATTGTGTGAACTGTTTACATCTTATGAAAAGGGTCTGAAAGCCATAAAACCACCAGTTGTGACAAATTCAAATGGCCAGTAATGCTAAAGAAACACTAATAAAACTTGTGATTTGTTTTCATTATCAATGAAATTTAAGAGTTTGTGCAGTGATGAAGTGATAAAGTCATACGATGCAGAATAATCCTGTGCCCCTGCCTAGCCTCCCTTCCCATGAACATTTTAATCAACCTGCCCCTGGCTATGGAAATATTTGCAGAAAGAGCTAATGACTGCCCATTTACTTACAGATGCTGGACTCATGACTCCAGGGAATTCAAAAGCTGCAAGAACGAGGTTACACTAAACTCTTATAGACAGGTCTGTGTCTTACATCCCTTCCAGCTGTGGTTTCAGTCTTTCTTTAATCCAGGACAATACAGACACTCTTTATTGAATCACATTTGAGTGTTTATTTTCTGCACTCCTGAAGCAGTAAATTTTTTTTCCTATTTAGTGATGAGAGGGAAAAGAGAAGTGCTTCCAGAGTTGGAAGTTTGATGTAAAGACAACTAAAGCATAGGAACAAACACATATAAGCAGTTTTCATTGTAATTTTTCTGTTTCCATATTTACACTACTCGATATTTCACATTAGAAATTTTATCATACATATAAGTTAGTCACGTCTACAGACACAGATTAATTTAGTCACAAAAATATGCTATATATTAAGTTATAATATGGAAGCGGACACACAAAATAAACAGTGACTAGTTAGTACTTGCTTTAAATTAAAGACCTCATTTGTAATTAATTATTTTTATGTTGGGGAGCATACTACAAAATAAGTCTCCCATTGAAAGGGTTTCCTGATAAAACCTTATATAATCTGGTTCCCCATATTTTACTTTTTAAAAGTGTGTATTTTTTCTGCTAATCTTTTCTACAGAACTCACTCAATACTCATTCTCTTATGTTTGCTAATTTATTTCTGTCATTACTGATTACATATATATTATCTGCAGTGTTATCTGACCTGTGGCTGTGCAGAGAAAGGTTGCATGGGTTTAAGCCAGTCAGAGTGAGTAAGTGTGCATACATTACTCTGATTGTGTGAAGCTGCATAAAATCAAATGTGTGGCAATAAATCTTCTAGTTCGTAAGTGCTGGACCAGCTTTCCAATAAATGTAAGAGGCACAAAAAACATCATTTTTAACATAACCTAAAACCTAATTAGTTTAGCATGGATTTTAAAAAGTGTCCTATTATTTTGGTTTTAGTGTATTTGTTAATCTTATTAACTATGTTTTTGTTTTTAAATATATAATTAGAACTTACTTTATGCTGTTTTACTTCCTTTTCACAATATTATTAGTTAGCTTTGCATTTGACCACATTATATGTATCTGTCTGTATTTCTTAATATCTGTTCAATGTCATATCATCCCATTTAAAGACAAAAAAATAGACAAAAAATTCATTAAGACATCATTTAATTGGGCCATTTTGCTTTACATGACACAATGCATGTCCAGGGTTATAACAATGTTGCTGTCAATTTGACCATTACCATTTCACAAAATATTCAAGTCATATTTCTTACAACATGTTGCATAGAAAGGAATTGCTGTACTTCTAACAAGGTTATTGGTCACTCAAAACAACAAAATAAAGGTTGTACAAAAATAAACAAAAACAGACAAACACTAAATTAAAAGTCACCATTTGAAGTCAGTATAAAAGGAACAACGTGGAAAATAAAAAGTCAGGATACAACACAGTTATAACACCTCAATTTCACATGCTGTCTCTATTACAGAAGCTCACTGGAACATTGTGGATTGCTTCCCCATCCCTGATCACCTGTTTTTATAAATTAATTTTCCTTCTTCAAAGCACCTATTTCTTATCATTTCAAGTTGAGATGCCACTATTCCTCAAAGATGGTTGTACTGCCTGTCTGTTGGACTGAGGAAAATAAACAGGGAGTTAACTTTGAGAAATAGATTGCAAAATGAGTTGGTGGCTTTTGGGAACTACTGAATCAACGTATCACGTTGAAGCAATGAGGAACCCAGAGAAAGAGCAGTGGACATTCTCAGCAGCAAAGACGCCACCAGCCTCATCATCGGGGATCTGAAGATAGACTGTGTCCTGCACATCAAGCAAGAGGACAGCACTACCAGACATCTGGTCCAGGAAGCCCTTATTGTACTCATTATAAGTGAACATAACAGGCTGACCATTTTTGTACAGAGCCACCAGGGCATGAGCTCCATTAACATGGATGCTGTAGGAGAAGTAGTAAACTCCAGGAATTTGGCAAGTGAAAATGCCTGTCTCTGGGTCATAGTGATTTTCAGCATTGTACACTTCTTGGTCAAACTTGATAGGGCTGCCAGCAGGAGGGTAGGAGGTGGCCAGAGCTGCAGTAAAAGCAGACATGGGGGACTTGACCATAACCTCACTTAGACCCATTCCCTTCTCAAATACAACCTCACCAGGAGGACCGGGTGGACCAGGAGGGCCAGAGGGTCCAGGTTCTCCATCAACTCCAGGCTCACCGGGCAGACCAGGAGGACCCTGAGGTCCAGGGACACCCTTAGCAGCCAATCCAGCAGGCCCAGGAATACCAGGGAGACCTGGGTGCCCCTTAAGACCAGGAGCACCAGAGGGACCTTGTGGGCCAGTAGATCCTCTGGGACCTGGGGCACCATCAGATCCAGAAGCACCTTGCTCACCTGGACGGCCAGGATGGCCTTTGGGTCCAGCAGGGCCAGGAATACCTGGGGCACCTGAAATACCTGGAGCACCTACATTACCTTTATCACCAGAAGGTCCAGTAGCCCCTCTGGATCCAGGAGGACCAGCTGCACCTGGATATCCCTGTTTACCTGGAAAACCCTGTGCTCCCTGGTCTCCCTTATGTCCCTTAAGTCCTTGAGTTCCAGTGGCACCTACATCACCTTTAGGGCCAACAGCACCAGGCTCACCTGAGAAACCTCTCTCACCCTGACGTCCAGTAGGACCAGGGGGGCCTGTTGCACCAGTAGCACCAGTATATCCTGTAGGACCTTGCTCACCCTTTGCACCTGGGGCACCTGTACTACCTGTAGCACCCCTCTCTCCCTTCTCTCCATTTGCACCTGGTTTTCCATACCCTGGAACTCCAGGGGCACCAGGGGCTCCAGCAGGTCCTTGGTGGCCTTTAAGCCCAGCAGGACCAGGCAGACCTGGAGCACCATTCTCACCTGATTTACCTGGAAGACCAACACCTGGGGCACCAGTGTGTCCTTTAGGTCCTTGTGGTCCCATGGGACCAGGTTCACCATCTCTACCTGGGATACCTGACTTTCCTGACTCACCTGGCGCACCTGGTTTTCCTGGCCTTCCAACTCCTGCAGCACCTGGTGATCCAGGTGCCCCCACAGGTCCCTGAGGTCCTGTCTCACCTTGAGGTCCTGAAAATCCTACCCCTCTGTCACCCTTTGCACCTGGCAACCCAGGCACACCTGGATGTCCTTTCAGACCAGGCTCTCCTCTAGGTCCCATTGGTCCAGGAAAACCTGAAGATCCGGGCTTGCCAGTAGCTGATAGACCAGCAGGTCCAGGGCTTCCAGTAGCTCCAGGGGCTCCCCTAGGTCCTTGAGAGCCAGTGGGTCCAGGATCTCCCTTCTCACCATGTGCTCCAGGAATGCCAGGTTTGCCAGGTCCACCTGGCGATCCAGGTTTACCAGCGACTGAGCGACCAGGAGCTCCAGGAGGTCCTTGAGGTCCAGGCAGACCTATGCCATTCTCACCTGGGGGCCCAGGTGGGCCAGCAGGGCCTTCAGGACCAGGCTCACCTGGATAACCAGGCTCACCTGCCACTACTGTGAAGAATAAAAAAGAAACAGTCATAAGTACAACAAACAAACCAAAAAATAAACAAGCAAAATCTAGACTTTAGTTACTCTCATTTCAAAAGTTACATCATGAAGTATATTCATGGTGTAGTACAGCTTGAATCCAATATGATGATTATGTTAAGGTGGTAATAAAAACATCCTTTTAAGTTTGTTTGTACAGAGTAATTGTCTGTGTCACATTCATGGAGCAACATTTAAAGTCTCTTTTGTAACTTCTGTACTTTTAGGGAAATGAACTTAAAAATGCAATAATGTGGACGTTCTAGCCAGTTCTAGCAACATCATACCTCACAACATGGCTGCTCAGCAATAAAAAGGGGAAATAAACTGTAACTTTTAAGATATAAACATTCCTAATGGTTGTTTTATCATAAAGTTAAACATAGTTGGGACACAATCTGTCGATTGACCCCATTTTATTATTTTTTGAAGGAAGGGAATCTTTTATTCTCATTTGTTAGGTGTCATTGCTTGATGCTAAAACACTGAATTGATCTTAAATATAAACTTTAACTTTGCATCAAATTCTTGAGAGTTAATGTAAATAACTGTATTATTTATATTTTTGTGTCTTATTTACTTGGGCTTTTATTTAGCTGTAATTTAAAAAATGAAAACATAAAAAGATTATTTGGAATCTGTTTTACAGCTATATATATATATATATATATATATATATCTAAAAATAAAAACAACTCTTCATATGTAGTTGCACTATTTCACA
>JBAMHW010000022.1:14001568-14012759 GCA_037177495.1 Rhadinocentrus ornatus
ATGTATATATATAACTTGACTGTGAAATAGTGCAACTACATATGAAGAGTTGTTTTTATTTTTTAGCTTTTTATTTGCTTTCTTAATGTGGTCGCATGTCTTTAAGTGTAACAGGCTCGCTCCTTGGAAAACTTAGCTTAGATTTGATAAAGCCAAACAGATGTTTCTACTTCTGTATTGAGCAGGCACACCCAAGCAAACCACACCATTGGGTGACTGGACTCTAATTGTCAGTGTCAAACTAAAAATAATTCACTAAGAGCTACTTTCCCAAATAAATATAGGAATGTGTTGATTCACACATGCATAACAGTTTGTATTTTGCACTGGGTTATAAGGAAAGAGCCAAAACCACATCCTATCCCCATTTTTGAAGTTTTTTTTGTAGCACTCTGAATTTGAAATGCTAAGCTTTGTTTTGTAGAGGGAATTTTTAGAAATGCAGTTACTTAAATCAACAGAGCAATGTCTTGATTTTTAGTGAAAGAAAATGAACAAGTAACATTTGTGCTCAAATGACTAAAATAAAAAAAAGAAGCAAGATTCAGTACAATAAATGTAATGAAAACTGCATGTGTCTAATAATGTAAATCAACCCACAGCAGAAATTAAAGGCAAAATACACTGGTAGAGAAAAGTGTTCATCCTGAAATTGAATAAGCTGCTCAAACAGTAACATTTATTTACCAGAAAAGAATTATCAGTAAAACAAAAACGTTTTGGAAAAGCTTAGAAGACATCTCCACTGCATTTACCTGTATTTCAGTAGCAAGTTTATGTGGACAATGTGATTGGAGATACATGCTAAATGCTGCAGCCAATCAGAAGACAAGACTGTTCCAGAGTAAGGTGGAGTTCAGTTTTCATGCAGCTGTGACCAGCATCTGTCTGGCTCCATAGTTACAACAAAGTTCCTTGTTTTCTAACTTAAGAATCAAAGGTATGACTAAACTGTCGCACAAAGCTTCTTAAGATCATCATTATGGTAGAAAACCTGACTTTGTAAGTTATGCATGTGAATTTATTTCACTTTCTCTAAGAGTTTTAGAGAGAGGCTGCATTTTCTTACCGTGGCTTTTTACAGGGAGGGACATAACCTTCTTCACCACATAACCCTTTCCATGGGCTGCTGCAGAGGCCACAATGAGGAGGAGGATGCTCGCCACTCGTATGTCCATCTTGCAGGATTAAACCTGCGGGAGAGATAAGGCCAAAGTCAGTATAACTATCTCAAAAATATAATTTTCAGAAAGATTAAATTCTTTATGTACAATAATCCTCAACTAAGTGTTCAGGCTACTATTACCAATCAGTAGCCAGGAAGCAAGAATGTCTAAATTAGAGTCACAAAGTGTAAATTCAGATTTTTCTTTTCTTTCAGTGAGAGCATCATGGATCCTTGGTGCATTATAAATAACATTTTATAATGCACCAAGCCAACCAAAATTTTCTTTAGATACCAGTCTACCACAGAAACAATCAAGGCCTAGACAGCTTATATCTTAAACACTCCACAAATAGAACCATTTACAGCGGAAGAGAAATCACACATACCGGTATCCAAAGAAAGGGAAACCAAATCTCTTCAGCACCAGTGAGCTCCTGGTGCTGCTGTATATCCTTAGGGTAGGAGCACAACTGAGGATATGCTGCCCTCCAGTACAATGATGTGGGTATTTATACTATATCTACCCCTCGCATCATTAAAAAAAGAAAGCCCCTACCACACAAGTACCTCCCTCCTTAGAGCTAGGGTGTAATTAGCAGACAGATCTGCCCAAAGCAGGCATGTCACATCACGGTGCCGCCATGTCTTGCATATCCAGACACATGATTTTCAGTCTTTTTCCAAAAAAGCAAAACAAATATAACAAATATATACAAAGACACAATAACAAGCTTTGTAGAGGGGATACACTGATGACACCTTTTCACTTTCAGATTGCTTGAAAACAAGAGCGTCTGAAAATATTCACATGATCTGTGAAGTGGCACCTGTGCTGCGTCAACAAAGCTTGCATTGAGACACGTCTCCAAATTTAAATCTTGTCCAGTCGGTTGGAGGAAACTTGCTTTTACCTTCCTGACTTTCTGGGCCCCTCGATGCTTGTAATAATAAAAATAAACAAGGACAGCAGGAGTAACAGGGGGACAGGTTCCCATAGATAAAAAGTACTGGAGCGAATAATTACCTTTCCTGAGTATTATTTGTTCAGACAATAATTGTGGCTAATTGGTGACAAAGAAGATTTTATTTCACTCTCTTTCAGTGTTAAGAGTTTTCTTAACTTGTGTAATTTCATAAGTGCTTTACCCTCAAAACAGCTAATAAAGCTATATAAAGAGGCACTGGGAAAGACATTTAGATTAGTTTCTTTGCAGCCTTTTTGAACGCAACCCAGTGTTGCACTTCTCACATGCAATACATAAATTTAAACACCAGAAGGCAGGTTTTTACTGATGTTCAACATGACATGAAGTTAGATTCAGCTGCTGCTGTTGTACCCCTGTGGTCATGTGTTATTTTTGGCCCCCCTGGTGCATATACATCATCAGAAGTTTAGGGCCTATACCTAGAATTAAAGCTGTTGGTTGTCATGATGTTGTATTTCCTCAGTCAGCTCTCTCCTCTAGTGTTATCCTCCCTCACCCTCCACTTTGCCTTGCTTACTCTGAGATCTTCCAACTGTAATTTCTCAATTTCTCTCCAGCCACATAGGAAATGCATACACCCAAATAATCACATGTTCTCAAACACACAAGTTGCCATAAACGATGTGTGGGCAAGTCTATGTCCCATCCCAAAATCTTTCTGACCTCGAAGCCATTTATGGTAAATGGTGTTCCTGTGTTCTTTTAATGTACATACATCATGTTGGCAATGTGTATATTTGCAGAAATGATAATCTGGATGATTGAAAGCTCCACCAGGTTTCTATATGAGGCGTGTATACCACACGTGACAGTGACAGGCGTCTTTTACCACAAGTTTAATTAAAGATTATACAACATGGCTCATTTGAATCCCACCCCCCCTTTGGAAATTAGAACAAATTATCTGCAATTTTCCAAAGTGCTACCTTCCCTGGCTCAAAGCACTTAATCATATTTCACGAGCATTGTTTAGGTTCACTCTTCCTGTCAAATAAAAAGTAAGGTAATCTGTGATCTTAGTTGTCAAATGTTTGAAATTCTCTTCATAACCAAAATGGGAGAAACAGCATCCAACAAAGGTGCAGACATAGACATATGCCTCATTACATGTGACATGTGAAGTCAATGTTAACAGTGTAGGCCTTATTTTTCACTTTGATTATGCATGCTTGGTCTTGCTTTATCAGTTGTGGAAAATGAAGCAGCTTTCATGGCTAAACTGCTGATGATGCTGTACAAAAGTGCAGCAGTTTTGATAATTTTTACTTATGCAGTATTATTTTAAAACACCTTTTTATGTTTTTTATCCAAAGAAGAGGCCCAGCTTTAACAGCTTTAGTCAGATTGACATTAAATGACAGAGCAAGAGAGGGTGAAGATAGTCTTTTATTTGGTCATAGATTCAGATCATTTCAGCTTATCTATGTTTTTTTTAATATGAATAAACCACTGCAAAAGCGGTTCTCTGTTTTTAGTTAGATATTCTGAGAACAATGATTCATCTCTTTATGCAGAAAAAACCCAGCAACCTGCAGCCTGTGAACACAGAAGACAGAAACATTCATGTTGAGTCTTGGAAGCATACTTGGAGTATACTTTGGCCTGAGGAAGACTTAAATTAACAGTGTTATTTGGATTTTGTTTATAACCTCACGGCATATTTTGTATTTTCTAAACACGCCACTGTGCTTATTTGAGAAGACTGTATCCATGTGTAGAAAGCTCTGAATTGAAGGCTGTGAAAGTGCATGGCAGAGCACTCTGCTCTGCTCATTAAAGCACCACCACAGCTTGATGTGGTTGGCAAGCTTCATTGTAATAACCATTAGAAATTAGGTTAACAGCCTTAAACAGAAGGCAGTGACGTTGCTTTGCACTTATATTGTCACGAGCGCTTCACTGTAAAAAACACACAGTTTTATGTCACTTCATACATTTGACATGACATTAAATGTTTATTACTGAATTTACTAAATTGAGTATGTGGTTAATTACAAACACACCCAAAGTCATTGAGTGCAAACAAAGGATGGTGAGCCTTTTGCGTTTGATTTCACAGTTTTACTTTATGCGCGGGTTATGTGACAATCCCTGTTGGTAGTGGTTTCTCTGTAGGGTGAGAGAAATACTGTACTATTTAAAAGTATATAAAAAAAAAATAGGGACACTGTGCAACATGTATGCAAAAATAGAATGCAATGATTTGCAAATATTATAATTCCCACTGCAACTTAAACATATCAGATGTAAAAAACTGGATGTTCGTGATCTTCGGGCCCTCAGGGAGAAAATCAATCCATGGTCTCAGAGACACTTCAATTCACTGTTTTTGAACACAGATTTTGACTGTATGATCTACAAGCTCTGTCATGTGAAAAACAAGTCCTATGGAAACACAATCCAGAAATTTTGCCAGCTTCTCTGGCCCAAAGTTAACTTAAAAGTTAGTTTGAGACTTAGTGAAAAACTGTGGTCAGTTTTATTTTTGACAACCATGGACACCATGTCCTGCAGGCTAAGAAAGAAAGGGGCTGTCCAGCTTGTTATTAACAGACAGTTGCATATGGAGTGGGCAACTTCCACATTGACTGTGAGGAAAAGAGTTCATGTGCTGAACTAGCCTGCTTGCAGTCCAGACCTGTCACCAACAGAAAACATTTCATCATGACAAGAAGAATCCAGCCATAAAGGCACAGAACTGTTGAGCATCTAGAATCCTGCATTAGACATACTGTATCATTGAATTCTGCTTTTATTTATATTTTACACAGTGAAACTGTTTTGGAATCAGGGTTGTATTTAACTGCTTTATCTGATAATTTACTTTAATTTACATTAGTGCAAATATATTATGATGCTAATACTAATGCACTTTTCGAGTAACATTAAATGTGTAACTTTCATAGATTGCTTGTTACTATTACCATTGCCACAGATCACAGATTCTTCTTAGGAGTGTAACCCAGTCCTTTAGATTCACCACAGAAATACACTGAAAAGAATAATAATGACAAGCATGGGAAGTCATGACAGGGCAAACTTTCCTCATCCTTCCATTCTCCAGCTGGTACTCTGACATCCAGCCTGATGTTTAGGCCTTCATCTGCTGCTAACAACAGCCCATGTATTCTACTTTTGGACAGTGTTACTGGCAATGCTGATAATGTTTGTGTTTGTACTCTACAATGATAACAGTGTTTGGAAGGACGGTTTTCACATTTTGTCTGTTTTTGTTCGCTCTGCTGCCCAGGAATTGATGTTTCTGTTTTTTTTGCCATGCTGACCGAGGCTCAGCCCACACCCAAGAGAAGAACATAATTGCCGGTTGATGTAAAGAGACCCAACCGATCACGTGACTTAGGCAAAGGCTAAAAATACACCTTCACTGCTTGGATATAAATTTCATGTTTCAATAAACTCCATGGACCACTAAGAACTACTTTAAACTTTATGAATGGCAGACTTGACAGGGGCCCATGTGAGTGATTTTTTGGGGGAAATTACAAGGTCCTAAAAGCAACTATGGATCCAAATGGAACCAGAAGCGTTAGAGTAATGGCAGGATGGCAGGAGCTCCCAAGAGTGAATGCATGCAGCTGATATTAAAGTGTTCACCAGCTGATATGCTGACCTGAACATTTTTCTTTTGCTCAAGTGTTTTCTTTTCTTTATTGTGTGTACACACATTAAATTTGCTATGCAATTAAACTGATAAGCTGGAAATGGCTGGAAAATGTGCTACTAATCTCCTGTGATGCTATCACCAGTCGGTCTGTTGAAGCTGCTGCGGTGCACATTTTTGAAAGTTAGCATTTGCTTATTGCCAGTCGACCAAATAAAGTACTACTTTATCTTACCTGACTATGCTTTCATAGACTGATGTATGATTATTTTGGGAAAACTCTGACTCAGTTGTTGGTTGGAGGCAACTTGCTGTCTTGCTATAGAAGAAATCAGACTTTCAGAGCTGCAGCAGCCAGAAATGAACATAATGAGGAGTACACAGCCGATATAGTGCTGCAAAACTGCACATGTGCACACAGTGTTCCACAAAAATAAAAAGGCCAGGTCCATACATGAATTACATTTCTTTCCAATCTTGCTCTGTCTTCCAGCATTAATATTTGGTGAAGATTTGTTGAATATTCCTATTTTTCTTTTATTATCTGGTTAACTTTGCACTAATCCAAATTACAATACATAAGACTCCAAAAAAACACAGAAACATCAAACAGTAGATAGACTGTTGCTCATTGTGGGGTCATTTAAAGATTTCAAAGCAAAATAAAACCACTTTAATGGTATTTTTGACACTTAAGCATAGGTGGCAGAGTCCTGTATTTAAGGATAATGACAAATCCTCCACATCAATCTTGAGAAAATGTTAGGTTTCCCTGTCTGCATCAGGCAGCATCAGCGGGTTCGCAGTCAAAATTAAAACAGAAAAAACAACAAAAAAGCAAAACGGACAGTATGAAAGACAAAGGAAACAGAGGTGGATTTATACACCACTTGTCTGTTTATAATTGTAGTTGACTTGAGCTCATACTGCGTTGGAATGTGTGTGAAGGAACAACACTTTCTGTGTATAAAATAAAAACGTAAAAGCCAACAAACAATGTTGACAGAACACAATGTCACCTTACTTGCTCGAGAGCATAGTTAGCACTGCACCATAATGACTTGTGGAGGGACAGGACGAGTGTTGTTTCTGAACACTGTGTTTGGTCTGTCTCAAAATAAGTGTTGGAATTAAATTTTAAGTTAAGACCCACACAATTCACATATCTTAGCATGTAACATTTGTATATAAAGACATGACCACAGGAAGCAAGATGGAGTTTAACGTACAGAGTGTCCTAAACAATGCTGGGGCCAAGGCTCGATCCGGTGTGGTTTAGGGGTTTATTTTAATGGCTGATGGACACTGTGTGGGTTGGGTCTCTGACGACAGCCTGGAACAGAAGCTCCAACTGTGACTAAATGCAAATCATTCCCTATTATATAATATACATAAACAATATCATCCTGTCTGCTTTTCACTAATAACACAGTACTAGTAATAATATATAAGAGTTATTTTTTCCATTATTTCTAAAGTTGAATTTCCTGTTTGGTTAGTTTGTGGTGGGTTTTTTTCTCTGGGAAATGACAATTTTCCAAACAGAAAAAACTTCAAAAAGAGGATTTCTCTTGTAAGTAATCAAGGTTTGTGTTCATACTCTGGGTTACTCACTTTCTCTCTTGTCTTGTAAATTTCCCTCTTGGTTAAATATGACAGCAGTATTGTTTAATTTATGGCAAATGCAAATGATAAGATGCAAAACTCTCGGTTCCTCTGTTGAGAACAGAGCATATTAATGTGTGAATGAAGAGGTAAACAAAAGGAGCAGAAATTGGCAATGTGTGCTTCCATCCCTGCCAAGAATAAAGCAAGACATTATCTTTATTTAACAGACACTCTAATCCAAAGTGACTTATACGTTAAGCATGATGTCCACAGATACTTTTGCTTCTGTTTATAACTTCTGAGCTACTCTTTCAAAAAACCCAATTTCAGCAATATTATCCCCTCTTGATGCCCTGCGCGCCTTTAGTTGCTAAATGTTAGCTGCGCCAGTCTCTGTGTTTGTAAATGGGGGAAAAATTTAAAATCAAAAATGGTCATTTAGACATCAATAAAACCAATAATGAGCAAAACATAAATACAAATTACAAAATCAAAGTATTATAAAAATGGCAAATATGCCACCAGTCTGTCAATTAAATTCAGATGTGACCAAGAAATGCCAAGTCTTGCCATTAAACCAACATCCAAGATTTTAGTTGGCTTGCTGTTATGAAACCTTTCAGACAAGTGGCTCACTGAAGATGTTTTGGAGTTTGTTACTGGCAATCCACAGACACAGAAACATCCAAGAATAAATCAAAACGGGAACACACAAAACTGGAGTTTCATGCCATATGGTTTATTTGTTGGTAGTTGGCTTCCCATTGTGTTTGTTTAAGGAGTTTACAGGGCCCAACTTCATGTTTGCTGAATATTTTGAGGAGACTTGACAGAGGAGCATACTGAGTGCAACAACATTTGTGTTACGTGAGTTTGTCTCACGTGGCCTTTGATTGTGGACATGGGAAGTTGTTTGACACTGCAATCTATAGTATTTCTTGTCTTCTGTGTCAGTTTTGATCACCTTCCACAAGGGAAACCATAGAGTATTAAACCGCAGGTCTGAGACTGTCCCTGACATTCAGACAAAACAAATCAGAAATGCAAAAAAGCCCATTGGCTAAAATTGTCTGTGTTGTGCTTGGTGGGCATTTCCGTCGAAATGTTGGAGACACAGAAACTGAACTGTGACTGTTTGTAATCCTGAATGATGCTGTGAAATTGCAAGCAATTATTTGAAGCACAGGCTTAAAGGAACTATTTGGCCTGCATTTACATGAAATGAGCTTTTAAAACCCTGGTTTTGAGCAGGTTGCTTTGAAGTTCAAGATGTATTAACATGTGGAATTCTCTCATTTATCAAATTTTCATGCACATGCACATTTTCTTTTCTTTTTTTTTTGTGAAAAGACAAAAGTTCAGGTGTTTTACAGGCACCAGAGACAAATTAAAGAAATGGAAATATAACTTCAGGGATGAAAACCAGGTTCTATATGATTTCTTTTAGCATATAACCTCAAAAATAGCCCAGAATGGCCTTGAATGTTTGGTTCACCCTCAAAGCTGATCAACAAATGACAGAATAATGACTGCTTCCAGGTGGTCCGCGGGGCTGATGTTGCAAACCAGGACAAAGAGTTTGTTATTTTGATGAGCCAACAGTTTTGCAGACTAGAATCTTTTTTTACTGGGAGAACTCATCCCAGCCAAGAGGTCTTAAACACAGAAGGAGTGTGAGTCATTGTGCTCTGTAATTTCGACACACTGCAGCTGTCTTAAGTGACCGCGACTGTAGACCTGTTAACTGGCCTGATCCACATGTAAAACTTTCCCTTCCTCTTAACGCAATAATTATAATGTCGCTTCCCAGAGCTCTCTCCCTCAATTGCAGCATGTACAGGTTTAACTACAATGACAGCTTGCTGGAATATCTTTCTAGGACAGGCCCAATGACTATTTTGGGTCTCTGACCTTCTTTCCCGACAAAGAGCCTCTGTTAATCTCTTCTATAATTCCTGCAGCTTCGATGCTGCAGCTCCTATAAATAATGTTTTCCAATGTTAAACGATTTGCATATAAGGCACATCTAAAAACTATGCATCGTCTTCTGGAGCTGGACAGTTTTGGATAGCACAAGATGGATTGCTAACTAGATTGGATGGGACATGTAAAACTTTAAAGACTTTCCAGTTGGCATTTTCCTCATCTATTTACAGGTCTATATTTCAAACAAAATCTCCAAATGTGGAAGTTGGAGGTCCAGTGGTAAAGGAAGAGAGAATTACAGTCTTAATACTGCTGCAGTTTTCCTGCTGCTGTGTTGACATTGGTCTACTCACTTTCTGGTGAAATTGCAACGGCATGTGGTTGAATAAAACTGTGGTTCTTGCTGCTTAAATCTCATCATATCCCAGACAGACAGGTGGACTGTGTCTGGAAACTCTTGTAGGAGCATTTAAATGGCAACTTTCTCAAGTGGTTGTCTAATAAAGGGGCAGAGCATTTGATCAAACATATTTTCCCAAAGATGGCAGCCGTCTTTGTTAACAAACAGTGCAGCTGCGAGAATCTAATTTAGTGCACCAAACCCAGCCTTCACTCTGCTGTAACCACCCTGTTTATCTTTTAAGCCACCTGTTTCTTACTCTGAAAACTTATTTGTCCATTTAAACAATCTAGTTTTTGTAGTAGTTTCATATGACCAGAGCTGAACACTTTGGGAAGGGTTATAGCTTTCTTTTCTTCATTATCCATAAACACGGAGAGAAAACCAAACACAAAACAAATAGCTAGAAGACACTGATATATTCAGTAGACTGAGAAGAACTGCAGTTTTGGATGAGTCAGATGTGTGGTTGTCTCTGCTATCTGCTAACCTGGAGGAGGCAAGGAAGAGGCCCCAAGGTGAGGTAGTGGTTTTCTGTCTGTGATCAGGCATTAGATTGCATTTGATTTCTTACAACAGAGCTGCCTCCTCTTTTACTCTATTGCTACACTATTGTAAATTGCATTTACTGTATTTTTATGTGAAAGAAGAGATTCAAAATCCATCTGAGAGGAGTTTAATCTTTAGATGCTTTTTCTAAAGCTCTGCACTTTCACTTTTTTCATGCAGTGTGTTAAGTTTGATCCCCTCTATACCTCACAGATAAGTGGTTTGCCTCATTGAAATTAAGCTAATTATATCCCACGCCTATACACATGCAGCCTCTGAAAGCTATACTTTTACCTACTATTATCTCCATCAGGTTTCATGACTGTGAAACACCCTCTTCAAATTAGAGGTCGGAAATGTGCCAAAACCTGACATTAAAAGCTAGGGAGTTTTTTTTTTCTTTTCTTTTAGCATTAAATGGCCAGCCTGTAAGTCTGAACAAGATTTACGTCATATGCCAACACAGGTTACAGGAGAGTCAATTCTAGGATATTTTGGGCTTTCTGCTTCAAGATGAAATATACCTATAAACTCTAAATGTCAGAAATTGCCTGGAGATAAAGAAATGAGACTGGTATTTGCAGTTTCACAGAAGTTCACAAACACACTTGTCAAACACATTTCTAAAGCACACCTTGAAATTTTGTTTTTTGTTAGGTTTTTTTGGTTAAAAATCTTTTTCAAGTCACACTACCACAGAAAATTAATAATTCAAGTATTTAATTCAAAGTGGTCAAAGTAATCTATGTTCAATATTCAAACACTACAAATTTTACTCTGAAGCATCAGCAGAATTGAAAGTTTAGTCTCCCAGAAAGACCTGGAGAAACTCACCCACACATTAATCTCTAGACTTGTCATGTCATTATCTGTACCGCTTATTCCTATTATGGGTCGCGGGGTGAGCTGGAGCCTATCCCAGCAGTGTTTCA
>JBAMHW010000022.1:14021642-14037622 GCA_037177495.1 Rhadinocentrus ornatus
TATATAAATGTGTGTGTATATATAAATGGTGAATTGCTCAAAAAAATTTCTGTATAGTAAAGAAACTGTGCTATATAACTGTAAGAAACGATCTTTTATTTTGACCCGTTGTGTTGCCCCAAAACTCTGCACTCATTGGGAAAGGCCATGAGTTGCAGATTTTCAGTGTCCTGCAGTTCTACATACAGCCTCAGGAGGGCGTTGTCCACCTCCTTACGGCACATCATGCCTCGCTCAGTTCCCCTAACTGCTCTGAGAAAATCTCCCAGGAAGGCAAGGTAATGATGAAATCTATTTTATCTTCCTGTCAGATCACCTGGAGATTTCTGCTGTTGTTTACTTGATCCAGATGAGATTGAAATTCCGCACTGAAATGATTATATCTGGACTTTAACATAGAATCAGTCAGAAAATATTAATTTCATTCAGATCCATTTGTTATGTTCTCAGTTTAGAGTACCATGTGGAAGTTTTACTTACATGAACAGATGTTGGCCTTGTTAAAACCCTCTTGGTTAAAATGGACAAATCCTGCAAAGCAAGTAATAGTTTTCTGCAGCTCCTGATAATAAAAGATAAATAAAATATGACATGAGCTAGCAATGAATAATAGCACAAAAACTACCAGACAAATTATAAAAGGGGCCTATGGATAACTGGCAGTGGTACACATTGCACAGAAACAAAATCTCTTCTAGAAATTTGCAGCCAAATTTTTTCCATTTCTGTCTTCCTCCTCCAATGACCTATCAATCACCTCAGGTTGACTCTGGGGTATCCAATCAGATTACAGAAGTGGTCAGCACCACTCCCTTGCACCACCCCTGATCAGTGACATGTTTGGCACTAAAAGGTGTCAGTACTTGGTGTCATTCTGTTATCATTTTATCTAAAGCAGGGATCCCCATCACTGATCCTCAAGGCCCACTGTCCTGCAGACTTTGTTTCCCTGCTGCAAGACACCTGACTCAAATGAATGGCTTAACAGCAGACTTGTGCAGAGCATGTCAGACCCCCATTTAATTATAATCAAGTGTGTTGCATTACAGTCATTTTTAGCTGATGTTTTTATTCAAAGTGACTTACAATGGTTAGTCAGTAGCGTTGAGGGTCTGGCCAATGGACTGGAAGGTGTTACGTTTCCCACATGGGAGACTAGATGCTCTACCAATTGAGCTAACCAGCCATGTGCTGCAGCATTGAAACATAAAATACCTGTAGGATAGTTGACCTTGGGGACCGTGGTGGTGGATCACTGCTTTAAAGCATTCAGGTCTCAAATTACACTGGGGCTTTCAGGGGAGCCTTGTTTTCGCACGTGCGCCGCGACTTTGCATGTAATGTGCACTTTCATATGTATAAGTGCACGTAGCGCGGTCAAAAATATGGTTACCATTAAAAAACTACTGTATGCAGCTTGTTTAATCAGGAACAGCGACAGAGAGTTCTTTAACCACAAAAAGAAGCACATCAGGTGGCTGTTTTGTGAACGCTCACAGCACACAACAGACAAACAATGTTGCTGTCCACGGCCCTGAAGGAAACAGACGAATCATCCGTGTCATTTGGAAGATTTTGGGGCTCCCACTTAAAGTATCAGCTGAATGTCTTTAAGGGAGCTCCTCTGCCTTTCAGAGGAACCAAGCTCCCCTTAGCTCCCCTGTAATTCGAACCCTGAAAGCATCCTTGTACATGACATACAGTGCAGCCTGTAAAACCTTCACTGTACAACTGTACAGAACATCATCAAACCTTTACTGGATGATATTCTCACCTTCCATTGTCTACAAAAAACTAAAGGACTCTTCACACCTTGCGGTCCACCTGTTTGACTCTGGAAAACATATGCAATCATCAAAATATGCACCATGACATCCCTGAACAGTTTTTATCACAAAGCCATCAGCATGTTGAACTCTGAATCAAAAAACATATCTCCTACTATAATAACCAAGCACATTTTATTCACTATAAACAATATGGCTTTTCTGTATTCGTTGACCCTGTGTGTGTGTGTGTGTATGTGTATGTGTGTGAGTGAATTCATGTTTTAGGTATATGTGAAATTAATAGTTTTTAATTTCTTTTAAATGATCAATTTTTTTTTATTATTTATTGGTTTTCCTGAAATTGGTTTCAAAAGCAAAATTTGGTTGTATCTGAAATCTGAGAGAAAATGAAGACAACTTACTTTGTTTATCAAGATATTAAATTGTTTGTATTCTGGAAAGTTCCCATAAATTACTTTTGATTTGTCAGAGTCAAGTAGAAAATGGCTTTGATCTCCATTCAACAGCAATAAGGCCTCTTCCACCCTCTCTTGTCTCACCAGTGTCTGGATCTGCTCTTCAAATGGCACCAGGCTGAGGAGGAAAACGACTCTTTCTGTGAACACTAACACACCATCTGAGGGTAGATTTGTTTTTGGCTTCAGAGACACTCAATGGGCAAAAACAGTAGGTGCCAGAGTGATTGACTGAATCAGTTGCAAGCTCACACCACCATAGTAACATCTTACAGACATGGACAAAACTGTTGGCACCCCTCTGTTGCTCTATTATGTTATTCTATTATAAAGCAATGTGTAATTTAATTAGTTAATTTTAAGAAAAAAAGGGTTAATGAAACATATGCCGGCTACAAACACCTCCCGAGGCCACTGGAGGGGTGGATGTTGGCATTTCCCTGTCCTCATTACAAACACGCCTAAGGAATGAGCGTGATGAAATTATTTTCTGGCAAAATAACATTTCCCAAGTGTGATGACTTTTTTTTTTTTAGATATTAAAGAGGCAGACACATGGAATCTGGACTCAACGGCCTGTGGGACATTTGGCTGCTCTTATCCAAATCCTAAGGCAACGGGACTTCTTTTCTTGGTTTTCAAAGACATTTTACCTCTCATCTGAAAGGCCTTTTCAGGTCTAGCTGTTTGGTGGAAAGTTTCAGCTTGTATGTAATTATTTTGAAGAATACCTTTACCTGGTTTAAAAGGAACATTCACTCTTGGTGGATTGTTCACATGTGTGTCACGTGGTTATATACATGAAACTGTAAGGGGAAGAGTGTCAAGGCTGCATTGCATTTGCTGATTAGCTGATGGCTGAGTTAATAGCTGACAGCTTCTTTTGTTCAGAGCTGGTTTTTCCAGTAAATGTGGCTCCTTTGACACATTTCTCAAACCATCTTTCTTCTTTTGTCCTAGAAGAATGTTCCATTGAGATGCAGCTGAGTCTTAACCTGCAGAGCTGGCTCTCAGTATTGTGCCATGCACATATGATTTAATTTGGTTTAATAAAGGTCTGGTATTGATCCACTGCACTGTATTTACAACACTTTGCCCTTTGTGTTTGGGTGTTTTATCCAAAGAGTAAACTAGTTTTTCTCTTACATGAAATGTACCCAAAAGCGGTGCTTGGAGAAAATCTTTGCAGTAAATCCTGGCAGTGGCAACATGCCGTGCCACAGGCTGCCAGACCCTGCTGGAGCAGTTGCCACAGGCTGCCACAAGATGCCACAGGCCAAATTGTCACAACCATAGACATTTACAGTGGCACAGAATTGATTGCTGTATATACTTTGACAGTGATGTGGCAGATCCTTTGAACTTTCCAGTGGACTGAACAGAGGAGCGTGCCTGCAACCTGCACCAGGTATGATATAAAACTGCCTCAATGTTAGAACTAGATAGCAAGGATAATAAAAGTACTAATTAAATTTTATTTATTGCCTAGGCTTGTATTTGTATTATAAATGTATTTATCATAGTTTATAAGCAATCAAGGATATTGTCCCTTATTTATAGGTTACTAATAGCCTACCACTAGACCATTCAGAGGAGCCAACTCCGTTTAGCTTCTGTTGTAGTTTTAGCTAGACAAATCTCTTTGGTACTGCACCTTATGCAATAAACATTTTATTCTCACAGCCCATAACAACCTGCAGGAACAGTTGCCATGAACTACCACACACAGCTGCTTTTGTTTGTTGAAACTGATACTAATAAAATGAAATGAAGACTCCTTTAATACTTTGATTGTCCAATGATTGCTTTTATCAGAATCAGAATACTTTATTAATCCCGGAGGAAATTGTGTACACACAGTCCTAATATAATTACTAATTACTTAACATTTAATTAAGCTACCTATGTTTTTTAAAAATGTGTACAACTATTTTGAGACAGTCATATTTAAATTGATTAAATGATTTAAATCAATATGTTTAATGAATATCTTTAGACCTAAGGCACATTTGTCTAACGGATGGCGGCAGAGGTGGTGAGGACCCAAATGCAGGCAGGGGAGGCAGGAGGCAGGTCGTTGCAAGTAAAAGGGCTTTATTTTACTGTAATACTCAGGACAAGGAACCATACGCAACAGG
The DNA here is from genome assembly GCA_037177495.1 of Rhadinocentrus ornatus. Classification (NCBI taxonomy): domain Eukaryota; kingdom Metazoa; phylum Chordata; class Actinopteri; order Atheriniformes; family Melanotaeniidae; genus Rhadinocentrus; species Rhadinocentrus ornatus. Next base: position 14,026,026 of record JBAMHW010000022.1, read on the forward strand.
GGATAAACCAAACAGGACAGGGAGTTAACTAAACAAGACAAGGGGTACACCATACAAGGATCTGACAAACAGCAGACTGAAAACCATGGGGTATAAATGCACAAAGGGAGTAATAAGGAACAGGTGAAGTGAATGAGCCAAAAACAGAAACCACAGGAACACAAGAGGGTAAACAAGAAAATTGAACTAAACGTGACAAAACCAAAAACCCAAACCATGATCTAAAGAGAAACTAAACATGACAAACACCAGACTATAAACCAAGATCAAGATAAAACAAACCAAAATAGACAAAACTCAAACACAAGAAATAAGACTGTGAAACACGACACATTTGGGATTCCGTTAAGCCATTGCTTTTCTAAGCCATGTCCATTAAGTCATGTCTCAAAATATCATCTCTCTCTCTCTTTCTCTCTCGATCCTGCTCTACCCTCTCTCAATGGCCTGCTTTTGTTTACACAGATACAGTACTTACAAGCATGTCCTTGTATAGCATTCTGTACCATGTCTAGGACTATTCTGCCATAGAAAGCATCTTTCCAACTTTGAAATTACTGAAGACAATCTAATGAAAATCCACATGACCCAGCTTTGCATCAGCAATAAACGCACCGTCTACGCACGAAGCTGTGAGGCAATAGCGTGAAAAAAGTATCAAAACCTCCTGAGCACTTGTAAACTAATCTGTGCAATTTTGTCTGTACATACCAGTCAATTCCTGCACACGTATTTAAAGATTTGCATGTGTAGAAACCTTTTTGAACACAAAACGATTAGCTTTACGAGGCTGAAGGTAAAAATTATGTGTACAATATTAATGTTTGTAAATTTTTTAAATTTGTGCATGTGTACATTTTTTGTTTGTGTAATTTCTAGATATTTGTGTGTGCATTTTAACATACATTTGCAAGTACCCAAAGTTACGCACAAAATGGTTTATATGATAACAAACCATGTATTACACATACAACTAACCAAAGCTACACACAAATGAGTTTACACAGTTTGCAAATTACACACATACAATGATATTGAGTCATATTTCTCTCCAAACTCGCAATGCTTCCAGTTCATAAGATTGAGGCGAGCAGATGGGCTTGAGCAATAACATCACTACGGGAGTGAGACACTGAAAACAAAATAGAACAAGAGCTAAACCAAAAACCCCACAGGTCATGACAGAACCAACACCAACTCACCCAAATTCTTCTGGGCCAAATTAGGAGAAGCTCACTCAGGTAATATGCTGCCTCCTGTGATTGTGGTAAAAAAGCTTCTCACCTCCCAGTCTGAATGTCACAGAAGACATACCTATTAGTGGTGGCAACACACAGACATGTACATTCTACTCCCAAAGTGACTGGATATTAAAGCAGAGGGACTTTCTTTATGAACCTTCTACCATGTGGATCTGCATCACTTTCCTGCGGCTTGAGGACGTGACCATCTGCACACAAGCTTCTTGAGTTTTAAACGAGTCACACACCTCAAACAAAGACACATGCTGGAACTTATTCAGAGCATGGACAAGCTCGAAGGAGAACATGTTGAGGCAGTAATGCTCCGGTCACACAGAACTAGCAGATGATTGAAAAGTGGGGTAGCTCTTGTTTGGGTTAAAGAGCTGCTTGAGCCTAACTTTCTCGTCCTACCATCTCTAGTTCTGATCTGACCTGGAGTCAGGTCTCACTTTGTGCTTCTAGTAAGAATCATGTGCAGGACAGTTGCATTTTTAGTACCTATAGATTTGGGTCATAGCACTCAAGGCACCAAATGCTGGAATTTTTCTTCTTCTTTAACACTCCTTGCTTTTCAAAGATATGTGTCAGGGTGAATGCTCAAAATGTCATTGTAAAAATATGAAGCAGTTGTTTTTGGACAAAATAGTCCTTCAATGACATATTCTTTTAAAGTGAAGTCTTGTCTGTATGATTTTCTAAAACATTTCCTCTTCCTGGGATTTAAACAATTAGACAACCATACTTCTCTGCAGTTCGATGTTCCTTTTATTCCTCCACATTCATGAAATGTAAAGAAGTTCCTCTTCCTTCACGTGACTACATCCTGAAAGCATTTTAAAGCACACATCCTGCTATGGAAAGACTCTTGCATAACTTATCCAACTACCTCACCAAGAAGGAAAAATCTTTTACTAGAATCACAAGATTTATATGTTGTGTTGGAAGCCGTCAAGGTCATTCATACAACATCTTGCAACTCTAAATAAAGTAGCTTTTGTTAGTGACTAATAGGCCTATATAGAATATGTCAGGATAGTTTACAATCAATCAATCAATCAGTTTTAATCAATCTTTATTTATAAAGCACTTTTCATACAACATGACCATGTGGGGATATTGTACTAAATTTGATTTATAAATTAAAATCTACCATCATTAAACCAATACACAATGAAACATACTAAGCTAAGTAAAAGTAGGTCTAAAAATCTTTTTATTTAAGCAATATTTTCCTGTAAAACATCAAAATCATGCATCATGTTTTACTTCCTTTTTTATGATTATAAGTTGTATCAATGTGCAAAATTGATACATGACTGTTACCAACACTTATTTTTAGCATTATTCATCAACTGTAGCACTAATGGCAACGTGATATTGAAAGATTTATGGAAAACATCACAGTTTGTGAGAACTTATGAATAACCAATTGATTTCTTCACTTTTACACCAAAATACTGTAAGTGATTTCCAGAATATCAGCTGCTGTTGTGATTTGAATGAAGTTGTTAACTCAGTAAAAAGATCATTTCTCCCTTCCGCAGTCAGTGCACAAAATGTTGTCGCGCTGGGTAAGGAAACCACGTCCCACCAATGAAACTGAGCACTGCATACAGGTGAAACACTCACTGTGCCACTGCCGTTCCTCAAAGGAAATGTATTTGGCACCTGCCAGACCTGCACACAACACACAAGAATCCAAGTTTTTGCACATAATGTAATAGTTTTTGTTTTTATCTCCATCCTGTGGAGCTGGCATTTTCCAAACAGATATTTAATAAGGGAGATAAAAAGAGCTATGTGGTATCAGAGTGAAAGGAAACATGTAGTGACTCACTAGTAATGGGCTTGGCACAGCCTACACACTTCTTTGCATACAGGTTGCTGAAACACTCCAGGCAGTAGGGGTAATTTTCTCTGGATGTGAAACGTTGGCCAGTTAGCTGCTTCCTGCAGCTGATGCAGAGGAAGCATTCACGGTGCCAAGGTTTTTCTTGGTATGTCACTCCTCCGGTTGTGATAGCCTAGACATTACAGATGTTCAGGTAAGTTTAATGCATGACAAAGAAAGGTGTGTAATTCCTCTTCAAATGCATTGCTAAGAGTCACAGTGTGAGTGAGATTATAGTGTCAGAGTCAGTGGAATGTATTGCTCTGGTCAGTACATTTAAGCCTATCTGTTGTAAGCCTACCTTTTTACAGGCACAGCACTGATATGCAAACTGCTTTTCAAAGCAGGGCACACAAAAGTAGCCAGTGTCTTTGGGGATAAATGACTTGGTTCCTATTGGCTGTTGGCAACGATGGCACAGGAAACAGGTCTCATGCCAGCTGTTCCCCTTGTATTCCATTTTACGGGAACCTGGCACACAGGACAAGAGCAGCTTAGTCAGCATATGGTACCCCGATGACAGAAAGCAGTGCTCCCAAAATAGTCTCTCTTTGTCTGTAGAGACAGGATGATGGCATTTAGATAAATTTGGAGATTCAGTATGTCTCAGAAAATAAATAAATAACCTTACATGTTCATATCTTACTGCATGTTCAAAGTAAGAAAAGACCCTGTTAGTAAATAGAATGAATATCTTCACCTCATTTATGAACTCTTATAAGATCAGATAATGCTTTAAAACTCAAAAATTGAAATCACATTTTTTTTTCTACTAAAGTGAGAGCATGAGAGTCAAGAAGGAGGTAGTGGTTGAATATTAATAAGATCGTGGAATCACTAGGTGTAATTTCAAGATAGAGAGTTGGATAATCAAAGCAATTTTGATCAAAATGAGCAAAATATGGTTTGTATTTTGGTGGAGGATGGATCTGTAAGTGTTTTTGTTTGTGCATGTAATAGGTCGGTAAAGTCACAGAGCCTTAAATCAGCCTCGGATGAAGTTTTAACCTCCTTCAGCAGACAATGCTCCTAAGTTGTTACCTCACTGGTAGCCTGAAGAGTCTGAAACATCTTGTTGACAGCAGGCTTTTATGTGGATATTGCTAACATCAACTTGCAACTGTGTTTAGTTAAAAGACTGAATGAGTTTCTGCAACAGGGTCTCTGTTGTTGACAATGTAACACATGGGTAAGCAATATTACAATCTTTCACTTTTGCCTTTGGGCAGACTAGAATACATTGTTTTGTTTTCCTGTACCTTGTATTTTGGTTGCCAGATATCACAACAATGTGCTGCAGAGGCACAGGATATAAACAGTAAGTAAATTTTCTCCTCATTCTATGATCTAAAAAATACCAATTTTCTTTAAGGATATTGAAAGGATTTGCAGCTTGTGAAAATATTTCCCTCGAAGACTCTAGTGGGGAAAATTGTGTTCAGTTTCTCCCACTGGAATGAATTGATTCAAAACCTGTTGTGAAAACCACATGTTCATATCTCTTCAAGGTTGTTTCTGAGAAATCATTGCTCTCTGTCATTTATAACTAATCAGTGGACTTTGGGGGATGAGACCTTAAAGAGGCAGTACAAAAAACCAAAACAAAAACAAAAAAGAAAAAGAAATTATGAACCTATAAATGAACATATTATCTGTTGTTTAAAAGCAGAAACTGTTCATTCTGCACCTTGGAAACAGTAGTCTTAGAAACAAATGCAAAACCTTTTTAATAGACCTTTTGTTTGGATTGTTTCTCAGCCGTTTCCAAGATTGATTATTACTTTTAGTCTAACAAAAAGTTTGCTTAAAAAGTATAGCCTTTCATGTTTGGCATGTGTTAATAAAGTAAATGTGACAACATATTCTGGTATAGATTTTAGGTATTCTACAGCCAGAGTAATCCCTGTGTGTACCTGGCATGATGGTATTCTTGCAGGTGCAGCACTTGGAGGAGTAATCCTGTGCATAGCACTCAGTGCAGAGCAGTAAATCCTCTTTGGCAGCAAAGGCCTTCTCTACAAGTGAGCGGCTGCACTTTGCACACTGGAAGCACTGCTCGTGCCAATGACGATCCTTATAGGAAAGGTCCTGCAAATATTTGCCATAGCATTTAAAACATTTATTGATTTAGCATCAGCATGAGTTCAAATACTTAAGAACAGAGCCAAAAGTAAATTAGTTCATACTGATTTAGACTTTAGACCACAACATACTTAAACCAGAAGAAATTATTTGCAGTCAATGTTATTTTAAACATATAGCCACACATTCCTGATGGAGAAGGCATCACACCCAGGGCATTATATGGTTCCTTACCTTGCAGTTACAGCCAATAGGTAATGAGCACCCCTGACAGCAGTTGGCAAACAGGTTCTCATAACATTTTGTGCAGTACTGTGTGTCCTCTTTCATTATATACTTCTTCCCCAATAAAGAATCTTTGCAGTAATGGCAGTCAAAACGTTCGCTAGAGGACATAGCTGTATGCTTTTCTTATCTGTAGGTGAAACGCAGTAGGAGAAAATGGGCAATAAAGAAAAATAAGAGAAATAGGAAAAAGCAAAACCACTAAAATATTATGGGTAGTTTAATCCCCCTACATTAAGCAAGCAAAGTAATAATAATAATAATTTAAAAAAAAGCTGAATTAAAGAAAGTTTTACCTCAGTTGATGAAGAATCAGAATGGAGTCACAGACAGCTGTGTGAGTGGCTCAGACACAGGGATGAAAAGAGGCCAGGCAGGATTATGGGGTTTCCAATGAGGGGCTCGTCTATAAATATAGGCCCTCTTATTAGTGGTCATCTCTGGAGAGAATGGATATACTCCACTGCTCCATTCTGCACCTTTGATTGAGCTGATTCCATCTGGACCTGCAAAATGGCAGCCCTCAATCTGACAATTTCAGTGTTCAAATGGTAAATCAATGTCGAATAGAGACAACAGTTTGGACACTTGGGTCACAGCAGAGACAGTTAGCCATTTGTCATGACATGTGTGGATTCACTTTTGGTCTTTCTCAGCACCTGCAACAGATACACAGTTACAGATGGCTTATGGGAAATAAGTGCCAAAAGGTATGTAGTTGCCAGATACTGAACTATATTGCCCGGATCTCTCAGCAGCAATCGAGAGTGCCTTGGCAAGACTTCTGAAAGAAGACGCTGCGGGGAATTGTGTTTAATCCTCCCACAGCAAATAATAGAGGAGAACCAGAAACTGCAGTTTAAGTCTCAGACATCTTGCTGATCATGATATCATGGTACTTTTAATGTAAAATGACTAATTAGGTTTGGTTCATGTGCCCATATCAACTTTCCTAAAGGATTGGGGCGGGGGACGTCTTCATAAAAATAGCCTGGGAAGACCACCAGCCCAGCCCACAGGCCTAATCCCTTACATGCACAAACAGGAAGGTCAATGACAGGGATGAGGCTGAGTGGAATGCAAATCTGCGTAGATGGACTCTTTTCCCTTCAGTTCTCTCTCTACTTTCCCTTTAGAACCACTTCCTGTAAATTAATACATCAAGAATTTCCACCTTGTGATGTATGTAATCATTTCGGGATCTACCAGTGATGCTGGTATTGTATGTATGTTTTGACTGTCTCCAAACCTCTAAGGGAAAAATGTGAGGCTATGTTTATTTGACATGTGCTATGTGATGATATGTGTTATGCAAGTCCTTCAGCACAATAGCTTTATCTGATCTGAAGATGTTCTGAAGTAGGCAGATTTTCTGGATTACACTGGGTAGCATGCTGCTCTGGATTATATTACCAGCCTATAGAATCCGTTCACCCTCCTGGTGTCCAGATGAGTGACTGATAATCACAAAGCCATGCAGACCCTAAATAAACCCAGAATTAACAAGATGACAACTGTAGTTATTGAGTCTTCTAATCTTTGTGGTGGCTACAAAGTTACACATGTTTAACTATCATCTAGGGAGAGAAGGTGACCTATATTCCTTAACCAGTCAAAAACTCTCATCTCTTGGATTGTGTTGGCAAATGAAAGTCATGCACAACTGAAAACTGCATGACAACAAAGTAGATTATCATATACTGGGTTTGGTGCTTATTAATCTTGTACAATGGTCTGCCATGTCTGCAATTTTATGTCACAGCTATGATTTGGTTCTGAGAGATAACTGGTGCTGATCTTTGACTTCTGAATTATTAACTTCTAGAGTAGGCAGTGCCAACTTCGCTGTATAAAAAGCTTGCTGATCTTGCATATTCCTTTCTGCCCGATTAATCCTCTGAAGTCAACTAGTGAATAGTTGCCAACAGATTTCATATGCAACCTGTCTAGCCCCAATAAATAGACCTTTATTTGACCTGGACTCAGATGTCCTCTTATCTCAATGTATTCAGGCTATACAATAAGGTGTCAAAAGCCACATTTTCTTCATAATCAGATGATCTCAGAGGAGAAGAGAAGCATTTACTTTGGTAGCTCCTTTGAGGTGGTGACTTGTAGGCTGAGACAGATCAACACAACACAGTCACAACTCTCTGAAGCACAAAAGCCTTGTAGCACCAAAGCTGACAGCTGGTTGGCATGGTGATGACAGCTTAAGTGGGGTCCATTAGGTTTGGATAAGGGGTAGCTCTAGTAGTTAATAAGAGGACTCACACAAACCTGTCCTTTTGCAGACTTCTGAGCTCTCCTCTGACGTGCAGCACTTGCTTTCAACACAGCACTTTCAAGCGAACAGGATAGCCACACGGGGGATTGCAGGACGCAAGGAGGTTCAATGATCTCAGTCTATAATCTCACAAAACGTCAAACTCCTTCAGGGAGGCCTTGTGAGTGACTGGGTAATGCCTCCAATAACCACTCCTGCTACTCCCCACCAGTTCTCACCAAATGGAGGCATGGTATCAGTGGGTGAAAAGACTTGTCCCTAAGCCAAACAGATAATTTCCAGAGCAAAAGAGGAGAAAAACTCCTAGGCATGTACTACACAATAAAATGATGTCTTTGACTCTTGGTTGTGTCATAGATTTGTTGGTGCTTGGATAAACTAAGCACAAACTCTGTGATCTCTTTTGAGTGGTAGTAACTGCAAAAGGAGGTAGTATTTGACAGTAACTACTCAATAATAAAACCTGTTTTTTTTCTATGTGAAATATTTACTAAAAGAGTGCAGTGGGTTCAATTTATCATTAAACCCCCAGATCTTAGCATTGCTGGCACTTGTACAGCAAAGATGACAATTTGTTGTAAAGATTTGCAGTTCTGCAAACCTAAATGACAGATTTCATCACTGAGGAAAAGATGAGCTTGCTGCAACCAAAAGTAACATGAAAGTGTTTCAGAGGAAATACTGATCATAGTATTAAAGTTCATCAGTACAAGCATACCCTTTCAAATCAGTACTGACACATTATTGATGGCTTTTTAAGGACATGTTTATCTGTCAAACTGTAGTGATGGGCATCACATTTAATAGAACAACTGTCCAATCCACTACTGAGGGCTAAGATCTAAGATGTGGTTCTGTCTTGACTTCCACAAACATGGGGCCCGCTCCCCCCACCGCCACCATCTGAACTTTCCCTTTAATCCCCAACCAACATCGATGGATTATTTGCACCACGCACACGCTTATCATGCTCTTGGACTTGTAGCTTGGAAAGGAGGAGCTTGACAAAGATGCGGTGTCTCTGCATGGTAATGGAAGCGACTGTAAATACCACAGTGCCACCGAGGATGTGGCGTAACTAACAACAGACGCAGGATTAAGGCGTAACCCCCACAACACCCTCAGCTCCTTCTCATCAATCACTTATTAAGGCTTTTGGATAACTATTTATAGCCACCCCTGCATTTCATGGAGCTGTTGAAGAGTAAGGGCAATGAGTGTGGAAATAACATTGTATATACTCTGGACACACAAACAAATATTAGACAGCATCATATAAAATAGGTAAAAATTAGTTAATTTTGTCTCATGAAATGAATCATCTCACTCACTCTTGATATTTATACTGCTCAACAGTACAGAGTGGCCTTTGTATACTGCCTTTAAGATTATAGCTATGGACTGGAAACAGGCCATACAACTATTAGCTTTGTAGAATTAAGCCATGCTGTTTTAATATGTGCAAAATGTGCAAAAATAGGCCAATACTGGCAATAGTCTACAAGTGTACAGAAATAATCAATGTTTGTTTCTTTGTTTTGTTTGTTTTTTGCCAAATCATTGTATTTTGCTAAATGTTTTGTTTCTGGTGTTTGATGTTGCCATAAGGAAAATAAAAGAGCACTGGTAACCCCCTGCCCCCCGACCCTAATTCACCACACACATTCACTCAGTATGCAGCATTTTTTTATTTATAGATAAGATAAGATAATCCTTTACAGTGGGGAAATTTTGGTGTTACAGCAGCAAAAGTGATGGTGCAAAACCAGTGTAAAAAAGCAGCATTAGAGATAAGAACAAAAAAACTGTACAGAACAAAACTATATAAAAAATCTATATAGAAGTCTGTGTAAAAAGCATATATACAGAATAAATTTACAGTATTGCACAGTAATGTGTACTGCTTAACCAGTTTGTTTAGACTCTTCCTGTCAGCAGTCGAGATGCTGCTGCCCCAGAAGACCACACCATAATATATGGCTGATGCCACCCCAGAGCAAAAAAAAGTATCTCAGCAGTGTCCCCTGCACTCCAAAAGACCTGAGTCTCGTCAGGAGATACAGCTGACTCTGTCTTTTCTTGTACAGGGCGTTAGTGTTGTCTGGCCAGTCCAGTTTGTTGTTCAGGTCAACACCTAGGTACTTGTAAGATGTCACCCTCTCAATATCCATTCTCTGGATGTTCACCACTGCCGGAGGAGAGTGTTTACTCCTGCGGAAGTCCATCACCAGCCCTTTGGTTTTCCCTGCGTTGATCTGGAGGGGGTTCTGCTGACACCAGCACAAAAAATCCTGGATCAGTTCTCTGTACTCCCCGTTGTCGCCATCTGCGATTAGGCCGACAACTGCAGAGTCAACTGAGAACTTTTGTAGGTGGCAGTTTGCTGAATTGTGTGTGAAGTCTGCAGTGTAGATGGTGAAGAGAAAGGGAGCCAGAACTGTTCCCTGTAGACAACCCTGTTGGACTCACAGTCTCATTTCCTCACATACTGTGGTCAATTGGTGAGGTGGTTTAGGATCCATGTTGTGAGATGGAGTACTACCCCTGTGATTTCCAACTTGTCTCTCAGAAGCGTGGGCTGTATGGTGTTGAAGGCACTGGAAAAAAAATAAATAAATAAACAAACATGATTCTCACATTGCTCCCAGTCCCATGACAGCCTCATCCACCCCAATACCAGGCTGATAGGCGAACTGTGGCAGGTTCATTGATGGGCTCACTAGAGGCCAGAGATGGGCAAGAACCGGCCTCTCCAAAGGTCTTCATCAGATGGGATGTCAGTGCCACCGGCCTGAAGCTGTTGGAGTCCTTTGGGTTTGGGGTCTTTGGAACCGGTGCAGGATGTTATCCACAGCTGTGGAACTCTCACCAGTTTCAGGCTCTGCTTGAACATGTGACATATTATCCCACACAGCTGGTCTGCACAGGACTTGAGAAGCCTTGAGCTGATTCCATCTGAACCTGCAGAACCTTGTGAGCCACAAACCCCACGATAACATACGATGGTGTTTACCTTGGAACCGCAGTTTGAAAACTACTGGCCTATAACTGTTTATCCACTTCAAGTGTTTATTGGTTTTTGGTTTGATTCAAAGACTCTTATAAAGCAGCTTTCATCACTAATAAATATAAAGTGGAATTCACCTGCTGACATTTGCCCTTTGTAAAGTAAATTTAGACATTTAAAATATATACAAAACACATTGTATGCTTCCTTCTTAATGCAGTGTTGAAAGGCCAAACATACAAGAATAATGTCCGCTTGAAGGCGGGCTTTGACCCAGTAGATTGCAGTTGTAGGTTTATCCCATGTTACATATTGGTCACTTTGAGAATGAAGAAATATTTAAATATGCTTGTTACTTCCACGACAAAGCTGCCAACACAAGTTGCATATAGTTGACCATAATGGTCATGTTATGCTGTTTGCATTTAAAATAACTGTCAAATCGATAACTTATCTTCTGAAATTGATACAATATCTGCAAAAATTTAGACTGAGATTGTCTTATACCCTCTGAGCACTCAACACCGTTACAGCCATTTGTCCTTTATCATGAGCAGGCTTGGTTCAATTAAGGGCACAAATACAAACTTCAGAAAAATGTCGCCTGCTGTATATAAATATATTTACATGACTACATTTGAGATATTACATTTATATTTCCACTGAATTTCCTTCCTGAGCTACCATTTCTTCAGTGTGTTGTGTGTTCCACTTCATCAGAAGGTGATGAGCACAGTAAAGTCCCTGAAATGCAACATTAGCCCCAGTACCACTCATCAAGATTATTAAATGCTTGGTACT
>JBAMHW010000022.1:14049590-14063045 GCA_037177495.1 Rhadinocentrus ornatus
TGGGGGAAAGTATGGAAAACCACAAGCTTCAATGAAAAGGGGGTTTTTTGGGTGCCAAAAAGTTGGAACTTCCCCCCCCCCCCCCCCCCCCCAAAAAAAAAGGAAAAGAAAAGAACAGAACAGAAGACAAAACAAAGGCTGACTTTGTTCAAACAGTGTGTCCGCTCAATTTGTTATTGTCTAAGAACAAATCCAAGGCCCTTATTTATCAATCATTCATAAAAAATATCTTAAATTCCATCCCACTAGCCACTGAGCCACGCCTGGGCCCAAATTGCTCCTGATGGGTCTTGGTTAGCACCTTACACGGCAGCTTCCGCCATCAGTGAGTGAATTTGTGTGTGAGTGGGTGAATGTGATGTATAATGTAACGCGCTTTGGGTATCATTCCAGGTACAGTAATGCGCTACATAAAGGATGCCACGGAGGCTAACTGTTGATAAATCCCACATGTTCTAAATCACCTGCTCCTGTTCATACAAACATCTGTTGAGTTCCCCCAATTCTCTCATTCAAGTTAACATTTATCTAAATTTATAGATCTGAAGTACATATGTACTATTCATGTCAGGTACCAAAAACCGATACAGGTATGCTCTAGAACAGACCTGAAACACAGGTCTCAAATCATGATCGAAATCTAACAGGATCTCTTTTTGGAACCAGCATCCGATCAGAATCTCCACTCTCATCAAACAGATCAGTTCTCTGAAGAAACGCTCACAGCTGTGCACAGAGTTTAAAATTTATTTTGATGAAATTATATTAGAATCAGCTTTATTCACCAAGTATGTTAATTATTTGCTGCCAGATGTTACTCTAATGGTTAGTAGTAAGATAAATTAAGAAATAAAATACATAAAAATTAATAATAAAAAAAAAAGACATATTGTAAAAGACATACGGAGCCATTTACCTATGTAAAATTTCCACTATTTACAGCAGAGGAGCAGCATATGAAAAACATGAGGATCCCTTTAACCTTCCAGTGAATTGGTAAATAGGTATTTACAACTTTAGATTTGATGCAAAGCCCTCTCTTTATGTAAAAAGTACAATTCCCAATAACAGAACCAGCTGAAAACAAATCAGTGCTATGATCAGTGCTAGAAAAACAGGGTTGCAAAAAGATATCTCTGTTACGTAAATCAAATACTTAGTCAGAGTGATTAAACTAACTAAACTAAAAAAAATGTGGGTAGTTCTTCCTGTTTTGCAGTTATACATAGGGTCGTAAAAACAAATACTTACTTTTTATTAAAAACATATTGTTCAGCCAAACGGGGGAATTACTCAATAACTACGTAATCTAGGATGAGAAAAAGCACATCGGTGGGTTTATTTAAGATTTTCTAGCCTAAACATTTAGTAAATAACAGCTTTTGCATGACAATAGAAAGATGAATGGAAAAAACCCAAAAAAACAACAACTCTGGATTCCTGTCGGACTGGATTGATATCAGTGCTGCTGATCAGTGATATAAATAGATTATAACAGCCTACCTGCTGGGAGGCGGAATAGGCCCTACTGTCCCATGCAAAAGGGCTAATAACCACATTTAATGTCAATTCAATCGAGTGATAACAATCTAATTGGGTTGTGCAGACCTTCCTTCTTTGTCTTGTTTCTCCTCTTCCTTTTTTCTTCTTTCATTTGTTAACACCGTCAACTCAGCATCAAGATGATGTTGAACAAATTAATTTATCTGGATGAAAATATTTGTGGGCTTTACTATTTTTTGGGTTGTTTATTTAGATTTCACATATACTACAAAAATAATACACAAATAGGATTCTACTGGTGCATATCCAAAACCTTGAGTAAAATACATTTTTTTTGGAAACATTTTCTGGTGTGAATAACTTTAATTACATCCCTAAGATGAAGAGGTGAATCTACCCTTTGGAAGTTTGCTTTCTTGCTGTTTAGATATTTTCAGACGCATTCGTTTCTATTGGCAGTTGTATTAATTTACTATAATCTCGGTTTTTGCTTTTTTCAGATTTTGTTGTGCCTGTCCAGTTTTTATTTTTAATGGTTGCTTCAGTGTTCAGTGTTGGAATGTCTTGTCTTGTCTTCACCATGGAACAGTGGGAAACGTAATCTAGATTCCTTTGTACGTCTTGTACATAGGAAGAAATTGACAATAAAGCTGACGTTGACTACCGTTCTCCCCCTATGTTCTTCCAACACAACTTCTGTAAATGAGATTTTCTTAGCAGCCTGGTGCCGTGGGGCGCTCCATTTCACTAAAATGTCATTGGAATGAGCTGTTGCTTGTAAAACAGGTTGGGGCAACCAGGTTTCCTCATTGCATTCCACGCCCTTAGACAGATTACGTTGTTGGAGCTTACCCACATTGGCCATTGCAAAACCTCCGCTGGTGCAGGGTGAGAGGACATTTAAGATATTCCCCTCCCTTTTTTGAGTCATGGAGGAGTACAGATCCTGAAAATGGGGCAGGGCAGTTTCAATGATGCACTCTGCAGTTTTCACAGTGCGCTGTAGTCTGGTCTTGACCTGTTTAATGGCGGCACTAAACCTCACAGTGATGGAGACGCACATGACAGATTCAATGAGATGGGTGCTAAGGCTGGGGGGTCAGTGTCAGTGGAGAGGGATGGTGAGCAGCAACAGGAGCTGCAGTAGCAAAAGAAACAGGTGTAAAGTGGTCCTTCTCAAATCTACAGTAGAAGCTGGTGAGGTCATCAGCCAAGACTTTGTTGGCTTCAGCAGTGGGGACAGGGTGACTCCTGTTGTTGGTAAAGTCTACCAGGCCTCTCCACGCTGTTGTTGGGTTGAAAACTGGTTCCTCAGTTTTTCAGAACAGTTCCTTGCCCTCTCTTAGCTCCCTCGACAATGTGTTCCTGGTCTGCCTGTAAAGGGCTATGTCCCCACTCCTGTACTTGTTCTCCTTGGCTCAACAAATGTGTCAAAGTTTGGGAGTGAACCAAGGTTTATTGTTACTGTATATGCAAAATGACTTGGTTGGCACACATACATTTTTACAAAAGCTAATGTATCTCACAGCGTCTGCTAGTTTATCAAAGCTGGTGGCTGCAGGGTAAAAAACACTTCAGTCAGTGATGTCAAAACAGTCTGGAAATTCCTGTTGGCCCTGAAAGCCCAGGAGCTGCAGTCTATTTTCTGTGATAGAATCACACAACCAGCTTTCTGTTCTCATCTGTGTGTCTTTCGTAAGCTTTGAAACAAATGGAGCTACACCTCTACTTCTTCAAAGAAATAAAAGAAGAGATGCTATAGATTCTAGATTATGTACCTATCGATGGTCAGAAATGTACTTATATTTGAGAACATTTCCAAGTACAGGCAGCTACATGATGATTTCCTTGTTTTGCATGAAAATGTTCACATCCTAAATATCCACAAATCTGTGCATAAGGACAGTTGATTGATGAGGGCCCTGGATACGACGACATTTGTGAACGTCACAATTTTCATTAAAAAATCATAAGTAGGACCTAAAAACAAATTTGTTCATAAGAACAATTTGTTAACAAGACCCAGTATTCTAAAAAAGTTGGATTGGCAAACTTGAAAAGATACATACATAAAAGATACAACAGTATTTTGGGAGCTTACCCCAGTGAAAAAGAGAAACAAATAAAACCAACTGCAATTTGAAATAAACACAATCTTAACTTCTCAAATTAGTTCAAGAAATTCCCCTGCATTCATCAGAGTTAGTTAGATTGAGGTTATGATAAAACCAATAATACTTTTAGCAAAGTAATATGGGGGCTAATTTTGAGAAGAAAAGAAAGAAGGTAATAATTAAATTACCCCAAATATTCTTTTAATTCTAAAAACTATCAACAGTACCACAAGTTTGGGTGACTTAAATTAAAACCTAATGAATTTCAGAGCGGCATGGACATAACAGAATGTTATTATACTAAGTCACAATCTTGCCCGCTTTTGGTCAGGTAAATGCATTTGAAAAAAAAAAAAATTAAAACAGCAGTTCTCCAATTACAGACCAAATTCTCTTTGGATACAAAGCTGTCTTGATCACAAATATCAGTATGTATAAATGAATGAATGAACACTTTATTGTCATTGCAACAGGTGCAACAAAATGATTTTTCCAGTAAAACCCGTCCAACAGGATCAGCCAGACTGAGACAGCAGCCATTTTTACAGTGTGCCCTTTTTTATTCCTGTTATCACTGTTTACATTATTATTTATTATTTGCAGCTTACTTTTATCAATTTTTAATCTTTGTTGTTTTTCATTATTTAATTTCAATTGCTTTAATTGCTGTGTAATTTCATGTTCTATTTAGCTCTCTAAAGCAATTTGGGTTGTTCTTATGCACTTGATATAATGTTTAAATATAAAGTTGAATATTATCATGAAATAGTTTTATGAATTAATGATGGAAGGTGACACCAAACATTACAGATGTATTTGGTCAATAGAGCCAGTTTTATATAAGTAGATAACCAGTGTGTGAAATATAGGCAGACATGGGGCTAGGGTAGTGGGGTTTGAGGGTTTGGTAGGTAACCCTCTCTTACACATAAAAACAGAAGCAACTTCAGCCAGTGGCTACAAGGACAGCTGCACTCTTTGACTGAATGGTGATCTGTTTGTTTACACTGCAATCTGAGTCATGTTTACAGCCTTTCTTTCCTCTATGACATAAAGGCCTTTTTTATATTTGCAATACCAATTAGCTTTTTTTCAAAGTTCATATTTTGTATAATAAAAAAAAAAAAATGGAAACAGATTTTTTAAAATGTTGAAACAGGCTCAAACTGTTTTTAGGAGTTTACAGACACCCAAAAATGTCCGTATTTCACACACTGATCTATTCTAATTAGAGTTAACAGTGATCCTGCTGAACATTGCGTTAGAGATATCTTTTAATTGGCCACCCCACACTAACTTCTGTCTTTTTTTAAACGGCAATCCCATTTAAAAACAAATCTGGAGCTGCCACTGGACACTGCGTTTATCAAAATAAATTTAACCGAGTTCTGTGGTAGTTCAACACAATTTTAGTAAGACAATAAACCTTCCAAAATATGACTACCAAAGCCATAATGCATTCTATAATGAATAAAAACATAAATCATTTTAGCAACAAGAACAAAATACTCTAACTTCCTTATTCAACCAGTCTGCTAGCTTCTCCCAGGCAGCACTCAGCAAATACAGCCCCACCCAGCAAGCTGTCAGTTTCAGTAGGTGTTGATTTCTCTAAATGGTCAACATAAAACATGCAGATTGTCTGACTTTGCCTTTGTTGAGGGTGAGGGTATGGTTACAAATTCAAAGCATAACACATTGGCCAAAGTTTTTGCTTGAAATATGTCTTGTAACACATATTAAACTAAACAAGCAAACATGAAACAAAACAAACAAAAAACACACTATTACATGTTAACAAGATCCAAAGTTGATCCTTGGCTGAAGAGGATGTTTTGCAGAGGTGGACTGTAACAATTCTACTTGCTCATAGCTTGGTGGCATAAAAGCATCAACTTGCAGTAAAATAGTTAGTTGTTTATAAGTCATTACTTAGTTGATCAGGAAATAATTATTATTAAAGTGGTTTTTGTCATGTCACAGAAATTCATGAATAACCTGTAAATTCATTTCCTGTTCTATAACAAAACACTAAGACAGATTTGGGCATTTTTAAAATACTTGACAAATTTCAAAGTTAATAAATAATCTTTGCAGAATGAAAAACGTGTACTGGCAGGTCCTTATTCCACTAAAGTTGGTTTTATAGCCCTGAACTTTGGTCTATGTGATGTTTGCACAACTGCTTCTTCCTTGTTAGAACTTAGCAGATGTTAAATATTTATCCAGTAGATAGAGTTTCTTAAGTTTTAATAATCTTCCTTGGTAACCTCTTGAAAAATATCTTCCTCATCTAAAAAACAAACAACATCTTTCTCGTTGCAAGTATAAGACTATTATTTTCTTTGACTGGAAAACTTGTTTAACTGGTTTGAAGTGACAATGAAGAAGCAACAGCTGCAATAGCAGAAAATCTGAATCTTACTAAACATTTATGAGTATATTTAGAACAAAAAAGAAAAACAAACACAGGATGATTTCTCATATACAACAAATTTAAAAGTCTTCACTGTTAAGACAACTACAATATTTCAATTTCAACTTCAACTGAAATCTAAATTTTTAACAGTAAATTAACTAATACCAGAACACATGACCATTTTTGATGAGGACATAGTGTTTGCAACTTGTCAGAAGCACAATGATCTTTGTATGTTAACATAAAACAAGACTTTGCTGTGGGAAGTGAAACAAGAGAACTGACATTATGTGATTTCTGAACTAAAATAATCAGCCTTTCTTTGTTTGGTTTTTTTAACTTTCAGTTATGGTTTTGAATTTGAAAGTTAAATGACAAGCAAATTGCTAATTTGTGTATGTGTGTGTCAGTGTGTGTTTCCACACCTGTTTATTTGCCATTGCATTTGCTAAAGCCGCATATGTTCTGTGGACATATATTTCTAGTGACCCACTTGAGGAGCTGGGTAACAGTCTCTTAAAACAAGTTTATTAACAGAAAGACTCTGAAAAGTGTATGTTTTTTTTTTTTTTTTTGACTGGTCACAATGTGTGCTACAAGAGACGGAAGGAGAGTACAGCTGTGGAGAAGAGGAGTGTGCAGCTCGTCTTACCTTACGTAGCTTTAAAAGAAGACGAGGAAGATGAGTAGGCTGCTGTTAAGAAGGCTCTGTTGATTTTGCAAATGTTGACTGGAATTGTCTGTAGGAGTCTGTGTGGAGGATGGTAGTCTGACTTTCTTCTATTTTTCATGGCCATCCTCCCCACTAACAGGAGGGGTTGGAGGAGTGGCATTACCTGGTGAGAACCTCCCTCTAATGAATATTTCACAACACATTGTAGTGCAACCGAAACAATAGAAAAAAAGATATGTGTACTACAATAAGTTAATTTAGTTTATGTTTGTTGGTCAAATACTTATTCAGGTATTAGGCTTTTAGATGTTTTTACAGCTCTGTGGGAACACCTGCCTCTCTGAGGCTGATATCTTTTGTTTCTTTCACTTCCTTGTTACTAAACAAGCAGCCACAGTGGTCTAGAGTAGGTATTTGAGCATTTAATAAATTTTTTAGTTGTACTCACCATCACTCGCTTTTTCCCCCTTCATTACTATTCACTTGCAGTTGAAAGAACTGTGTTGTTTCTACTGTCTGTTTATTAAAGTACAGCTCAGCTTATCAGCAGAACCACTCCCACATCATGAAACCTTTGTAGGTGTGACCAGACTAAGACCAGTACATTTATTGTCGTGGAACAAAAGATTTTCTACACCTAAATACATCATGTTGACCCAACATATTTTAGTTAAGTTCAGTCAACAAAATTCTTTGTCAAGAGAGAAAGAATTTTGGATCATAGTATTTGCTAACATAGGGCTTTGACAGGTGAAGCCATCTTGCCTTAGGTTTTCTGTAGACTCTTTATGGTCTGCAACCTAATTAACAATTAGTTATTTTTAAGTTTAACATGTTTTGGTTTTTTTAAAGTGCTTTTGTCCCCATCTACCTTTCTTTTGTTTTGCTGGCATGAAGTTCAGAGAAGTTTCTGAAAGAATGTTTGGGAACAGGCAACACTGGGACCTGGAAAGTTGTAGCACAATACAGGGATAAGCGGAAAAAAAATAGGGGGAGGGGGGGCAGATTTATTGAATGGTAGTTGGCAGAGGACTCTAGGGTGATAGCGTAATCGCATAAAAAGGAGATTTGAAGCTGAGGGTTCCTTTCTGTCTTCTGTCTGGAGAGTGCTCCCCCAGTGATGTGACAGATGCCGACAATGACAGCTGTCAGTGATGAAAAGTAGATGTAATCCAGAATAACAGCTTGAATTTGGGACCCTGAAATGCTCCAATCAAAGTCCCGATCCAAAATTCAGATGCATGGTCAATAAACAGGCAATGGTTAAACACAAGATGTCAGGAAACTAAACTTAACTTGTCCATCCTGGGCAAGACAAAGAGAGAACAATCCAGGGACATGAACTTAATTGGCAACTTGAAACAAAGAAGTGCAAGTAAAGCCCACTGGACAACTACTTGCACAAGGCTGTTGATAATCTGGCCAAGAGACGGAGACTTGAGGGAGTTTATGTAGTGCAGCACACAGGTGGGATAGGCAACACAATTAGGCAAAGCCCAGGAGGGCTGAATAAGGTTGATTGGTGAACAGAAGGTGTGTCTTAATTCAGGACACTTTGAAGTGTGCAGACTTCCTAGGCGCCTACACACTTCGAAGCCCATTAATATTTGTGAAATGGGACAGGAATTTCCCATAGCAACAACACAGGACTTTGAATTAGTTAAATCTCTGAAATTACTCATAGGACACTTCAGTGGACACTGAACACCGACCGGCAACACCAACAGTAAAAAAAAACAACGATCTGAGGTGTTGTTTTCCACACCTCATTAATCCCTTAAAAATCCACGAATGTCCTATATTACTGATTTTTGTTGTCACCATTTAACAAACAGGCTTTAAATGTACTTGGTTTTGTAACGTTTCTACTAAAGTGTAGTAAAAAAAAAAGTACTTTTACTTAAGTACTTTAAGTACTTTTTTTTTACAAAACTTTTTTACAAAATTTTATTGAAATCTAAAATGTACTCGTCTGAGCTCGGTTGCTGATTCGCCACCGTCTTGTGCGCAATGAATTCTGGGAGAAAAGAGACTGCGAAGGATGCCCCACCACATCCTTTGTTTGTGGCCAAAACAAAGTGCGGATTTGAGGGGAGGATTAGGAGGGTCCTTCAAATTCTGTGAATTGGGACAGTACTTCGCGCACCGTGATGACATTTGCGGCCGACGAATCCCCACTTCGAAGTGTGCAGACCATGAATTGGGACACACTTTCTAGGTCTCTGCATGAATAACATAGTTAGAGAATATGAGTTAAAAACACATATTAAACACAGGCATGGCATGTTGGAAATGTGAACCATGTTAATTGTTTTAACATCAGTTTCAGCTTGTTTTGTGTTTTTGTATAATTTAGTTTCAGATCATTAGTTCTACACCATATGTGTATTTTCCCCAAAAAAACTATGTGCTTTACTCATGTTTGGTCAGTTGTCCATATCATTTATTTTCATTTAACACGATCAGACATCTACACTTAAAACACAACATTTGTCAAAACACAATGATTTGGCAAAAAACTTGACAGAGACACTGGTTATCTCAGTGACTTGGCAGAATATTAATATCTCTGGGGGGAAACCCATATAGATTTAATTCCACTTAGTAGACAGTTTTCAAGAAAGCCAAAAAAAGTCATTGTCTGGATCGAAGGCATCCAGAGATGTCTTGATGCACTCCCTACTGCTGAGACACACTCACAGACTCAAACAGGGAGACAAAGAAGCCACAGCTAATCATGTTTGTTTTGGTGACCAAAAAAGAGAGAAAAGAAAAAAGATAAGAAACAGAAAACACTCCGAATAAAAACCCTTTTTCTCCTCAAAGTTTTCAAACACATTGGACAAGAAAGCTTTGTTTTCATTCATGTACATCCTGTGCAACATGAAACCGTGCATATGGAGTTTCATAGTTAATCTGTGGGGCAAGTCGAGTCCTGTACGAGTTACTGCACTCACATGATCTCCATCTAAGTCATCCAAATGCACAGTGAGTCACACAACACTGCATAAATAAAATCACTTATCTCTTCTGGATTTTGGCTTTTGTGTTGAGGTCATGCCAACAAGATTACCACATGATACAAAAAAACTTGCTGAATCTAAAATTGCCTGCCCTGACAGTACAAGCATTGCTTGTGGTGCTGTTTATCCACTTCAAGTGTCTGTTGGCTTTCAGTTTGAATCATAGACGTAAAGCAGCAAGCATTACTCACAAGGATACTGTGGAATTCCATTCATTTCCTGACAACATTTGCACTTTGTAAAGTAAATATTGACAATAAAACATATATACAGCACACTTCTTTTCCTTCTTAAAAGCAAACAGTATTGGAGCTTCTCCTGACTGCTGAACGTACAGGAAGGATTTACAGTTGTAGAAGCTGCACTTCTGTGACAAGGTCCAAAAGCATGTTTAATGATGGACTTTAAGGATCAGGTTTTGTAAAAATAAATCAGAATTGACCTTGCTTTACATGCTGGTCCCTTTTGAAAAAAAGACAAAATAATATCATGTTTATGACCCAGAAGATGGCACAGCTTGCATAAAATTTTGACATGGTTTTGCTCAGAACTTTATGTAAAAATAACATTCTTGTCATGTGTTGAGTGCAGTTAAAACCATTGATAAGATGTCTTAGGATTTATGAAAGTGATGTGCTATCCACAGACATTGAACCATCTTTTGTAGTGTGATGTTGATCATGTGTTGTAGTGCTGTAAACAATAAAGTGGAAAAAAAAAAACAAAAAAAAAACAGAACAGTATCTTTTACATGCATATGATGACTCTTAGATGAGTCATGGAGACATTTCTTCCCCCCCACACACACACACTGTCAAACTTCATTATTAATTCAGAACTCTGGCTCAATGGTCATCTCACCTGTTACTATTCAAGTCTTAACAGTTTTATTTACAATTATCTTCTGTTCTGCAATTTCCTTTTCAGGGTGACTACTGTGCAACATGCCTCTTAGAAGTATTTGCCCCCTACTCTCTGCTTATTAACTGGTGTCTATGGGGTGTTTCTATGTTACAGCTTCCCTAACGTGATGAATTGGAGTCTAATTGCCAAAATAAAATAGTCTTAAAATTAACAATGGCATTTCAATAATTGTTAAATATTTTCAAAAGATCTTTTCTTATCAATATAACATCTGCTGGGAGAAAAAATAAGGAAAATCCCATAGTGTAAGAGCCCTAAAAAATATCTGAATCATGTTCCTCAGCTATGTGTTGACATTATGCTCTTCATGGCCAATTAAACTTTTTTCAGCTTTTTAAAATTATAAAAGACCATTGTTGGGTGTTTTGGGACCTCTTGTCTGCTTTGCACCGTGGCTACTCTATTACTATACACAAAGATTCCAAGTGCGATTTAACATGAATCAAAAGTAACTTCCCTTTCACAGAATAGCGTCACTTCTGCTTGTAGACTACTGAGGTAATGTTCGTCATATGCACACTACAGTTACTTAATACTATAGCCATCTGTCAGTCATTACATAAGTCAAAACAGGCATCGGTTGCATTTTCAGTACAAATGCAAATTTGACAAATATGGGGGAAAAAAAGCCAGTTACAACATAAAAAATATGCAAATAACACTGTTGAACTACTGTCACATTTCAGTTCAGTACACTGCATAGGTGACTGCATCACTAGCACAGATGAATTTTTTTTTTCTATCATAATGCCTTACTTAAATATTACATATAGAATTTCACTTACAAGTCAATCTGTTTCTTGAGCCACAATTTCTTAAATGTGCATTTCATTGAAAACTGTTTTATAGCCTTTCAAGCCACTATCCACCCCAGTACCACTTGTCAAGATTATTAAATGCCTTATACTCTTTGTGCCTTCTCAGGTAATCACAAGCCAAGCATGTGTGCTCTGCCCAAAAATATGCCTTCTTCACTTTAAAGTGCCGCCGCCACTGAAAGTACCTGAGGTACATTTCCTCATTTTTGTCCAGAAGCAGTAGATACTCTGCCAGTTCCTTGGGTGAAGTGAAGTCATCCACATGGATGAAGGCATCTCCTTGAATAAAGTTCTCGTAGTTCTGCCTGGGTGGGCCCAAAACTACTGGCACTGTGCCCACAGAGAGAGGGTTGTAAAGTTTTTCAGTAATGTAGTCTTTGTGGATTGAGTTCTCAAAAGCCAAATAGAACTTACAGCTGGCCATGGTGGGGAAGTAGTCTTGGTCAGAGATGTATTCTCCAAAGGCTTGTCCATATGCATGAACCTCAATGTGTTTGTACAGCTCATTGTAATATTTCACTCTCACATGATCCTGGTTCCAGTTGCTTACAATCCAACAGATCAGCTTATTCTTGCTAGGTGGTACAAAGTCCTCCTCTGTCTCTGCTGCTACAATGGACCCATAAGGCACTTCAATGTCAGCATCCTGACGATAATTGAGAGTGAGATTGAACAAGTTTTCAGTCCCAGGTAGCTGGGATGAATGAGACGGTGACTCCAAGTTCATCCATATCCACTTCTGAAATGATGGCCGCTGAAGCGGGGGCAGGTTGGATAAATCACTGGAGATGTCTCGGTGATGGATGACGACCCCATCTGATTTGTTGTAGATGTTTCTGTCTGCTGTGATGAAGCACCCCTCAATGTTGAAAAGAGAGCTACAGACGCTCAGATCATAGGTTTGTCCAAAAGGCCAAAGCCAGATCAGGACAGTAGTCACGTTTTTATCACTCTTGGTGGAGAAGAGATTCTTCACCCGATCTGTGGAAACAGTCGAATCTATTGGACCATAAAGCCAGTTGGTGGATGGCTTAAAATACATCAAAAATACAGTCACAAAGCATCCCAGGATGAAAGTACCAAGCAGAAGGGGTCGTAAGATTTTGTGAAAAGTTGCTGATGACATACTCCGTCTTAAAAACAACAAAGAAAAGAGAAAATTAGATTACAGTCATGATCAACATCTTGCTGACATAAAGACTGGTCGTACAATACCCATGCAAAATTATTATTAAAAAAAAATCCTTTGTTAATTAAATCCTACTTGGTTTTAACTAATCAAATAAGTGCCTCCGATTGGGTAATCACTGCATGGATAATTGCGTTTCAGCTGGCATGATGTTAGACTGTTAAAGAAGGGTCACATTTTTGGCATGCATCAAGTACAGAAAAGATTTAATGCTAAACTTCTAAGGGTTAAGAACTGTCCACAGCATTGTCAAAAATTTGAAGGATTGTGGGAAACCATCATCTACAACCAAGAAATGTGGTTGGACAAAAACCCTTAAATGATTGTGATTGGTTATAACTTTAAAAAAATGGTGAAAACAAATTGTAATAAAGCAACAATAGTTCACATGGCTGTGTTTATTTGTAAAAGTAAAAGCATTTCCACATTCACAAAGTGAAGGGAACTCAAGGGATTGGGATTCAACAGCTGTGTAGCCATAAGAAAACCACTAATCAGTGGAGCTAATAGGAAAAAAAAAAAGCTTCAATTTGTCAGGGAGCATGAAGATTTTACTCTGGAAGAAGGTCAAGTGGTCCAATGAGTCAGATCAGGGTAAGAAGAGAAGACGGTGAAGTGGTGCACCCATAATGCTTAGTGCCTACTGTACAAGCCTCCAGGGAGGGCTGTGACCGTAAGGTCGTCGGTGCCTGTCGTGGCAGTAATCCCCGAGCTGGTTGGTGGACACCAGCAGTAAGGGATGCCGTCAAGCTGAAGAAGGTGTCCTATTGGGCCTTTTTGGCCTGTGGGACT
>JBAMHW010000022.1:14068612-14107375 GCA_037177495.1 Rhadinocentrus ornatus
TCCCCCAGCCGAGGCTCGAACCAGCGACCTTCTTGCTGTGAGGCTGCGGTGCTAACCACCACACCACCGTGCAGCCGTGAAATTATATAAAATGTATAAAAACAAAACACAACAAAAAAACAATAATGATTTGCAAATCTCACAAACCAACATTTTTTTAACAATAGAAAATAAAACATAAATGTTGAAAGCAAGGCATTTTAATTATTTCTTGAAATTTGTAGGGTCATCTAAAATTCGATAGCAGCAACACATCTCAAAAAGGTTTGGGCAACGACAGAACTAGAAGAGTAAAAGATAATAAAAAGAAAAAGCAAGAGGAACATGTTCCTAATTAGGTTAATTAGTAGTATACCTTGTGCTCTAGGTACATAAAGAGCACCTTTGGGATGCAGTCTCTCAGAGGTAAACATGAAAAAGAAGTGGGGCAATTTGTAAACAGAAATAACAAAAAAAGAAAAAAAAAAAGCGGTGCAATTTCATAAGTTAAAGTTTGGAAATCATGGATGCTGCATCCATAATGGTCGTTCATTATGAAACTGGTAATTTGCACATCTGGAAAAGCTCCATTAATGCTATTAATGCTAAAAGATAAGCTTCCATCTAGACAATATCTTTGTCAGGGAAGGCCCTTACGTATCAGCTATACAATGATAGAAGAAGAGTCCAGGTGCTGTACTGACCTGCCTGCAGTCTAAATCTCACACCAACTGAAAACATTTGCAACGTTATAAAATGCAAAGTCTGACATATATTATCCATCACAGTTTTTCTTTATAGGACAACATTCCTCTTCCAAAGGTCCAACAACTGGTCTCCTGAGACACCAGACATTAACATACTGTTGTTAAAAGAAGAGGGGATACTACATAGTAATAAAAAAGGCCCTCTCCAAAAAATTTTGAGAGGTGTTGCTGCCATCAAAATCAAGATGAGCTAGTATTGTCTTAAAATAATTAAATCTCTCACTTTCAATATTTGATATGTCTTTTATATTATTGTGGATAAAATATTGTGTTTTTAGATTAGAAAACATTGTGGAGGTTTCACACTGGTGTCACAGAGCAGAGCTTCTGAGCTTTTTTATCCACCTAAACAAAAGCTTGTTACAGAGTGGGAATATCACAAAGCAGTGGGAGGCAAACCAATGCTTAAGGTATTACCAATTTGTAACACTAGTCTTCCTTACCTGAGGTTATTACCCCCACACTCTTATAAAACTACCACTTGTTATTAAGTCTCATGTAACTGGGAAAACATGATGATAATAAGATCTCTTTTAAATTCGTCCTCTGTAAAAAGAGCTGGACCAGGCTGACTCTATGTCAGTAACTTATTCAGTAAATGCATTCCTTTTTAACCCTTACTAACTCGACCCAGTCGATCTTTGCTATTTGAAACCATACAGGTTTTTCCCTCACAAAAGGCATTCACACACTCAGTCATCAATCTTTTATGAGTTGTTTGGTGAGCGATCACAGGCAGGACTGTTTTCTTGAAGTCTGACTTCAGATCGGAATGAGATTTCTTTCAAGGGGTTGAATGAGACCCACTTTGGGGTAGTGCTGGTTATAGCTCCTAAAAACTGGTGCCAGAATATACAACTTGATTTAAAGAATTTGATTCAAACTAAAATTAAAAAAGATATAAACAATAAAAAAGAAAACAGGATAGGCAAATTTTCCTTGGGTGAATGAACAAATAATATGTACATGTTTATGCTCATTCTGACCATGATCTGACTAAACCACTGACTAAACCAGTAGGGCTTGTTAAAAATTGTGTTCCAGACATGCTTCATTACTTAAACCTTTGTTTTGGTACCAAAACTATTTGGTTC
This sequence comes from Rhadinocentrus ornatus, assembly GCA_037177495.1. Classification (NCBI taxonomy): domain Eukaryota; kingdom Metazoa; phylum Chordata; class Actinopteri; order Atheriniformes; family Melanotaeniidae; genus Rhadinocentrus; species Rhadinocentrus ornatus. The sequence continues at coordinate 14,070,453 of JBAMHW010000022.1, forward strand.
TAAACAGAGATATGGAAAAAATTCAAGTGATATGTTAAGGTCAGTCGTCCCTCATCATAATCTTGACAAGTGGATGAGCTTCACCTTAAAACAATCATAAAAAATGATTTCTGATGAAAAGAAAAGGCCTCCCCTTCTGTTTATGGTTGATAATTTTTTATTTTTATGTTGTAAATGTAGTATTAATGTTTCATACATAAAGTCCTATGAAAAAGAAACTACTCCCGGTTTTGACGTTAAGGTTTTAGGTATCAGGATCAATAAACTTCTGTGTGCAGGAGATCTGCATTTGAGATCCAATGGACAAACCAATGCCCTGCGATGGACTGGTGACCGGGTGCACCCTGCCTTTCACCTGAAATACTGCTGGGATAGGCTCCAGCTCACCCCGCGACCCCTAATAGGAACAAGCGGTACAGATAATGACTGACTGACTGGACAAACCGGCAATTCAAGCAAATCAAAAGTAAATCCTGTGCATTGTTAAGTCTGTGTTTATATTAGAAAACACACCTTTAATATGGCCATGTTTTCTATTGTTGAAACATTTGTTTTAACAAAAGGACAGCTCATTCATTATTTTGGTAACAAATATAAAAAGGGCTGGCACCCTAATGTGATGTTTGTGTGTGGCTTTCTTACTTTGCAGGTTACTTGCTCAAAACCTGTTCCAACTAAAGTTTTTCTTTTTTTTCTTTTTTTTTATCATAAACCTCATCATGTGAATCTATGCATGTATAAACACTTGCCAAACCTATCATGTAATTTCACATGAACTTCACTTACAATGTTTTATTAATTATCTGAAAACTGTTCTTTAACACATAAATGCTGAAAACCTCATCACACATTCATAAAAGTTAAAATCTTTACAACACATAACTATGGTAACAATGACAATTTGCAAAAAAATCCTTGCAAAAGCTGTTTGAATAAAGTTTTCAATTAATAAAAATAGCAGGAATCCCCAGTTCCACCAAAAAACACGTAAATGCAGGACCAGCCTTTTTTATTCAAATCAGCAACGGTTTGCCTAGACAGGTCACCAGTCCATTGCAGGGCCAACATATATAAGGACAAACAACCATTCACGCACACACTCATTCCTAGGGAGAATTTAGAGTCACCACTTAACCTAACATGCATGTCTTTGAACAGTGTTTTTTTTTTATATTTATAATTATTTAATTTATTTATTTTTAACTTGTCCTTTCCAGCATGGTAGCAGCAGAATAATGGTCTGGCTGCTGTGCTGTGCCGAAAAAATTTGCTTTGAAAAGGGTGATTTATAGGTATAAGGCTCCTTTTTGATAATCAGATTTTTTTCATTTATTTATTTTTATTATTTATTTATTTATTTTTTAAATCTTATTTATTTCTTTTGAATTATGGAATTTATGTAATCTTTCTGGACCTGACTGGAGGGAAAAGAAAAAAAAGAGAACAATGAAGAAAAGTTAAATCGAAAGTAGAAAAAAGGAAGAGAAAACAAAGATACAGTAAACAGAAGGCAGAATCCAACCTAACACCGGACAACCAACTGCTCCACCTTTACAGAAACACAACAGAGAATTTCCTACAGCTTGTAAACTAATCTGACAATCACCAGAAGTACCTAAAAAAAAAAAGCAACAACATGTGTCACAACAACAATCAAAGTACTAGAAACACACAAAAAATACCCCTAAACAAATAAAAATACAAAAACAAAGTTTAACATAAATTAACATAATAATAAACATAATTAACATAAACTCACCGGGCAACTCAGTGACTGTGTCAGATTGACTTATTTCTATGGGATGTAGACATTTGTGGAAAATTATGTTTAGAAAATAGATTTTAAAAGCTAATAATTTTCAATCTAATGACAAAAAAAAAAAAGAAAAAGAAAAAAAAAAGGAAAAGGAGATTTTGATCGTAACTATGCAATTAATTGTAATTAATCGAAACATTTCATGCAATTAATCACGATTAAAAATTGTAATCATTACCCAGCACTAATATTACGGTATGAAATTAATTCTAATATCATACCGTAATAAACCATTCATATATGCAAATTATAGTATGCAAGTTTGGGGAAAAACAAGTCTGTGTGAGATAAGTTGATTTTTATTTATCTGAAAAATTAAAGGAAAAAAAAACATTAGCTGATGTAATTTTTAATAAGCAAATGACTTGTCTTTATGTATCACTACTTTGTGTGTTAGTTTCCACCAGTGGCGTTGCCAGCTGATTTTCCCAGGACTTCAGTCCCGGATGCTTTGAGTCTAGCACTTGGTAGCCAAAACAATTGTTACCGGTATTATACGTTTACTGTTACACCTAATGGCTACCTTCTCCTCCAGTCGCTCTGCTCTGTTGCTGTTCCTCGACCACAGGCTCTATTATTCACACACACCTGAATGTTTACTCACTTACTTACGGCCAGAGCTACACTACAGGGCTTGCTGAGCTGGAGGATGGAGAGGTGTCTGATCAGCACTGATGTTACTGGGTGTCAGGTTACACTATGTTGCTAGAAACACACACACCTTCCCTTTCCTAACCAGGCCTGCTCTGTATGTGCACATGCACAGAACGGCACAGCAGCAAACCAGCAGATTAACTATCAATCAATCACTTTTTTAAAAAATTTAACGCAAAGTGCTTTACATTAAAAACATAATAAACAAACTAAAAAAAAGAGACAAGAAAAAACTTTATCAATTAAACCCCCCAGACCACGAGCCCACAGATCACACATATGCACAGCATACAACACACACATGATCACACACCGACACACATGTACACGAAATATTGTCTCTAGAAGCGCCGTCCTGACCCTCATTAATTGCATCCGGGAAGCTACGACACTGGAAAAATAAAAGATGTTAAGTTGAAAAAAAATAAAAACATCACACATTAAATAAAGTAAATGCAATAAACTAGATTTAAAATAAAATAGGATTAAAAAACAATTATAATCCAAAAATAATTAATCAAAAGCTTTACTAAAAAGATAAGTCTTAAGTTGCCTCTTTAAAATATCAACACTCCCAGCTGCCCTCATGTCTTCTGGAAGGTTGTTCCAAAGGCGAGGACCATAAACACTAAAAGATGCTTCTCCATATGTCTCGGCCCCCACCCTTGGGATAAACAAGAGACCTGAGAGCCCTGGGAGGTTCGTAAGTTAAAAGCAAGTCTGATAAATACTAAAATCTTTAGAGCTTTTAAAACTAAAAAGTATTTTAAAGTCAATTTGAATCACACAAGGAGCCAATGCAGAGATTTTAAAACATACTAAAACATTTTAAGACATATAATACTGGTGTATATTATATTATCTCTTTCTGATCTTTATTAGTAGATGAGCAGCTGAGTTTTGTAAAAGCTGTAATGGATTTATAGTCCTTTTTAAGAAGAAGAGAAAGAAAAGCATTACAGGAATTTATTCTACAGCTGGTAAAAGCATGCATTAGTGTTTCTCCATTAGCCTGAAAGAGGAACTGACGCACTCTGGAAATATTTCTGAGATGAAAGAACCCTATCTTCGTTATATTTTTAATGTGAGATATAAAATCAAGTTTATGACAAAAAAAAATCAAGGTTCCTTAGTTTTTCAGAGTGATTAAAAGACATTGATTTAAGTTTTAAAAACAGTTTCTCTCTGTTTGCTTCAGGACTAATAACTAAAACTTCCATTTTGTCCTGGTTGAGCCGAAGAAGGTTTTCTGCCATCCATGTCTTGATATCTAAAATACAGTTAAAAAGGTCATCCATAGGGCAAATGTCACCAGGAGACACAGCAATATAAAGCTACGTATCATCAGCATAACTATGGAAGTTTATAGTGTGTCTCTGATGATGTCCCCAAGGTGCAGCATTTACAGATAAAAAAGAGTTGTACCTAAAACTGAGCCTTGGGGTACGCCGCGTATCAGCTTTTATTTCCTGGAAGCTGATTCATCAATGCTTATAAAAACATTCTCTGTCTGTAAGATAAGACTTGAACCAGTTAAAAATAGCCCTGTTCTGGAGTCAGCGTGGTCCACAGTATCGAAGGCAGCACTGAGTTCAAGCAGGACAAGAATTGATAGGGTTTTTTTTTGTCCACTTTGGTTCTGATGCCATTTACGACTAACCAGTGCTGTGTACTGTGTTTTGCTCTGAACCCAGACTGGTAGTCCTCAAAGATAACATTGTCTTTCATAAAATCATTACAAAATAAATTAAAAACTAGCTTTTCTAAAGATTTACTTAAAAAAGATTAATTGGATACAGATCTGTAACTCAGTTAAGATCAGATGCATCTAAGCCTACCCTCTTCAGAGTGGGCCTATCCACAGCAGTTTTATATGCATCTGAAAAGACACCAGTCAATTCACAATGTTTAAAATATCAGCATCCAAAACTCTTGCAAACTGATTCAAAAAGAGGTGTGGGGATGGGATCTAAAAGACAAATTATTGTTTTAGCCTGGGAAATAACCTTATTAAAGACGCAGTGTGTAAGAATTACTCCCATCTAGTGGTGCGCTAATATATTATAAGCAACCGAGTAGTGCTCTACTGGAGTCTCACCATTTAAGAGCGTTTTTACGACTACGGAAGCCGCGGAGATTCATAAATCTGAAGTTTGAGTGTCCCGTCAGGTGATGAGAAACAGAACGATACATAATTATAATTTTTTTATGCCAATAAGTTACAAGCGTGCCCTACATTTATTTTTGGTACCAAGCTACTGCTAATAGCTAATGTTATCGTATGAAATCGGTTTTTGTGACTTGCAGACTTGCATGTGATGAAGGGAGAGAAAGAGGGAGTAAAAGCAGGGCAGTGGACTGTCGGCGCTGCTGTAACATTACTGTGTTTAATAACATGTGTTTCAGCTGATTTATCCAGGGAGGTGGGTGACGTATTGATAGAAAATAATTATTATCTGAGAGCTATTTTTGCGTTAAAATGTATTTACTTTGGTCTATTTTGTCTGACTAGAGGGAGGACAACTACCCCCATTACGTTGACTAATCAGCTGAAATAAAATATGAAACACAAGGAAAAGCTCTCAGAAAATACGTCTGAAAGAAGCGCACGGTCGCCTGCTGGTATAACTTCTGTGAAGAGTAACAACTGAAAACTGTTGCAACATAGCTTTTCTACTGTAGGCTAACTAACAAATTAGCCGTTTCTGCCATTTTAATATAGCGAGTAACGGTAAATGATCCGACTTAAACGGGAGGATAAAGTAGTTGCTGGACCACCCCTCCCTCTCTCTAACATAACGCCAAAATAAACGTCACTGTTAGATTGCATTAATTCACCTATCCAGCAGAAAGCTTCAACCTCTGCGTTAGCTTTGAAGTCCCTCTCTTGATCAGCTGCCTCCATTTGGTAAATGCTCCACCGATGTACACTCTTAGTTTCTCCCGGTTATTATTTCTTTTTCTTTTCTTGACTATTTTTTTCCTCCGTCTCGTGGGCAAAGATAGGGCTGCTTGACTATGGGAAAAATGCTAATCACGATTATTTTGATCAATTTAAGCGTTGTCTGTGGTAATACAGACTACTTGCTTTCCTCCAGGTCCCAGTAGCTATTGTTTGTAATAAATTATACTGGAGGCATTTCATTTTCACGTTGAAATCCGCGTCATATTTGGCTCTATGGTGCGGCTTGACCACAGGTCCGTAGCGGTGGTGAAACATTGGACTGTAGCCACGTCCCCTCACAACACTCTCATGATACTCATCATACAGGGCAAGGAGAGACACGCGATTAAAACAGTGACGAGATGGCAGTGATACAGTTTGTCCAAAGTGTTGATGAGTTTCTTAAATCCCGGGTTGTTCACTGTGTTAACTGAGCGCTGGTCTTTGGCGAGAAAACAAGTTATGTTTGTTTATAACAATTGTTATCTCTCTCTGTGTCTCTGGGAGCTGGTGGATTATTTAGTCACAACTCACAAAAACTGAACATTTTTCTATTTCCTTGTGTCATGTCGTAAGCCCCCATGTGCACGTCTACATGAACGAGCGCAACATTTCACATGCACGAATGTCGGCTGTCGCTCGGCTGGAGGAGGGCAGTGATTTCCGCCTTTCCGCAAGTTCCATAGAAAATTAATAGAGAAGGAGCGACGTTGCCTCCCGTGTGTCCAGCCCATAACTTGAGAGGCGTTTGCATCTGGAATTGAATTAAACCAAAGCGGCTGGGACTGTGGGAGGAGTCTGCAGCAGTGGGAGGAGTCTGCAACAGAGCGCAGCGCTGCAATGCCAGTGGTGCTCGATTTGCAGCTGAAAACAGCACAAGAGTAAACTGCGAGGCAGCAATATAATCGGACCATTTAATTTTTATGATCAATGAAAACCCAGATCGCAATTGTGATTAAAATTCGATTAAATTGCACAGCCCTAGGCAAAGAGTATAGATGGTCCTCCATTTTAATGTAAGTTGGCAAGCTGAATCATCCACGGTCGTCTTGGCTGAAATCAACCAAACTCTATAAAGTTATTTTCTTTTTACTTTAAATATATTAATGTTCCAAATGTCACATTATACATCATCATACATTAGATGTAACATTGCACTGTTTTAACTTGAATGCATCTGGACATTAAATTAAAATTTAGATAGTCTAATGCCTACTATGTGTACTATTGTCTACTTTAACACCTTTTTAATAAAAAATAAATAAATAAATAATATGAAAATCTATTATTATTTTCCTACTTCTGGAGTGTGAGCCTTCATAGAGCTCTGTGCCTACTGAGTGGTCCTGTGGTGTGTAACAAGAATAAAAAAAAAGTACAGGTGTGTGGGAAAGGAGAATGCAGCTTGTCTCACTGTCTCTGGATGACGTTCAGAAGCCTCTCTGATGATTCTGCTGCGGTTGGACAGATTTGCCTGTTGGAGTTTGTGTGGAGGACGGCGCTCTGACTTTCTGTCACTTTTTATGACCATCCTTACTGCCATCCACACCTGGAAGTAGAGTATGGCAGAGGGTGGAAGAGGAGTGCAGCTACCTGATGGGAACATCCTTCTGATGATAGTTTCTTCGAACCCTTGTAGCACAGCCAACAATAGTAAACAAAACAAGATAAGACAAAAAAGAACAAGAAAGAAAAATAGAATTAGATCAATTGTCCCAAAATGCAGTCATTAGGTTTAAGTATTAAATATTTATTTTTGCAGCTCTGGATGCCTTATTCTTAAGCAAAGTTAGATTTCTGTTCTATTTAATTCACTTCCTTGATGCTAAATATGCAGCCACAGTGGTACACATGGGAACATCTGTTTAACTTTTCTCGTTATACCAACTTTAAAAACAATTTTCAAGCTTTGTTCATTAATACACTTATAAGAAGTTTATTGTTTGCAGCCTCCACTTAGTTACAGAAGAGCTTAGAACCTCTGCAGTGCACTGCCCAGTAACAAATATTTGTGTAGTTGTGACCTCTGATTAGTGAGTTGAATTCATTCAGCACACCATTTAATCCCAACCAGCCAGAGGCAAACATATGCATGTTGAACTGTTTTTCAAAGGTGTTTAAAGTGTTCACAGATCCAATGCAAGAGATTTATGTGAAGTGATTTAACATCAACCACAAAGCTAAGTCTCCCCTGATTCACAGCCAAGACTGAGGAACAACCATTAAACCCTGATCAGAGAATATCCCAGTCTTAAGGTCATTATAGAGCTGCAGTTAGTCTCTCTGAAGGAACTTGCCCACACAGTTATGAAGAATAGTTTAACAAGAATTTTAACTGGATTCTGAACCTGATAAACAGTCAATATCAAGAAAGCAAGACTTGTGCCATATGAAACCTTTTGGATGTTTTTGTCAGCAGCCTGGCAGCTTCAATCGGGACCACTTCTATGTAGTTCAAAGAACTAAGTAAAAATTAAAATGAAAGAAATTAAATTACAGAATCTTTTTCATCTATGATGATGATACAGAAAGTCTCATTTCAGCTTTTTACCTGATTAAAACAGGATCAAACTAAAGTGTTTACATTCTAACACACAAGCAAAATAAGTTTAACTAAAGAAGACAGAAAATCAAGCCCTGATATCACCTTCGGGCCAAAACCAGCTGGAGTAGAAACGGGTATCTATGTTTTATCTGTGTTTCGGAACGGTGTTAGCTTTTTTTTTTTTTTTTAATAGACTGCATGCAGCTCGGAAGGACGAGGATCTTTCAAATGTCATCTTAGAAGAAACATATAAGTCAGAGGTCAGTGACAAACTTTGGAGAGAAAACTATTAGTATTCTGTGTGTTGTTAAATCACACTAATCAGTGTGCCAGTCTCTTTTTATATATATAAGTACCCTCTACTATTGTGCTCAGTAAGACAGATTTCAGCAGCTATAGCTACTGTGTGTTGTATATCTTGAATCAACATCAGCTGAATACACTCTGCAATAATGTAAAATCAGATTTGATATTAAAAGATGTTTAATATTGAAGAGCCAGGTATCAGAGCCAAAAATCCGGACTTGGAAATACCTACTGATTGGCACTAGACCTTATTTCAATAAGCATGCATGCTATAGGCTAATGTTACAAGCAGCTTTATAAGATCTTTCTGGACATTTCTGTTATATCCTATTCCATTGTTGCAACTATTGCGAGCAGAAAATGTCAGGTTTTCACACTTTTTTGATTGATTGTTTTATTCTGTTTATTTATTCATTTTTCCCACAATGTTAAAACAAAAACAGGTTTTTCAAAACGCTTGTAAATTAATTTAAAATGACACTACAAACTACTTGGCTAAAAGGACATTTGGCAGCGATAAGACTCCTTGGGAAGGACAAGTGCTTCAAGTTTTTCCTGTAGATCAGCTGAAGTGTTCGAGCTAAACAAGTTGCTCTTTTTACAATTCCTCAAGAAATACATTACTGGACCCAGCTCCAGACTTAGAATGGGTCACAACAGAATCATTTTCCTACAATCAAATCTTTGTTTCCTTGGTGGTATGCTTGAGATGTTTTAGTTGAAATGTTATCATTTGCTCCAGTTTGAGGTTTTGAACATTTCAAAGGTTTTCAATCAGGATGGCTGTAAATTCTTCTACATTAAATTTAGCCTCTATGTTGACTTTTCTCCCAGTCCCCTGTACACTGTCAGCACTATAAATGAGTGTACAGATGGCATCTTGAAAACATCTTGATGCTAATAGTCTTCAGAAACATGAAGGTGGAGCTGATTACACCAGTTTTTAGATCCCTGAACTTACTTTCTATTTTCCAAAAGATTTACATTAAAATATATATATTATAACTCTTTTAGGCATGCACATGGTTTACTTGTCTGTAATCAGACATAAAATTTATATAATTTTAGAAATAAACCTTTTGATCAAGACATCATTAAGACCGGAGAGATTTAACAATTAACAACAAAATTATCAGTCTAAGAAATAAGTAAACAACTAGTCCAAATGTTTTTGTGCATTGTGAATAGCTGTCAGAGACGCCAGAGAAACGTTACTGTCCCACGGCAGACTATTGGCACAGACAAGTTCAACATTTGCAAACATTAAGCAAATTTTTCCTTTAACTAGTTCAGAAAAATAATCCTATTGACAGAATTTTCTCTTTGTAGAAAGGCCTTAACAGCAGCCATTTGCAACTTGATCTCATGGTTTATCATAAAATGTGCATCCTGTTCCGTAGAGTTTAAAAATTTGTTGAAAAGCACAGTTTGAACATATAGTTGATGTCACACCCAGTGATCAAACAGTGTATGATTCAGTGTATGAAAAAAGCAAGACATGTGCTGTTGTCCTCAGATTATGGCCTGTATCTCTGGTTTGTTGGGAAGGGTCTGGCTGGGTAAGACTAAATAAATAGACAATGTCCCTCCTACCTTATAGCTCAAGATTTTTATGTTGTCTTCTTATCTCAATGATATGAGTGTAAGTGTTTTCCCCTCCATTCAGACAATAAAAGTAGGATATTTTAACATACCTGACATGTCTCGGCTGTTACCTGCAGCCTTCCTCAGAAACTTCTGCTGACGTATTGCTGACATGTTATCAGCTGTTTTCTTGAGGTTTGTAAAAACTTCCTACCCTGTTGGAGTTTTTGTTGCCTTACCTTTGACCTTTATGACAGGGACATAATGTTGCTTTTATAGCATGTTTCTTAGATTATGATAAAAATAAACTGCATGAAAGACAGAAATGTAGCTTTAAGTTTAACTTATTTAGCTGTGTAGGCATCCAAATGCAAAACTTAATTTCTCAATATCCTTGAAAGCACCACAATTACTCTTCCAACTGTCACATCGGAGTTTGGTTGCACATTCACAGCTCCAAAAACAAACTAGACTCTCCAAGCAAATCAAGCCACCCATAGAAACCGAAGTACTTCCACAGGCTAGCTTTTAATGCAGAGGGTACTGGCCAGATTTCACTCTCAGCCATTACTTGTGTTATGTAAGACAATCTCAGCGCTGCACTTCCACATCTTCGTGTTCCGACTTGTGCATTCTTCAATTAGAATGATCCTGTTGACGGTCTTCATCCCTTTAGATGCGTTTTGAATAAGCGATATTTCACTAACTCTTCACAATAGATTAAAGTAAAAATGTGAGATAATAATTAATGTATGAAGACAGATAATTATTGGTTCCCTGGTTGAGAAATAAGTAAAACATGCACATAAAATAAGATTTAGGCTATGGGTAGTGTGAAGAACCATGGATCCAGTTCAGACTATTTATGTCAAAATAACAGAGATTTAATTAAGTTTCCCCAAAACAGCTATTATTTGTACTTTTGACTTCAATCTTTACTGTTTTTCTCACACTTTATTTTTGTAATGGCATTTGCTGTCACTGGCCCGCATCCAACCCAAGTCAACTTTCAACCAATCAGCATGACCTACACTTAGCTTCAACTCCAAGAGGTGTGTCCTGCTAGAATTTTGGACGACTGCAAACAAGCCTGTTTGCTTTTGTTGCATACCAAATTCCTTCACTCTTTGTGGGCTGACAGTGAAGGGTGTAGAACCTGGGCATAGCTTCATAAGCTATAAGGGTATCTGAAAAAAACTATTTCAGTTCAATTCAGCTTTATTTGTACAGTCCCACTTCCCAACAATGTAATGTCAGGGCACTTTACTTCACTTGACAAATAAATTTGAGCTAATTCAGTATAAATAATAACCTAGTCAAGCAAGAAAAAAAACAACAAAACAAAAAAAAAAAACTGTATCCAAAAAAGAGGAAAAGGAGCAAGTCATGTAGTCACTCCATATGGTACTAAAGAGTATGAGGAATTTTGAGGATGTTAACATCATTTCCTGCAAGGCTTCATCACTAATCTGACCTTTATTTATGACACCCCCAGCATCTTGTAAACAACCCACAACTGAAATACAACAACAACCTTACTGATCCCAGTGAAGAAACAACATGTGACCAAAAGAACTTTCAAGTAATGTGTGGACCATAACAGTTAAAACTGCAGAAAGTACACCTGCTAGTTGGAAGTGAGAAAGCCTCTTGGATGAAACCATAAACATCTTCAAGAATCAAAACAATGTCATTCTGTAGAAATCCACATCTCAAGAGTTAAAAAATTACCTGTATGTGGCTATTCACTTTATAATATTAATAATAATGATAATAGTTCAAGATGTAACTGTTGTACGCTATATGAGCTATTCAAAATCCACCTAGGAAGTAACTGGGTTTCTCACTGAAATAGAGATAAACAGGAAAGACTAATGAAGAAAGTGGGCTATGATCTAGAGATAATATAAATCATTACCTAATGAAATGCCTAAGTGGGTCCTTAATACAATGTTATTACCACATTAGGTTTAATAAATAGATACTTTATTTTTAAGACACAAAGTGGGCCCATACTTCTACACAATTTACTATGTCCATTTTGGTAAAATGTTTCCCTCACAATCCCTGAACAAACAAAAATGGTCTACAGAGAGATTCGTGCAGCTCAAGCACCCATTCACAATTTAAATAACACGGGTTTTGGTAAATGTATTTTGATTTATTTGGGACATGAGAGCCCCATGGATGAGTAGTCTGCAGCGGGGCTACATCTGAAATGACTGCAGGGAAATAAATAAATAAAATAAATAAAAACGCCAGCATCAGTCACAGAGATGCTTCAAATCCCAGATGTAGCTTTACTTGCAGGTAGACTAAAGAATTAGCTCATGTCCTGCTTAATATAGGCTATATGTTTCATATGGTGTCAGGAAGCTCAATGCACTGATTGTGCAGACTCCATCCCAGGTGAGAATTAATTTCTCACCACTGAGCATTGAAGGTCATTTTAAAACGTGATGCTACAGTGGAGACGCTCTTTAAAATGGTTCTTATAACACGACACTACTTGAGTTGATGAAGAGAAAATAACAGAAACATGATTGCCTTTTTGTTTGTGCGATATCCCAAATACGAGAAATAGGCTAAAGATTAAATTATAACACAAGAAATGGTGGTGAAGCAGAGTGCAATATTTTAAATAGAATATCAGTCACATGCACTAGTGATGGGGAAATCCGTGCGATTTATGTCTGGTGCACTGAACATAAAAAAATGCTTTCAGCGGAGGTCGTTGCTAATTAGCCGTTTTGCCATTGAAAGAACAGAAAAAAAACAGCCATGAATTTTACTCACCATCTCGGCATGCGTGAGTGAAAGCGAAGCTTTCTTTTCATTCCTCCCAGATGTCCGTATCTTTTCAAAGACACCTTGCAATATATAGAAGATGCGGATGCGCTTTGAATGAAAAAAGATGGGCTCGTTCGCTGTACGTGCAGCAGTAAGCCCACATCCGCCGACTTGATTTCGAAAAAAGAAGAGGAAGAAGAAAGAGATGATACCAAGGCTACTCCGGTAATGTGCGCCGCATCTCTGTCGCACACCGACGCAGAGAACAATGGCTGCAAATTCCAAGAAATTTTATTTCTCGCGCAAATTGGGCGGCTATCTCGTTAGCCTGAACATTAAATTCATGTCTGGGTGTGAAAGGACGCCATGTAAGCGCAGGGATGTTATCTGATGTAGAATAATTCCCTGCTGGCTGCCCATGCGCTACCTTGCTCTGTTTACCGTTAATGCAGCTGCAGGCTGTAGCGAGATGCAGCGCGAGAGCATTTTTACAGCAATCTCTTAAAGTTCACATTTAATTAAACAGGTGAACGATTCCAGCTGCAGGATGCATAAGATCAAAAGATTTCATCTCCACTTGGACTGTTTCAAAATAACAGGTTTATGGACGTTAATGTAAGGGATGCAAAAGATAAACCCCCAGTTAGTAATAATGTTGTACCTGAACCAAACTGTGTACAAATTTTAAAATAATTGATTTTATATAAACTCTATATTTAAATATATTTTAGTTTCGATCAGATGATGTTGCTGCAATAAATAAGACCAATGCCTCACAGCCAAGGAGGATAAATGATCTACAAAGGGGGTATCAAACGTGATTTGCACCATTAAATCTTAAACTATCTCATTAATTAATCATTAACAGAGGCTTCCTAGTTGAAGTACTTTTGAGAGACTCATTTATAAATTAATGGTAAAATATAAGCTGCAGAGGATGAAATAGACCATTTTTTTAAAACTCTGCACAGTTTGTGTCTATATCAAATCCTCTTATGATTTCAGTCTTTCACTCAGGCCTAATGCGACCATAAAACATGAAAAGCTGTTTCTTTTGTTTGGTGAATTCTCGTACCAGATATCCAGAAAGTCCATCCAGGATCCCCAGTTGAGTGTAGTTTGAATACTAGAAGCACCCAGAGAGCACAGACCTCCGCTAAGCTGTTGCATTTTTATTTTTTGCCAATGATTGTGGGCATTATTTCTGTGTCAGAAGCTCTAATGGCAAAATTATCCCTATCTATCCATAGTAAAGAATCATTAAAAAAAAAAAAAAATTCCAATCACTTGTTCCATATTCCATTTATGACATGTCCTGAAATTACTTTTTAAGTTATGCTGCTAATACACAGACAGACAAACCAATGCTGCTGAAAACATGACCTCTGCCTTTGCAGAGGTAATAAAGCCAACATTTAAAGCAAGCAGCTCTGGGACAACCCAGATTTATTAGAGGTTTCAAATTGGATACAAAGGAAAGGCAACCTTTTACAAAAAAAAACAACCTTTACAGATGGCAAAATACCAGTGGATCTGCAAAGATGACTAGCAGAGGACCAAAGACATTATAGTGGGAAGCGGGTCTTTCTGCCTTTGGTTTTGTCCTCATTGTGGGGAGGTGATTGACTCAGCCACTTAAGACCATTCTATTTTGTTTTCTTAAAAAGCTCTTTGGTTGCCTTTGTCATGTGTTTTGGGTCATTATCCAGTCCTGTGAAGGGCTGCCCTAGTTTTCCAATTTTGCAGTATTTGGCAGAATGAGAACAGAAAGTAGAAGTTCATCCACTTCAGACTTCACCCATTGTTTTCTAACAGTCTCTTCTGCTCTGTTTTTAAATGCTACTAGTTTGTATGTTGATTTGAGTCCTGTGTGGTCATGATGGCACTTTTTAATAGACCTTGACAATGACAGACCCACCTCTTTGAGTGCTCTGTACATTACAAGATGTTGTTACTTGAGTCTTCAGAAGTCTTAGGAACTTGTATTGTTTTAAGGAATGACGCAAATTGAGGCTTGGCCACTCCTTGGGTGTCACCGCTCTGATACTGTTCACAAACACTGGTACTTCTTTGTCTCATATATTCACAATTCCCATGAACTACTCAATGAAATCAATTCAGAGTCACTCAAATTCAGACCCTTTATCCGTAATTTGTCAAGTAAAATAATGACACAGGCCCCATCTGAATGTGGATTACATATCAGTAACATAAGAAATGGAATTCCAATTAAGTTCAACATTGAGACATGATTATTTACACTTATGCATTATTTCATTTAAAACCTCTTTGCTGTTGCATAAGAAAATAAAAACTCTCACCATCTAAATGTGGACCATGTGTATCATGTCCAGATAATGGTGGACTTTAGAAGTCTGTATGCTGCAACGGTGGTCCAATATCTAATCCTGAGTTTATTCAGATGATTTGTGCAAACACATTCACACCATGGCTACACATACTGTATTGAGAGACCACTTAAACAACGTTATCTATTGCACAACAGAAAAAATGTGTCATTCAAAATGAGATACACATGCTTGACGAGTGGCTGTCCTGTCTGTGTGCAGCACTATTATTCATGCCAGCATTTTAGACTGGCATGCATGCCTCTGAAATACCAATGTTTTCTTGTTTGTTTTTGTACTGTAAATTTGGCCGAGGCGGAGTTGAAAACAGAGTGAAGCAACAGCTTTCTACCATCACAGTTTTTTTTTCTCTTCCATGGGACACTTTATTCCTGAGGGTTTTATAGATAATTAAAAGACAAACAATGCCAGTGGTTTCAGCTGGTTTTTGTGTGGTTAGTGATAAAACATAATTTATTAATCTGTAAATAGTTAAGGCTGTGTAAACAAGATTCAATAAGACAGAATAATAATTTATCCAAAAGCAAAGAACATACATCACTTAAATCAAAATGAAGCCAATGAAGTCATTATTCATGCTGAATGTCTGCAAATCATTTTCTCATATTGCACATTCTGCAAATAGAACTTCATTTTCTCTTAATTACTTTACACCACTACTAACTTACATCCGCTATGATTACTCCTGCCATCTTCGTCGCTCACCACCAAATATTTCTGCCCATTTGCGAGTTATCTCTAAATAGATTGTTGGTTTATTGGGCAGATAGTCCAGGTACACAGTTTGGCTGGTTTTAGGAACTGCCATTTCAATCTGAGTCCCCTCGTGCCACTCATTAAAAGATGTGATAGAGATAAAGTGAGGCCTGGCTTTCAATGCTGCACTCAGCGAGGTTTCATAGTATTTGCCATTGATGCGGTTTCGAGTGTTTTGAAAGTTCCAGGGTCGAATGCTTGTGTCAATATATCCTGGCCCTACACTTGGAATAAATATCAGGTTGTTATCTTCACAGAAAGCTTTAATGGAGCCCCAGTTACGCTGAGTAGAGCCATAGGAAAAACCATTAGTAGCAAAGTAGGTGTAGACACCATCAAACCCTGCAGTTAGGATATCCCTCTTATGTTTCTCTTCAACCAGCAGGGCGATGAAGATGGCGTCATACGGTGTATCTCTGATGCTGTTGCTCTCTGTGTGTTTCAGCAGCTTAGCCCACTGTTCAGAGTTCATCAGATATGAGTCATATACATAAAAAAGCGGAAGATGTTTGCCATTGTTTGTCTGGTACTTGAAAAATGCTGGGTGCTCTCCATATCTGAAGAGAGGAGATGAACAAGCAAGAAACGATGTTAAACAGAGAAAGGAATGCAAATTCACATATTAAAAATGAGACAGATAAAGAAAACGTGTCATGATAACAGAATGAGTTCCATTAGAAAACAGAATTATACAAAACTGCAAACTCAGGAAGTGTGAAAAAGGTCTCAAACTAAACCCCTTTAGAGGGTCTAAGCTCTCATAGTAGAAAAGAATTGTGCAAATATTATCAGCTTATTTTACGTGAGCATAAACTTTTGATAAGACTAACCCCAACTGCATTTGTGTTTTCATTTCACTCTTATTTCACAATAATAACACAAATTAAAATCAGATAATACGGAGGCAGAGATGATATTCCTCAAGTTATTCCCTTTGAAGTAAGTGACATTGTAGGCTAAAGTTACCACACTGTTCACTGACACGCGAACAAGCAGATGGAAATTTCCATTATAAAGTTTAACGTGTTGGAAAAGGTGATGTTACAGAAACAGATCATGACGGTAAGTTAGACAGCACATGATTGTAGTGATATTTGACTGATTCTAAAACTCTTCAAAACTCACTTCTCAATTATGTATCTGACATTAGTCAACATGTTGACTTCATCTCTTTCTCTGTATGGCTCAATGTGAAACGCAACCTGTAAAAAGAGATTGGATTGAAAAAATAGAAATTTATGTAAAAGGCTGCACATTCATGTGTCTAAATATTAAAAATCTTTTTACTGAACCAAATACAACTGACCTGCTGATGAACAAACACACACACAAATACCCCAAAAAACATTTATTAAATTTGCTGCCATTATTATATATACCTTAATGTGGTATTTATGTGCCACCTGCAACAACAAAGGCACAATGCCATCTATTGGTTCGCCATTGTCATCCTTCCTCTTGGGAGGATACCAGGAAATAGCAATAACACCTGGGAAAGAATTAAAATGAAAGTATAAAGATCATTTGCATGTGAGATGGGAGTAATATCGTAATAAACCTGATTAATCATGTTAAACATCTTAAATTTCTTGTTTTGTGAACAAATAGTGAGCAATGCAGGACATAGTGAGCAGCTCAGTGTAATTATCACACTGTAAACTGGAAGCTGAACATAAATGACAGAACATGCAGATGTGTCTTACATAATGGCTGTACAACCACTTCTATCATTATTGACTAATTAGCAGGAAAACCTTTAAATAGCTGTTAATAGCTCTCACTCCACATCTGCTCACTATTGCATCATGTGGCTGGTGTACATTTCTAGATTTCAGCAATATTCCTGATCCCAATCATGAAGTTGCTGCATCATAATTTCAAAAGTTTATAATTAGAAAATAAAAAAACAAACAAAGCCAGACAAAAATTAATAAACTCTTGCGTGCAAAAATGTAGTTTTTCTTACCAATGGCTGCTGTACGAAGCTGTTGCATATGTGCCTCTATAACAGAAGGGTCCCTGGAACTGTAAGCCCCTAAAGAGGGGTAAAAATTTGACCCAATGTCATCAGGGGGTACATGTCTTCCTTGTGGATACCCCTGAGCCACCTGTAAGTTCCAGTGTGGAAGCTGCGGATGGTCCCAATGGATGTATTTGCCATCAAATTTGGGGTTTCCAAACCATGGGTAGTAGAAGACATGGAGATAGTAGTTTGGAGGTGGGAACTTCCTCAGTGTAGCTTCCAACTCTGCATCTCCGTCCGCCTGAGCAGAGTCATTCATTTTGGTCTCATCATGTTTATTGTTGTCACGTCTCTTGACTTGTGCATCATCTTTTCTGTCTGGTTGCAGGTCAATGCCTCCTGGGCTGTTGAAAGGAGAATCCTCAGGTGTAAGCCCCTTTAAGACCACTGTTATGATGAGTAAGAGCAATGCCAAAGCAATCAGTGTGATGCAAGATTTGCATCTAAACCTTGCCATTCTTTACTTAGTGCTTGAAGCTTTCCATAGTTCATTGTTGAGATAGTAACGGGGAAGTGATGTTGGACACAGGACCACTGAAACTCCTCTGAGAGATTTTGTTCAGCCTGGGATTTTGAGGATAGAAGAGATACAAGTTTATATAAAAGGGGCTGCAATCAATTCTGCAATATTATATGCATGATACAAGCAAATATGGATAGTGTGCGATATTTTAATCCCAAATCACTGAACTGCCCTCTGTTGCTGGTTAGTTTGATTTATATAGTTTAAGATAAAGGAAACTAACAAACGAATAGTTAAAAAATGCAGCAAAAGTTATATTTCTATTCTTATGTGTTTTGATTGCAACAATCAATTATACATAAAGACTGAAATAGTCCATTAATGTCCTGTCGATTTATTCACTGACTGTAAAAAGCAGATACAACTAACTAGCAATAGAGAGCAAGCAGTTAATATAGCTAACATGCTAGCTCATGTGTTAAAGTATGCCGCCTAATAGCAATGCTGTTATAATTAGATGACTGTGTTTCGCTATTCATCGTAGTTGAGCCTAACGAAACATAATATAAAAAGCTAGCAACATTAGCAATCTCTACTCTATCTCCAGTGAACTTCAGACTTGTCAACAATAACTACTCATGGCAGGGCTAAACCATTAGCTTAATCTTCCTACAGTTAAGCAAAGCCCTGAGTCAGTATGGAACAATAGAAAAATCTATAAAGTCAGACACACCCGGTAAATTAGCTCAAACGGCTCTTCATGAATTATTTTCGCTGCATTACAAGCAAATGACAGGACACACAACCTGCATTTCTGGTTCGATAACTAACCCTATGAAACATCACAGATCTGAAAACACTCGACCAGGACTCTGACCCTCGCTGCGACCCATCCATGTTGTATAGAAAGCTGATATGGCGAGCTGCGTCCTTGCCAGTCATCAACAGCCACAAAGATGGCTCAAGTGCATCACTAACAGATATCGCCCCCATCTGTTCGGGAAAAGTATTACACAAAACAAACCCAACTTGAAAATATTGGTTGTTGATGCTTATTTCTTAGCAAACTTTGTTTCAGGTACACAGTGCTACAGAACAGGTAAGTAAATAATTATGTTATTAAATTAGCAATGGATGTAGAAATAATTTTTTATTTGTCATGCATTGTATTATAAATGTAATTGCATTCAAATAAGTTTTAGCAACAGTATAATTTTAATGATTTTACCTACAAAGCTAATGGAAAAACAAAAAAATAATTTAAAGGCTCACATTTTAATGTGTTATGTGACCCGTGTTGACAAACTCCTTTTAAAAGTAATGTGAAAGTGTTTGTTTTATGGTATAACTTTCAGCATAATAAATTCCTTCTACATTCTCTAGGAAAGCTCAACATTTAGCTTTCAGAGCATCATCTACTATCTCCTCCTCTTTCTGAAAGCAGCACTGTGGGTTAGCTTTGCCTTGATGCTGTCATACCTCCACCTGATGGTGCTCCATGTTTTCTCCTGCCAGTGACACTTTGGTTGCCAATGCAAACTGCTCTAAACTGGGCCAAGAGGCGTCTTAGGGGTCAAGCTGCTTGAGGTGTCAATCGGGCTAAACTGTGTACATATGCAGAATAAAAATTAATAAATACCTCCACTTTTCATTTATTTCTACTATACAACACATTGTACCTCAGAATTCACTATATATCTCTTTTTAAGTGATTAAGACTAAATAATAAATGACCAGAGGATGCAATGTGTAGTTGCTGTATACCATACACACGAACAGACAAGACAGCAGCAACTTTTGGCTCCATCCATTTTATTGAATGTATAGACTTTCAAACAAACTTGTACAAATCGCAAAACAGCTTTTGGTAACACTTGTTTTCTTATTATCATCAAAGAAATAAACTGAGTGAATTAAAAGTAAACAATCTGAACATAAATATAACTGAATAAGAAAACATTAAAGCAAATCAAATTAGAAACAACAAAAAAGAGGCAACTGTTTTTCAGAAATTTCCAACTGCATCTCATGAGCAGCAGACTTGAATCTGAAACACTAACCAGACCTACAGCTGGTCAGTGTGACTGTGGTACCTCAGAATAGTAAAAGACACCACACTTAATACTGGCAATGTGATGAAACCTCCATTGTGATTTATTTGGAAATTTACACCATGGGATGTGCACTACTTTACACTGTAGTGCTGTATTCATACACCAGGTGGCATCACAACTACACAGCGATGCTAAAACTGCCTGGATCTTCCACCCACTCCCAACTCCATCAGTTTTCACACCCTGTACCTCAACAGATCGGGTGATATGAGCGAAAGAAAGCTGGTATTTCAAAACAAATCTTAGAAAGAAAACAAAAAAAAACTTTCTGCAGGATGCCATATATACACAGAAATCTAACTATTATCGGTAATTTAGTGAGGCTTTCTGTTACATGAAAAAAGGCAAGTTAGACCCTTCCAGAATGGTAACCACTGGTTTCACATTTCGTTTCCTCCACTTACAAAGTTTTAAATTTAAAAAACACAATCCTGTAAGCATGCATACCCGCCTGCACTGCAATCCACAACAGTGTCATTTAAATTACTGTAATCAAAACCCCAGCTTTCCCTAAAAAACAACCAGAGGATTAGTACAGGTGAAATTAACTCGAGAATAACAGAAAAAAAAGGTTAATACCAGCTTTGTTTGAGAACCAGCATGTTTTTGTGTGGGAGTGGAGGCGAGGCACAGGGAGGCACAACAGGGTGGAGAAATTTAAGCCTAGACGATATCATGTTTGGGTAAATCGTGCCCACAGCCAGAGCTGTCTGATTTAGCCTGTATACTTCATTCAAGCTGGTCTGTTCACATTCATTGCAACCAATCGGGAGGTTAGATACAGAAAATGCATGTGCACAAGACCAACAAAGGGCACTGCACATGCTGTGATGATTAACATGTTAACTGGAACATGAGAAATGTTATTAATGTCTGAATTTTGCTCAGCTCTGACACCACAATCTGAAATAAAACACACGGTCAAGGCAAAAACAAACTTCAATCTCATTTTTTCTGAAGCATTGAAAATGTTTCTTGTTACTTAGACATATTGCCTCTCTGCAAAGATAAGGCATTTTCTTACACAACATACAACCTCAAAATTTATTTAAATAGCTTTGGAAGTCAAATCACCAAATTTTTTATTTGTTAATTATATCAAAAACCCCAACAAACAGGAAAAAAAAAGAAGATTGGTCACAGCAAATTTATGTACACACACACACATTAAGAAAAGAGCTGTCAGTGGAGTTGACGAGGGGCTGGGTGAGTGGGAGGAGAAAGATTTGGGCAACAAGATAAGCCCCTTATCTTCACTCTACAGGGGGTGTTACAGGGGTTGCCATGATGGCACACCAGGGATGGACAAGATGAGAAGGTGGGGGAGAGCTGCAGTTGAGTGTTCACCTCTTCTTGGGCGCTTGGGTGGTGCGGGGTGGGGTGACAGGTCGACCAGAGTTTACACCACCATACTGGTACTTAGCCTTCTTCTCTGAGGGCTTTAGGATCTTTCGGACAGAAAAGTAGAAACAGATAAAAGATACAGGAGTGATTGTTTCTGAAATAATGTGCAGGCTCAGAAAAGATGACTTCTCTCTGTGGTTTTCAGGTTACCTGGAAGGAGCACATGAGGGATTCGTCAACACTCATCATGCCGCCCGCATTATCAAACTCCCCGCAGTAGTTTGGAGCAGAGAAAAGTGTGACCAGTTGGCGTTTGGCAAAGAATTCGTATCCATCCTCCACAACCTGTTTGAATACACACATTACTCCAACGCCCAATCAATACCAAGAAACAGATCTCCAGCTAGTTTCAGAAACCAACTTCGCTGTGAAGGTTGATTGTACGAACACCTACATCTGAATCAATATGAAGTGCAGAACTGAAATAGCTGTGGCTAATCCAATTACTCCAAAGTGCTTTTTCGTGCTTCAATACAATTTTAATTCCAACAGCAAAAAAAGAAGACAGATTGGACATTTCCAAAACACACTTATTTCTCCTGAACCATTCAAAATCAGATCAAAGCATAATGCCGCAGTGATGTTGGAAATATGTGTGTTAAGTAACGACACATGAAGTCTCCAGCTCTACAAAACATGTAAAACCAACCGAGGTTAACCAAAGAGCATCACAGGATAAAAATGCAACTTCCAAAGGTGGAAGTTCTGTTGGTTTCTTTCCTCCAGCTGCAGCATTTATTTATTATTTTTTAGTTTGACTTTTTTTTTACAGTGTATTGTTTCCAGAGGATTGTTAAATAATAATTATTAAAGATGGTTAGGAGATGGGTGTCATCCTTGATAGCAAACTGTCATTCCATTCTCATACCAATAACCTCACCCAGTCTGCCTATTTCCACCCTTGCAACATCATCCACCTCCACTCCACCCGCACCGTCCACTCTGCCTTCATCCTTCTACATAGTCTCGTCACATCATGCATTGATTGCTGTAACTCTGTCCTCTCCACCAGAAGTCCCTTCATAAGCTCTAACACAACTATGCTGTCCGCTGCCTGAAGCATCCTATCACATCTTCCCAATTCTACAACAGCTCCACTGGCTCCCAGTTACCCAAAGAATAGACTACAAACTGATCTTGTCTACCTTTAAGGCCATCCACAACCTCGCCCCTCCATATTTCTCTGACCTGGTTCAGATCGCCACTCCAGCCTCCTGAGAGCAGAGCTTTCAACCATTCTGCTCCCAAACTTTGGAACTCCTTAACATCTGACATACAAAATATTGACTCTCTCCCCATCTCCAAATCCAGACTCAAGACTCATCTGTTTAAGCTTGCCTACTAACCTTAAGTCTATCTACACTGTCCTCCCTTTCTTATTTTATGCTGCTTCACTGTCACCATTTTATCTTTTTGTTGTACGGTGTCCTTGACTTATTTATTTATTTTTTTTCCAACCTGTCTTGTCCAGCATCATATCAAGCAAAATGGTAGTCTGGTTGCTGTATTGTGCCGAACAAACTTGCTTTGCCAAGGGGAGGCTTATCGGTATAAGGCTCCTGTTGATAGTCTCCTCCAAAAGTCCTTGACTTTTTTAAAGACACTTCTAAATAAAATGTATTAATAATAACAATTACAATAATAACAATAATAATAACAATATTATTATCAATTTCCTGCACTTACTGTGCTTCAAATTTTAAATCAATGTTAACTGAACTGGAATGAGGGAACTAAACAGATGTTTGGCTGGATTCAAACTCAGTAGAAACTAATTCTTTCTTCCTCTCCATCACTCTGGGGAGAAACAGGCGATTTTAAGACTTCAAAAGGGATGTGTTGTGTCTCTCTTTCTCTCTACAACTGTGTTTCAGTCCTAATTACCTGGTGGGCTCTGCAGATGAGGTCCAGGTCATGGCGGTTCAGAAACTTACTGACCACATCTGCCCCAAAGGTGAAGGAGACCCCACGGTCATTCTCTCCCCAGCCTTGTACATCTTTATCTGGATCTGACCACAACAAGTCACACAGCAGGCCTGACAGAAACACAGGAAGACGAGACATGGAGATAAAGTAACTTCAGGGAAGTATTGAAAAGAGGGGATAAACAAAGGGTGGAGCGATGTGTTAACAATCCAGCTGACTTTCTGAAGTAACACAGAAGATCCTCTCATTCAAGTCACTCAGGAAGAGAAAGACTGTTATTTTCCATTTCAACAAAGCTTAAATTCCTGGTAAAGATCCAGAGGAAGTGAACATGTCCAGAGCCCATAAAGACTTGAATAGTACCTGTATCAGGCACATCTGTTGGCCTCATGATCCTGCGGATCTGCTCCATTGACTGCAAATCCGGTGAAAGCCCTGAAAGAAAAAAACAGTTCTTTACTGAAGATGCAATAAATAGTATTAAAAAAAAAAACAGTATTAAAAAAAAAGAAAAAAAGTCACAGTTTATATTTTGGCCAAGGGATCAAGTGCAAACTCACCTCCGTGGCAACAGAAGATCTTCTCATCAATAATAGCAGCGATGGGCAGGCAGTTGAAGCAGTCAGTGAAGGTTTTCCATAACTTGATGTTGAATCTGCGCTTGCCTGGAAATACATACACACAGTTTCAGACCCAAACTGTTTGCCTGTATGCATGCACAGCCTGAGTTAACTTCTACTTACACTCATCGTAGAACCCATAGATGCGGTTGATTGAAGCACACTCATGGTTGCCCCTGAGCAGGAAAAAATTCTCTGGGTACTTGATCTTGTAGGCCAGTAGAAGGCAGATGGTTTCCAGGGACTGTTTCCCTCTGTCCACATAATCACCCAGGAAAAGATAGTTTGCCTCTGGAGGGAAGCCACCATACTCAAACAACCTCAGTAAATCTGTGTACTGCCCATGAATATCACCTAAGAAGACATTGAGGCAAAGGGGGAATGAGTGAAGACAATGTGTTAGTTTGACAATTTGTAAGTGTAATAATTGGAGATGAACAAAGAAAAGCAGTGATGCCATCAGCTGATGACAGTAAAACACATTCTTATGCAAAGACACCAGCTCCTATCTCTGTGAAGCTGTTTTGGTTAATAGATTATTATGCGATAAAGCTGATAAAGATGTATGACTGTCGCACTACCAGCAAGCCTGTGGGAAATAAATTAACCAGGGAGAGAACACTCATTTTGGGTTAATCATAAAAAATATGAAGCACTTACATAATCCACACACACATCCACACAAATTAACTTTAATTTTACAGCTCTCTCAGGACGTTGGGTCAACCTTTCTATATTTGACATCTGTCAGGCAGAGATGAGCCGAAGCAAAGCACACACTCTATGCAGTGGAGACTCGCTTTGTCGCCCAGCCAAGACCTGCTTCCTTTTATATCTTCTTGCACCAACTTAAGAGTTACTCTAATTTGGGTTAAGTGCTCCAAACACAGATGACTGAAATGAGTCCTACCAGAGCAGGAAAATAACAGCAGGTTTTACTGGGACCAAAAAGGAAAGTAAATTTATGTGCCACACTCTTTTTATGGCAAGGCTTCATGACAAGATGGCACCAAATACAAATTAAAATGAAGATGCCTTGTTAAGCTCACCAGTCCTGAAACTAAAATGACCAGGAAATGGCCTGCCTTTTACTCAGACCATGAAGCTGGTTGGTATTCCATGCACCAAAACCACGACTGGCACCAAAACCTATATGGCCGTAGGCCTACTTTTATTTTTGTCTGCATGCTAGGATAAAAAGAACATTTTTTGGACAAATAAATGACTTAAGTGACAGTTCTGAATGTCTAAGTCTAAATCTGTGTCATAACTGCTCCTGATTTCCTTGATCAACTTGTTTGTCTTTTGTCTATTTTTTCTTTTATTTCTTTCACTAACAAACTGGTCACACAGCCCTGGGCTCTGATCCAGTTGTCTTGCAAGTACTAGTAATAGTAATGACTTTGCAATCCTTCACATTAATAATACATTAACGAAACTTTAGCAAAGCCAGTACTAATGTAGTGCTCTGGCATCTTAATCCAGGTCACAAGCTGTCAGTCTGAAACCAGGAAAGCTTTTAAAATGCCTAAATTATTTCTCTATTAAATATCTCCAAACATATTTAGAGCTTT
Organism: Rhadinocentrus ornatus; assembly: GCA_037177495.1. Classification (NCBI taxonomy): domain Eukaryota; kingdom Metazoa; phylum Chordata; class Actinopteri; order Atheriniformes; family Melanotaeniidae; genus Rhadinocentrus; species Rhadinocentrus ornatus. The sequence goes on from JBAMHW010000022.1 coordinate 14,096,341, forward strand.
AACTTCATAAAAGAGTGATGAACTTACCAGTTATCAGTTTGTGACAATAGTAAAGTCAGTCAAAGCTTCATTATCTAATCACAGGGTATGAGTTAATTTAAGTTTCTTTTATGCTTAACTTACTAAAGACAGAACAGGCTTAACAAATGGTAAAACTTATAAATGCTACATTAAAACAAATCAAAAGGAAAATGATGGCCGAAGCAAAAAAAGGAACAATGCTGGTCTTAGTTCAGTTATAAATGGGCAAGATCAATTAAGTCAATGCAATGTAAAACAGGTATTTACACAGCTCTGGAATTATCTTAATCACCACGTGTGGAACATAGATGGACATTTAGAATTTAAGCATAGCATTAGAGCACAGTCTAGTTGTAGTTAAACACAACTGATGTGAGAGCAGTGGCAAATATAACTGAGTTTCCAGTGTAGCTAGCAGATATCCGAGTCACAAATTGACTTCATGTTCTGAGGACTTGTCACAGTTTGGGCGCAGATACATTTTTAAACATCATAAAAAAGTGATAATTTTAATGGTTTTGAGAAACTTTGAACTCTGTACATATATGCAACCAAAACTTGTTCAAATGCAAATGGTAAATACCAACAGAAATCATAAAGTATTTGATTAAAATATCTTTTTCTCAATTAATACAAACATCTGCAGATAATTAAAGCAGCGGTTGTTTTTAAGCTGTGATGCTGTTATCTCTTTTTTTGGTAAAAAATTGATGTTACTGAATATGTCTCAGCAGATTTCTAAATGTACAAAAGAAGAAAACTATGAGGCAACAAGGTTATTGCTCATAGTTGCAATAAGGCATATTTGTTGTAACTATGATAAAATATCACCTTGGGGATCCACAAAAAGATGTACATGACAAATTCATATAAAAAAAATGTAAGTGTAAATGGGTTTAAGTTAAATTGTTTATAGTCGGAGCTTTAAGTTTTTATATATTAAGATGTCACCCTAGATAACAAACATCTCCTTCCTTTGAAATATGTCTGGCCATGTCAGGGCTTACATGGTCCTCACTGAGTGTTTGTTTACTTCTTTACCATTGCATATGTACAAAGTGATGGGTTTGCTTGTCTTAGTGAAGTCAGTGATTGTCAGGTTAAGTAGTGACTGACGTGTTCTGTGTAACAGTGACAATGGTAAATACATGAAAGAATTCTTTACTCAACAAAATAAGGGACTTTTTAAGTAAAGAAAATGCTTCACAAAATTTAAGATCTGCTTCACAAAGCCAGATAAGCACAGGAGGACTGATTCTGTACTGTAGTGAACCATTTTATTCACAGCAGCAATCATGAGATTGTCTAATTTTCTTTCAGTTTGGGTTCACAATCCACAAAACTTTAGAGATTTGTACTGAGAATTAAATGTGAAGCTTACATCAGGCTTGAGCTGAATAAGCTGATCATACCAAGATGATATTTTGCAGAATCATTACTTTTAGTCCCTGGAATGTGTTTAACACTGATTTGTAATTGGAAGATAGTAGTGATTATTCAGTTAGACCCTCACAATATACAGAACACAAAGTTTGGATTATTGTGGTTTTCCCCCAGAAAATTCAAATGGTTAAAAGAAGAATTCTGGCATTTCCCAAGCCTGTCTAACTAAATTATAAGGTAGTGGTGGTGCTGCAGGCATGAGCAAAACTGTGCCACTGGCTCCAAGTTTAACATGTGCGAGAGGGTTTGCACAGAACCTGATCCATGTGGTATTAGTAAATAATTAAGCACTGGTGCTTAGAAAGCCTGGCATAAGGGTAGTGGATTTCAAAGTACCTAATCAACCAGGGGTTGGAAGTTCAACAACAAAAGGTTTAATAGAAAGTTATAATAGGTGTGACCACCTTAAACTCATGCACATTTTAAAAAGTAAGGTATGTATGGAAGAATTCATTTGTGGCTTACAAAAAAAAAGCCTGTTATTTTAATCACAGGGAAGTCAAACGTATGGATGCCATCACTCATTTGTCAAAAAACAAACCGTTGTCAAACTGCTACTTCTCATTTTGACATTTGCAACGTAAAATGAAGGTCACTCCTGCGGCTGATATAGTATTAGACCTACATAGTAACTATTTTAAACATAAATATGCGTAGATAGAAACTGGTATGATATAGAAGACTGTTTCACTGTTTTCCCAAGGAAAGGCACATATGAGTTGGCTCAGTTTTTTTCAGTGTTACACCGGAGAGAAGAGTCAAGTATGATGGGGTGTACTCAGATACACAGAAGTAGACTAGAAGTAATGAAGCGTTCTCAGCTGTTAGTATCAGAAGCAAACTTGTGAATGTGGGATTCTTTGCTTGTCTTTAATCTGCCTTGAAAATAATGATACATATGACAATAACACATGTATCATGCCTGATGTGATGCAGTAGGTCCTGGACTTAGTGGATAAGGGGGAACAGGAGTTCTCACTAGCAGTTAATGGTGCAAAAACCAAAGACATGGTCATCAGTGCTAGATTCCCTGCCCTCCCTTACCAGCAGTAAATGGTAAAACGATTAGCAGAGTCTCTACATTCAAACTTCTGGGAGTTCAGATATCCTCTGATCTCACCTGGGATGCACATGTAAGATACATGCTCTCCAAAACTTGCCCCAGAATCTACTACTTGAGTGTGGCCAGGCGAGCTGGACTCCCCCGTGAAGTCCTTAAACAGATCTACCTGAGCTTCATCAGACCTGTTCTGGAGTATGCCAGCCCAGTGTGGGGAGGGCTGACCAAAGGTCTGTCAGATGAACTGGATCGTGTGCAAAACAGATGCTGCAAGATAATTGGCATCCCAGCCTCCTCCCTTCCAAAACTAAGTGAGAGGCGGGATGAGGCCACATTGCGCACTCTCATCAACATTCTTAAGGACAGTACCTCTCCTCTGAACACCTTCATCACTCAGGCCCCCTCCACTGGATATAAGTTGAGACACCAAAGACAATTTTTAGCAAATAAGAGCAAAACTAGGAAACATGAACTGTCTTTTATTCCTCCTGCTCTTAGATTGTTGTACAGTTTACTTGTATAGTAATTTGTGATTTCAGTGTTCTATGTAGTCTGTGGTAGTCTTGTTTTGTTATGATGCTGTGATTGACACAATTCAGGGTTCACATGCTGTCTCCTGCCACGTCAGTTTTTTTTTCTTCTTCTTCAACTCTTCTTCTTCACATCATTTCTGAATATATGTGTATATAAAAATACATCTTTACTTATACTGGGAAGCTGAGTTGATAGAGTATTAGAGACCTAATTTATGACACGGGCTGTGGCTGTGTTACATAAGAAACTGCATCAGAGCAACTGATAGCTGCTCGGGGCTGTGCAGACCAGGCAGTGGTCTGTGCTGCAGAATGAGAGTTAGGTGCACCCAACCCTTCAGAGTCAAATTGTTGCTTTGTGCATGTACTTTAAAAATATTTAAGATAAGTGGCTTTTGTTGACAGCTAGAGGAAAATACTTAAACGTACATGGTTCTTGCTAAATTGATCTGTGGACTGCAGAAAAAGAAAATATAAAAGACCAACCTTTTCCTTACTTTGTTTATTTGCAGTCTTTTTCTTTTTCTAAGCTTTCATGTGATGAATTGTCCACTTGCAATACAGTGCGTCAATTCAAGCAGAGAAAAGCATTTTGTTTACAAGAATTTACCTGCACCTGTTTAGTTCTGAAGTCATAAAAACATTTAATGGAAATATCACAGCAAAGTGTACTAAATGGCATAGAGGGATACACAACAAAGAAAGACGAGAGGGCAACACAAATTGACTAGTTAATAATAACCAATAAGCTTGAGATGGGGCAAAAACAAATAAAGGAAGGGCAGATATAGAAAACACAAACCACAAATCTTCAAGGGTGCCTCAAGCTCCAACAGAATTGGCTGGCTGAGGAAGATTTCCCTGGATTTGATGCAAAGGCCCCTGACCTCTGCTTCGGTCATCTGAACTATCTTCCCTGGACGGCATCCTCGCACTGAAAAGTAGAAAAAAGACGCAATCAGTGCTATTAACAACTATTATCAATGCCAGTTCATATTAAACATAAGTAACATGCCCTGCATCATAAAGTTAATCAGAATGAGGGCATGATGGAGTAATGGAACAAATACTTTTAGCAACACAAAGCCATCTCACAAGCTGATGAACTGTGGGCGTAGTGATTCTGTAGCTTAAAGCTGCTCAGCCTCAGCCATACTTTAGAAACCCACGACTTAGCCTATGAAAGCAGCTTGCATCTTCAGCAGTGGCGTGGGTTTATTGGCTGTGTAGTTCCACTGTGAACTGAAGCCTACTTTGTGGCATTATGCCACATCTCATATTTATCTTATACCAAAGAAGAGTGAGAATCATAAACACTGGCTAGAGTCAGCAGTTACAGACATAGAAGTGAGATAATACACGAGAAAAAAAAAACATAAAACATGAGAGAGAAAAAAAAAGGCAGCAACTGATACACTTATTAAGCACTTTAAATTGAGTGATACTTTCATTTAAGTTAAATCTGATTTGTAATGAAAACAATGAAATTAACAAATCCACAACTAAGGAATTTTGCAATAATCGACCATGTCTGTACCGCCTTACAGCTAGATGCCCACAAAAACTAAAAAAAGGGTTTTAGAGCCTAGTAAAGCAAAAACATCTTGATCAGAGACTCTTTTTTATTTGTTTTTTACTTTTTTTCATGCGATGAATAATGCTAAATTTAAAAAAATGTCAAAAATAGGAGCAGTTAAAGTGGATAATATTTGTATTTGTAAGAAATTTCAGAAGCATAGATAATACAATTTTGCGTGTTTAGAAATATACGTCCACATGAGTATGCCTCTTACACAGTATGCTCAAATTCCCTATTAGACTCTAATTAGTCTTGTAATCCAAATAAATCTGGTACAAGTGAAACAGTGAAATGTCTTCACAGATGATTAATCGGACAGCCAAAAATATTTGAGAGCTCCACCATTCTTGGTGATTTACACCTTCAATTTTCCTTATCCTCCATCTAGCTCATACCCGAATGACGTGCACTACATGAAGCATGAAATTGCAGAAGTAGGGCTCTTTACCAGGCCTCATCAGAGGTGGGGGGGTTAAGCTTGGAAGCTAGCCTGCTCAGCTTTAACACTGAACCTTTTACTGTTTGCACTGGCACTCCACTGGCTGCCACTTTTAAAGAGATTATGTTCTAAGGAACACTGAGGGGCAAAGGCTGAAATGAAGCAATGGCAAGGATTTGCGATTATCATGAACCAAAGCACTGTTTGTGTGTGTATTTAAAGCTGTGTTACTGAATTTGTATCAGTTTTAAGTGTCCTGTAGAATTTAACCGCAATGAAAGTACTGTCATTGATACCTGGCTTTGCCTTACAAACCAAGGTCCTAAGGCAGCAAAATAGAAAAATACACAGAGTGCTACTGTTTGGTGTTATGACATGGAAGAGAAAATAAATAAATTTAAAATAAAATGGTTAAATGCCTTTCAAGGTATGTTGTTTAATATTTTTGCACAGTTTGGTATTGTAAATGTTTGCTGAACAGTATGAAATAAAACATCTACATTAAATTAACCATAATAAGTAGTCAAACAAAAAATATTAAAAAAAATTTAAAAAGTGTGATTGCTTGGCCAATTGGTCTGCAGAATCGATGTATTTCCTGGGGTCTTAATTAATATGTCTATGACATCCTTTGAACAAAATCAGACACATTACAACAGCTTGTTTATTTTTTCCCTATTCACACGTCTATGTGAAGGGATCATTTGGGTGGAAAGGCGTAGAGGGACACACTTGACTTCATTGAGCCCCTGTCTTCCTTCGGTCCGACTCTTCAGATATGCAGTAGATAACTAACGGAGCATGTCGCTATGGTACAAGAGAGCATATAGTATATAGTCTAAGAGCTCTTATCACACAGCAAACCTTTACTCAAATACTTACATTTCCTTTATCTGCAGTTCCCCATGGACACCTGGTAGACCACTGACCCCTCTTTAGGCAGAGTCTCATTGCAAGTCACCTTATACTGGTGAATTTGTTAAAACACACCACAGAATGTACCAGCTGCTGGCTGGTAATAACACCATTGAGAAATATATCCCAATAATTTGTTTGAAAACTAACCATTAGACAAAATCTAAAACCAAAAAACATGTAATTTCCATCTAACAGAGTCAGACATTGGAGGAAAGCGTGCCAAAGACAGCTGAATTTGCCTTAGTGGTCTGGTCTGACTCAGAATATCTCACAGGGAACAGAAAACTCCCCTTTTCTCAGAAGGGGGTTGGTGGACTGCAAACACAAAAACCATCCTTTTGTCGTAAACTTGGTCTTTGTTTACCAACAAAGATTAACCATAATTGTTCAAAAACAGCCATATAATTATGATGTGGTTGTATGATAATTTAAGTGCAAATCTAGCTGTTATCAACATTTCTGTAAAGAAGTCAAAGAAACTACAATTTCTTTGTCTTTTTTGTTCATTTATTTTTTGCTTTTAAGTACCCCGCAATTGTTATTTGATATCATTCTTTGATTAACATTATGACACCTCTGTTAAAAAACACCTACAACTTAAGTGAGGGAAATAAAGCCACAAGCAAACTACCTAGTACTCAAATTTTATATTGGCTGTGGCTACAAAAGCCACCAATATCAAATGCAAGCGACAGCTCGGTATGGTTCATACTGTACAACATATTACTCTACAGCAGAATCATCTGTCAAAATATTTCATTCCAACGTTTCTCAGGTCACCCCAAAAAATAAATAAAATAAATAAATAAAAACCTAAACAATAATGACTGTACAGGGACATTTAGAGCTAAATTTAACAGCATTGAAAAGCAATGGAGTTGTTAATAGTTCGTGTTCCCCTTTTTTTATTTTAAATATAATCACTTCACACTCGTCGATACTGTTAGAAATAATTTATTGCTCAATGCACAGGAAAAACGTCCCTGCCCCTCCTTCTCAACACCAGTCGTTTGACAAATAAACGAGCTAGAATATTGCACCACAACAAGCATAAAAGTTTAATTACATCCCATTACAAAGACCACCATACATTTAGTAATGAAGGGCAACGCAGATAACGGCGAAGCGACTTGTAGGCGTTCACTACTGTTTATAAACACAGCCAGGCAGCTAACGGTAACGTCAGCCAAAGCTAGCCGCGCATACGCTGTTACCAATGGCTGACATTAGCCTTACTAGCTAACACTTTCCTGTGTTTTCTAAGATAGCCAATATAATAACTGAATACACGTTTGACCCAGCATACAGAGTACAAATCACTTACTGTTGTTTAAACCGATAGACTTATTTAAACTGTTTACCTTCCAAGAGTCGAGAGATGAGGCTATCTACGTTCAATTCACCCTCCGCCATCTTCACACTGATGTAGTCAGTCGGGTCGACTCCCTTTGCGGACACAAGGAGGCGCCGTTATAGAGAAATCAATAGCCCCGGATGCTATACAAAAAAAAAAAAAAAAAAAAAGTCTACGGATAAAAGAAAAATGTAGCAGATGAACAGTTTCTTATTTTTGTTAATTTGAGATGTAACTAAACAACATGTCCAATTTGTTTAGTTACATTGTCATGACTAACGAAAATACATTTTTCTTACTTCTTTCAGTGGAAACAGTACAACCTTTCTATAGATGTTTATACCGTGACCTTCGGTTAAAACTAATAGCAGCAAAGATCTGCATAAATAATTAAAATAAATAAATAAATACAACGGTATGTGGTATGTGTAGTTTTAGTCAGGATTTTGTAAATTATTTCGATATGAGTTGTGTAAAATGCTTTCATTTGCACTGAATGTCGTGTCAAAAAATATATATATCAGGAAATCACAACTTTTGTGTTTGCATGCATTTTTAATATAAGCATGACATAAGCATAATATTTAAAACTAATGCAGGAACATTCCAAGCAAAATCCTAATAAACTTAATAGTATTAAACAATAGTGACTTAGTGATTTTCTAGTATTTGCTCTTTATATATATGGAGAGAGAGAGAGAGAGAGAGAGAGAGAGAGAGAGAGAGAGAGAGAGAGTTACGTTACTCAAAATTTGTTTTGTTTATTTTTTTAACAGGTTAACAAATACTGCAATATTTGTTATATACTGAGCTGTCTATGTATTTAGTAAAATTGCAGCTTAAAAAACTCCCACAAATCTATAAATAAATGCAGTGTGTGAAAGTTAAAAAATTAGCTTGAAAGATGAGCAACAAGTTTAAAAAAGGCAGCAAATAATAAACAGCTCAAAGTTGAACTTCTATATTTTAATATATTTTACCTTGATACATTAAAAGAAGAAGCTGTTGAAATGCTTTTATCATTGTCATGTTGTCGTAAAATATCCTTTTGTAAGTTTTATTTACAAGCTGAGTCACTGTTTGGTAATGATAAACCACACTGATGCAGCCATGACAGTTTTATATTTTAATGACAAGGTGATATTCTGTACTTCCAGTCATTTCCTCAACAAACTGGTAACATTCAGGTCTGGCCAGAAAAGTCACACACGTTTACCAAATACATTACAGAAAACTATTATATTATCAGAAATTAATTTAATATCAGAATGATTACACAAAACAACCACAGAATCTTAGACATATATTTACACTTAATTGTGGCAAGTGTATTTTACTCCAAAACATTTGAAAACTCTGACTGAAGGTGCCACAGTAACTTCAAAAACACATTTTTAATATGCAAACGAGTAATGAGTGAAAGTGTAGTCAGCAAGTGTTTTCACACAAAATATATAATGTGCAGTGGTTTGTGGTTATACTGGATCATCTTGTAAGTTGTTAGACCAGCTACAACATTTAAATATATATTACCTGTTTACAGAAGTGATACAGAAATATGAAGAAATGCATAATTTACAACATTTTTAGGTGTTAAAGGTTAAATCAGGCACTTAGATTTATTTGCCTCAATTACTGTTGTGACGACTAGCACACCTTTGTCACCTCTGCATCCAGTTAATTATTTGCGGTTCAAGGATTTTACATTGTTTCTCCAGTCACAGCCGACGCAGCCAATAAACTGCTTTATTGTTTCCACAAAACAAATGCTTTTTAAGTCACTTTAAATGTTATAATTTCTGTAGCTGCTACTCTTTTTATTATATATGTAGTCCAGTGCACATCAATCAGCACTTTAAAACACTGTGCCCTTCATTTCCACTGCAGCTGTCATCTTTCTCTTGCTCTTCTTGTCTCTGCAGAAGAAGAAGAGCCAGGTGACGCCCCAGCCAATCAGAAGACCAATAACAGCCAGCAAACCAGCGAGCAATGCTGGCACACTACCTGAGCAACTCGGGGTGAAAGGCTGGGCTGTGGTCTGTGTTGTGGGTTCTGGGGTTGTGGGGAAACTTGGGAAACTGTTCACTTTTGTAAAGATGTAGGGATGCTCCTGAAACACAAGACCAAGCCAAATGTACTTAGAGCAACTTGATTGTGCAAAACTAGGTCAACAGTAGCATAGTTGACAGCTTTCTTACCTCAGTGGGGCACTTGATGTTATTTCTGGAATTTGTGAAGTTATTGTAAGTCTGTTTTTTACCCACTGGCTCCAACTACAAATAAAAACAGAAATACATCTTTGGTTTTGACAAAATTACACTGAGATGTGATCATTCAGTAAGACTTTATCCTAAGCCCTGTAGTTAGTCCTTTAATGTTTTGTCATTGCCAGACTCACCATGTTATTCCACAGAGCAGTAGCCATGTTAGCATGTCCCCGTTCGCTGAAGTGGAAACAGTCCTCAGAGAAGTAGGTGTCATCAGGCCTGCCATCCTGGAAGAGAGCAAATACATCATCCCTGTTTGTGTGTATTATACGCTTTGAGGAGGTAAGAATGTAAAGCACATGCAGACAAATGTTTGGACGAATGATGTGCAGCAGTGGAACGTGAGTGATGCACAGTCAGCTTACAGCATTTAAAGGAACAACAGAGTTTTGGAAAAAAGGCTGGACAACCACAGCAAAGTCTTCTCTGCCATCATAACGGCCCCCATACACCAGATTTTCAGTCTTGACCTGACAAAAGAAAAGGTTAATGTTATTACAGCCAATGCAATGAACACACACATTGTGCTCTCACTGCTCCTGTCTTCCAACCTGTAATTCCCGATTGATCCGTTTCACTTCAGCCAGCTCTGGTGAATCCTCTCCGGGTGACAAAAAGCAGGGGCAGACTTGCCTGTGGATCAAGGATAAAAATAAACAGCTAATTTTGGAAGATAAAATACCCTAGTCGTCCTTGTTGCAACATAATGCTACAAAAAAAGGATATTATTTGTAGATTTACTATCTTTTTAATGATAAGACAGTTCATTATTATCTAAAACTCTTTTCAGCAAGTCTATGTAAAAGGTCTACTGTGCCATGAAACTGTAAGGACAGGTGGACCATGGACAAAGGAAGAACAAAATTTTAAATGACTTATTCAGATCTTTTTTATTTACACTGCAAATTAGAAGATGAAGGTGGAGGATGCAGCCCCCTGCTCTTTGCTCAACTGACTGAGTATAAAACAATGACAGGAGAAGTGCTTTTGACTAAATATAATTTTAAAAAAGAAATCTGCTAGGTTGTTTCCTGAATAATTGACTAGATAAATAAATGTACTTTTGCAACAAGTTGCACCCGAGACTGTCCCTTTTGATCCGACGAAGGCCTTCAATTTCCAGTATCTCCAAGACGTTGACAAGGGCTCTTGGAACCTACAGACAGTAATAATACATCACCTTCCTGCTGTTTCAGTGAGTAAAAATATGAATTAATGAATGAGACTTTTTGGGAAGTTAAAGAAATGTGAGCCAAAAGATTTTTAATATCATTGTGATTTTACTGCTTAACATTTGTTATTTAAAAGCCATCATCTCACCTCTTTGTACAGGATATCCAAGCTCGTCATTAGATGATGGCTGTAGTTCTGAGGTGAAAGAGCAGCCTGCAGATTTAATTAAAAAAAAAAAAAAAATTTAT
>JBAMHW010000022.1:14111527-14137083 GCA_037177495.1 Rhadinocentrus ornatus
TATATATATATATAGTTTAAATTAAATTATGATACAGGCCTAACTGTAAGATATGTGGTTAAAAAAAATACTCACACTGTCTGTGCAGAAGTCACATAGATCATTGCCACCAACAAACATGGTGATTACTTTCCAGTCATTGTGGAAATCAATTCGCTGAAGGAGACAAGAAGTAAATGTTCTGTTAAATGTGAACATAAATCTCCTATAATGTTTATGAGACTGTGCTTCTGCTGTAGTTCGCTTCTGCCTTACCGAGTCAGTTTTCATTTTGTCCACTAGAGTTCGGACCTGTGGTACCATATCACTGTAAACATATTTGGATAGCTAAAATTGAACGTTTCTTTTGAAAGTGTTCCATAACATCTGGTTAAGTTTTATTTATTGAGGCTCAAAATTAAAGTAAGATTCTTTTGGAGAAAAAAAATGACTGACCCACTTCTTGCTCCTGCCACTGCCTGATTCAGAAAGGCTTGCGGACTGTTTTGACTGCCCATTCCCTCTGAGAATCCAGTTAGGGAAGGATTAAATTCCCTCAGGATGTCTGCAAACAATCACCAAAAGGTCAGTTAACTAAAATATAGATTTAATTGATGCATCAGTATGCAAACATTTGGAAATTAGTAGTAGATGAAGTATAAGACAAGTTCAATTATTTCCAATTTATGTGAGTGAAAGAGTTTTTTGCAAATGTAAATTTTGGAAATAATTCAGTTCTCCTTATTGTGAAGTTTTTTTTGTAATTTTTGAGAGTTAAGACAGTGCATATAATTTTCATTAAAAATAAATGCAATGAAATGCAAATCACTTCAACCATATATTAAATCAAAAGTAGCAAACAAACGGAAAAAAAAAGGTGCTAATTGTGGACCAGAAGCAAGAGGGAAGACCATTTGTGACCGTGTGAACAAATACTATAGTCAACAGTATAATGTTTACCAGTTTACCAAAACTGTAACAACTTCTATAGTAAAAAAAAAAAAAAAGAAAACCATTAGACATAAAGATTAAGGGAATCCAGAAAGAACTACACTTCCACAACAGATAAGGCTAAAACCATAATTAAATTACTGTGATTTTAAGGCCTCCAGGCAACACTGAAGTAAAAACAACACAGTTCTGCAAAGGTTCATGAATTTTTCTGAAAATATATGTCAGTCAACATATTTTGCCACACTACACGTTACAGAGTCAGTGGGCTGGACCATAGTGTTCTGTGGTCAGATAATTCCACATTTTGAGATCTGTCTGGACATGATGGGGCTAGGATCATCCAGCTTGTTACGCAGCTCAAAAGCCTGCATCGGGGATGTTATGTTTGTAAAACAGTGCATGGCAGAGATAACCTTCACATTACTGCTGAGTAAACGTGTTTTAAAATAATATATTCTGCCATCCAGATAACATATTTATTACTAAAACTTATTATTTTAGTAAAACAATGCTAAACCACATTATGCCCATAGATCTAAAAAAAAATAATTCAGATTCATTGTGTCATTTTTGTGCATTATGAATGAAAAATACAATGAAGGCCATAAACTTTTAAACAGCTGAAATTCATCATCATAAAAGAATGAAGAAAAATTTATCTTTTGTAAAAAAAAATATTTGCAGATACCATATTTGGTAGGAGCCAAAAAAAATTATCCGTTTTGATACTGTTTTCTTTGTATTGATTATAGGTTTTAAATTATGTTACAATGTTAGTTTTATTTTCATATTTACTAAAAAAGGAGATGGACATACTTGGCAAAGTGGTCACAGTTGTTAAGTTTTTATCACCACCAATGCTGAAAAGAGCAGAAACAGCCTTCGGTTTGTTTTAAATGCAATGTACAATTCGAAAGAAAATGAACTCCTTTATTTGTGTATTTTCCCACACTAGCACAAAGTTAACAACTTACCTCCATGACAGTCCTCTGTACTGATTAATCACTAACAAGAGGTTGTCTTGCTTTGCTCCCACACCATTGGCTGCCTGCAGAAACATTGGATTTCAGATAACGCGGCTGTACAGGGATGTTATCGCTTCAGCCTACGTATGCATTGTTGCTGCTACTGTAACAAGCTTAACTTGAACAGTGTGTCTGCACACAACAGTTCAAACAGCAGATGTGTAAACCTTTCAACTGTACTTGACATTAACTGAATTCCTCTTTTTATCTTTTTATGATTATTTAGATAAGCATTTTATTCTTTTTCTTTCCAAAAGTGATTGTGAATCTAAATCTATTTAAATAAAATAAATGAAACACTCACTGTCAGAGAATCGCCTACAGCTGCCACCACCTTAATATCTCCAGGTCTGAGCTCATGGACTACACAGCAGAAAGAATAACTCTGGTGAGCGATTAAAATCCAAATTATGTTTACCAAAATTTAACTACAGAGCCCCTACAGTCTCATTGGAAAATATGTTTTTTCATCTTTTTTTACACAAGACAAAAGACCTAGAAATACTTAATTAAGTCTTACTTCTGCCTGGGGAGAGTTGACAACAGTTCAGTTTAAAGAGATTATTGTTAGTAAAAGACAGTTATCAAGGATCTTGAGAGCTTGTAGATAATATCACCAACATGTTGAGACTTAAGATGCTACGGAATTCCTGATTGCTGGGATTATCTTTTATCTTGAAAGCACAATAAAAAATTATCTTCAGTGCAAAATAAGAGCATAATTTTGTGTGCACAAATTAATAAAAATATCTCCAGGCAGTTTAGGGCTTAGTTCTTATCACCAAAGCTTGAAAATACACTTTACCTGAAGTGGGTATGGTAGGAGATGGACTACGATGTGTGCAAGGCATTTCAGTACCCATATCCTGAAAGCATAAAGTAGACTTGACTATATAAGCCATAATAGCGCTGTTCATTTATTAAAATGTTTTGAATTTGCCCAAAAAAAAGGAAGGGAAAAGAAGGGGGGGGGGGGGGGTACTCTTACAGGGCCCGTTGGTGCAGAGACCTTACTAAGAATCTCCAACTCTCTTTCATTGGGGGAGTTGATCTGTGTTCGCAGAAAAGGTCGTTCCTGGAAAAGTCATTTAAACCTTTTTATTCTTGGATTTTCAGTAGGCTGTGTTTGGCCTACGAGCTGAGTTGCAGCACATTTGATCTGTTTGAGGGCAACTTTTGAATTAACTGTGTTGGCATGCTTCACCTTTGTGGGGCAGGGAATAGTGATGATGCTGCTGTCTGTGACCTCCGCCTGACCTGCCGATGGCTGGAGCTGGAAGAGGAGAGTTATGATTATTTAAGCTTTTGGGATCAGGTGGGGTCATTCTGTGCAGCCAATGATTGTGCAGCAGAACTGATTACACAACTGTTCGGTTCATGTGTACATGCAGAGTGAACAATGTTGAAGAAAATCATCCTGACTTCAATATCATGAGGTTAACTTTACAGCTCTTATCTAATCTACTGTCAGACAAACGTTCACCGTAATCCTCGTTTGCTCTTACTTTTGATTTGAGTGATTGTGATGAGTTTCCGGCTCAATTTTACAGCAGCGCGGCCTTTTCTGAACACACTGATGTGCAGCATGCTGCTTTGTCACACATTGTGAATATGCACAATGTCCTTTTATCTGCCATGTGTTACTGTGATTTATGAGAACTTACCAGATTTGTCCATAGCTGAACAGCAGATTGGTCAAGGTCAGGCCACGTGTTTTCCTTTTAACAAACAAATTATGTATGTAAGTTACATATTAACTACTATCTCCCATGCATTCTTTCTAAGCTTAATAAAATCTTACTGATAGAAACAGTAGAAGGGTTAGCTAATTTTTACTTACAGAATCGGAGTTTGGTTCCAGGATGACTGGGGAAGACTGCAACTCAACAGTGAAGTCTTCACTTTTGCTTTGCCGTGCCAAATTTTTCAAAAGATGGCTAATAGAGTCCTGAAAGGAAGTCAGTGCACAATTGTCAAAGAAGCTGTAAAATAATGACATGAGAAGTCCCCAAAATACATATATTGTCCAGAACTTTACCTGCAGTGTTTTCAGAAGAGTAGCCTTTTGTATGCCTTGGCTTATGCCTTCATCTCTCATGCAATTACACCTCCTAAGTAACAAAAAAACAAGCCTACTGTTTAAATGTGCCTTTACATCTGACAGATAAATAATATTAAAGGCTGCATATTGGACCCATGTGTTGTGCAAGGTTTATTAGCAGTAATAAGGGTAGCCAGGCTGAGACCATCCCTATCACTGCTGTGTCCCTGAATCTGGTGTTTTATTGCCTTTCTTACATGGCCCATAACTGTAGGATATATAATGATTATTATTATTTCTGCATGTTGAAGTTGTTTATGTAACCTTTAGTTGATCAAACAAGATCAACAGCAGTTTCGAACATTCAGCTTTCTAAACTGCTCTTAAAAGTCATAAGAACCTTAAATAAAATAATTACAGATATGTAGTACACATCTCAATTATATTTGGCTATTTTTCTATGAATATCAGCTGGTTATATACTTCCTGGTATATGCATATCTTTTGATTAAAACTTATTTATGTCTGGTCACTGACTGAATTCTATTGTATATTATAAATTCAATTTAATTTAATTGTTTTAATACCTGGCATTTACTGTATCTTTAATTTATCTGTACTGTAGTCTGTAAATAAAATCAGTTTATCATTTAATTGAATTTGTTGATCTACTAGTACCCTTTTAAGATTTTAGAAGTGAGTTGTGGGGTGAGGTTCATGTTGGTGGTGGTCATAGCCACCCCTGACCACCCCTTGGCTTCCCCTTGTTTATTATTATTGGCTACATTTTTACTTAAAGCACTCACTTATCTTCCTGGTGGTATCCACTCCAGACAACCACATGGACCAAAGTTTGATGCAACTGTAAATACAAATCACATATTATTATTATTATTATTATTATTATTATTATTATTATTATTATTATTATTATGATTAGTGCATACATGTTTCTGCAGTATCTGGAGTGCTGCATCCACCTCATGCACCGCAGTTTGAATATCAGCAGCAACCTGAAGAACCAAGAAATCTGACAATGTTCCTTAAAGAGTTCAATGTGCATCATATTTTGCAACAAAGATTTAAAAAAAAAAATTAAATAAAGAGGCTTACCTGAGGGGAACAGGCACACATGGAATCTGCCGAGAGAAACAACAGTACAATCTTCCAGTCTGTCACCTGCAGGGATACACACAGTTAGTAAAATAGAAGTTTATTTCAGCAGCGTAAATGTGAGCATTATATTCCTCTAACCCCC
Source organism: Rhadinocentrus ornatus (assembly GCA_037177495.1). Classification (NCBI taxonomy): domain Eukaryota; kingdom Metazoa; phylum Chordata; class Actinopteri; order Atheriniformes; family Melanotaeniidae; genus Rhadinocentrus; species Rhadinocentrus ornatus. The sequence goes on from JBAMHW010000022.1 coordinate 14,116,785, forward strand.
CCATACACACGCAACTACCCCCATACCTTGTGTGAAAGGGAGATAGTCAGGTCCTGAGCCTCTTGCAACAAGCTCCTGAAAAAATGTTCATTCAGAAATTAGGAATGCCACATTTCCTCATGCAGCATCTGTGATATGCATGGGTGTATGCATATGTGTGTGTGTTACCTGTGCTGCAGTGAGGTTTGATCCACATGCTGAGAGATCACCACAGGATTAAACATGGATAGCAACTCTGTTCAAATGGTGAGACCTTAATAAGTCCTAACGTGCATAATCCATTACAAAACAATCACACAGCAGATTATAAGCTTTATAAGATAGTTGCTTTTGTAAGCAGCTGGTGAGAGCAATTCCATTCTTGTTGCCAGAAATGCTTATTGTTATAATATGAAGGTCAGTGTCCTGTGTTTATGGCCATTTATCTTATCCTCATAGATATAATCAACAAAACTGCAAGTTTATTGTTTGATAGCTTTTCTTTAAAGTGTGTCTTAATCTAGAGTTTGCACTTCAGATGAACTCTAAATACTGAACTTGTCAGATACTTAATCACAAGAGCCCCTGAAATCCACTGAAACTTATAAAAACACAGAGCCAGGTTACTAAACTCAAAATGAACAAGCAGGTAACACTAATTAGAAAATAAATTACTTAATAAAAGGAAAGAAAATTTAAATAAAATTTAAATGATTAGGTTAGTAAAATCTGATCTTCATGGCAGTTCTGTTGGTGTTCTTGCTGCTTAGCTGAAAAAGTTTTCTACCTTTAAAATCAATTATGGTTTTTTTTGTTTGTTTTTTTACAGTGTTTTTAAGTTGGATCAGTTGCCAAAGTGAAGCATTTTCTCCCCCTTAAAAAACTGTAAAAAGTAATTTACATTCTTTTTAAAATCTCTTGACAGGGTCATCAGAATGTAGTATTTGTGGTTTAGATCAATTGTCTTTGCATCATTTACAAATAGTTCAGAGGAGTTAATCTTCTAAAATGTGAGAACATGTAATTCTTGTCTTGTCATCCCTTCATTGCCTCTCTGACTGATTTCAAGATTTAGTTGTTTACTTTAAGAATATTAAAAAATATATATTGTTCCCTTCTTATTTAACACATCTTGTTTACTCAAGGAAGGGTTTGGCTTACCTGTTAGTCTACGGACAATTCTGGATGCTTCATCCCTAATAATGAAAACAGTCACTTTCAAGATTCAAGATTTGTCCCATAACTTAAGTCTGGAAACAATGCATAAAGTTTGTGTTACTATTTCAGGTGTTTGTTTTAGTTCTTTTTTTCTTTCTGCTATGTACCTGTGTGACAGGGGCATTCCCAGTGTGTACAGAGCCGTAATATCAGCAGGCGTGAGAGCATGAACTGATGATGAGAGAACAAGGTAATTAATCTCAATATAGCAAGAGACTATGCTGGGATTGACAATTATATGAAAATAAAGCGGTCCTTCAGATTAGAAATAGTTAAGTAAAGTAATTGATTATGATTTCAGAGTGTATTACCTGAGGATGGGGGCGAGGAGGCAGGCATTGGTGAGCAGAGTATTGGCATGTAACTTTCTATCTATAGCCCAAATAATAAAAAAACATACTGTCACTGGCAAATTATGACTATATAGTATGCACTATAGGAAAAAATTATGTTCAGTGTATGAATACACATGGTAATTTATGCATTTTAGTGTCATAACTGATGTGCAGTACCTTGTCTGATCTATCTGTTGCACGTTCATTTACTTGTACAACATGTTCTACATGTGACACAGGGGGGGGAAAAAAGCAGTTTTAAATAGGCAATTTTTCAAAAGTTCTTTAGGTTAACAGGAAACAAACTTAAAAAAAAACATATCCTTGGATTTTCCTCAATACAAATATTTGAAAACTATACTCTTTTAGATTAAACATTATATTTGCTTTACCATAAAGTTTGGTGCTGATAAGACTTTCAGTAACCTACATTTACTTATTGTTTGTGTCCTCAGATCCGTCTCAGTTTATGAAATAAACTGCAGTGTAACAAATATTCTGTGAGGTTTTGACTTTCTGTATTTACGGAGGAAAAAAACAGCCTTGGACATTTATGTCGGACACTTACACTAAACTGTATGCATTAGCAAAAGTTAGACATCATAAAACACTGGTGAAAGTTTAAACTTTGCAATACACATGTAAACCATAGGAGCTACTGTAAAGGTTAAAATGTAACCTGTTTCCATTCACAGTTAGAGAAATAGTCAATAAGTGCACAGCAAACAGTGTAAACACGACAGAACCTTAAAACAACAGGTTTGTTACCAAATCACTCTGTCATCACATGACCACGCTCCTTTGGATTTAAAGTGCACCAAAGTTCAGTTCAATATATGTGTGCATCCAATTATGGATGCTGGAATGTTCTGTGTTTACCTGTAAATGTAGTGCAGAGTCCAACAAGGGACAAGAGAATCAGGAGTGCAGATCTAGCCATGATGCTCTAAGATACAAAGGGTTTTCCACACTGAAGGGTTTGTGTATTTGCCCCTCCTTTCTCCCCTCAGCCTCAGAGGAAGAATGACTGTAAGCTTTCACTGACTGTAAAAGTATACTGTACCTGTGAGGGGTGTGGAAGAGGCTGAGTCCCAAGAGGGCAAAGTTTTTAACAAGGAAGAAGTAAACTTCTCATGTGAAAAAATGTAAAATAATCATTCCCTTTATTTTCTTGTTTTAATTCTAATCATAATCTACTGCATTTATGGTTTTGTTTTTTTTTATCCTCATGTTTATAAACAAAGCAAACTTACACATTGTAAAGTTACTGAGATGTGATGTTATAATCTGTATTATGACACTTAAAAAAATGCATTATTTTTTGATGGGTGCAAAGCTCAGCCATTCATCGACAACAATAATTTCACAAAACCTGGAGCTGCTCCACCATTTCAAGGGGTAGACTGGGCTTTGTGGACATAGTGGTAGTAACCATAGTGATTTTCTGACAAAATAATGACATTGCTTGTAAATGAAAATCATTTGGGTGTGAAATTTTAATGAACCATAACATTTCTGCAGCCTGACAAAAATTTAGTTCTCTAGCATTGAGAGAGGATTATTTATATTAAAGCATAAAAAAAGTACAGAAAATCATGAGTTACATGTTAGTGTGCAAATAGTTTTGTAATTCTAAGATGGGAAAGGGTTTTCTTTTAGAGTCAAAGGATAAATCTTACCCAGCGATGAAAATTTGTACATCCTGATCTTGCAGTTATGCAATCTTTTTTAACAACCAGAAATTCAATAAAACCAGACAGATTCACTTTTAGAGATGTTTTGAGATATGATTAGATTGCTATTTGAAGTCTTTTATGAGTTTGTCCTTAGATTGGCTTTGCAGATAACTTGCAATCAGTGCTGAGGAACAGATATCTTGATGTGTAGTTATTATATTTCCGTCATGCAAAGAAAAAAAGGTTTATTGGGTGTTATATAAAGGTATTTAGCATTAGATTTTTATTGTGTTTATTCAAACAAAAGGACTGGGAATTTTGGGGGTCTGAACTTAGAAATCTTCTAAATGCACAAGGACATATGCAACTGAAAACACTTTCCCCTTAGTATTTCCTTTAGCCCCTGCTTCTCATAGTACTTGTTGAGGCACCTGCCTCTGATGACTGCTAAATATATCCATGACAACAACCCAGTTATCACAGTGTCTAATTGTGTAACAATTTTTTTTAGACAAAATGAAAGTCATGATGCTTGATGCTTTGATACAAACATGTGCTACCAGTGTTCTGGTAACTGCTTTTCACTTGTTCCATAGAAAAACCCGACTAAAAGAATACGAGACACACAAATCAAATGAAACTATGTTGGTAAGATTTGTAATAGCTTTGTTTCCTTGAGATAATCGCTGCATCATTTTTATGTCTCGTGAAGTTATATTTGGTAATTTTGTCTATTTGTGAAAAGTCTGTCTTCTCTCTCTCTCTCGTTTAGTTAATTTTCCTTTGAATCCATTGCATTTAATTTAGGTCATTTTGAAATTGGTTATTTTACCTCTCGTTGCCATTAAGCTTTTTTCATGTATATGTCTTTGTGTCTTTTGTGAGTTGTTTAATTTCTTATTGTGAGATATAAACCGTGGGAAGGTCCATCGGCTAGCTCCTTCAATATGTGTCTATGCAAAGTTTGCTTTCTAATACCTAGATGTGTGCAGCGACGCTCCATCGGCGATGAGGTTGAGCTCCGCTCTGCTGACACCTGGCGGAGAACGTGAAGCAGCCACGAGACGATGCAGCAGGGTACACTACGTCATAACCGGATGTTGATACTAGCTCGGAGCGCAGCGCAGGAACAGCTGAAAAAGAATAACAAAGCCACGACGACAAAAACAACAGACATACGCCTAAAATACACCTTAGATATTCTTGACACCATCGCTGGACGGTTGATTTTTTACTATTCAAACCTGATTTAAAAAGGTAGGAATGACTCATATGGAGTTTGTCCTAAATATACGTTTTGTTGATCTCTTCCTCTCCTAGCATGTTGTCGTTGTTAGCGGAGCGGCTAGCAGGACGTAGTTTCTTTGGACTTTGTGGTCGACTGAATTGTTATGAAACCACAAAGCTCGGTCTCAAACCAAAATAAAAACAAAACAGCTAATATGTTTCCTATTATCAGTTTAGCCATAATCTTCGTCTTGATCAAATATGTGTAAATAAGGTACTTCCAATGAGCAGTGTTCAAAGCCCAACTGCCATCTACAGTCAACATTACTCATAACAAGGAACATGAAGTTCTTGTTGAAAGCGATGAAATGGTTAAACAAAGAGTGACTATGCAAGGAGAGATAACAAAAGCATCACTAATGTTCAGTGTTTTCTGTTTGGGAATGTACTTATGTTGCTGTGTCAGGTTTTCTCTCACTGAACCCACAGCTAGTTTTGGATTCGTAATTTAAAGTTACAAATATAAAAGGGCAGTTTTATTTACTTACTTTTTTTTTTTTTTTTTTTGCGTGCATGTGTGTGTGAGAGAGAGACCATCGTAGACAATGTTTTGTTAAAACAAACACAAAACATTAAAGTTACATTAAATTATTCTACACAGACTCCAGATTTTTTTTAAGTGCGTTCTGTAATTTGTGAAAAGGTTATTCTGTTTGTGAATGTGCCAGAAAAGGACTTCTTTTTTTTGTACTGCCCAAAAGCCTACAATGGACTGCATTATACTCCACATAATCAAGCATTTAGTTAGGGTTTCTGTTTAAAATACAAAATATGCTCCATGAAATCCTCACAACTTTAAAGGCTTAAAAAAGATGACAAGTTATTTAACTATCGTGTTTGTGTTCTTTTAAAAAAAAGCGTTTTTTTCTAATCTTTCCCCAGTCTGCCCATGTTCAGCCTTTGCCAACACGAGTTGGTCAGGTTGCGTACATTTTCCAGAGACTTTATTGTTCCTTGTTAGAGCCTTGTCCCATAATTTAACCATAACATGGAAAGAAGAGAACAAAAAACAGCCTTGAAATATATCAAATCAAGTTTATTTGTATAGCCCTATATCACAACAAAGTTGTCTCAGAGGACTTTACAGGTTTACAGGAATATACTGTTTCACAATCTAGAACATATATCCAATCTAAATCCTCTGTAGAATAATAGAGTCCAGATTTAACCATTTAAGGTAATTTTTCTTGAGATCTGGTCTATAGTTGTCTAGATTGCAAAAAGGGCAGCAAAAATAGAAAATATGGTTAAAAAAACAACAACAGAACAAAAAAAAAACAGAACCAGCGTATGAATTTGGATCTGCTGAACGGTAATTGAGTCCCCTTTTGACCAGTCTAAGTAATGTTGTTGAACACAAGCTGGTCAGGATGCCAGCAGAGCCACAAAACGACCCTTTTTATATTGTCAAAAATAGAAAATCGGTTTCACATATCACATAATGTGTTTTAATGAATATATCCTCTGCTGAATAATTCAATCCAGATATGCCCAGTTTAAGAATCGTGGTTTTTGAACAGCGTAAGACTGTCACCATGCCAGATAAACCTGTAAAAAATTGGAAGGCAATTTCAGCTTTGTCAAATATTTTTGGTTTCTCTCATGGTCTAACGATAGTCGAACTGGTAAAATTCTTAGATGATTATAAAATATTAGCTAATGATTATATTACCATTTAGCAAACACATCTTTAATATGATCCAAAGATAGACCTCCAGTTCTCTTCAAAGAATGTATTCCTACCATTTTATAAGCACTATTACAAAATCGCTTAGTCTACAAATATAGATTGTTATATTGGTCAGCTTAAGGGGTATTATATAAGGTTTTACTGCCCTTATAGTTTAGACCTGGTTTTATTTAATACATTAAAAAATTATTGCTTGCCCTTTCTTCTCTCAGGAGGTGATAGTTTCGTAACTCACAGAGATTAGACGATGGGGCGTATCTTCCTGGACCACATTGGCGGAACTCGCCTCTTCTCTTGTGCCAACTGTGACACAATCCTGACTAATCGGTCTGAGCTCATCTCCACACGATTCACTGGAGCCACAGGCAGAGCTTTCCTCTTCAATAAGGTACAGTGGAATTTGTTACAAATATGCCAGCTTTGACACGCACTCTTAAATCTGACAGGGTGCACATATGCTGTATCTTGTTTTTTGTGTCAAAAAATGTGTCAAGATTATTTATTCACCCCACAGGTGGTGAACCTCCAGTACAGCGAGGTCCAGGACAGAGTGATGCTTACCGGCAGGCACATGGTGAGGGACGTCAGCTGCAAGAACTGCAACAGCAAACTGGGCTGGATCTATGAGTTTGCTACTGAGGATAGTCAACGATATAAAGAGGGACGTGTCATCCTGGAGAGGGCACTGGTTAGGGAGAGTGAGGGCTTTGAGGAGCATGTCCCTTCAGACAACTCATGAGCTCTGGATGCCGCTATGCCCGCCTATCCCTCTTCTCTAACCCCTTGCCTCTGTGCTGAAAATCACCACCTGCAGACTTAGTGGCCAGTGAAGTTTTGACTTCAACCCCTACACTCCTTCCCTGTGTCTGGCATTTGACCTTACACCTTTGCTGATTAAAAGAATGGTGTGCTGGATAGGCTTCTTCAAAATACTCCTCAATTTACGTGTCACTGTGCAGTCCCACCAACACAGCTGGCAGCATTGTTAGGGAGTTGTACCTTCACTAAGGTTGGAGCATGATCATAAAGATTTTTTATCCTCTCACAAGCCACACAACACACTTTCATGGTGATAAAAAAAATAAATAAAAATTAATATGCATGATGTTAAACAGGTCACTCACATTTAAAATGTTCACCATGTTGTTTTATTTACTGAGATAAGTAGACTGCTGAGTATGTTTATTGTTCTGATGTGAATCAACCAGCCCTCTACAAAGACCTGTTAAATGAGCCAATTGAGATGTCGTTTTTCACATTGCTTTTGTTGTATGTACTTCTGTGTTGTGAGATTAGTCTCAGCGTGTCACCGTTTAGTCCTGAATGCAATGAAGACACCAAGACAGTTAACCCTGTATCGGTTACATTTTCTTAGCTTGTAGTTTAATGGATATATTACTGTTCAAAATCTCTGTTCTCATCCAAATGATGCCATGAGGACCGCACAGATTGATGTCATTTTTTGTATTTGTTGTTATGCTTGACAATTATTACATTTTTTCCCATCCCACTTACAAAATGTGCATATATTTTGATTGACATGACATTGTTGAAATGTATGCAAAGTGTCGTTTGTGTCTCATTGCCGCTGTTCATTGCGTAAAAGTGATATCCCACACAAGTGGACAGTTCTGCTATTGAATTCAGTTGTAGCAATCCACATCTGTTACCATGGATTCTGTGCCTGTGTGTGCAGTAAAGAGCATGTCCCCTTAGTGACTTGTCAGAAGCATGCAACTTTCAGCCACGTGTCGTCTTTGTGACAAAGACCGAATCTGTGTGTGAAATGTGATCAAGGCTTTTTCCTGCTTGTCTGTTGTTTTAAGGGGGTGGGTCATCTTTAAAAGCAGCTGTATTTCCAGAGGAATACTAAAAACATAATGCGTTGGCCATTCGGTAAATGGTGTTTATGTCTGAAAATATGTTTAAATCCTGCTGGTGTTTGACCATTCAAACGGTTCATTGCAGATGCTGTCTTCAGGTGTTGGAAGTATTTTCAGCAAAGGGGCCCACCCTCTTTATATTAGGTTTCTTCTTTCTGAGAACACAAAGCCAGGTGAGCTTTAAGAGTATTTTTCTTTAAAGTCAAGTCCTAGTCCTTGATAGACCAGAGCCTCCATTTTATATAATCAAATCGTAAGTAAAAAACAAATTTTATTTTTACATTTTGCGTCAATTTTTGAGCGTTGTGGCACTGATGTAAATCAGATTATGTTTAGGGGTAGTATGAATGCCTTTAGGCGATCCCAAAATGGTTTAGCCTTCACTATCTTTACAAGGTTATTCAAGGCAGTGTACCTGTCATTTCTGCAAAGGAAAAGATAAATACACACAACACATTCACATCATTCACGTTCCAAAGTTAGTGCAGTGTACTGTTGCCATAATTTTGTTCACTTTTATAATTTTATTCATATGCTATTTGTTTTATTAACTATACAAGATATGAGTGTCATTTTGGCTGAAGTGTTTATCTTAAATATTTCTTGACTTAAAAATAGAAAAATAATTGTTTTCTTCTTTGGCTATGGCAAGATTTTCTCTGATGTGCTTTCTAAATAAAGATGCAGTCTTGCTGAGTTCTTAGGGTGAGTGTTTAATCAATACAAATACAGTGAACCCTGGAGAAAATGTGCTCTTCCTCCTCACCTGTAACACATGGATTTACTTGGATATGTGGTGGTGATGAGAAGGAAAGTCATCATGCGTAAAGCCAAAGCCAGGACCACTAGGTGGCAGCACAACACTGACAATCGGGTGGGACAGATTTTCCCCTTGAAATGCTGCTGATGCTGAGTCTCGTCTGTCTCTGACGTTAACCTGCTTGGCAATATCTGAGGAGTGTTACTGAAATCTGGAAATACTTGTTATTTATGCAGTTCCCTGGAGCAAAAGGTCTCATGAATTATTAACAGCCAACTAAATACCTAATACCGACCAGTGTGCACACAGAGGATGTCATTTCACAATGAAAATTAAAGTGAGCCAGATTAGAATTAAGCCTCATTTTAATCTGAACGATGCAGCAGAAACTGTGAATCATCCACGATGAAGTGGCTTGAATCCATTTGCTTTATAAATAGGAAAAGAAGACTCACTCCTAATCCACCCACTAATATTGCGGTGCTGCTGTGAGGGTTATTTATAGCTCGGATGCTGCTTTGTTGGTGTGTCTGTGTCACCAAGGAGGAATCGACAACTGGTCTGCTCCTCTGCAGTCACACCTGGAGGTGCTTTACTCTGAGCAGCCAGCTTCTAAACTTAGCTCACGCAAATATTAATTTAAAGTTGTTGAAGGCTGCTTGTTGAGCTTATTTGTCTGCATTAAACTGGCTAGCCATGGCTCAAACCTGGGTTAGACTGTCTTAGAAAACTAAATTTCCACACACTTTGAGTGCACTTGGACAGGAATTTGGACATTAAGGTTCTCACAAGAATTTGATCTTAAAAAATTACCAATGGGAAAATGGACTCACTAATTGATTCCCTCTTACATCTCAAATAGAACCATGAAGTCTATGTGCATCATCAGTCCACCCACTGTCAAACCTATGAGAGCAAATTTAAAGTTCTATTTTGTTGCAGTGGAAGAACTGAAAGGAAAAGGGTTGGGGAAGGGGGGGAGAGAACATAATTGGACTCTTAATTTGCTCATGATTCACCATCTCCAGGCAGCTATTTTAGTGTACCCTCTACCACAGTCTTTATCCACACACACAGATACAGAATATAGAAGTAAACTTCTCTTTCCACTTCACTCTTCACATACACAAAAGAGTGACATCATTCTGTCACCAGGAGAAAATAGCATGCTTTCCATTGACATCATTCTACATCCCGTTGCCGGGAGACAGGGGAGTCAACATGAGTTACTATGGCGACTGCACTTCACCTTCAAAGCTCCTGACCTTTTTGGCTGTCGATGGTTGTGTGTGTGCAAAACAGGCAAAACAAACTGTTGTGTAACATGAGCATTCAAGGTCTTGTTGACTCATTTAGAGCAATGTATCGACTGCTAAGGTATATTATCGATCAAAGAGGCTGCTGAAGACAATACCTGTGGCCTGCAGGTGGTAAAATTTTCACCATTCATTCACAAAACAGAAACAAAGTGTCAGAAATTGTGATGAGTAATAAAAATAAAGTAAAAATTAATGCAAAACCCAATAAAGTCATGTCAGCTATGTTCTGTAAAAGCTAAACTTATTAAATAAGCTTTTGTATGTTGCACCCCAAGATCAGGTATTCATGTTAAAATTTGTTACATTTACATTAAACACAATAACTGGAGACTTTTATAAGGTGTTATAGATTTATTCAGATATATATCTTTTCCTTAAAGAGACTTACTTGTGTGTCCACTGTGTTTACCTGAGGACAATGACTTTAAAGAGGACCAGCATCAGACAGTAAATAAATAAAGAAATTACACAACTCAATGACAAGAGAATGACAAACACATGTCGATTTTGGCTGGTTCGGGAGCTTGAAATTGTTTAAAAAAAACAGAGTACCACGTTTGGTAAACTACTACATGCTGATGGATAAAATTAACACAGTTGCATCACAGTGACTGGAATCAGCTCCTTTACACTTAGAGCTCCAGATTTGCATAAACATAAAAGACACTTTTGCTGTACAGTGGTCTGTGACAGACTTGTCTCACTAAATCAGGCTGAAGTGGTCAGCTACATCACACATTGCACAGTGTTACAGAAACTGCTAAAGTTTAACTAAGACAACTGTTCCTTTACTACAAGATAAATGTGGTTTGAAATGGTACTAGGAGCAATGATGAGGGTAGTTGGTGCAGCTGAAGCTCTGCATCAAACTTGTTTCAATTTCTGTCCCTTTTTGGGACAATTAAAGTAGCTTTCCCAGCTGTCCCTCGTTAATTGAGTTTAGCAAGCACATCAGTGCCAGTCCTCCAGAGAGGGACACAGGCAGAGGTGGGCATTACAGGGCTTTTTTGGATTAGGTTGACTTCAGGGCCAGTTTTCCACTCCAAGTCTGGTTTTCTGTGCCCCCCTGCACATTGAGGGGCAATGTTGTCCCAACAGGACATTCTTCCACCCAGCACCACCCACACCCTGCTTCTACAAGGCATTCATTCCCTAAAAGGAAACAAAGTGCATCTGCTTTCAGAACTATTCGGATCTACAATCTAACTTAGATCTTTGAAATTACTGCAAAAGTTGCCTCAGTAAAAGATACAGGCCCCTTTGCTGGTAGTTTATGAAACAATCCCTTCCTGAAAATAGACACTGCAATTTGTTTGGTTTTTTAAAATTCTTTTCAAACATATTTTCTTTTCTTGACTTTGGCTTTTAAGTGCAAACTTTACTTGAGCAAAAATGTGCACACTAATGTACACTACAGGCTATCTCTAAGGATCAAGTGGAAAAAGCTCCTACTCCAATTAGTATAAAAAGGTAAACAATGACACACATTATCATTTATACCTGTATATGCCTCAGTAATTCTCTGGGCATTACACCTACCCTTTTCTTTCCTTGATAGATTGCTAACAAAGAGTGATTCAAATAGCCTTAAGTGTAATTCAGCTAATAATGCTTATTTTAATATTGGCTAGAGTCAAGTCATCATATGTACAGGTGCTCTGTACTATGGCTCTGCTCCATTTATAACATAAAATAAAGGGCAGCAACGTATACAATAAAAAGAATATTTAAGACATGGAAACATTAAAACATTTCATGACACATCCACGTTTAGGCTCTGAACAGCCAACCATAAACACAAACAGCATAAAATTGATGAAATGTACTGACAGCAAGAGAAATGACTGCGATTGTGCAAGGAGAGACATACAGAGGGCAAATGGAACATTACATGGATGAATTCCTTGAACCCAGCAAGGAAAAATGTACTTTACATTCCTTATTTTCTTCTTTGACAGAAAGGTAAGCTCTCCACTGAAAGACATGCATACCATCAGGAAGTGCACGTATTACTGTGTTTCTAAGGCGTGGAACCTTGGTTTCCTCAAAGGGATCCCCTTAGCCTGCTGGACTGAATGGATCAAGACAACTGATCTACCTCAGTGTCTGTGCTGGTTGTAGGTGGAAACATTTTCCTCTCAAAACTGTTTTTCATGCTTACTGCATCTTTCCATCTAGCACCTTTTTCTTCTCACCCACATCAGCACCCCTGGACTTCCAGTATTGATGGCAAGACAACTCTAGCAGCTCCAGCCCTCCAACCAGCCTTTGCTGGCCCATATAGACCCCAACCATAACCAGGACATAGATCCTGAAAGAGGTCGAGAGCCACAGACCAGTGAAACACAAAACAATGAAGATGCTCCAGTATAGCAGCGAGGCGGCTTTGATCAGAGACACTCGCAGCTCTGACTTACAAGGTGGTACACGTGCAACACCATCCTTTTCAAAGCCTTGGGGCTGGCCTGAGTAGAAGTCTCGCAGACGGCCCTCTTTCTCAGCCCAACGCTCTTGGCACCAAGATTCGAGATCAGACGAAGAGGTGGGAAGTGAAGACACCGGATAGCGGCGGACATGGAAGTGGATCTCACGGGGGAATTGACCCAATATGAGGTGACGTTCTGTCTGAGGGATGTTTTTTGGGTATGCCACTGTAACATCATGAACAGCATCCAGGTTGTTTCCTAAGAGATAAAATTTAATTTAGTCAATAAAAGCATACTGGTTAATTAAATTATTTTAGAAAACTACTGTAAGACAGTGGATTTGTTTTTACAATGTTAAATCATGAACTAAATAAACAGACACTTTAAAAATTTGAAGACTCACTGTAAAGTATGCAGTTTCAAATATTAAGTCATGCTATTCCTGTTTTAAACTTCCACTCTTGTAATTTCAAATATATTAAGCACCATTTTAAATCCTAGTTCATTAGCCCCATTACACAGACAACTAATTATCCAGGGACTTGCTACTTCAAAACAACCATGAGCTCCTTACCATCATCACTAATCTGCAGCGTCTTTACAACACGCACACACACACACACACACACACACAGAGCTAAATGAAATATCCGAAGAAGAGAATGACATCTAAAAGCGCCTGGTCTACCACGGTAAAAATAGAGTTGGCAGGGGCAGAATAGACGTGGACAAAGAGAACATGAACATCATGTCAGTCGATGGTGCAGAGAGAGGGTATAAGAATTAGCCTGATGATATCACACTGATTCACAACACCTGCTTGGAGAGTAAATTGCCTTTCTCAGCATCCATTGTGAAGGAGGATGAGACAGCAGGGCCAGAGGTGGTATTTAAGACCTCTGGGGGACTGCCAGAATTAGATCATACAGAAACATGAGTCTCTCAGGGGAGCTGTGATGGCTGGCAGTAGAATAAAGTACAGGTCTAAGACCTAAAATAATAACAGGTATGATCCCTCTTCTGCAAGCGTCAGTGGAATTGCTGCAGTCATCATGGTAATATGTCATTTTCCACTGGTTTTGCTGATGTAATATTTCCACTTTGGTGACAGGCTTGATGTCCTGCTTACATTCATTTAAACAAACAATATCAATAATCAAAAATGTATATCTCTGCTGTCTTGACTGCAGACTAACTTTAAGTGGACTTTAATGTTGAATATAGACATAATTTCAGAAGTTACTGATGTTGATCATCCTGACCTTTTCGAAGCTTGTCCACAATAAAGGTGAATCCGGTGGTGCGGGGATGAAGCACATATTCCAACTTTGGCAGGTTGTTCTGTACTGCAAAAGCATCGCTTCTTGCTCTTGTATTTTCTGCAGGGGATGCAAAAATGAAACCTTGGGCAAGTTCGCAATATCATATTACATGTTGTACAACTACATACTGTGTATAAACGACGGTTTTAAGCTTAAGCTAAGAAGATACTTAAATTTTCTTTTGGTACAATATTTGTATTGGATCAATCATCATTTGTGAATAATACAATTAAAATAGAGACTAGTGTAACTCAAGAACTGGTAACAAAGCAGGTGCTCTTGCTAGCGAGAGCAGAACTTGGCAACCAAAAGTTCCATAATAAAATTGTATTCCACATTTATAAATAAAGCAGTTACAATAATGACATTTGTTAATGGATATGACTGCACAGGAACGATAACTGTTTATTAACCAAACATTCCTCAGGAACTTGTTGAAGAAAAATGTAAACTCTATCTTGACTCATTAGTCATATTATGCAACAGGCAGCTAATTTGGACAGACTTATAGAACACAAAACAAAAAAAACTATGGACAAAGTAGAGGAGATCAGGCCTCTGCTCTCAAAAAAAGCAGTGACTTGTCAAGCTTATGCAATCTTTCATTCAATTTAGGAGTTTTATAGGCTCTACATTGGGTCATGGAATTTTTTTTTATAAGTTTACTCTTAACCTGATCTGCCAGATGGAGGTCCATATGAAAGCCTCCAAAATAAAGTATTAGAGTAGTATAAAGACATAGAACATAATTTATACATACCCCAGTACATCAAATTAAGCCTTTAGGCTTAAGAGGCTTAAACAAAAATATGCAGTGCATGCAAACATAGACACACAAGGGGCGGAAACATAACATAAAACAATATTCAAAACCCTAATAAAGAGGGCAGTTATGATGCAACTGAACAGGGCTTGTCTGACGTCATAATGTGTTAAGAAGTTAAGCTATCCTGAAGACAGCTATCCAGGACTTAGATTAGCTTAGCTGTGATCCGACGCAGCTTTAAGCACTGGTGTCACTGCTGTTTGGTCTAAGAGATCAGAGCATTCTTGCAGAAATTAATATGCAGGGTGCTTGTCCAGAGATTTATGTATGCCTTTGGGCTTTAAAATTATGTTTGCTTGACAGTGTCAGTGCAAAAGTGACAGGTGTAGGGGTACAATGAGCTCCTGGAAACTGGCTTATACATTCTAAGAATCAAATAAAGGGAAATTGTCCCATGAATGAATGGGGAGCTGAATTTACTTTACTCTTTACCAGTGAGGTCTGTGCCCTCAGGGAACAGAAGCAGCTGCAGGGGCTCCCTGATGTCACAAAAGTAGTCCAGCATGTTTTCCAAATGCTTCTTGTCTGACTCCCAGCGACGGTGAATAAAAACAAAGCAGGCCACCTGCATTGCCCAACCTGCGGAGTGCATTTGAAGTCATTACATGTATAACTGATTACTTTAATCTTTAACTGGCTCTGCAAATCTTCAAACCAGACTCGTCCTGTGTGTCTCACAAAAATACCTGACATCTGGCCTTCCTACATAATTTGCTAACAGAAATGTGTCAATAAATACCATTTTTCTTTTATCCACTTTCATCCACTGTATACACACCGAAGCCAGGCACAGCCTTGAGTGCAGCCTTGAGGCAGATCTTTTCCAGTCTCAGGTAGCTGTACCTGAGCAGGCAGCACCAAAGAAACATCCAGTCCAGACGAGTGCGGTGGTTCATGATGATCACGCTTCGCTCCCCCGGAATAAAACCATCACCTGTTATCACCACCTTAACCCCAAAAACGAGCTCCAGCAATGACTGCCATGATCGGCGGGACAGCAGGAGGAAAGAAGAGAGGGAAGAATGGGAAAGATTATGAAGGTGGCAGACAGAAATGGATCAGGGAGATTTAAGAACAATGTAGAGAGAGTAAGATGGGACTGGGAAGAGGACAAGATGGAAAGACAAATTGAGAGATTTTGAGTGTGAGACAAAATAAATAAGGAATAAATGAGGCAAAATAATTTCTTGAGATCATTATGAATAAAATGTGCATTTGAATAGTTAAAGTATAATCTGAATTAATAAACATAATTAAATGATAAGGCATAATTTAAGTGGATGCTATTTATAGTCATCTTGAACACATAACTTAAAACCATCTGCCGTGTATGATAGTAGAAAAAGTTAAAGCTAAGCTGATGTACGCACCACAGGCAGGGTGAGCCAAGTAGCGACGATTCGATCAGTGATCCAGCGATACCAAGCAGGAGACAACAGCATGAGTGGCAAAACTGGACCCAGCATGAAGATACTTCCAAAGAAACTACCCCAAAATAGGGTCACAATAAAAAAAAGTCCTCGTATTGAAACGGCCATCTATGAGAGAAACACAAGACAAGGTTTGCTTAAGTGCAAATCAAAGCTAAATAATAAATTTAAAAGAAAAAAATCAAGCAGTTACAGAATAATCAAAGGCTGCTGTATGAAAAAGGAGGTTAAAGAATGATCACACGGTACAAGTTTGGACACACTAGGTAGGTATGACCAAACTGGTCTGTATATGGCATTTACTCCTGACTTGATGGATCTCTATTAAATAAAGGAGCTGGGAAGGAGGATATACAGAACACGAAACAAATGTGATTACTGACATTCTTATCATTAACAAAGACTGCTGTTCTATTGCTCCATTTACATATTTTCCCACAAACAGTGGAAAATCCAGGACAGGTATTCCAAGCATGCACTGTAAATATGGGAACCTTTTTAACAATGGCTGGTAAACTCAGGGTGTATGGTCACTAAGTCAAATGTGGCCATGGCTTTGGAATTAGTTGTTGAAGGTACAAAATAAACTTTGGTATCTTTAATGATATTTTTTAATTAAAATGCAGCAAAATATCAGCATTGTATACAATGAAGCTCTAACATCTTGTCAATAATCTCAAAGGTTATCAGAAAATTAACACAAGTCTAAACTGAACACTGCAAAAGGGACATTGGAATAAATATGATATAAATATCTATTTTTGTTAAAGATTTTGTTATACTATGTTTACCATCTATTCAATATTTAAGGGTGTACTAGGTCACTAAAGGCAATAATGCAGCAAAATGAATTGTTTGAGCTTGACTCTCAGTTAAACTTTGTTCCATTTACATTTCTAATCCAACAAAGAGTTATTCACAATAAAAATCTTGCCTTTGGTAGAATAACTCAACTGGAACATGCCCAATTGAAGTCTGTCAAAAATTTCCAAAATCTAGCTCTATGGTGAAGCAAAACCCCGATGCTGCAGGAGTCACCTTTGAGGCTGTGACCCTAGTGTTGGAAAAAGCACAAAAAAAAAAGAAGCAATCTACTGAAAGTTCTGTTAAACCAAATTTCAAGTTCAGCATGCTTTGAGAACAACCTTCAATGAATGTCCTTATAATTCATTACAAGTCTGTTCCACAACCAGGCAGTTTTGAGAGAGAAAAAAAAAGAAAAAGCTGATTCAGCACCTAGTTTTTTATAAAAGTGCATACAAACAAAACCAAATCTCATAATCGCAATGGGAAATATGCTGATTTAAACCATATTTGTACCTGAGTACTTCATGTGTTCATGTCAATAGCTGCAAGATTGCAGAAAAACCCTTGGTCACTGGATCCCAAGGGGAAGTGAAATTCAAAACCAAATAATGGAGCCTTCAATTGTCCATGACATATCTGATAAGCTAAAATGACTCATCTAAACATGCCCAAGGGGATCCCTTGTCATTTCAATGACAGACGTAACCACCTCAACACTAAGTGCTAACATTATGACAATGAACTCTTTACAAAGTCTTTTGAAAACTATTTTATTTGTATTTTCACTTTATCTGCCTGAAATCTTCTTTACTGAAATTCTCCAACTCTGCTGGTCATACCTACTCTCCTGTATTGTCTATGTACATAGATTTTGATACGACTGACACTAGTAGCATGCGAGGCAAAGCTTGCTACAGCAGGAGAAGAGACCTGATCTGCGCTGGCTGGGATTTGGGATTAAGTGTGGTAGAGGGAGGGGGGACTGCAGGAGAATCTGAAAATCTTGGTAAATCTAGTGTTAATTTAATATACAGCTATTTTAATATCAGTCAACTGTTTTAGTGCACATGTGCTGCTGATCTGTAATAAAAGTGTATTTACCACTAAAGGCTGTAAATTAGAACCATTTCTTTGGTTACTTAACCACAAAAATTATGTTGAGATATATATTGGATATCGTGATTCAGGTTGGAAGAAAAAAAAATTATTTGGCTCATATCACCCAGCCCTAGATTAAGGTTTAATAAGAAATTAAATTACAAAGTATATTTATTAAAGTATTGGCCTTGCTGACGCAGGGAGCCTGAACTGATCCTATCTCACAGCAGTTTTTTTCTCTCTCCTATATACATTTAACACTTTTCCACCTCAGATCTCTGACAGCCTTTGGTTCAGACAACATTGTCATCATCTTTCCTCAGTGAGAACATTACACAGCAATTCTCAAAGCAGCAACCTCATGACTCAAAGTGCATTTCAGCATTGCAAGAGTGTTTGTGTGAATAATTATGCTGGTAGTCAGGGTTAAGGGTTACTGGTGTGAGCAATGGAAAATGTGAGACATAAAATCTGAGGATAACAGACATGCTTACCACAGTTGCCACAATTAGGGCTGTGTTACCACACTGGCAAAAAGACAAAAAAAATGCTTGTGTGGCTCTGAAACTTTTAGATAAGCCTTTTATTATAACTGCACTATCCATAACACACCTGGAGCCAGGGGCATGAGAGGCAATCAATGGAATTAAACAACTTACAACTGTTCAAGATGTTTATCTTCTGCTTGGTATGGACACGAAGGACTTAGTGCTATTTTTATAAGGCACCCCAAGAAACATTTGTTTTCATACTCCATGGCTGGAACCATTTGAGAGTTTTATTTAGTTTCATCCATGTTGTTGCTTTAAAATTTATTTTTTCACCATAGAAATACTCTTGAAACCAGTCCCCCGAATATAGCCCCACACAATTCACAGCATACTCCTCGCAGTCCAAGTCTGAATTCTCTGGCAGATATCCTACATTCCTAACTTTAAGCTAAGACCAGACATCCCAACAGAGCAAAGCAGACTGAAGAGGTCAAGCATGTCTAGGCTAAACAATGAGTTTAAGTGGCGTATGTGTATATAGGTAAAAAAAAAAAGAGAAAATGTTGGTAAAGGAAAACAGCACTGGGGTTACATGAAGTATCAAATGTTTTTAGAACTGAACTATTCACAGACTTAATGCAATAATTAAAACTGTCCCTAGATTTATTAATCTCTGAAACTGAAACGTTTTTTACAAACCCAACATTTTTAAAACCCAAATAAGATGCTTGAGTCCCAGGTTTCTCAAAATTTGTAGAGTTCCAAAAAATCACTGTCCTTTTAACAAATGTAAAAAAATAAAAATAATGCAAAGGTTTACTTCTTTCTGTGAGGAAACTGTGACCATCACATCACCATGTAGCCAGGTATTCAAAGGTTACACTACTAAGTATGACACTAGCAGAAACCTGACTTTTACAATTGGCTGAGAAAAAGCCACTATTACGGATTTACAAGCAATACACTTGTAAATCGACATGTGTCCTGCTTGTAAATTTGGGGGGTGGGGGTACAACTTTAGTTGTTAACCAAATTAAATGTTGAGAATATATCAGGGTGACATTTAAATGTTGTCATGAAGTTGTTAGCTTTATGAAATTAAACGATAGTTTGTCAAGAGGCTGACTGAGGTAATACTTTTCATAACCACACAAAGGAAACAGTCCTCCTCACAAATGTAACCATTATTAGAAAATTTGAAACCATATAGTATAAACAACACATTGCATCATCTGAGAATATCTTCAATATAACAACGGTCATTAAACAGATGGGAGCTAATTATCAGATAATAGTGTCCACAAAAAAGCTAGCAGGTTTGATCTATTTATTTTTTCTCTTTCTTTCTTTAAATTGCAGACACTCTGGCATTAAGAGAAAATGCACGTGTTAGTAATGGTGTGACATTTTGGGTAAGAACAGCTGTGGTGTAAGTCGATTTACAGGGACTCTGAAGGGGACTTCCCCCTTGCTAATTCCACTGATGCTTTACTTGCTTTAAAAAGTCAAAAGGTTGACTGTGAAAAAGATCTGATGGGGGAAAAAAGACCCAGAGCAGGTGCACATCAGGAAGTGCTTTAACATCCTGAGACCAAGCTTTAGTTTGACTTAGGCTAGCGCAGGTTTCTCCAATTCGGTTCTACGAGGGCCGCAATCCACCAGGTTTTCCATGTATCCCTGCTTCAACACACCTGACTCAAATTAATAAGTCATTGTGCAGAACTTGATTGGCTGTTAGATCCATTTAATTTG
>JBAMHW010000022.1:14137183-14154780 GCA_037177495.1 Rhadinocentrus ornatus
GATCCATTTAATTTGATGCAGGTGTGTTGAAGCAGGGATACATGGAAAGCCTGCTGGATTGCGGCCCTCATAGGACCAAATTGGAGAACCCTGGGCTAGAGTTTTTTTTCTAGGTATTTGGGGTTAGAAGAAACCAATAAATAAAATTGTATGATTTAAATCTATACATATTTATATATATATATATATATATATTTTTTTTTTTTCAATTGAAAAATGAAATATTTTCTGACACCACCAAATGGCAGCGTAAGTATTAAACAGTTTCCAGTTACATAGAATTATGTATTATAATTACAACCAACCAAAAGAGTGATGTCCTCGTATGAGGACGCTAGGACTCAGGAAGTTAAGATGGTTCCTATTTACCACATCGACACTCAATGTGATTTTTTTTTTTAGTAAGGACATTAAATTAGCCTGTATGGAAAGACTGACTAAACCCCAAATGCTATAAAATAATAAACAATAAAATGCTTGCTACTTATCGTGTAATTTTCCACAATCCATGGGTGGGGCAGAGCATGAGATATTAGTAACCATGAAGATTACACCGTTTAACATCAATTAACCTTTGAACTAGAAGTAGCCATGCCTTCACAGAAAACCGCTTCAAGGAAGAATCTGATTAATAATGTAAATTATCAGAAATGAAATACTCCCGAGTCAAATGACTGACTTATTGGAAAGCTATTTTATGACAGATTAGAATAGACTATAAAGTAAAAATATTAAGGACAAAAATGTGGAGATATCACTCATAATTTTACCATAAATCTGGCGCTGCAGTGCAAGCGATATCAAAGCTAAGCTAACATAAACAGCAATGTGAAAGCTAACTGCTAACTTAGTAAACCAAATGCAACATAATTGACAAACTAACTCAAGCTAGTCGACGTTAATGCAGCAACTACTGGTATCAAATTATAACGTAATGTCGAATGAAAGTACGCACCTTTCGATTATTTTTTCCCTTCGGTGTCACAGCTTTATTCGGGTATGCTAGTGACGTTAGCTCCAGTAAGTCCAAATCCTTGGCTGCCACATATTAACAAGCTAGCTGACAGTCTGCTAACGTCGGCTATCAGGCTAAGCTCATAAACACCAGCGTTAAAAGACTTAAGAGTTTCAGTGTATGAAGGCTAATTCGCATCCGATTTATTTATTTGTTTTATCGTAAGTTACAGGCCAATTTCGCGGTCTGTCAATGCAGTAAACACACCCGTAGTGTGACGACCTCTCAACTTGTTACCTCTCACTTGTCCTTAATCTCAGACGTCAACAGGGGGTGCTGTTTAGACGGGCTACATGCATTATGGGTGTAGGTAAAACATTGCTGAAGCATGTAGAGCTAAAGTTGTGCTCCCACACTTAGGGCCTCTTTCTCGCGCGTGGAAATACACACACACACACACACATACATGATAGTTAATAATATTTTTATTAGTATTTTGGTTGCAAGATGTTTGTTATTGATGATGATGGTAATTTAATTCTTTTAGAAAGTATTATTGGGCACAATGTATCATCTGTTCAAACAATGATGTCATTTTGAATGTAGTTGCGGTAAAGTAGCACAAAATGTCAATATTCATGTAAGAAAACAAAACATTGTTTTTATGTTGAATATTCTAATCTTGAATCTTTGAATCTTCAGATTATGGACAGAATGATAATCAAATGATAAATTTATCTATCCTCATACTGGTGAAGAGAAAGCTTTTTAAGGACACTTATCTCTCCACAATATACCATACTACCTTTTATTTATAAAGTTTAAAAACAACAACGTGGCTGACCAAAGTTCTGTGCAATAAAATAGAATATCATTATTTAAACTAACACTAGGTGAGAATGGAAAAATCTTCTAACACTCATTCATGAAGTTGACTAAACAAAATATCACCTTTTTACTTATTATTGCAGGTTAGCAATGAACAGGGCAAATCTACAACAAAACACTGAAATATCTGTCAAGACATTAGTCATTTCTGCCCCTTGGTTTCAAGTGTTTAAATAGTAAATAAGCAGTAGGTCATGCATTGTTTTAACAGACTACCTCTTTTATTGTAAAAAGTTTAATTTTTGAAAGCCAAATGTCTATCAATCTTCCTGAAATCCCTGACATAAACATTTAAAAAGGCATGTCTACCTCTCTTATTTTGTGATCACTAATTAACAGATAGATTTTACAACGTGTCTCCCCAAGATCTCCATGTTGGTTATATATAAGAATCCATTCAGTATAGTATTGATGATTTCCTCGATTTGAGTGCTCCAGCAAAGCCTTTTAAAGCCGTGTAAATCCTAGCATGTATTATTTGTTTCTTTTACTCACAGCTATGAGTTGCTCTACTTTTACAGATTACCTCAGCATTCAGTGATGTGTGTGCGTAGACTGGTCAATGTGTATGAGTTTATCTGAGCATGAACATGGACTCTCTCCTGTGTGTGTGCACATGGTGAGCTGAGACAGACTGACAGACAGGATATAAGAGAGAGTGCACTTAGTCAAACTCAAGACTTTTCCATGACCGGCTCCCCATGGCATGCGCTCTATCTGAGACACTGAGTGAACTATAGGGCTTTATCAGTTAAACTCCACAGGGGTCAGACCTTGCTTTTTACAATTTTTTAAACTTTGGTGCCAACTTATAAGAGCAGCACACCCACACAATTAATGAGCTCTGTAGAAGATGATTCAAGAAGAGCCAGATGATCAGGCACTCTTATTCCTGTCAGAGAATAACACGAATTAAAGTCTTTTGGCTAAAATAAGATATACAGCCAAGAAAAATACAATACAGATAAAAGGCGACTTGGGAGGTAGGCCAAGCTGAGAGCAACTGTTTTACAACAAATACTGAGATCAAGTTGACTGATAAAAGTCGACACCAGCAATAACATTAATTTATGTTAAACATACCATTCCACTTACATAAGTCCATGTGAGGAAGACAGGGGAATGTTTCTCATCTATTGTACACAATGTTTTGGTTTATTTTAAATGGAGTCTATTCATAGGAATTTAATGAGGTTTTACTGAAAAAAAAGACTGTTAGTTTATTTTGTACTTAACATTCTTCTTTCTAATAACACATTGTGCTTTTTTTTGGTAGTTCAAAGAAGGGTTATGGATGGTTAAACCTGAGTCCTCTCCATTTCACTTCATGTCTCAGCTTTGCACCTGTAACAACACTAGTTAATGTAACTTCAGTTTTGGATGTGAACATCTGTGTGTTAATCCCAGTCTGTGTCCCCAGTTTCATCTCCTTCCTCTTTCCTCAGTTTTACCACCCTGGCCTCAAGGCAATATGGACTCAAATGGTGGGGTCATAAGCTGTCTATTTATATCAAAAACAGCATAGGAAAGAACAAAAGCCTGTGGTTTACCACATAAATGCATCTCAAAGCATGTTCTGTTGTTTTGTTTTTTTCTTTGATTAAAACTTTGATTAAAACTTTAATAACTTGAATGAGTCAGAGATGCGCCTTACATCACTCAGGTGGCAGAGAATGAGTCCCAAGGTGCTTAGACTCGTCAGTCGACATTTGTTGATGCTGTAAAAAAAAAGAGTTGTGTTATGACTTGTTTGGTGTGCAGGGTGACACATCAATATTCACTTTTATTTTGTATGAAGCTGTGAAGAATTTGTGTTGAATATTTTCATTCAGATCACTATTTTGTGGCTGTTTCTGCCCAACGTGATGCCACATGTCACTGAGAGGTTTTAAAATGTCAAATACACTCAAAATTCAGAGACATAGCAGATGACAAAATAAGTTTCTCAGTCACTTTACAGCAGTCGTGTGCTATTTATTCTTTTTCATGATTTTCCATCCTTGCGGTTTGCTGTGTCATTTGAGAAGTACACAGGTTAAGTTTTACTAGAACATCACAACACTGAGAAAGTTCTAGTTTCATTCTTGCTGTGGTTGCATTTTCCCTTAGTGCACCAAGCGTTATCTAAAGTAGCCACTAGGATAGACAACCTCTCATTTACCTATGATTTAACAATCAATACTCTGTCTATTTATCATTTTTCTTCTTTACTCCCCTGACTTTTTCATCTGTTAATCGACCCTTCTTGTATGCTGCTCAGCATATCGTATTCTAGCTTTTCTCTTGTTGACAGTGCCAGATATGCGTCCATGCTCAGTGGGCTGGCTCTATACATGTTAAAAATAGCTATCAGAGTTTTTGCTTCATGTCCTGAGAGCTCTACTTTCTTCTCACACTTGAGGAACCATGGGAAAAGAATCTTTCCCTTACGCACATAGCACTCATAATAACAGACAGTTATACATAAAACTTCCTAGCACATAAGCCCGTTTGCAGGGTTAGCACAAACACACAGACACAGTTATGCATGAACACACAGAATAAAACTTGTGGCTCATGCTGTAGGGTTGCAGCACTGAAATAGATGGGTTATAAGAACAGGCGCAGTGTTTATAGTGAAACATAACCTGCACTGTGGGAATGCAGAGTACATTTCTACTGTTGCATAAGTATGGGAAACTTGCTGAAACAACACAACGGGATAGAAGTCTGGTACATCAAAAAATAGAAAGAGCAAGAAAACAACCTAAGTGGAGAAAAAAGTTAGCCCTGAGGAGGAACTGGAAAGGGAAAATATAAACATTATTTTTCTCCCAATGACGTGCAAAGAGGGGTGGTGTTGGATGAAATGAAAGGGTTAGTGTGAGTTTAAGTGTATAAGGAGCCACAGTGAAACAGCGTTAATGTGGACTCTCGTTGGGAGTCGGGGAGAATTCAGGGGTTGGCAGGTCAGACTCTGCTGACACACTGGGATCAGCAATGGGATTGTTTCCACTGGAAAGAATTCCAAGAATGAGCTAGAAGAGCAATCAGTGACTTCACTCAGAGGACAACAGTTATAATACATAGCCAGCCACACACTCTCAAAGGTTTAAAGATACTGTGTCCCATGCCAACAATGGTGTGAGGGACACTCTCCGTTCCCCTGAGTCACCGCCTTCTCTGCCACTCACACTAAGGCCTCATCTTACTATTTGCAAAATGACTGCTGCTAACAGAGTGGTTAACAAAAAGATTTACAGTGTGTATGGAAATTCCTGCGTCTCCAAAGATAGAGAGGCTTTAAATAGTACCTTTTCAGAATTTTAAAAACAAGTGTCATTTAAAATTGATTTGAGTTTAATAAAACAAGTCTGACATTTTCGTAAAATGTGTTTGTTCAGTTATCGAGGGGTAACTGATACTTTCCTCATGTGTATGATCTGGCTCAGTGTTTTTGGAGAGATTAAACAAACAAGATGTAATGTGTTTGTGAGCTGTGGAGGAGCTGATAGGTGCGTTTCCTTTTGAATAAAGTTGCTCCAGATCAAGCAGGTGTGATTTGCAGTGGCTTAGGAATGCAAGCCAACATCCAACTAACTTTAATACAGCTGTTCACTTATCCTAACCTTTTTTAGCTTTGTTTTTAGATTCCATGATTCATATCATAAAAGAGGACTGAGACAAAATGTTTTCAGTGCCCTTAACGTGAAATGAGGAGGTGTTACAGTGAAAACTCTCTGCAGGTAAACTTTGAACTGTCCAGATAGGAAATGTTATCAAGGAAGAAAACTTGCTACAAACGTACAAAAATATGTTGATTTAACATTTCAGTCAATTTCCTGGATTTCACATTCGCTTACACATTTGAAAACAAACATTGTTCATAGGTTTGCAAAAAAAACGCTTTAATTCCTAAGTTAAGATGTGGCTGAAAAGAAAAAAATTAGCTGAAGCAGAGATGATTTTAAGAGCTGCTAAAAATGCTAGAAAAAGACGCTGCAGGGCTACTTTTCATATTGAGCTAACCTCTGCAGCACAGAACCTTTCTCTATTAAAACGCAAGTATATTGCTTTGCCCTGCAATATTTGAAAGACGTTGTGAAGTTCAGAGGTCTCTGGCTGACGTCACGATTGCATAGCTGGGTGCAAGTTCAATCTGTGTCTCTGAGGACTATAGGTCTAAGTTCTTGTGATTTCTTTTTTCCATGATCTCATACTTTTTCCACTGAGATCAAGGAGCAATCATTAGGAACGATGCTAAAGACATTCATTACTTTATTCAGAGCCAGACACTAGCTCCTTGGGCTAGACACTCTGCTGCTGACAACCATTATTTGCCCCGAGATATTAATAACTTTTTCTGTCCACTTTTTCCGGGAAGAAGGAAGTACAATAGAATTGCAGTTCATTGTTTTTCTTCCAGGAAGGAATCATTAGGGGCTGTGCAATGGCCTAAATGTCAGGCATTTGGACCCTAAATGCCCTATTCTAGCAAAGATTCCCAGAACCAGGCAATCAAACTTCACCTCAAAGGGTCAGTTATACAGTATAAAGAAGCATTTCAGCAGATGAGTGTCTGTTGTAACATTCATCATTCCTTTAAATATAAATCCCCCATTAGAGCTTTGCCATTTTATTTGAATTGCTTTGTTGCCACATGTTTACAAGTCAAGCTCGAGTTGCTGCTTCTGCATTTATACTCAGTTTCATTCTTTATCTTTCTGTAATTACAAAAGCTTTTCAAGGACCCAGATCAAACCATTGCTCTCCTTACAGCTACACTCCGTTTTAAAATAATGTTTTCAAATATCCCTGCAACAAACAAAAGCGGCAGTGTTCAGGAATGAGATTTGTTATAACTAGAGATTGTGTGCAAGCTATAGACAGGAAGTAGCATGTGGCCTGCTCTTGCTTCTATATATATATATATATATATGCACACACACACACACACACAATTGACACATCTGTTTTCATCAAGGAGAGCAATGTTCTGAATGTGAAAGATGCCGAGCAGGAAGCAACACTGTTTTTCTCTAACCACTGCAGGCACAGCAAGTGTGTGTGAGGAGGAAAAGGAGTGTGGGGGCTATAAAGGAAATTTCAGCTGAGGTAAAGTCACTTGGAAACAACTTAAAGTGTGCAGGAGGATTACCCTTGTTTAAAAAATATTGCACTTCAAAAATAGAAAGTTGAGACAACCTTTTAAGTGCAGTTATTCTCACTGAAGACTCACATGTGTATAGCAAATTCAAATGTTTATTTACAGGCTTTGCATTATCAGTGAGAAAAAGTGGTCTCTTTAAAAAACAAAACAAAAACAGTAAGAGAAAGATGGCGGCTAATCTCCCTGAGCTTTACAAAAACAATGTGGGACCTGCGGGTGACAGGAGAAAATATGCTCTGTACACAGCCCTAATGCCACTCAAATAAGAAATTTGAAGAAAGCTACATCTCAGCCATGCTTCTACAACAGTAACATCACATTGTCCACAATAAGAGAAATCCTTAAAACTGGTTTTACATACGCTAAATTGTTTAGAGGAAAAAGAAAATCCCCCAAAGTTACATACAGGCAAATAAAATGACATTACAAAACAAACCATTTCCCATTAACAGCTTTTGGAAAACATGTCAAGAAGAACTGCGTCAGGTATTGCCTAGGTTCTCATGTAAGCTCCATCACACAGGGTGAATTTTCTCAACCAGAGCTGTATGGTCTCAAAGAGTATGGCTATTTTCAAAAACAGGAAGACTAGAAAAAAAAGTAAAAAAAAAAAGTTTTCAACTTTCAGTTCACCACATTGCAAGGATTCAGGGATCAAATAACCAGAAACATACATTTACCCATCATTCATTGGGTCTGTACAATACTTAATCAAATGCTTTGTTTTAAATTTCACAATTTGCCATCTTCACTTAGCTTTCATCCTCAAACGGTTTGCTTTGTCTTCCAAGGACCCTTTCAAAAATCCAAATGGATGACAGAATTATAGCATAACTCTGGTTTCAGTGCATAAGCCTTTAAAGTGAAACACCACAGTTTTACAGCATCACAGGGTATGCCATCCAATCACATATTCTGCTACAGGCTGCCTTTCAACTATAAAACACCTAAGCTCACGAAAGTATGAATTTAGACATATCCTGTGCAGAGAAAACATCCCACCAACATTTTTGCACAAACGAAAACAAAATAATGCAAAACACATACTTCTCAAAAACCCGACATTTACAACATTCAGTTCTGAGACAAATCTATAGACAGCAGTGGCAATAATTATAACAAGAAAACAGACTCGGAAGATGAACTGTACAATAATTCCCACAGGTACCACAAAAAATCTGCACGCGAGTATAAAGCCTCTGGGGTCATGATGCCAGCCATTTTGGAGATAAGCAGAGAGCAGCTGTGGTCCCCTGCAGAGTAAGAGCTGTCCATGGAGCACCAAGGGCTTTCCAATAGGGCACCTGCTTGGAGTTGAGACATATGTGGAGGAGGCTGTGGTAAGAACTAGGTGTGGGCCAGAGGTGTGCATGGTCTAGTCTTTTCAGGTCTGGTTTGATGGGATTTCATCATGGAGTAATAACTTAACATGTAAGAAATTATGTGCAAGTGTATTTCCTCACTTGTTAGAGCATTTTCTGTTCTAAAAATTATTATTTTTTGTCTTTTTTTGGGTGACATTGACAAAGAGTTTGCATTAAGGGACACTGAATGTGTCAGTCAAGTCTGGAGTGCTCTGGTGAAGTGTGACCAGTGTGTGAAAGGTAGGGTCCATCAGAAAATGAGCAGGTGCTGAAACAGCCTCTAGTGCTGAGAATTTTCTGCTGGCTGTCCATTTTGGATGCTGCCATCATTCTGTTCTTCTTCCTCCTCCTCCTCTTCGCTGACCAGGAATTCTTCTGGAGGCCAGCGAAGCTCCCCGCTCTCAACTTCTCCTTCCGTTGGCTCAACCACAATTGAAGGTAGTCTATCTTTAAGCTTACAGCAACGGTCAAAGTCTGAAGGATCTGGAAAGATCTAAAAAAGGAAAAACACGGTTAAAACACTGACAATTCAGCAACTCTGAAAATGCAAGGCAGGCCTTTTCAAGATGAGGGTCAGCTGTCCCACCCTAGAGGTTAAAAATAAAATATGTGACCCCTTTTCTGATCAGTGCAGATTGCTTTGGATACTGAAACGTGTACTAGTGTTTCAGGCAAATAAAGCTAAAGGAAGTTATGTGAAGACTAAACATCTTTGATGGGAAATGATTGCTTAAAAACAACAACAAAAAAAAATGTGGCATTACAACTCTTGCCCATCCCTCATTCCTTTAGTTTAGGCTTCCCTCTTATGCTGGTGCTTTCTGAAATTCACGCTGCATCATTGCCTGCATGGAGGGTTGATGAGACATCCATAGAAAGCCTTATGGCTTTTTTTTTTTAAACCTCAATCCTTTGGCATGCATTGAGGCCAGTGGTGGTTGCTCAGAAAATGATATAAAAGCATAAACAATTTGAATAAGCAGAGCAAAAAAAAAAAAGAAAGTTTAAAAGCTTTCCTATAAAGCGAATGATTCCAATATCCGTCCCTCCGACATTTCTTATATAAAAATTGCACATTTATGCAAAATTGGAGTCGCAAACAGTTGACATGGATTTTTTCAAAATCAAATCCAGACCAACATGTCTGTAAAAGCAGAGTGACACACACATTTCTAGATCTATACTGGAAAACAAGAGATTACATGCACTCCTTTTTTGACGAGATTTGACATTCTCCTACTTTCTCAGGAAATATCCCTGGGGTAGGATTGATTGGGGGCAAGAAAAAATAATAAAAATAAAGAAAAGCCTGTTACTCTTGGTCCAAGAACAGCATTTTCAGTTGTTTGGATAAAGTGGATGAATATTTTTAGACCTGCATATTTCACTTCAAGACACAAAGATAAAGAGGGGGTGGTGTGTGTGTGTGTGTGTGTGTAGGGAAGAGCTGATGTCTGGGCAAAGAGCCGAATGAAAAAGCAGTGAGGCGGGAGAGAGACAGAGATAGAGATGCAGCTGTGTCCAAGTCACCAGGACTTCCATAAGAGATGGAAAAAGGGGAAAAACCACAACAACAAAAAAAAAAAGATCCGCTTCTTTAAAAGATGTTTTTCTCAGGTGATTCAGGCATCAGTAGTTTATTTCTCCAAACTCTGCTACTCATCGAGACACCAAGAAGAAGAATTATGTGTACAAGAACACATCTGTATTTAAGTGCAATGTCTGGGTGTATCTGCATTTTTGGGTTGCATCACCAATCCTCACTGTGCGTCAGCACCATGATAGTTGGGCAGCAAGTGACTTTGCCTTTAGACAAATAAGCTTATAACAGGCTGCTTCACTTCCAGTGGAGGAGGGGTGAGCAGCTGAATCATGACATTGCCATTTGAAAGGATAACTCAGTGAATCAGCATCCATCTACTCAATTACCTCTTGTAGTACTATAGGTCATATTTACTTTAATACCTTTTTGTAAGACCATCTGGAATTTCGTGGTCATTCAATTTATTTCAAAGTCCCTGATGGAGGAAGTGACTGGTGAAGCATCGGCGCTTCACACAGTGCTTCTCTAAAGAAAGCGGGACCATGGGCATATGGCCCAGTTGAGGAAATGTAGTGGGAAATGGAAAAAGTAGAGAAGTGGCACACTGGAACTCTTCTCTTGGCTGCCTCTCATTCTGTTTCTCTCAGACAAACTCACAGCTGGAGTGTGAAATGGAGAGGAAGCAAGTTTTTCCTCTGGGTCAGTCTACATCCTCTCAGTCCATTTTCTCATTCAGCACAAGCAGGCTGCTACATAGGGTTTATTTTAAAAATGTACTGTGAATTCAAATAGCTAATTATGAAAAACAAATCTTTTGATATTTTTAAATAGCCTATTAATTTTCCTGTCCCCCCCCCCCCCCCCCAAAAAAAATAAATTTAATTATCCTCCACACAGATAGGAAAGAAGAATCAATATTCACAGAAAGTCCTTTCATTTGCTGTTGTACTCAAGTTCAAGTGTGAAACTAAAGAAGCAAGCAGCTGCGTATCTAGATAGTTTATAATGGCCTTGGTTAGCTGACAGTAAAGAAAAGCTGCTGGTAACAGCTTTTCAAGACCACTTGATGGCTGCAGGGTTTCCAGCACACATGCACTAACTGGATGTGTAAAGTTCTGACAACTATAATCCCCCCTTTGATCCCCTTCCACATATTAAGAGATGAAAAACAAGGTTTGTTGAATTATTCCTGTAATGTCATCTACATCTGAAAATCATCTTTACACTACTCGGTAACTTCATTCTTTAATATGGGACTGCTGTCACATGGTTGTAAAATGATGGTGCGAAACCAAACAACTGATGCATGTTCTCCTTTCTCTCCTTTGACATCAGTTCCAACTCATGAGAATTAACAGATTAATGTAATTTAGGATAAATTGGCAATGCTAAATAAAAATATTAGAAGGAGGGAATTTGAAAGAAAATCAGGGTTTCTTCTGTATCTTACCTGGAAGGAGAGTCTGTCCTTGCTGGGACTGAGCCTCATGTCCTCCATGGGTGTGCTGTTGATCATCACCTCAGTCATATCTCGGCTGGGCACAAACACTGGGCTGCACAGTTGAAAGACAAGAAGAGGTTGTGATTAGATACAGTGATGATGACAGCATATTTGTGATGAGGACATATGCTTTCAGATGCAAAAAAAATCTAATTTTCAGCCTGCCATACAAAAGAAAAAGTATATTCTGAATAGGCTTACAGAGGTGTACAAGCAAATATTCAGAATTAAAATAAATAAATGTGACCCCACTTTTTGTATTTTATATACTGGGGGGGGGGGGGGGAGCATTGTGTATTAAGTGGGTGTAACTTAGACCAGAACTATTGAAGACTTTATTAAAGATTTAAAAAAAAAAAAGAACAATCCTAGGTGCAGGTAAAGACTAAACTTTGATCATTAACTTCCGTGCACACATTGAGTTTCATGTATATCGCGCACATCTTGACCACAACACACTGAGCACTGCAAAGCTGCACAGCTCAGAATGCGGCTTGCATAAGGTGGCCATTTCTAACACAGAAATGATGTGCTTTTGCACTTGCAACCATGAAGGAGTCATTGTGAAAGTGTGCTGGGGGTGTGCTGTGGTATTTGAAAGGGAAGGAACCTGATGCACTCAGTTCCATCAACGCTTGGACAAACTTTCCATTTAAGATCAAAGTAAAAAAAAAAAAAAAAAAAAAGGAGGTTGTTGAAACTTGCTCAGTGCATTTACCAACTCTTCAGAATCACTGAAGCTTTTTTTTTTGTTTTGTTTTTAAACACATTTTAAAAGAAGGCTTGACGTATGCCCCAGCACTGACATGACGCCATCCTGAGACAGGCTAGATGTTAACTCACATCCTCACATTATCTTATTCAGTGGACTTGGTTGTTATTATGGGACATGACAACTCTGGGCTTTCCTTGACCTACTTTGAATTTTGGATCAGTTTTGGATACAGCAGAAATGTTAGAAAGAAAAACAAACAAAAAAAAATCAACCAAAGTCATGACTTTAGCATGACTTTATAATAAAGGGATTATTGCAAAGCACTTACAACTAAAATCAATTTAACCATTCAGCACAACACCACACCATTTACCAAATGACAAAATAACTGAGAACTCTGAATGATTTAAGTACACCAACAATCCTCTTTGGAAATAAGCCATGTTGAAACCTCCACTGCTTTCACTACTGTGGTTGCACCATAAAAACCACAAATTCAGTGGAATTTCTATATCAGTAGTTCTATCATACGGTCGCCATGACTCACAAAGTCCCTAAGAATAGTCTTAGAGCTACGCTGCAACATATTCAAATATATTTATTCTTCACAAATGTGTGTGTTCAACATGAAAATAATAAACATTATAATTAACATTTAACTTCTTACATGATGCTCTGGTGAAGGTTTGCCGAGTTATGCTCCTGTTTACAAACATTTACAGCATATACAGCAAATACAAACATTTTAGCACTAAACGACTAAATGTCATGTGTTTGGTAGTTTGCGTACAATGTTAAGATAAAGATCTGATTAAAAACTATTTACTATATTTTTAAAGCAGCCAAATTAAATGCATCATATGACCCAATTGTAGATCATTAACACCAAAAGCATAGAAAGTTTAGTTCTTCCATCCTTGAATTCACACTCAACGAAACATTGACATAACAGCAGGGCGTAGAGCGACTTAAACATTTAAGCTTTAGGAAAATATCCCTGTTAATAACCCTTTTCTGTAATAGGACACTTGACTGAAACAATAGCTAGATATAAAAAACTAACCAACTAACTAAATAAAAAAAAAAAAAGGGGGGCTTGAAGCTTATGCAAGGCTTAAGATGGAAAAATGTGAACTTATTTCAACCTTAAGTGGGAAGAGGAGGGTGATGCAGGCATGCAAAATGTAGCAGGAGGAGGAAGACTGAGGGATGACCAGTGACAGCGAAGACCTGAGCAGAGGAGAAGAAGAGAAGGAGCGAGCGAAGAGAAAGAAAGATAAACACTTAGGCCTTGCCAGTCATATTTCTGTTCGGGGATTGTATAAACATCCTGCTCAGCTAAGAATAACAGAACTTTGGCTAATAAAACATAAAGGGGCACAATGAGGAGGAAGTGGGAGTGCACAAGTGACGAGTCAACCTGGGAGGAAACAAACAAAAATATAACAACTACAGTCTCCGCTATTATTGCCTCAAGTGTCAAAGATGGATGGCCAAAATATCTCCTTGTGGAATACTAGAATACTTAGGGAACACATTAAAAAGTTATCCAAGAAACCAACCTGTGATTGAGGAAAAAATCTACCATTTACTTCAACTAGATACCAACAACCTATAGCACGCACGGGTCTCCACATAACATAAAAATATATTTAAAAGCTGTCAAACTGCTGAAATCTGTCGGCAAGATAAATGGCCTCACTTAAGTTAAGCTGATGGAGGAGATGGCAGTAAATCTCTTCTTCTATTGATCCGGTCAACATAATGCATACTTGATTCTGCCACAACCAGACGACAACCATCACGAGACAGCGCAAGTGTTCAAAACCAGAATTAGTACAGTGTAGAGTTAAATTAATTATTCAGTTAATTGACTGGGTGAAGTTCTGCAGCTTCAAAGACGGTTCATTGCTCAACAATTTAAAAGTCTCCAAAGTCATCTGTCACACCAGCTTTACTCGACAGTCAAAAAACAAAGAAAAACTGACCTATGAAATAAACCTATACTCTTAATCTTGATGGCAAGACACCAGTTTTATTCTCTCCTTTTAGGACTAGGAGAAAGCAGTGGCCATACTATTGCTCCTTTCCGATCTGTAGTGTTGTCTTGCTGACAGCCAGATCAAGTGGTCACTGCAGTAATCTTTGTACAAGAAAGGAATCTGCATCCTACATTATCAACATTGTTTCCCTTCTGCCACTGCCCCCAGTTCACACTACTACCATCATAAATCTCAGCCTGTGTGGCAGTAAGTTAAAGCTGCTGAGATTCCAGACTGTGCCTTCCACCAGCCGAGTCACACAGCTCTCCAGGTATGCGAGTGGCGGCGGTAGGGAAAGCTGAGTAAGACCCCCTGGGTTGAGCAGGAATGAATGCATTATGTCCAGATTGTGAATAGATGGGCCCTGTGAAAGCACAATGTGGGTCAAATTATTTAATAAAAAACATTGTCTACTATCTAAAAAGATTTTTAATGTTTTTTTTTCAATGCATTTGAAAGAAAAGATAATGAAGTCTCTTAACACTGAGCATGCTATTCTCAGCTAAATCATGCAGACATGACAGAAATAAAACTGAGACATAAAGATGATTGTATAAAGAAAAAAATATTTCTCACTGAAGACGAAACCCCCCCCCCCCAACAATATCCAGCTGTAAGTAAGCACAGGCAAGAAAACCTAAGTGTGGTTACAGTAAAGGAGTTGTTTCAGAGCTTCCTGGTAAAGATAAGCAGAACCTGCTGAGGTTTTAATAGCACTTGCAAAACAATTTCAAAGCAACTTGCATATCCTCTCTACAGAGAGCAAAAACATTTAGAGCAGACATGCTCAAACAAAGATCCACTCCCTATTTCAGCATCAATAAGTAAAATAAAAGAATACCAATTATTAACTGGAGAACAGTGAGGTGTACCTGCAACTCATAAGAAAGGAAATCTAATAGGTAAAGCAAAGTAATGTCATCCCTCAATATGAAAATGAAAGACACCGTGGGACTAATGTGACCTTTCCAAATTGGCACATGCAGCAGCCTTTATCAAGGTGGACACTGGCAAATATGAGCCAAACATCTAAGGGGTGGGTGGGTGGGGGTACCCACAATAAAAAAAGAGGGGCGGGATTCGAGTTTTCTTATTTCCAACTGGTGTGCCCCAAATTTTTCCAATTTCAGGGGCAACACCCTACAGAAAATCTCAAAGGAAACAAGAGTGGGTGCAGCATCAAAGTTGGCTGATTCAGAGGGAAATCACCAAGCAAACTAAACCACAACAGTATCTTTCATTGTTCTTTCCTGTTAAGCACACGGCTAACGCGTGAAATGTTAGACGGTTGAGTTAATTAAACCATAACTATCCAGTGCCTGAAAAAGAAATGTGAACACATACTCACCAGTATATCTGCGGTGAAAATACAGACATGAATTCACACCTCTTGTCAGTTTTGTTGGGAGATCAGACTACTACCACTGACTGCTCTCTACTCTTAGCCTTTTCTTTTCTTCCTTTTCTTCGCAAACTGAAAGTACCTTCAACGAGTCTGACAAATCGAACAATGAACGCAACTCCCCAAATTAGCGCTTCTGATCAGACTCACAGCTGTGCTGAGTTTTTATTCAAGAGGCGTGTACTCTTGCAGCCAGAGACACACCTCCCATCTGCACGAGCCCAAAATCCTCAATGGCAGCTCCTTAACAGCAGGAACCAATCAAAGCGCAGGTGACTCAGCCCACCTCCACCCCCCTCCCCCACCCCCAGCCCTGATGACGACAGCAGCGACAGAAGCTCCTCATTGGAAAAGGACAAAAAGATACTGCAAGATGCAACTGATTTATAGTCTCCAAGGCAACAAAATGACAATCTTACCCCCCCTCTTGAATGAAAAACATACTGATATGCCCGTTAGGTAATCCGTGACATTTATCCAAATGAGAAAGACACCAAGGAAGTATTTCTTTGCCTGGACTCATTTACAAATATATTCCAAGGACAAGTCAAAGTCTGCATAAAGTAGTAACAATTTATTTTCATTAAACAGTGTTTGGCCATTGAAAGTATTTATCAGACAATGCAGGTGAAAAGCAAATAAAAAAGCTAATGTGGTCCATTGCAGACAGCCTTTCCAAACTGTGTGATGAATGTCATTGTAGTATCTTAAGTGTGACTTTCCAAGATTCAAGCATCTTCATGCCATGGCTAGGAACTCTTGTGCATAGTTGACCTTCACAATGTATAAAATGCCCAGTCGCCTTTTATTCCTTGCACACAGTGTGCTGTACATTTGGGAAAGCAGGTGCACAGGACAGCCTGCAGTTGCAGGGGCAGATGGTGTAATGCAGGAAGTCTTCCACTGCCACCTTGTGACTAAAAATAGGTGTTCAGTTTTGTCAGAACGTTTAAACTCACAATGCACTTTATTATGTCCATCTGTTCAATTGCTTGTTAAGACAAACAGTTAATCCCTTAAACACATGACAGCTACTCAATGCATTTAGGCATGTAGACATAGTCAAGATGACTTACTGAATTTAAATCTGAGCATCAGAATTGGGCAGTAAGGGGATTGAAGTGACTTAAACTGTGGCATGGTTGTATGTCCCAAACAGGCTGATCTAAGTATTTCATAAACTGCTGATTTACTGGAATTTTCACACGCAACCATTTTTAGAATTTACAGAGAATGATATGAAAAGGGAGAAATTTCCAATGAGTGGCAGTTGGATATAAATGTCTTGTTGATATTAGAGTATAGCGAAGAATGTACTGACAGGGTTGAGATGATAGAAAGACAACAGGAACTCAGATAGCCAGTATTTACAACCAAGGTATGCAGAATAACAACATGTTAAACCTTAACACAGATAAACTAAGCAGCAGAAGAAAACACATTGAGCTCTACTCCTGTCAGCTTAGAACAAGAATAGGAGGATTCAGTTCACACAGACTCATTAAAATTAGATGATAAAAGATTGGAAAAACATTGTCTGGTCTGATGAGTCTGAATTTGAGCTGCAGCAACCACATTGTAGGGTCAGAATCTGGTGTATGAATTTGTACGAATAGTTTAGGCTGCTGCTGGTGATGTAATGGTGTCGGGGATGTTTTCTTGGCACACATTATAACTAACTGGGGTGGCGTGGCTCGGCCGGGTAGAGCAAGGGTAGACCTTGGGCAAGACACCGAACCCCTAGTTGCTTCTGATGGGTCGTGGTGAGCGTCTTGCATGGCAGCTTTGCCATCAGTGCATGAATGTGTGTGTGAATGGGTGAATGTGATTTATAATGCACTTTGGATAAAAGTGCTAAATAAGTACGGACCATTTAACTGAGCATGGTTCAAACACAACAGTCTGCCTTAATATTGTTGCTTGCATTGGTCTGTTATGACCATGGTGTCTTCATCAGTGGTAATACTGGGCTGCATGTCAGGAAAAATTAACTCTCTCTCTCTCTCTCTCTCTCTCTCCCTCTCTCTCCCTCTCTCTC
>JBAMHW010000022.1:14165453-14181274 GCA_037177495.1 Rhadinocentrus ornatus
ATAAAAATAAAAATAAAAATAAAAATAAAAATAAAAATAAAAATAAAAATAAAAATAAAAATAAAAATAAAAATAAATAAATAAAAAAGAAAAAAGAAAAAATAACATACATACACACACAACCCACATGCGGACACCTCCATCCTCCACACAGTCATGATTTCTCCCAGCTCCCACATCTGAAGCCTAGGAGGTGTGGTAGCAGTATGAAGGGGAGAGGGGTTATGGGGATCAGTGGCGTTCTCCAGGTTGACAGAGCTCAGACAAAAAGGGCCTTCTCTGTCTGAGACAGGCGGGCCAGCCCACACACACCTGGATGGCCAGGGAAATCATAAGAGGGCTCACTGCGCTT
This sequence comes from Rhadinocentrus ornatus, assembly GCA_037177495.1. Classification (NCBI taxonomy): domain Eukaryota; kingdom Metazoa; phylum Chordata; class Actinopteri; order Atheriniformes; family Melanotaeniidae; genus Rhadinocentrus; species Rhadinocentrus ornatus. The sequence goes on from JBAMHW010000022.1 coordinate 14,165,806, forward strand.
CAAAGCCACTCTACCACCTGGGCTCATTGCTGGGAATAAGGGGAGGTCTGTCACATCCTCAAGCACACACACACACGCACACCCACACCTACACACACACACAACCACACAGACACACACACACACCAAAAAGGTTTAAATGTTAAGTCCCAGCAACTGAAGTCCCACTCATTTCAAAGTGATACATATGCACAGACACCAACACAAGCAGCTATACATCCACATGTACAGATCAAACAAACACCTAGCCATGAGCACACACTCATCCATGCACACAAAGCCTCACAGTGAAGCTGGGAACCTGGGTGCAAGGCTGCTGTAGGAGCTGTTTGAAGCCAGCTGTCACAACCTGACAGCCTGTTGTTTTAGAGGCCTTTGGTATGGCCGAGGGGCCGAGGGGAGAAAAACAACACCAGGAATGTGTACAAGTCAGGACCCAACAGTAAATCCTTCGTCTGCTTCCTTTCTCCCAGTGCCGACAGAGGGGAGCAGGGTCGTCCGAGGGAGAGAGGAGAGGGACGTGGGAGCGCCTTAAGTCTCCCAGATGAGCCAGTCAAGTGATCTCCATCTTCCTACCTTTTCTTTACACCTTTAACTTTATTCGTTTTTTGGTTTGTTACATCTTGTTATATATTCTTTGTATTTTTTCAGTCTTCACGTTTATTGTTTTTATCTATGATCCATACATCAAATACTGCATCTCCTTTAATGTAAATGTTTTACAAAAGAAAAATTTGTCCTGCTACTATCTTCACTGAGAACAGACCCACAGAAAATAAGGACTCAAAGTGAGACAGGAAAAAAAAAAAGAGATAAGGAATACATTGAGCATAGACATCATCTCTAAACAGGGAAACACACTGTGATGACCCAGCTAATGTAACACAAACAAGAGTGCATAAACACAGAGTAATATCCAAATGCCTCCAAGATGAGCACACACAGGCACTCACAGATGTGAAAATGGAGTTGCTTCTTTTCAGTGGTATTTAATGGTGCATTCAAAATCTTAAATAGGCTTTTAATGTGGACAAGATAATACCCCCATTATCTGAACAAAATTATGGGTCAGTTGTAAGCTTCTAAAAATGAAATGATTATTTTGCTAAACTTATCAAACATTATAAAACACAAGGTGTTCCTCACGGTTTTGAAGTCCCTGGAGGAAGTGCTATTTTAACTATATTACTGTAGATTTTACAAAATGTCATCTTGTGCTATTGTATTATTGCTGTTGGGTTTTTGTTGATACAGACCTGAGTCTAAAACAAGGAATGAAGTTTAATGTTGATGTATATGCTGCAAGTGTTGGAGTTCTGACCTAACTAAACCTTTCTTCCTCTCCAAGTAACTTGGGAGAAGTAAGAAGTTTTCTTCATATATGATATCTTTTCACTCACCAATCCTCCAACACAGGTAGTATAAAAAAATGTACAGAAAACTTTTAGGTGATCCATTCAGCAATGTTTTGGTATCATTGATAACATTGCTTTATAAAAAAAAATAGGACCACTGGTCTTGCTTTAAAACAAGTTGTTCAGTGTTTATGTGGCCAGTATGATGTAATGCTGGATGTCATTTAAACTGCAGTCACTTATTGCCCCTAATCTTTGCTAGGTTACAAACACATATGACTACTTTCACAAGCATGAAAGAATAATGACTATTTATTTGCAGACCTGGTTGTTATAAAAGCCAATCCATCTACTACAACTTATACAGTTATATGAAACCACATAACACATTGCATTGTGGTGTTAATCTTTTCACAAAAAAAATCTATCAAAACGCAGAAGCAGTGTGTGAAAAGTTCTCCCTCGCTGCTTAGATTGGGTTTTGACCCTTTAATGCCATATGTTTATTTGATACATACAGTTTCTGAGACTTGTTGCATCATTTTATGGTAAAAACTTTGCTTGTTTTGCAATCACAGGACAAAAATCACAGCACCAGAAATTTACAACAAAATACCAAAAAAGAAAAGAATGAAGGTGTAATAATGGTCAAAGTCCAGATTTAAATCTGATTGAAAATGAAAGATCATTATTATAAAAGAGTGGACCAAATTTCTTTCATAGTGATTTCAGAGACTAAGAACATCCTTTAATTCATGATCACTATATTTATTTAAGCTGATGATAGTTCTGCAAACTATTGAAAAATGTGGTGAACTTAGTTTTTCAACATACTTCTTCTTCTACTTTATGGTTTAGTTATAGTTCAGTAAATAATGACACAGCAGAATATTTTTTCACACACCTACACAGGGTCAGTTGACAAAAGCCATGGACCTGGTGGTCCGGTTTGCCATCCATACATCATCATCCCCAACACTCTCCAGCCTCCTCTTTGTGCTTTGAACTGAACATGGTTCACTGCTGCTGCTGCATCCCTATTGGGATACATAGAAGAAAACCGGAAAGTCGCCACAAAACTCCGTGGTGAAACTTTATGGGGCTCTTATATGCAAGCTCAACAGATGTTTCAAAAGTTTTTTCCTTTATTGAATCTCCAGACAGGTATAAACTTTCTCTTGCATTTACATAAAGTGACCTCCCCTGCAGTGAAAAACTCCATGACTAAAGCAGCTTTATTTTCTAAAAACTGCTGTTTTTCTTTTGCTAACATATAATAAATTCAGGTGTAGCCTTATGAAGTGGTTAAGTGGTCATGAATCTGATTTGTGAGCTGTTTGTGATCCAAGTCTCCCAATGACTAATTAAGTGCCTTGATAATTACATAATATCTATAAGAGGGAGGAAGTAGAGATGGGTGGAAGGTCTGAAAGTATATTGCTGTTTACACAATTAGAGTAATACATCTTGGTTGTGTGTATGATGTGTCATGTGTGTGTGTGGTCGGTGAACATTTCTTTCCTCCTCACCCTACTTGTAAATACAGTGTAAGTGAGCGCTCTGACAATTGAGCACCTGAGGCAACATTACTCCCTTTTTTCTTTCTTTGCCAGCTTTACAGAATGAGATATTGAGCCTGAGACAGAGGGCAAGAAAGAGAAATTATAAGGAAGAATGTAAACTTCAAACAGAGAAACAGAGGAAATAGAGGCAACAGTCTGTGAAAACAATATAAAATAAAAATCCTGTCAAGAATAAACTAGCAAACTCCCAAGTACGGGAGCAGAGCTGGTAGTTTGGATTTAATGATCATTCAAATAAACTGTTAAAATGATAATTTTACTACTAGTTCAGTTTCCATCTGTTGAAAACTGGAGAATTGCATAATGGGAAAAAATGATCTCCACTCTCTGCTGTAGGGCCTATCAGGTCATATCTGACTGGATAACACTTACAATACTGTTTACCACAGTAATACCCAGATTTACACTGGAGGCCTTGTTTGTTCCATGGTATTTATCTGTAGTGCTTTTCACACAGAAACTGGGGTATTATGCTCCTAAGAAGAGTTTTTGCTCACATTAACTTGTCTTTACTTGTTTGCAGTGAAACTTAACAAAGCCCCTGTGTAAGCTTTTAGTCATAGGTGAGTAACAGGTGTCTAGTGTAGCATTTTTGGTTTTTCCTATCACATATGATATCTTTCCTTCTGATTGCCAAAATGTTTCTAAATAGAAACTGTGCATCAAGCACATTTCTGTGACGTAGTTTGGAGCGTTGACAGTGATGTTGGTACAGGGTGAATGACACATGGCTGTAATTATTCAACTACCACTTAGCCTTGTTTGTGCCTTCCTTAAAGAAGGAGACACAAATTGAACATCTAGCTTCACGTGGTCCATTATAGAACTAAAAAGATTTTTTTTTAATTTTCCAATCATTTTTATTCGGATTGGCAGAAGTATGCGGTCTTGAACGGTTTTGCTTTATTATTCATCCAAAATGAAAATGTGATGAGTGACTTAAGTATCAGTAATATTATTCTGAGATGTACAGATATGACATTTTCTAACTAAAAAAAGTGCTTCTGTTTGTGAGTGTTAAAGTTTAGATGGTCTCAGCACAGTGTTGCCATTGAATAAAACATTTAGCCAGTCTTGTGACTTTTTTATGAAGATGTGAACAATACACAAGTCATGAAAATATGCAAAATTTCAAGTTGAGGTATAGCTTTTGGATCACATTTTCATCTTTTATAAAGATCAACACTTTCCATTGTGTCCATTTTTAAATTTGCTACTCCATGTAAGTTCATTTCTGTACACTCCCATTTCTGTTAAACTCACAGTAACAGTGTAGTTATTGTGCACATTTTGAAAAGGTGCATCCTTCTGTTGCTTTATTTCAATTTAGGGTTCTACAGCAGCTTTATGACATGTTGATGCTGCTCTATAAAGCACTGTGCTTAATATGGAAAGAAAAGTTAGTCTTTAGGATTTTTGCTTTTAAAATTTTATTTTAAATGGTCAATATGATTATTCTGTTATGTCAGTAAGTAATGTTTATTCTTAAGAAGTTAGACTGGTGTGATGAAGGTGAAAAGTATCTGTCAACTCAGAACGTATTCAAAATGTGCACAGTCATTAAGAAAATGTGTTTTCTATAGAATGTTTGGCCTTTCTATTAAGTTTTTTTTAATGCAATATCTTAAATGTGTATAAAAATGCTGATTAAACCACACCAATAAGCATCAGCTTATAAGTCTTACAGACTCATAAGTCTATAAGATAGGAAAACCTCTAAGCCTGACAAAAGAGAGACAAACAACCTGACTTCATGGCTGTTCTGAGCCAATATTAGATCTCTGTAGACAAGCTGTTTAAAATTTGATTTAAATAAAGTTGAAAAAAGTCAGATACATTGAATCTTTAGTTTCTCTCTTTTTCCTCAAAGACCAACACTGCACACTGCAGAGTTACAATAATCTTTTCACTCCAGTAGTCATATTAAAGCCAGCTGATTATTGTCTGAGATTGGGCTCACATATATTTATTACAAGCCCAATTTTATTTTATCTATGACTTTGCCTTTAAAACAATGCAAAGAATGGACCCCCCAGAATGCAGAACATTCACTGCTGAATATTTGGGAAGAAATGTAATTCCCAACCTTCCTTCGGAGTGCCAATGACCTGTCCACAAACTGCCCTACATACAAAATCTAATTATTAAAGAGTAAATAGCCAACAATTTCACAGCCACATTCTTAACCATGATGTCAAGCCCTCTACAGGGACATTGATAATAAACATGTACCACAAACTCATTGCATTCTCTGTTGACAGCTGCTCTTAGTTGTTTATGTGTAGCCTGTAAATAAATGCCTAAATGGGGGTCTTCAAGTTTCCAGTCCCTACCTAACCCTGACCCCTAAGACTGAAACCCCTCCCCAGACCACTGCAGTGGTCTCAGTCCTGTGGGATGAGTTCTGGCCTTGGTGGCTGCCCCCTGGCCTCTTTCCACAAGCACATGCATTGCCTTGAGCAGCATCAGTCCTTGGGGAACAATGTTAAGCAACACCCCCCCATCCGTGGCTCTCTCACCACCAGGAAACAGGGGCCTTTTCTTGCACCTCTCGGCTGCAACATTTGACAGCTAATATTTTTCTGCCAAATCCACGTCTGTAATCCGCACTTGCATGTAGGGATCCCATTACGACCTGTCTTGAGAAGGCCAGCTGTTCAAACAGGGTGATTAATTAAAGGAATTCTGTTTGTAAAACAATCCCTGACTGCTCTCTCTCTCTTGCCATCCCAAACTCTCCATCCTGCAGTCTCTCTTCATCATCACTCATTCTCTTTAGTTTTCTCTCTAGTCCTTTCCCCCTTGGACTTCCAGTCCAGCTCTGGCCAACCTCTGCGAGTGTTAGTCCTTATTAAGTCTGCAAACTGCAGACTTTGTGGTCTCCTTGATTTAAGTCTGATTTTTCCCTGAGGCACTAGACATTAGTAAGATAAACATCTCAAATAAAGCTAGTTTGCGCTAGTGTGTGCATGTGTCTGTGCTTCGATTAGTCTGTGTGTACAATTGTGGTAGGGAAGGAAGCCTGAAGCTCTTAAGAGGACGGGGGGGGGGGTAGCAGGTGAGGTCTCTTGTTGCCAATTTCTGATTTGGATACTTTCCTCCCTCCTTCTCCATCTCTCAATCTTGTTGGTTTCCGTGAATTGTGCAGGTGCTTGCTATTCATCATGACAGATGCTACAGCTCCCATCAAGCTGTAGTGACGCAGTGTCAGAGCAATGGGTCACATAGGCTAAAAGCAGCACAGAGGTGACCTGCTCACACATTCTTTCTTTTTTTTTTTTATGTGCACAGGCTTCATTGCACAGCTGTCTCATCGCAGGATCCCTGGAACCCGTAAACCTCTGACTGAACTGCTTATAGAAACTAGAGAGGCTGGGGTGCTCACAGGACATGTACCACTCTGGTGACAACACAGTGCAGACTATCCAAGATCTAAACAGCTTTGGCCACACCAAGTACACACGAGACATGTATGAACCCAGTTCTCTCAGCTGCAGTCTGTCCACAAATCTGAACAGATGTTTCATCACAAGACACAAAAGAGGTCATAAAACTTATTGGACCAAAACCCACTGCACACACGACCTCACACATTCGTCTGTTCTCTCCCTAAAAAGCCAACAGAGTTTTTTAAACTATTTCTATTAGGATCCTGGGCTTTGTCTGTCTAACAACATCTGTTGTGAAAACAGACTTGGTGAAAGAATTAAGGCAAGACCTCAGAAGAGAGGCCTGGCTACCACGGTTACTGGACAGTTCTGCTTATGAAAGACTGCTACGCCACCTGGTCAGCTCAGGTCTCACAGACACTCATGTCCCTGTGAGCCACTTAAGTATTCTTATCATTTTTACCTTGTCACATACTCAAAATAGATGTCCTCACATTCAGGACCTGAACAAATGAACTCCTGGTTCATTGTCATAGTGCATTTTCAAACTTCAACCTGTTCAAAAAGGTTTACAGGCTGGAACTCTTTTCATACATTCTGTTTGAGTAGAAACTTATTCAGTCTCAAATGTCCATTTCACTTTTAAGTGCGTATTTATCTGTATTTTGTAAAAAAAAAACACCAACACAGTCCATTTATGTCAAGTCACAGTGCTTCCTCCTTTTCTTCTGTAAACACAGTCTCAATAAGATGTGACTTCAAATTCACTCTTTCAGTGTGAGTGCATTTACTCAACTTCATGTAAGTAAAGTAATAACCAATTCATTAACATTGCCCATAAAACCTTGGAAAAAGTAAGGATACATCCTCACTGTATACTAATGGCACAGAATGTTCTGAAAATGAAGCAAAGTTTGTATGTTGTAACAAGCCAGTGTACCCAGTTTGTCATAAGTAAATACTTTTGGTTTTCTAGATACACGTCTTGGTCTATGATTATATATTGTTATTATATCACCAGGATCACTGTAGATAGGTAAAAGAGGTAAATGTGGGGGAGAAAGGCTTAGCTCCAGAGGTCTTTCCTCTACATCAGTGGTTTCCAACCTAGGGTCAGGGACCCCCTTGGGTGGTCCTCCAAAGAGCACAGGGAGTCCCTGAGGCTTTGAGCATTAGAGCCATTGTGAGTAATGTCCACAAATTGTCCCTATTATAATGAATCAAAGTAAGGCTGTATGTTGCTCATAAAACTTTGGCTTTATCAAAGGACAGGATTCAACCAGAATACATTATTTATGGTGAGAATCTCACTTTTGAAAGCCTAAAACCAAGTTTGTTTTCAGCAAAGGGTGGAGCAGGGGGTCCATGGCATTTTAGTATATGCATGAAAGGGGTCCCCGAGGAAAAAAGGTTGGAAACCACTGCACTATATGACCAACGTCATCCTCTGGTGGCTAGTCAGCTTCTTCAACTTCAGGCTCTGTTTCCTGCAGCACCTCTTCAAGTCGATTGTCCTCCTGGTGAACTGGTTCTGCATTTCTCTCAGGCTGTATTGAATCAGTACTCATCTTCATCGTTGTCTTCCTTTTACTGTCATACAGTCTCTTACTCCGCACAGCGGCTTTGCTTGCGTTCTCTCGTGCGACCTCATAAGCATCTTTCATACCGTTTCCCCTTTTGCATGTAGCTCTGATGGTTACCGTCACTGTGATCTTGTAAGAAGTTGCTTTCTCTTTTCTCTCTCATTAAACTGTAACTCGTCCTATTCTCTTAAAAGACACACAACTTGTGGGCTAAGTTGTTTGAGTTCTGAACATGAGGGTTTTGTCTCTGCGAGTCTGTGCTGTATAATCTGTCCAATAATGGGATCGGTCTCTTAGTCTGGTTCGATTTCTCCTACTGTAAGTGGAGCTATAGTCATAATTACTGACACTGTGTAATACTCAGTTCAAATACCCATAGACAAGGCTGCACAAGACTCATCCTGATGGTCAACTACCTGTGTAGCTGCACTCACATCATCTTGAACGTTCTTCCATATTAGTCACCAAGTCTAAGGGCATTCTAGACAGACTGTATCTATGTTCTCTTTGCCAGGGTAATACTTCGCAGTAAAACAAAAAAATTGGCAAGTTCTGCAACCCATCTACACCCTCTAGCATTCAACTTAGCTGTTGACAGAGCATAAGTCAGTGGATTATTGTCGCTAAACACAGTAAAAAAACGATGCATAGTACAAGTAATTGCAAAACTTTTCTGTGACCACCCATTTAAAAGCTAGAAATTTTAACTGCCCACGTGCAAGTTGTAATTTTTCTCAGCTGCAGTTAGGGCTCTAGAGCCAGAAGCGATTTTTGTTTTTGATGTAAAGTAAAGGGCTGCGTAAAATCTGTGAAGCCAAAAAAAAACAAAAAAAAACATCTATGAAGCCAAGAACAGCAGGGTATACTAAACAGTCTATCAACTGCTCTAAGACTGACTGGTGTACATCACTCCACTGAAAAGGAGAACATGAGACACCGTTGTTCTGTTTCAGAGTCCTTTTTCTGGTCTCTGTTTTCAAAGGGGCTTTGAGCAAGTTATACAAAAGACTAGCAATAAGAGAGAAATATCTGATATATTGCCTATAGTTGCTTAACAGTCCTAGTATTGTTCTGAGCTCACCAACAGTACCTGGCTGCTTGTTTTTCAGGGCTGGAATTGCAGATGTATCTGCTGCATTCATTTTACTTCCATGCCAATCCTGCCTGGAGACAATTCTGCCAAGGTACTTCACCTCTGTTTTAAAAACGCAACATTTTTGTGCTTTGAGTTTTATCCCATTGTCTCTGAGGCATCTCCTGACATCTTCAACATTGTCCTCAAAAGTCCTGCTGAATATGAGAATGTCGTCAAGATATGGAACACAAATCTTGTTCTCCAGTCTTTCCAGGCATTGCTCCATACACCTCTGGAATGCAGGTGACACATTCATGAGGCGGAAAGGGATCCTAATCCATTTGTAAGGGCCCCAGGGGGGTCACAAAAGCAGTTAGATGTCTGCTCTCTCTCTTTGGACATGAACCCCTGGTAATGTGCCTTACCCTGGTCCAGTAGTGAGAGGATGGTGTTCATCCCAGGCTGTCCATCACATCCTGTACCCTGGGATTGGGATGTCAATCTGGGTGTGTCTTGTGATTCAGCTCTCTGTAATCAACACATAATGTCAACAATCAACATACAACAGTAGACGAGTAGGAAGAAATCAACTTTTCCACCCATCCCTGTGCTATCAAGTCCCACAAGTTGTCCTTCATCTTCCTGTGCAGTGGTTTTGGTACAGACAGAAATGTTCTTGAAACTGGCTCTGTGTCTTTTAACAAAATGTCCATTTGCAGATTCTTCACACAACCTATTTCATCATCTGTTTTTGAAAACGACGCTGATTCCTCTCTTAACATCTGCTGAACAGTCTTACTTTTTTTCATCCAAATGACACAGGTCAACAGAAGGGCCCCATTGCTCGTTAGTGGGTGTCCCTCCAGAAATGTTGCATCCTCCGGTTTTGTCAGTTTTGGAGAGGTACGTGGTTCTTTGGAGTAAAGCAAAATGGAGGTTGCGTCTTGGTCTTTCATTTAGCTCTAGAGTAAAGATGTACCTCTCCCAAACTGATGAGAACGCAACTCGCAACTTGCAACTTGCAACTTGTAACTTGTAACTCGAAACTCGTAACAGCTCAACTATCTTCACTACAGTCTGACTTGGAGACTGGAGTTCAAAAATATAGTTTAAACTTGTTACAAATGATGATCAATCACAGGAAAAGCATGACTTAAATTGAGAGAACGGGAATGTTCCCTTGCTTAGCCCCTTTGTTCATTTATAAAACAGAATAATTTACTTTATCTTTCTGTTCTTGTAAGTAAAATCCTCTGCTATTTCCTTTATCTGAGCTAAGCTGGCAGATAGAGGGATATAGCCAGACACTAAGCCGAGTAATATAGAGAGGTGAAATCTAAAAGTGGAATTACATTGCTGCTTTGCGGCTTATTGCAGCCTGGGCTCTTCCACAGTTCTGGATTCCAGAACTCTGAGATTCCAGGGAGGTATTAGGTGACTCTAACCGGAAATCCCCTCTCTGTGACCGCTTGCATTTCTTTTCTTTAGCTGAGCTCCGAGATGGGTGGCATTGTGGTTCTAGGCCTCACTCATTCTCTCTCTCCCACTTCCAGATGCCCAGGAGGGAATCGTTAGAGCTGCCTTCATGCCTGGCTGGCACCGTGTGGATGAGGTCCAGCTTCTTACAAACTGGACTGCCTGCTTACAGTTTACACTCCACCCTCACTCCTTCCCTTCTTCTTTCCCTCCCTCTCCCTTTTCCATCTGACTCTCCAGCCAAGGCTGTACCACTAAAAGGAAGATCATCATTCTCTGTGGGAAAGACCTTCCTACATAATTACAAGCAGATATATATTTAGCATTTTGGCAAATTGGTGATCTCACACCTTTGCTGTGCCTGCTGCTTGAGTATTCCCCTGGACTGAGCTAAGGGGCAGACACCATCAAGAAGCATATAGTTTGGACTGAGATCCTAAAGAAATGGGGTGGTAACACTGCCAACTTTGTGATGTAAGAGCGAATTCTTAAAAAAAAAAAAAATTAGAATGAAAACAAGATAAATAAGCAACGTTTTAATTATGTAAGTCATACCAAATTTGAGTCAAGTGCAGTTGTGAAAAACACAAGAAAAGACAAGGGTAAACAAGACATAAAAGTGAAGTAGCAGGATGAGGGAGAAATAAAAGAGGAAAAAGGGGAAAACATCTCGTGCTGGAAGTGTTCCTTCATCCTGGCCAATCTTGGCTGCACCTGTGATGACAACCCCTTGTGTGCAGTGCAGTGATTGTGTAACCTGAAATGAAAGGAAGGAGGGGAATGCGGACAATATAAGGGGCTTAAGGGGGGGAGAAAATGACATAAAGAGTTCCCCCAACTTAACTCTTGTAAATTCGTGACAAGACCCAGACAGTCACCCTGAAACTCCCACCCAGTGTCCCCCTGCAGGGCATAGGTGGGAGACAACAGGGAGGGCACAGATCCAATGTGCTCCCTCCCAATTCCTGACCCCGACTCACCCTCCAACACACACACGTATGCACATTTTCTGTGGGGCAGTGCCTTTCTTCCATTCTGCACAAGTTGTTGTTTTAAATCATAATAGTAACCAGACTGTAATCACATTATTGCACACATGGTGATTTTGACAAGTGGTGGGAGTCATGTGCTGAGGCTTTGGCAGGGTTAGCACACCATTCTCCCAGCTATGAGCTCTGCCCCCCCTATACACACCACACTACACTGCCTCCAACATTTTCAGACAGCCCCCTCCCAGGCAATATGTTGCTCTGCTGTGTTCCACTGTAACCTGCATGCATTGGTGAAGCCTAATCTAAATCAGATTCCTATAAATTGTACTTACACATGTGACTTGAGCCTGCTCTTTTTAGAAAAAGTTTCAGTTTTCAGACATTGAAAATCAGTATGATTTTGATAATACTTGACAAAGGAAAGCAAACATCTGAGAAAAATAATCTCAAAATGCCATGACATGACTAAAAATAGATGTAAGGAGAGAATATGAGATGTTTGATGAGCTATGACCAAACTAACAACAAACAGCAGAAAAAAAAAATCCTCTTTTCCAAACATCCAACAAATTTTGCATAATAATTTTCAAGTTAAGCTTCTAACTCTGGAAACTTTGGTCTGGAAAACTACTTGTGCACTTTGGCTAGATTTATATTACTAAACTGAATATGACTCAAATCTGACTTCAGGGCTTCAATTCCATCCATTTCTTTTCTATACAAGTTAAATCCAGCTCAGGTTTGCAGGAAGTTTCCAAAAACATCTACTTGATACTTCTTGAGCGGGGGTTCTCTGCAGCACAGATGTGGGTGTTTGCCAATCAGTGGATGAGTCGCAAAAGGTGACTGACTAGAATCACTCTTGCAATAATTTCACTGAATGGAAATTAGCTCTGACAGGAAAAGAAGATTGTGAGGAAGAGAAAAAATAAGCTTTGTTTTCATAGATAGACATGTTTATTTATTATAAAAGCTTATGGTCTTTGTTAGATTTTTATGGTGGTTATGGTAGATTTCCACAATTTATAAAATATCACAAATTTGCCTGATTACAAATCATAATGCAAATTTCTGTCACAAACCTGTGGAACAGAGCTCATTAGCATCTCAAGTAATCATGCTATAATATAGTTTGAAGGAAGCAAAGTGCCTCTTCTACTCTCTCTGTTCACATACTGCATCACACAGTTTAAGTCCCAGTAAAGTGGTTCTCATTTACTTTTTTTGTTTGTCTGTCAGATGGCAGAAAGAGTCTAAAACTGATAAAAAATAATAGCCTAATATTACTGTTACTCAAGGTTCCTTGTATACTACTCTTGTAAAATGATCCTATTTTTTTTATAAACAACGGCATCTGACAGAACCACCATTCACTCAAGTTAAAAAAAATGTCTGCACTGTGATTTTGCCTATATTTACATGTATGATTATGTTAGAAAGGCAGTTAGAAGTGCCACAATGTCCTTGCTACATACTGAATAGGTTTTAAACTTTTAAAAGATGCTGACTGCCATGATGTTTACTAAGACATCATTTAATTACACATTAATCACAGCAAATAGCTGCATACATGCATCACTTTGTGCCCACATATAAGAGTGCATGACTGATCACAGAGGATCTTCACTGCAGTACAAACAACAAAGAAGCAGCCACAGTCTCAATCCATCCATGAGCATAATGTGAGAAAAATATGGAGTCAAACCCAGCGCACTGGTCTCTTTTTGCCCCATCTTTTCTTTAATTTCTTTTAAGGTGTGGCAGCACTCTCCACTGCACCACTAACAAGATCAGGCTGTGGGGTGGGCCTCTTCCAGCTGGATTTTTGTGTGTTTGGAACAGACTTGGTTACAGTTGTAAGAGAAATTATTCTGAAAACTGACTCACGTTTTGACAAAGAAGAAAGAGAAGGGACAAAAGACTAAAGTAATGGTTTACCACATATTTCCAGAGTCTTAATACCAATCAATCAGTGGACAAACTGTTTCAAAGTCAGAAAGGCAGAATGACTGAGGGTAAATAACGATATCCACCACAATTTCCCTTAACATGGAGAATGAGTGTAGTCATCATCAAGAGCATACTTTCTAACATGTGCAATGTGTACTCTCTAAAACAGCAATGCAAAGTGTTAAAAATAAAGACATTTTTAATGATTAGTAGATGTGGTTAACAGACAAGGAAACAGCACAAACAAATGTATGAGAGCATAAACAGCGACTTTGCTTTTGCTTTTGCTTCTAAGATGTACAACAGAGCTGTGCTGTCCCTGACTTTTATCCACTGTGCCATTGTGGTTTCTGATTTATAGCGGAAGGGAAAGATGAGAGAGAACACTTCTCTCTAAACAAAGAAAACAGATGTACTTTATAAATCCACCACAAAAGCATAGAGCTCCTTTCAGTTATTAAAGGTCTTCATTTTACAGGTCAAAAACATTTTGCGCAACTCCAAATGCTTAGATGTTCATCTTCAAAAGGTTATAGGTTGCATGCTTTTTTACTCTCTTGGATGGTGGTCTAAACAGATAATACTCAGAGGCCAGGAATCTTTGGAATGTTTTTTTTTTTTTAAATGTTGCCTCCAGGGAGAATATAATATATTATGACGATCTTTGGAAATATGATGCCCATATTTGCCTCCGATCTAAGAGCTCCCACAGTTAAACCATCACTTTATCAAATTTTAAGAAGCGAAACGAGATAGTAACGGTTTGCAGCAGAGTGATGAGTATAGATACACTAAGAGTGCAGCTGTCGACATTTTGAACCTTCACAGTTATGTGGTCTCCAACATGCAGGATTGGCACAATGCATGTCGCTAATCTCAGAGGTTAAAGCAGCGGGGACAACACAAGGTGTCAGATATCACCAAACATGTGGGTATCCTAGCATTTAAGATGAAATCAAAAGCTCAAATACAGCATGTGAACAAGAAATTATCATTTAAAGAAAATGTTTTCATACAATGTTCCCTTCTGCATTAGAAAAAAAAATGGAAAAACAATGGCTTTGGATTGTAATGAAATGAGTGTATTTATTTCAGTCAAAAGAGAACCAAGGAGAAAGCCAAGGAGAGTATGCCAGGCCCCAATTAGTATGTAGGCTATAATTTCTGCATCCTTTGAAGTCTGTGTATGTGCATGGTGAGTGTGTAAGTTCATGGTGGAGTTGGGTATGTGGCATGGCTGCCCTGAAATATACTTTTTTTGCATCAGAGTAAAGGTATTTTGTGCTTACTTAACTTATGGTTAGAAGTGCCAATCAAGTAAAGCACCCTTTTATTCAGCAAAATTTGCAAAATTACCATAATCACAGAGTATACATAACAAATTTCACAAAAGCTTGCATAGATTATACAGGTTCTTACAATTTTGTATCTGCCCCATATTTGCGTACATGCATGTCATCCATTTGTATCCATTTTATCATGCTAAGCAAACTTTGGACTGAACTGTGCCGAACTGAAAAATTATATGTTGTTAAGGTTAAATAACTAAAGCAGCACTTAAAAACACTCTATAGAGAGCAGCAACAGCATAACCACTTCAACAGATGAGGCAGTTCTTCCTGTCTGCAGCCACTCAGCCTGTGATGATGGACCAAAATCTCTGCTCTCAGCACCCCAGAGATAGAGGTGCACAAAGGGGGAAAGTGTGTGAGGATACAAATAGGACTGAGGTGGTACATATGTTGAAAAATGTAAGCAGTCATAACAAAAACTGTAGGTTCTCTTGTGTCATTCCACTGTTATCACTGCAATGTTTAAAAGCCAACATCTGTGATGTATGGGCCTTGCCAATGCCCTCATGATATGGGTTAATACCATATGCAATGGGTTAATTTGCACAAAAAGGTGATGACAATTTAGATACAACTTTTGAAGAAGTATATTGTATGTTCAAACAACATGTCTTTTAAAAAAAAACTTTGGTTTCTTATAAAAATAAAAATAAAAATAAAAATAAAAATAAAAATAAAAATAAAAATAAAAATAAAAATAAAAATAAAAATAAA
>JBAMHW010000022.1:14188853-14215566 GCA_037177495.1 Rhadinocentrus ornatus
GGCTTGCAATATCTCAGTTGATTTGTAATGAATCCAGAATGTATGACATTTCATGTTTTTTAATTGCATTACAGAAATAAAAAACTTTATCACAATATTCTAATTTTCTGAGACAGTCCTGTATATATTTACAGAATAGTTTTATTCTTCTGATTACCAGTACCAGCTATTCATAATATATAATTTTGTGAATTTTAGAAGTGAAGAAAGTCGAGCAGAATTAAGTTCAAGTTGTCGGTTTGGCCCTCTGACACAATTCAGGTTTCTCATGTGGCCCCTTGTAAAAAATAATTGCCCACCCCTGCTCTAAAGGATACAGGAGTTGGACTGGTCTTCTTAATACATCCCATCTGTAGTGCGTACAGCGCAGGATCTCAAGCCCATCTCTTCCTGTGAACAGCTCCTTTACCATCCCGATCTTCCAAACGTGATGTGGCATCCTGTCATCTTCAACAAGAATCAGGTCACCTTCCTTTATTATGGTGGTGTGTGGTGATTTTACAGTATGGGCTGATTTCAACTCCAGTAAACACTCCCTTTTCCACCGAGTCCAGAAGTCTTGCAGGAGCCACTGACGATACTTCCATCTGCGTTTCAGTGCCTCTTTAGTGGAACTTGGAGTCTGTCCGGCCGTTTGAAAAGGTTTAGGTGGTATGACAGAGAGCCTTGTTCCGATCAGAAAGTGTGCTGGTGTCAATGGCTGAGGCTCTTTAGGCTTATTATAGACAAAGGTAACTGGTCTTGAGTTAAGTGTTGCCTCTATATCTGCAAGAAGTGATGTTATTTCCTCAAAACTCAGTGACGCTCTTACCATTATCTTTCGCAAGCATGGTTTTACTAAATGAATCAGTTGTTCCCAAAATCCGCCCCACCAAGCTACTCTTTCTGCAATGTGCTTCCGCGTTCCTTCTCTTTTCTGGAAAGAATTTCTGCAACTCAGGTTATTTAATAGCTCTCTATAGTGCCTTGAAATCTTGGTCAGCTTGCTTGAATGTCCATGCATTATTTGAAAAGATGACTCTGTAGAGGCCTCTTCTGGATATGAATCTTTTATACACTAAGAGGAATCTTTCTGTTGACAGGTCTGAGACTAGCTACAAATAAATGGCGAGAGTCACAGAACATGTAAACAATGCTACGTATGCCTTCTCTTATGTGCCCTTGTTCTTTACATTAAGTGGACCTGCAAAATCAACACGTACTTTCAAATGGGGGTGTTTCAACAATCCTGTCCCTTGGCAGGGGCGCTGTTACTTGCTGTATGGCCTTCACCTTGAATCTCCTGTATGTAGGACAAGCAGCAATAATTCCCTTTGCCATTTGCCTGGCCCCGGGAATCCAACAAGTTTCTCTCAGTTGCACTAAAGTGTCTCTTAGGCCCGAGTGCATAACTTGCTCATGACTTTGTTGAATGTGCTGTTTGCTGAAACTCATGTTTGACTTTTGCAGTCTTCCTCCAACACAAAGAAAACCATTTCCATTAAGAAATAGTTTAAGATCTCTAATCTTTGAGTGGCTGTGGATTTCTTTTCCTGCCTGCATTTCCATCATCTTCCTGTGAAAAGATTGCCTTTGCACGTCTAAGATCCAATGTCTTTCAGCTTCTGCTACTTCTTCTACAGTTAGTTCTCCTTGTCTTTTTAATCTGGACCGACTGTTGTGATAAAAGTGTTTAACCCAGGCAGTGATTCTGACAACAGTTTTAAGCTTACTGATTTTACCTGGTTGCAGCAGCGGTTCTGTACACGTGGTCTTAGTGCTGCTAAGATGTACCAAAACCTCTGGTTGTTTGAACTCATCCTTCATCTCTATTTCAAAGCACTCTCTTGGGTCTGGCTCTGGTTGTGTGGATATATCCAGAAATGAAGGCCTGGACCACCACAGCTTTCCTTCTTTCAGTTTTGAGCCTCTTGTGATTAGATCTGCAGGATTCAGCTTTCCACTGCTATGTGACCAAGATTTGTGTGTGGTTAGTGACGGAAGTCTGACCACATTCGAATTGGTGTTGGCTGTTCAGCGTTCAGCGCCTTTAACAGATTGTTTCCCATGACCTGATCATGCCTTGCGTGTGACAAATCTACTTCTTACCACCTCAAGATGATAATTTCATGAAGTTGAAGCAGCTCCACACACCACTGTTGCCATTGCAGAGAGTGGTCATCTGGCAAATATCCTCATCCCTGCTGATGCCTCTTTGCCACATGTCCTGAAAAAGACTCTTATTGAGAAGGGGTCAGAAACCCTATGGGGTCAAATATTTTAGCTGAGGACCACAGGACACTCCTTTTAGAGTTTCTTCTCTCTTAAAATGTCCATTAGATGTTTGAAGTCAAAGACAAAGTCATCTGTCTCTGGTCTCCAGATAAGACCAAGCACCTTCAACACACAGCCGTGTGCTTCAGATTCTAAAGAAAACTTACCTTGCGTCCACTTGATTCTCAGCTCAGTAGAATTAGTGGTCCATTTACACAGGTTCATTCCAGCAGCTGCTAATATTTCATTGCCTCTGTTGAAACTCCATGAGCACCTTCAACATCTCTTGTACTAGCTATAAAGTCATCCACATACAAAGTGTCTTTCAGAGGTTTGATGGTATGTGGGTAGCTTGCCTTGTATTTTCCCAGGTGGTTTCTGATGGTGGCTGCCAGCAGGATAGGGCTCGATGACATACCTAATACCACATGAGTCATTCTGAGGGTGCATTGTTCTGTGTCTTCAGCTTTGGGTGGTCCTGTGAGCCAAAAGAATCTCAGAACATCTCTGTCCTCTTCTGCAACTGATATATGTAGGAGAGCCTTGGTGATGTCAGCCAAGAATGCAGCTGGATGCAGCCTGAACTTTATTAAGTTAAGTTAGGGTCAGAAGATCTGGATTTAGGTTTGGCCCTCTAAGGAGTACAGGGCATTCAAGAAGAAGCATTTTAAAAGAACTCTTAACTTGGTTGTCACCTTGTCTTCTCTAATTACTGCGTAGTGAGGCAAGTAATACTCAATATTGCTGTCATAAACTCCATCAGACAGCTTGGACTCAGGCGCTCTTTCACATATTACCTGTTGCTGGAAGCACTGTACCACTTCAATGTGTCTCTTAAACAAGGACACATCACTCTTGAGCTTTCTTTTGAGATTCTCAAATCTTTTTTGAGCAACCCTCTTTCAAAGACTTGTCAAAATGCTGTTGAGCCTCAGCATCTTCAGCCTTCTGCTCTGGTTTATGAGTGATACCTAGGCATTCTATTTCCTATAGATGGAAACTATAAGCCTTTCAAAAGGCTTATAGTTGATCTGAGACTTGGATTGTTTCATCAGTTCCTATTTTTGTGCATGAAGCTTCACTCACCATGCTTGACATGGGAATGGGTACCTGCACCGTCCATCTAAATACAGTCTCTATGGCAGCCAGGGATTCTGACAGTTCTTTAATCTTCCCTGACACCACCTCACGGTAGTGATCAGCACCTATCACCTATCCAACAGATGGATCCAAATCTTCATCACTGCTTGT
Organism: Rhadinocentrus ornatus; assembly: GCA_037177495.1. Classification (NCBI taxonomy): domain Eukaryota; kingdom Metazoa; phylum Chordata; class Actinopteri; order Atheriniformes; family Melanotaeniidae; genus Rhadinocentrus; species Rhadinocentrus ornatus. Next base: position 14,192,358 of record JBAMHW010000022.1, read on the forward strand.
TGACATGTCACCTAATTGCAAGTCCCTGTCCTTCAACTGCTGTCTGATCTGTTGTCCTGGTACCTGCATTATTGCAGAGCTTACTTGTGGTGTTTCGATGGCTTCAATCGTCAAGGTTTTTTCCTTGTTAACAATGTTCTGTAGGACTTTCTTTACGACACTACATTTCATTCTTGTCTGCGTGTTGCTACCAAAGGTATGGAGCTTGAGAGTTTTTTTTTTTTAACAACTGGCAGTCCCAATGCTTTTACTTGTTTCTCTGATACAAAGCTCCGCTGACTTCCTTCATCAGTCAGGCAACGTAGCTTAGTTTTTCCCAGTGGTCCACAAACACATGCCGTCACTGTCTGCAGAAGGAGTGTTAGAGCTGCTGGTGTTAAGTGCCGCTGCAGATGGTGAATTAGGCTTCCTGAACCGTCTGCTCTCTGTATCTGACTTCTTGTTTCAGTGGTAAGGAGGCTGAGGATCTTAATGCTGCCTACCTTAGTCATGTGCATGGCACGCTCTCTGCTTTCAACCTCCTGCTGTAAAAAGGCGATGAGCTCTGGAACCTTAAAAGCATGCTCTGACCTTGTTTCACGTGTATAAGCAAGAGCAAGATGTTCTGGGATCATTTAGAGCAAAATGGGGCACAGTAATCCACCATATGAATTTGAAACAAATCCAAGTGACTCGAGCCCTCTAATCTGGACCTCACACTTATCATATAGCTGTCTCAAGGCAACAATGTCCATGGATTTCTCGACTGGGGTTAGATTCAGCAGCTTTGTCATGTAAGCACTCACTATCAAATCTTTTCTGCCAAACCTCTCTCTCAGCATATCTATGGCAGCATCATAATTGTGCTCAGTCAGCTTCAGGCCAGCAATGGCTCTTGCTGCAGGACCCACAAGATAAGTCTTAAGATATGTAAACTTTTCAGTTTTGCTCAACGCACTGTTTCCGTGGATGTTTCCAAAGGTTAAGGTGACCGTGATTATCCACACTTTTAATCATGTCTGCCTCCAGCTCGTCCATCGGAATTTCCGCTTCAATATCTCTTTCTAATTCTTGAAGATTCACTTCCTTTACCAATAACATAGTCAGCAGTTCTTGTAGACGGTCGCAACTCACGTCATCCTTGTGTGTTTCCTCCTCGAGGGCTTGCAGCAACTTCGTTGTGGATGCTCGTACAATGCCTCGTTTTTGCTTCAGCCATTGTAGATGCTTCGCCATTATGTTCGGTTGTCCTCTTGCTAGCAAGTTAGCTGCAGCTGTCCATCGGTAAATCCTTTTCCTTGTCCCAGGTTTCAGCACCAAAATGTAGGGACTCAGCTGAGGTCGCTAGCGAATAAATGACGGGACACTCTTCGTCTTCTTTTAACTTATTAATAGGCGTATGCATATTATTACAGCTTTATGTTGCTCATCTGTCTCATTCTATTTTCTTTCTCTGCTGTAAGCGAAGTAACAACTGCTTCCTCATCCTGTTCCTTCTCTCAGTTAACCTTAGCTTGAACATTGCTACCACCATGTGGCCAGGAGTAGCTATAGCTTAAACAAATAAACAAATAAGCTGTAGTCTCCTTATCTAAATCAACTAATAAACAGATAACTAACGATTCCCAAACATACAACATACTCCCCCCCAAGAAGACAGTTCAGAAGCTCCCTTCAATGATCTAAACCTCTAAAGTTGAATGTTGAATCAAAAACACTCTTGAACCACGTGTGCCAGAAGGGTTGCAGAAATGCATTGTATTTTCTCTTTTATGCCCAACTCAATAACTTCTCTGGGGACGATAACTTTTACCTTTTCTGGTGGTCCTTTAAATTTAATGAAAACCTACATTAGATTTGGTTGTCTCTACCATAAATGTGGTCATCTTACTATGTTTGTGTTTTTCTTAGTTAAGTCTGTATTGAAATACAGATTGTTTCCTTTCAACTTTCTTCCCTGATTTAGGAGTGCCCTTTATGTTTTCTGTTCACAAAGTACATGATTATAGGGGGTTTTCACTTTTGTATTTTGAGGGAGAGGATGACAAGCTTTAAAGTCTTCACTGTCCTGTCTATAATTATTCCTTGGCTATGAAAGAAGATGATGTGTTGCTCCAATGAGGAATTATAAACTTCAGTTGGCTCTCTGTGAACCAACCAACAAAAAAGCACCTCATTCATGAAGTAGGTTGAAGTGGTGGATAGATATAACACATGCTTTCAACTGACAGACACATGTTTGTTTCCAAAAGGAAGCTGGATTTTACTGGATATATATCACTGCCCACAGCAAGTTCGTTTTTTTTTTCCTTCACAATTTGAACCAAAGCCATCTAGATAAGTTTAGAAAAGATGGTACGAGGTTAGGGATAGGGAATAATGCATGGCTTGGCGTTAAAGTTCAGTCACTGCAATCAAATAAATCTGTCAATCTGAAATAAAAAAAATACATTCAAACTTATGCATTGCACATCTTTCTGGTTTCCACAAACCCATTTCCACAGTGACCAGGCTGAAAATGATCAGTAAAAAAAGGAGCCCTGGAGACTGAAATGTGAAGTGTGCAGTGATGGGACCTGTCAAATAAAAACAAAATATACAACATGTTAGGTTAAAGTAAAGCAATGAAAGATGTTGGCCTGCAGTCTGAGCTGTTAATGCAGGACTAAAGATTTTGATAGCAAAACACAATATTATTTAATTTATCTATTTTAGTGAATAAACAAAATAGTTATTGCAACAAAAAGAGAGAAAAAGTCACTATAGAGAATAAATGTCTATTGTGTCATTAAAGTAAAAAAAAAAATTCAACATATAACTGTCAAACACATAAAAAACTTGCAGCTTTGCTGTCAGGATGCTGTGGTTTTTGTTTTGTTTTTGATCATTTTACCATTTATTTATCAGTTTGATGTTTTAGATAAAAAAATTATTGAGAATATAAACAAACAACAGCTATGAAACAGTATAAACATAGTGACTTCTGACATAATCACGCAATCTCCCCTTCACAATTATGCTGAACCAATCGGGGCATTGCATTGAAGTTAAACAAGCTTGAGGTCATTCAGTGAGTAAAAGGACTATGTCAGCTCCACCCTTGCCGTACGCTTGACATTATTGGTATTTTACATAATGCAAAACATAAATACACAACTGTGCATGACCTCATTGTTCAAAGGCGTGGACTCAAACGTTGGGAATTTTACAAAGTCAAGAAGCTAATCAGACCTTCACAGAGGTATTACCCTCAGCGTCGATCTAACAACCACCGGAAAAGACATCCAGTGTCTAAGTGTAATATGTGCCACACACATGTATGAGGTTCACACAATTCCTAGGGTGGTGCTAACGACCTTTCCTAAAACTCATAAAACCGGCTGCCAAATAAACTGCACGGAACCAATGCACAAACAAACAAACAGATTCCTATTATGGAAGAAATTAAGGAAACCAGTTAAGTGACTGCAGCCTCTGCAGAGGAGAGCATAATGCAGCCAGCCTGCCTGAGCACTGAGAGAGTGTCCATGTGCATCTGAGAGTGTTTATGGACTGGCTCTAAGTGGAAGTCATTATGGGACGTTTGAGCACACTCACGCTGATAGCATTGGTTCTGGGTCCACCCAAGGCTCAAAACGTAGGTGGTCTGGTTTCGGAAGGAAGATGAGCGACAGAAGGAGCGAGGGGAAGAAAGAGAACCAGAAGGTATGGCCTACACCCTTCTTCTACTATTTGACTCTGCTGCAGATGTTGTCATAAGGAAGGGAGAGAAAAAAAATCGCCATAAAGTTATAATTATCCACATGAATGCTGACCGAATTTGGAAAAACTGCAAACATGCACACATACACAAAAACACATGCTTCACAAATTTTGCCAAGGGTGGTTGTATCTTTGCATACTTTAAAGGTACAAACAAAGCTCTTACTATAAAACAAAGGAGCTGCAAAATAAAATACATTTCACGCAAACCACAATGAGGCTGAAACAACAATGAGACACAAAACCAGAGAATCTATAAAAGTTCAGACCCCTGGTGGCCTTGAGGCAAAAGTCAGACTAAAGTTCTTACACTATGAGAAAAACCTACTATTTCCGATGTTGCAGGGTGGAGTAGACACAGTGATTCACTCCGATGCAATCTGCAGCCATTTCGTGAGCAGTTACAATCTGTTAACTATTGTGTGCCTACAACTGGTTTGTATCAGTTAAGTTTACTTAACAGTATATTTAACCTCAGGTCATTTGGGGAGATAACCAAATAAACCTTTTAAAGACAGGAATGTTCCCTGGAGCTGCCCGGTTCAAAGTGAAGCCCATGATGCCCCCCATGCAGCTCACAGTGGGTGCCCTGCATCCAGGGTGAACGTGTCTTACTGACTGCTGAGACATGACAGTGTAATGGGGAACAGGAAGTACATTTAGCATTGAAAGAAGTACATGAGTGTGATGGAATGGATGGTGATTTGACTTGAGAGGGGGTGGTGGTGGTGATGGAAGAGGAAAAACATCATCTAGCCGCTGCCCCTTCTTTGACACTTTGCCCAGAAGAGTGCACTGAGAATTCAAACATCGTCTCTCAGATGTTCCACTTCCTCTTGTAAATTGCAGGAATTCTTTCATGTTACAAGTGCTTTTGTTTTATGGCCACGGCACAGGAGAGTGGCTCTGCAGAGCCCTACAGCTCGCAAATTTCTCTCGTCGCCCCAGGATTTGAGATCAGTGTGTGTAGACTATTTGAGGATGGTAAGGAAAAAAAAAAGGAGGAGGAGGTAAGTGTGTGGGCAAATCCCTTCTTTGCTAGCTGCTTCATTCGTCACTTTGTTGTTCCAGCTGCACACAAAACCGCAATGCGGTGAATCCTTTTTGAAAAGTCAACATGATAAGAATTCCTGGATTAAAGTGGCATAGCCCACACTTCCTTGGCACATGGGCTACTTCCTCCCAAACTCTGTGGTGATGTGGTGGAGTAGTACTGTGACAAGTGTCTGAGATTTGCTCTGTTACTCCCTAAACACATAATTTCCCATTTGATCACACCAGTGATAGTGTCCTGTATTTGTCTGTGATGTCATAGTATTGCACACAGGAAAGGGAAGAACCCCGTCTGGCCTTGGCAGTCACCTACATCCCCCAACCATCTAATTAGGATTGTGTACACATGCGTCAGCATGACGACAACCATGAACCATCAGTGAGCAGACGTGATATACTTGCTGGTCAAAGTGCAATCAAAAGATAGAAACATTTAGTGAAAAGAAACAAGAAAAGTGTAAGGATACTAAATTACTAATTTGACATACCAGGTTGCAAAGCATCCTAATCCCCATCAGGAGAACATTAAAAAAGCAAAGATATGCAGCCGTCTTCCACTTTTGGGCTTTCCTAAACCTACTGACCTCAACCATTTTGTGTTTTGGCATCTTTTCCGCATAGAATCCATCATATGTCCCACAGACCGTTAAGGCTAGACAACTGCCAGATGGTGTATCTATTTGTTTCTCTTAAACTTTACTCTGCACACCAGATAAGCCCAGCAGAAAAACGAACTTTGGCAATGCACCAAAAAGCCTCTCTGGGTTTTATGCACTTTGGTTCAGAGAAAAGGAGGGCTTGATTCAGGTCCATGCTAGCAGGTGGGACTGTGTCAAAGGTAATATTAGAGCAGAGTGAAGTATGGTCTTCTTTCTTCCATTATTCTTTTTTCAGTTGAACTTTACTTTCCTCTTCAACCCGTTCTTGCTCTCTTGTTCCCTCCTTTGTGTGCCAGTGCACCTGTGCTCAGCAGGGGGATGTTGAGAAACAAAAGACATTAACACTGACTTCCAGAAAGTCTGTTCGTATGATTCATCTCTGATCCAAGTCATTTATAAAATTGTGAGTTCAGTTTTTAATGTAAATGTGAGTGTGTATGTTTAATTGTGTTTATTCAATGTTTATTTCTTGTGTCTGCATGAATGTGAGTGCTTGTTTAAGCATGTATGTACAGATTAGTGTTGTGAGAAAGAGTGTGTTCTTGGCAGAGCATGTGCAAGAAGCTCTGTGTTGGAATTCATCCATTACCAACTACCCAAACACAATAAATCAAAACAGGTGTTTCAATATGTTGACTGCTGTAACATGAGGGCCAGATGCTTGCCAGGCAATTCCTATATCCTGCTGCTAAATGAAAAAGCAAAAGTCAAAGAACAATGCAAGATGTCAAACATGATGTCTTACCTCCAACTGTTTTGTTCTCATAACATTTAAATGAAGAAATTTAAAAATCAAACTTATAAATCAGCTCTTTGATCTAAGTAGTTACGATTAAAGTTGACAGTTTGCTAGTATCCGCCCACGTCGCATTCGCTAAACTCACATGGAACCAAAATCTGTTCGTATTTTTGTGGCTGAATAATGAACAACAGTGACTCAAATCGTTAGCCTCGTGGTATTCTTGCCTAAGTCATATTTTGGCTGAATTGTGATATCTGTTTAACTGTACTCTCATTTCATTGCTGATTGACAGTCCAGCATTGCCCATAAAACCTTAAAATTTGACTTAGGCAATTATATTATGAGAGTAACAATATGTTCCCTTTATACTTCATACTGGTTGTGGACTTGTAACCTTCCAGATGTGAGGTTAGGACATTCACATCTTCTGCAGGATGAGGAATAGTATGATTCCTTTGTAGTTTCTAATAAGTCTACTTTTTTATGTAACCATAGTGACTTCTGCAGATTAATTATTCTTACTGGCTGTTTATTGGCCTTGCTCTTGGTAGCAGATGATCACCATAGAACTATCTCTTCGTATAAACTTTTCCTCAGCATATAAAAAAAAAAATATGCATGTATGTTTCTGTCCTCTGGTACATTGAAAATTCATCATAGTTGAGTGGCAATGCCAAATTTAGGAGACATTTCTCCAAATAGTGATGACTTGTAGGGTCACACCTGTACTTACGGCCACCTGTTCTATGATTTATGTTTTTAACCGGTGTTGTTGCTAAGGTTCAACTTATGTTGTTGAGGACTATTATTTGCTGTTTTGAAAGCACACAACTCATTAACCAGACAGCCAAAGATGTTTATTTGAAGCTACGTAACGAATACCATTAAATCTTTAACTGATGTAAACTAGAACTGACTCTTCTCTCTTTCTCTTCTAGCATACTTTTTCTTGTGTTATACATTGTAATTTTATCCTGCGGGCTTTTCAGCTTTATTTTTTGCGTATGATCTGGAGTGAATCATAACCATTTGATGTCATATCCAAACCTAAACACAACCAATGTAAGCTCTGATTTGACATGAAGGAGCCAAACATGTCAAGTTGTTGAGAGCTGATGGCAAAACGTCCATTGTAGCTCGCATCGCAGCACTGATTCAGGCACTAACACACTAGCACACACACATAGATTCCTCCATTGTTTCTAACATTGTCTTCACTGGCTTTAACTCTAGAAGAATATATTGTTAGTCATTCTGTTCTTTATCTGTCTTTAGTTGCTTTGTTTTTTTCTTGTCTCAAAGGTTCCATTTAATTTGTTCTTTCCTTTTCCCAAGATTTCACCTGCATCAGTAAGACCTGATTCTGCTTTGACTACCTGCAGCTGGATGGATTTATCTTACTGATTTTCAGATAATTTCTTCTTAGCTTTGCTGATAAGTAAGTCAGCTAGAAAAAGAACTATTAATGATATCTAAATCAATAATTTGACACAGGTATGATAAATTGTTTCTTTTTTCTCTTAGTCTCTAATTCCTTCTTCTTCCCCTCATCACAGGTTTGATAGCAGACTCTGCTTGTAAGAGTTACAGTACCCAGCCCATAATGCACTCCAGACGGCCTGACTTCCTAATGACTGGTTATGCTCCAAGCCTTTCCGGGCACGATTGTGGCCGCGAGCCTCTTGCAAACACACACACACAGGCACACACCACATGTTGACCAGTCAAGCTGTGCTCTTTAGTTGTTCTTCTGCCTTTAAGCTATCATAAAATTAACCCTATGTTTTGAGAAAATCCATCACAGGAAATCTCCCTTCTCTCGCATTATTGTTAAAAACTTTCATGGATGGTATTTAGCATAAGGTGAACATGTGGCTGGAGCTCGTGTGAAGCTCGGGCCACAGTGCAGTGTGTACATCCTCTCCCAAACGCAAAGGACAAATTACTCCAAATGTTTTGGAAATCCCCTTAGTCCAATGCACTGAGATAGCCTGGACTTAATTAGTTTGGTATTCTTCACTAGCTTGACTCAGATTTTTATACAACACCAGAACCATAACAAAAAAGAAAAAGAATGTGTATATTTCTCCACTCACATCTGTCATATATTCAAAGTCATTCTTCCACTGGGACTGTAGATTCTACATTTAGCTCCTTCTGATGCACCACCTCACCAGGGGCTCTGTTCATTACCAAGGCAACAGTCCTATTTGTTTGGTGTGACTACTCTACCCCCCCTTCTTTATTACTGGCTGAGAGGTTTAATTGTATGTTTTCACAGTTTTCCTCTTTTCCATTTTATCACAAGCTTCAGTAATTTACTCTTGTGGCAAGAAATAGACATTTTTAAAGAAGGGCAAACATTTTAGTTTCATAATGGGTTCCTGAACATATAAAAATAAAGTTGAAGGAAAGAAAGAGCTAATAAAATTATGCTAAAATACATTTCTAACTACCCCTAGAGTGATAGAAAAAAGAAGTGTTTTCAAGACCACTATATAATTCATGTCTGTTTTCCAAAGTGGAATAAGGAAAACTGTGGTCTCGTGTGTCTAACTGACATTTTGTTAATTCTTTCATCCACCCTGACCTTCTCCTTTCAGGACTTTGCTACTCTATCTTAAAACCACCTGACTTTATCCTTTAATAAAATCAAATGACCATATAAACCCCTTTGTCACCCAAACATAGAAATACAGTATTGTGTCTAAAGGTACATGAAGAAATTCCCTGGATAATACAAAAATAATATGTAAGACTTGCTTGGTATCATCAGCTCCGTTTCTGGTTTAAGTGCTTATTGAACAAGCCTTTTCCTGCAGCTTGAGGATATTTCTGCTGTATATGACCTCTGCTCGCTTGCACAACCAGATTGGAATCATGGCTACAGACTTTTACAGCTGAAACCATCTGTTTGTGATCTCACTCTTGAATGCCACAGCATTCATGGTTCTAATGTATACAGTTGTGTATGTTCATGCTAAAAGCAACAATCAAACCTACTGAAGAGCCTTCACAAAAGAGGGAGAGCCAGATTTTATCCAAGCTTAGATGTAGATCTAGAGAAAAAGTCATAGCTTATTTTTCTCTCTTCTCCATCTGTCTGCAAATACACACAGATATTCCAGCAGCTGAAACAATGCTGGTCCGTTTGTGGAAATTTGTTCAGAATTTGAACACACCTGCTCATAAATAGGATTACTGAAACATGTTTATATATCTTTTGGTGACATTTTCTCTTTGACTCTGTTGTTGTTATTCATCTCCCTGTTTTTCATCCTCCTTCATCTGCAGGTGGCTCTGGAACTAAGTAAGGGCCCCACTCTTTCATTGAAATGAATAATGTTGCTTTTGGCTGTAGCATCAGCCTCTAATTGTGAGCCAGTCCTCCTATCTTTGTCAGGGTATGCAGCTGATGCTGGGTGGCCTCCAGACACAAACACAGTATTGTGCTCTCACCTGAGAAGACACATTCTTATACTGTCTTCAGATTAACACTGAAAGCAACAAACACTCTTTCTGCACAAACATGCACACTTACAAAGGCAGGTTGAGCTGTTACGTCCTGCCACCAGAGGGTGCAGACAATGTGCCCCCATCACCCTTGGATTCATCCAAGGATTTCTTTAGAGCCAAAGAATGATGCTGCGGATGTTAGGTTAACACAATGAGCAAACCAGACAACAATAAGCTATGATAGGGTAGACATGAGCATTTTCCACCCATATTCAAAGATATGACTTCATAAATCTGTAAGAAAAGAAGAAATATTGACAGAAAGAATTCTTCATCTTCAGACACCCTCCTGCTTACAGGATGACATTCATTGTATCCTGCGGGCTATGTTGAACCAGAGTTTTGGATAGTTCCCTAAGATAATTTGGTTAACTATTTGTAATGAGACTACAGGCATCAACAACATAGTGGCATGGAGAATGAGCTGTCTCACAATCTGTAATTTTAAATAATCTCTTCTTATTTAATTTGTGAGTTGTCGCTTCCAGTTTCAAACCCTACATGTGAGATTAAACAACCAATACACGTGTTTCTCTCACAGAAAAAGCGTGTTGTGCTCATTCTTGTAGCCAGTGTTGGCCCTGACCAATTTGGTGCCCTGGCAAGATCTTAGCTGGCACCGCGTGTATTGCAGCCAGTTTCACAATCAGTCATTATAGCCACTTGCACAGAAGTTGCATGTATCTATTCAATATTTCCTTTCTTTTAAGTAGAAAATAAAACATCAAATACTGAATAAACAAGTGTCACAACATAAAATATCATGTATGATAATGTATTGCAAAAAAGAATGTCTTTGTTATATCCAAAATAAAAATATTGAACATAAAATCTAGTGAAGTCATATGAACTGAATCAGCGCGAACACAAGAAGACACACTAATTATTGTACAGTACAAAAAGAAATTGAAAGAAAGTCTTGATTTACTGCTGTTAACTGTGATTCCAACACTGGAAGCTGTATGTTGATCATAAAAAAGGCCTAAATAACTCCTCAACTATTTCACTGTACAGCCTTAAATTTTCTTGATGCAAAGCTGTTCTTAATGTCATCAAAGCTGTTTTGCGACAATTTGGTTGCTGCCTATGATTGAAATCCCACTGAGACATTTTTGTACTATCATAGATGTCGGGTAGGCTTAAATTGACTGGAGCTTAGATAAACTTCTTTCAGTGTCTATTGTTGAAACCTTTATCCTGATGCTGTGACTGGGCTGTACTGAGGTAGAGGAGCAAATGATCCTGGGGTGGTTGAAATATTTCTGAAGTGTATCTGAAGAGAGAGGGAAAGTATATGTAACTCCTGGATGCTACATTTTAATAGAGAGGCAGAAACGCTTTGATGTTCTTTATATAGATATAGATAACAGAGGGCAGGGCAGCGAGGCAGCCAGAAACCCAGAAAAAAATTACTCTTCATTATTTAGCTATAGACCATTGCTATAAAGTTATGTTGCTGTGTGTTTATATAAGTTTTCCAAATATTAGTTGTAATAACATTGACAAAAAAAATAATAATAATAATTTATTGTTTGTGGAGACCCTTAGCATTTGCCCATACAGCCTATGGAAAGGGTCGATTCTGCTTATAGCCCTGCCCACACTATCTAATAAAGATTAGTATATCCACCTGGGTGTTGTGTTGCCCATCTATGCCATCCCAGCTGGAACAAATAAAAACCTGCATCTACTGCAGAGTCATTGAACTAAATGAAAATCAAATACTTTCATGCTGTCCTCAAAATTCAGATGTTATTGAGTGCAAGCAGTTTTATTTATCATTACAAATTGAGTTCAGTTGTAAAGAGAACACACATGTACCAGAAACTTTCAATAAAGGTGAAGCATAAGCCTGAACATGATAACTTTAACCCTTTAATGATAAATTTAATGTTCCAACTTCAGCGTAAACTCAAACAGTAGGCTAAAATTTCAGCCATTTTTTTAATTACACATGACAAACTATGTCCTCTTTAGTTCAAATTATTTAGACCTTGACTCAAAAAAAAGAGTTCTTTATGATGAAGGCAAAACATGTCAAAACCTATTTTTTTTGTATGACTATTGTCCTGCTGGGGGAGGATGCTGTTGTTGGTAATGCTGTTGGCAGCTGGCGATGGACTGCCTTCAACAACCCCTTTTCTTATTTACAGTATGCCTTGAAAACTTTAAAAACTCTGGCACCTAACGGGTTAAACGAAGGATGGCAAAAAAAATATACAAATTTAAAAGTATTTTCAATTGCGCTTACATTAATTTATGCAAAAGTTTCTATTGTTGTAGTAATAGTCACATCACTGTGGAATCCCATTAGAGTCATGTCTGAAGCCAGTTTCATCTTTGTCTGACCGGGAACAATCAAGGTATCTTCAGCTGTATCAGATCTTTTTAACAAGATTAAATGTCAACACACCAGCACCTCTGTCATGCTGTATGCTTGTCTGGCATATTGGTTCTTTGAGCTAAAACATGTTTGCAGATTGAACCTGGAGTTACCCAGTGTTTAGATTTTTGTTCTTTAAATTTATTCAAATCACTCAATCTTTCACTGTGTGGCAGAGTGGTACTGTACAATAACTGGTATAGTCATAAAATGGAAAGAATGAAGATTAAAGTTATTAATGCAATATTTAAAAATGTTGAACTTGGATGACTGACAACACCCCCGGGGTGTAGGACACCAGAAATTTTAAGGGCACAGGCTCGCTCCTGTTGTACAGACAAACACGTGAGTGCATTTTAAATGTTTATTTAATACAAAAACAAAACTTAAACTAAACAGAACAAAACAAAACAAAAGAAAACAGCAGCAGGTTACCTGAAAATGAAAAGCATTTCATTGGGGGGGGGGGGTCTGGCTTCCAGACCATCATTCTGCTTGCTACGACACTGGACAGGACAAGTAAAAAAAAAAAAAACAATTGCGGTGAAATTAAATAAATCACAGATAACCAGATAAGCATCCCTTGTAGAATTTTTTTTTTTGAATGATCAGCCAATCAGATGAGGCTAATATTATGCCACAATCAAAGTGTGATTCGTTGAGCTTATGCCAAGGGAAGCCAGTTGCTTCTCTGAATCACCCCAATCAAATCAGAGAAGTTTGTCCACATGGTTGAATTATCGAGATCACTGTTAGTAACACATGTAGGCTAAGTACAAACATGGAAATATTATCACTAAACTGCCACTACAGCGGCAACTTCAAATTAAATGGGGACTTTTGAGGAGCTGGCGCACGCATTTGCAGAGTTTGACACTACAGTCGCAGATCACCTTGAAACGGTGTTCAGCGGTTTGTCAAGAACCATACAGAATGACATCATTAAAAGCAGTTAAATTTGGTTTTAGCACATGGCACATATAACATTTAGACTTGCAGGCTGTTTTTTGCAAATATCGACACATTTCATTACTCTTTTTTGCACATGTGAAGCTGTGAGTATGCCAGGGAGCTGTGAGGTGGAACTTCAAAGGCTGTGCAGTACATGCAATTCATGAAGGACGCAAGTCTCTTTGTCTCTTTGGAAAATAGAGATCTGTGATGGCACAAAGAGATCCTTGCACAGGGTGCAGCCTTGAAGCAAAAACATGAGGATTTTGACTTTATCTTCAATCTCTAATATTCTATTTTTGGCCTCACAAAACGGCTCTTCCAGGTTTTGCTAAATAAGACTGTGGATATCGAGAAAAGCCAAGAGCAGATTAAAATTACTTTTGCCGCTTTCGTAGTTTTCAGAAGAAGTCCAATGTCATTTATGATGAAACAGTCAGGCAGAATGGGGAATGGGATGATCCAGCACCAAGGAGATAAGGAGATGCTTGAATCTTTCCATCTTTACCTTCAGATTGTTGACAGTATAATACTACACTTTCAGATATTGGATCACACATCATTTGTATCTTTTTGTAAGGCCACTGCTTTTCCTGCAGTGAGTTAACACAACTGAGTTTCTTTGATTAGCAGAAATTAAAGAATGAGCTGCAAACACTTTATTGCAACATGTTTCACAAGCAAACCAGGATAGCTACTACAGCTTCTTATTAAAGATGGTCCACAGAGCACACTGTCTGAAGTCGACAAGTTGCTTCAGCTTATGCTCATGATAGCACACCATCAGCAGAACACTCCTTTACCTGCCTTTAAATGATTAAAACAATGCATGTAGACAGGACAGGCTTGTTAACTTTGCCAAATGATATGGTTATTGACCACTTTGCATCCATGAGAGACAGGAGAATGGCCTTCCAATTTAAACAGGGTGAAATGCCTATCATTACTCCCCACTCTGTGAGTTTGCTGCTGATTGAATTGCTTATGTAAATTTGGGTGTGGAAATACTGTTTACTATGCCTGGATGTATGTTACCAAAGTTACATTATTGGACAGAAAATCTGTACCACAAATAGCACCCGTATGAGCCAGATAACTGTTGGTATCCTCTGCAGATCTGAGTTGTTTGCCTTATGAATGTTAAAGTATGAAAAACTTTTGTGCTTGGAGTGTGACAGAGTTTGTAGATCATGATGCTGTGGGCCTACATCTGACTATAGTATTTTTAATAAGAGCATCAAGCATAAAAAACTCTGGATAGTTTGGGAATGTTCTTTTTTTTCCAAGTTATCGCAACATGACAAGGGAACGAGCATGTGCAGAACAACAAGAATTAATTTAAAACAGAATGAACGTAAACAAGATCAAGGATTTATTCAGTTTAGATTAAAGATTAGAATAAACCAGCCATTTATTTCGGTTTTAAGTTTAATTCGAAATGGTCATTCTCATTCATAATTAGATGTTTACAAGGACATTTTTTTAAAATCTTTTTAAAGAGGATTTAATTTTTATTCTGCGTTAAAGGGGAATTAAAACTCTCATGTAAACGTGGCCATTGTGGTTTTTCCAAGCCAGGTGAAAGATAAAATCTCTTCACTAAGTCCTCAGTCCGCCTTGAGTTCTCTTCCACGTTGTCTGACACCAACCTCAGGAGCACTGTCTGGATGGACACAACCTAAATAAGCCATGTGGAACAATTTCCTATGGACCCACCACCTGCAGAAGATGTGCAAGGATCCAATACTTTGTTGACTGCAGCTGTTGAAAGCCAGCTATGGTGATATCTATAGCCTAACAACCTGACCCATAGTTCCTCCCCTTATGTAAGCGTGATGTTTATCATGTAATTATCATGATGTAATTTAGCATTTGTTTATTAGTTTTTCACACCTAACCACTGTTTAGATTACAGGCATGAAGTTTTGCAGGTGTTTAGTCAGCAACAAATCTTACAATAGTGCCTAGGTGACACCATGGATAGTCGGTATCACCACAGCAATTTCATCTTTATTCTATGTGGACTGTAAATCTCTGTACAAAATTTCATGGCAATCAGTTGTTAAGATATTTTAGTCTGAACCAGAGAGGCAGACAGGCTGACCAGCAGAGCAATCCTAGGGCTAAAAATGACCAAAATTATCGGGTAGAGATATACCACTCATGCTCATTTTAGATCCAAGATGTAAATAATCTATGATAGAAACTTAACTGCTTAAGCATAAGACCAAGTGATTTTTTTTTTTAAATCACCTCTATGCTTATGTTATATTATTTTTCATTGGCTGTACACTTTTACTGGGGATTTTTCAACATTTGTTTCACATTTGACTGTCTTTGGCCAATGGCTGTCACCAACATAGGATGTTGCCCCATAGTCACACAAATTCAAAAACGGGAACACATTACTACTCATTACTTCTCCTGCCCTCCAGTACATATATTAGGAACATTCACAAATATGAATGCAAGAACAAACATTCCATCTTTTTCCATTGAGCTTTGCAAAGGTACATTAGACTTTAACCCCAAACTAGCAAAACACCAACCCCTTCCAGCTGTCTCCTTCACCACAGAATTTTGATAACCTCTGGAGCTTTTGTTAGCTCAGAGCAGAACCAGACTGCCACTTCAAAACACACACACACACATACATGCAGAAATCACAAATATCCCACCCCCAGCGTTTCTAACTGTGGCAGACACATCAAAGGCCAGTGTCCAAGGAGGGAAGTTAGGGAAGGTCTGCGGAATCATGGGAGACAAAGGAAGCGATTAAGAGATAAGGATCAGTCTGAGATATGACATTTCATCCTGGGCAGATCCGGTAGACACACTCCATTCAAAGAGGGGTATAAAGCAACTGAAAGGAGGGGGCAAAAGAGGAGGGAAGGAGGTGAGGGGTCTTTTGCTTCTGGCCCTCCTTGTACCTTTCCACATTAATTTTTCTGCAAACAGAAAAAGGGTCTGCAAAATGTTATCAATTAGCTTTGCAACTTCCAATCCTTTCAACCTCACCTATATCCCATCCACACTTTAAGAAATGTACAAGGTTGATCAACTTCAAAGGAAAGACTTTCTTCAGAGCAACTCTTCTAACTTATGTTCCTCATGCAGGTGTTGTTAAGGAACAAAAACTCAATCTGCTGCTGTTTGGCTACCTGCTTATGTGTTTTCCTCAGTCTCACTGCCAGGGCACCAAAGGTTCCACATTTTATTTTGCTCTTAAATAGTATTTAGCAACACAAAAGGGGCGAATGTGAAAAAAACGTCCTCATTGTGGGCCTAATTGCCTCAGGGTCATGTTACATCTCCAGTTACACGTTGTTGCTTTCAAACTGTAGCCCGCAAGCCAGAGGCACAATCCACCTGCCTCTCAGTGAGCCACACAAAGGGTCAGCATATGAACACAGAGGGAGTCTTTTAGCAAATAAACACTGAGATCTTACTCCAGCCTTACTCCAGCCAAACACCAGTTCTCTTTTCAGATATTCATGCAGCTGAAAGGGAGATACTGCAAGTAGCTCAAGAAGGCATCCGTAACTAACAATGAACTGTCACCACATGACACCACACTGTATATCAACTATTATTGTGCTGAAAGGACAATTAGTGTTTCATAAGGAAGGGAATGGAAGAGCGAAATGGAACAGATGTATATAAACAGCTTTGTTTAATTACAGAAGGCTTTTTGCACTTGTGTTGTGAAATTAGTTAAGAGATTAAGAAAAGGTTATTTGTGGCAATCTCATCAAGATGATAGGGTTAACTATCCAACAAGTAAAAAAAATATCTTAGTTTTTTAACAGTTCAGTTAATGTTAATAAAGCATTAAAGTACATACACAGCAATGCATCGGATGATGACTAGTGTTTTGAGTCATTAAGCATAATGATTGAGGGCCAGCCAGCACACCTGTTCAGTGGAAGATGCAAGGCAGGAGCTCTAAATACAGGCCAGAGGAGCATCGGGGGGCCAGGCTGTGGGGCCAGCCATCTTTTCATTAGCCGTATCTAATGAAACTGCACAGGGCCTGAGGAAGAAAGGCCTACTGCAGGGACACCCTGCCCTGCCCGAAATTACACCAGAGACTCGCCCACAAAAGAAGCATTCCGTCCACACAGCGACACTGGCACTTGACACCAAATTTTAGACCCGCAGGTTGTTTCTTTGACAAGTGGAAATTTCCACTTGGTCCCTTTCCAGGCAAAGAGGCAGGGTGAGAAGAAAACGACTTTTGAAGGTTTTTAATCCTACACGCTCACACTCTCCATGCCCCCTGATTCCTACGTTCAAGTGCGCTTTGTTTGGAAACAGTTGTCAAGATGGAAATATCTGATACTCTTTCTAATCGTAAAGGCAGCAATTACTGTTATTAAGCTTTCTTTGAGAGGGCGTCATTGTTTTCTTCTAGCTCCACTGACAGAAACCAAGGACATTAACAGCAAGAGTCAAGCAAGCAACTGCAAATTTGTGAGCGTGGGCATATACTTAAATGTGCGTAAGAGGGTGCACACATAAACACGCACATACACACAATGTCGTTTTAAAAAAAAAATTGAATGAGGTGAGGGTTCTCCTGAAATTAATACTTTCTATCAGAGCTGGGAGGTGCACAAATTTAAGTAAAGCCAGATGTCAACTAAAGAATATTAAGCCCATTAAGGTGTTTTTAATATCTTAGAAATGTCGATTTATCTTGAGTGACCTGTGCCTGAACTTTCAACTTTTTCTGTATTGTTACCTGTTGCTGCTTACACTGTACGCAGCCTGTGTTGGTGCCGATGACCATGAGGTCAGAGCATTCCATCGATGACAGCCTTATCCCCTTAAATGCACCGTTGAGCGTCCCGGCTGCCATGTGCCAGTGCAGAGGTGTGTGTGATGAGTGGAGATGAGTCACAGACAAGGGTGAGAGGAGGTGTCACACAGATAACCCCTACAGATGGACAGCGAGAAGAGTCTAAGGTTTCAAACCCGAATGTGTGTGTGTCTTTGTGTAATAATGATATATGAAAAGAGTATAAGAAAAGAGTGTGTGTGCTATTCAATGCACATGTGTGAAAGAATGAAATAAGAGGCCCTGACCTTGAGCAGCACTGACATGAGCTATCATCGTGATAGACCCTCCTGATTAAAGAGAAAAGAACAAGAGAGTGTAGACTAATTCTTTCCAGTTTAGGACTAAAGCACAGCAGAGAATGCCACGTTTACATGTGGGCCACAAGCGCTTGTTTTTGTATGGCAGAGCATCCAACTCTTTTCTACATCCTAATAAAATGGAGAGGAGTTTTCTTTGTGGTGTTCAAGCCATTTAAAAATTATATTTGAAAAATTCCAGAGCAGCATGTGTTTTCAGAAACAATGGTCCACTTACTGAGGGTGATCCAAGGACCAAGCTGAACGGTTTTCTTTGGAACTCCTCTGCAGTAACTCAAAACTTTGGCAACCAACAAACTTGTGCATTACCACCATTATCTGGATGTGTGAAGAATGGCTACAATAATACATTTTTCAGGATACTCTGTGAAATTTCTGTCCAGGCCTCTCTGGTCATTTATTTTGGTTTTAATTCCCCTGCACAGATAACAGGTGTTTTACTTTTAATAATCTGGATGGCTGCACAAGTCCAACAAAGTGATTTAGGTCATGAGGATCTACAACTCCTTTGAATTAAACACATTTTTTCATGCATGTTTTGCATAGTTTTCCAACTTGGAAAACATATGATAATAGTAGCAGGCAATAGGATGAAAAATAATAAAAGGTGAATAAATGGAAAAGTAGTATAAATTTAAGTTAGTAAAATAAGTAGCTTGCTGTCCTCTTATATTTAAACTTAATGTCCTAGTTTTGGATGTTGAGGACTGGAGTTCATGCAGTCATTTGACTTGACTAAATTCTGAATTTTAAAAAAAATTCAAGGCGTTGTTGGTATTTTCTGACATGATGTGTTATTCACTAAAGATTTCCCAGCCAGCTGGCAACGTAGCATGCAAAAATGAGTCAGAGCTCATAAAGTTTTAATTTGTAAAATATTTCAAGTAATATTGTTACACTCAAAGCTGTATTTCTTTCTTCTCATTAATTTATCAGCTCTCACAGGAAGTTGAATCAGTTTTATTATAGGCTGGTGTATAACCCTACACCGGGCCCTGCAGAGCCCTACAGTACATCACACCACTAATGAACTCTTGAGGGGGAATGATTGGCTGTATTACACAACTTTAAACACTTCTGCTTCTGACCCCTTTATTTGCCAGACACCATCTCCTTAGCTTTCCAGAAACATATACACCCACATTTCATGGTTAAAGACTACACATTTTTCCAGTGCTTTTTAGATAAAGTAAATAGCAAGGAAGTTACGACTTACCTGAAAGCCTGATTGACATACACACACAAATACAAGCACATTCAAACTTCTAACATCTCGTAAACTCCTAAAAGTAAAAAGAAGATTTCCACGATAGAAGTATGGAGTGCTCCCACTAAAACAAGGCAATGCAAAGCTCATCTTCCCTTGTTCCTGTAAGGATGTTTACTGTCTGTAAACACTTGGCTCTTCTTTACGATGGAATGTCCAAACAAAAAGCTTTTTTGAAGACTTTACCCTGTCACTTAGGCAAGCTGTGTCAATAGACCGGCTGCATAATGACTCACCTGTAAATGCGTGAGAACGAGCCCTTACAGGAGACTGAGTGGCACATCTCATAGGAATGACAAAACCCTCAATCTGTTTATAAGACCTATTCTGTAATTTACCCCCATCTCATTTGCACTCACACATACTCAAGTTAAAAGATTTTCTAAGGTTCATAAGAACTTAAGAATGACATGGAGCTTCTGAGAGAGGAGGCAACATGCTGTAGGAGGCAACTTCTCTTCCACCAAACATAAATGTTATGGTCTAGACTAGAAACAGGCTGGTGGTAAACTAAATGGCAGGCTTACTGGGTGTGTGGAGCTTGTATAAACGTTCCTCTCTAGGCCTTTTAATAAACACGCATCCTCTCATTTGTGTAGAGTAGTGGGATAATGTGCAGGCAAGACAATTACCATAACTAGCTGATGCTATCTCAACTTTAAGGGGAGTTGAAATGTTGTAATTGCACTGCCAAACTGCTGGGGAAAAAAGCACAACCCCCTTCTTCCCCAAACACACACATACATGTACTTTGCAGCATCCTGCAGCCTCTCTCTGCCTTCAGCCACTTCAAAATGAAATTCTTCTGTCTTCCCCTTGTTTCAGAGCCACCCCTTTCTGATACTGATATGCAGGCATCAAAGAGAAGTCCAGAGGCAATTAGAGAGCCTGAGGGTCTGCACATGCTCGAGTACTAAACACTAACAAACTTGTCTGACTTTTCATTATGTGAAATTTAAATTATGTCATCCCTGATTTATTTTCTTTTATTTGTAAGATTTTTATTGTACACAAGAAAGAATTATAATTTTTCTGTTAATCTTTTTCCTGACACAATTTCTAAATTATATGTATGCTTGAAAAACTAGTTCACGAAAATGCTGTATTATCTTTATCTTTATATTATCTTTATATTACACTAATGACCAGTGGTGCAAGAGACGCTGTACCTCACACCCTCAGAAAGACAATGCACAGTTAACGTCCCCCAGCAGTTCAAAGGAGTTGCTCTCCCTAAACATTATCATATAATTTGGGCCAGCCATCAGCTTGTAAATAAGTGATGTAGAAGCCTTTTGTGTGATGGGGCACAGGTTGGAGACAGGCGTCTTTGCTCTACCGGCATGAGCCGCTGAAGACAAAGGCAGGAGACAGAGCGTCTAACCTTTGATTCTTCTGAGGACTCAGCCGCCTTGTATGAGGGCAGGACGCATCATCCACAATCATGCCCCCAATGTAGGGATGTCAGGAACAATAGAATCACCATCACACACTCAGGCTGAACAACAAACCCGACTGCAATTGGATTAGTGAGTATCCAACCACCACATTAGCCTAACTGACATAAAAGTTACATTTAAGAACAATAAGACCTAGCTACAGCTTTGAAATGGCATACCACACCCCTTCAGCAGACGTTTTGGCTCTCAAAAATGATTCTATGCTGCTGAGAAAATTCAGAATCGCAAGGCGACAACTGAACGAATCCTTATATGATTCATTCAAAGCTGGTGAGACCAGATAATAAACCAAACACTTCTTTATTTTTGGAAAGACAGAACATCTCAAGATCTTTTCTTCTAGTCTCTTTCTTTTAGTAAAAAGTGATCTGAACACCATTACAAAGAAATTAAAATGTAATTCATTCAGTTTATCATTTAAATTTGTGCTGAAAAAGTAGTAGAAATGGAGTTTCTTTTTAAATTCCTCATTGTAAATTATTATCACACAGATTTTGCAATGAAGCAAAATTAATTGTTTTAAAGGCCTTATTAAGATTATTGACTTTTTTGTGATTTAAAAGAAATCCTGTGTACATTTTAATTCTTGAAAAAACTGTGTGTGAAATCCATGCAGTGCTTCAATTTCTGCAAATACACAAAGGGTGAATATTGTGATATGACTGAATGTTTTATAAGAAGCATTCATGTTTTATGTATATATGAAAGCAATAAATATTACCAGTAAATAAACTTTACTTTTTAAAGTGTTTTTACTATTTTCTCAATAAAAAACTTATACAATCTAATGTACATTATGAAAAGTTGTACAGCTTTTTTATGTTTAAAATAAGGACTCAATTTATTTTTAATATGTAGATATAAATATATATATTTTGTCAAAATATATGATCATATTGTCAAAGAAACAAAAAAAGTGACAAACATACACCTCATAAAAGTTATAAATAAGGGTCCAAGTGAGCATTTTTGGGAGTAAAGGCTTTTTTTTTTTTTTTCCTTTTTCTTTATTTTCACCGTCCATCTTGCTTAATAAAAGTCCACGTTTTTGTAGGTTTGTGAGTTAGCGGCAGCCGCAGCCCTCCACTACCATTTCCTGGTAGTTTTTCAGGACCACCTTGTCTTGTTCATCTAGGTAGAGCATGGAGATGGCGCTGAGCTCTGTTGGTACGCAGCAGGCCTTGGGAATGTTGTTGTTCACAGAGTTCACCAGTGTCTGAACGATGGCGTGGTTGGTTGAGTTTAGATGATCTGCCAGAGGGAAGGGGCACTCCCCATGGCAGTAATAGGCCTGGTAGCCAGGAGGTGCCACTATCCAGTCATTCCAGCTTACATCACTGAAGTCCACATACAGTGCGTGGCGACGACAGTTGCGGTTACGTTTACGGCCCCGTGGCTTGGGGCTGCGCTTGGTCCGGCGGGTCAGCGGGTGACCCTTCCCATCGTGGCCAAAAGTGACCAGGAGAGGGCGTATCTGCTCCCAGTCCTCCCCGGGTTCTTGGTGTAGTGAACGGCTGATGCGGACATGTCGGCCCTGGTGGTGCGAAGTCTGGTTGAGGTGAAGGACCTCCACAGCCAGTCCATAATTAGGGAGGCGCTCACGAGTCCAACGCAGCACAGCAGGGCTGACATCAAAGCTCTCCCAGCGTGACGCGTTGTGGTGCACGAGCCGAGTATCCAGAAGCTGCATGATAAGCTGCCCGGGGAGCGGTGGTTTCAGCACCTCGTATACATTTATCCGGTGAAGCCCCTGGTCATCTGAGAGGGTTTCAGTGATGGCCTCATCAATCTGATTACGGTAGAGCCTTAGTTCTGCAGAAGACAGGAGCTCATCCTGTGGAATGCTGCTGAGGTTGAACAGGAAGCGAAGAGGCATGGATTCTCCATCATCCAGCTCAGGCATCGTCTCCATGTGCTCTGAAAATGAGCAAAAGGAAAAGTTTGGGATGTTTGTGCACAATAGCAGACAGATCAGTGTATGAAAAATGCATTTAAGGGTACCTCAATATGTTGCTCCATATGTAAACACACCTTATAAATATATGAAAAAGATGAAAAACATTCTAGTATGAAGTTTGTGTTATAGTATCTGTTTTTATTTACTTCCCTTACGGTTCTGAGAACATCAGCAGATAAATCTATAAAACACACTTGTAAAGTCTATCTTAGTAATATATGCTTACCTTGCACTTCCTCACCCCTAACAAGGCATAATAGATACCAAAGATGTACATGCACGCTTGTCAAGGCCTCTAGGCCAGCCAGGAAAATAAATAA
>JBAMHW010000022.1:14228636-14268543 GCA_037177495.1 Rhadinocentrus ornatus
ACACTGCTGGGATAGGCTCCAGCTCACCCCGCGACCCCTAAAGGGAACAAGCGGTACAGATAATGACTGACTGACTGTAACAGAGGTTTTCATTTTATAAGAAAAAAATCTGCACTGTTACTTTAAGGTATTACCTGTGTGCATCAGGTGTAACAATATGAATATAATTGTTGACTGCTGGAAATTGCAGGTTTCCTTACACTGATACGGTTGACTCCTCAGTTTAATCCAGTCTAAGTAAAGCTCCAGTGCTTGTGAGCATGTAAAGCTTGTCCAATCTTGGCTGTGTATCCAATGACTCATTCCTGACGTAATATTTCATGGTGCAGTCAGATGTTACTCTCAGGGGTGTCTGGTCTGCTGCTTGGGATTTGGCATGGACCAGTAGGTGGTCGGGCGTTTAGGCCACCACACTACTCTGGGATCCAGGAATGCTGAAAGCCACATTTAGTGGATCTTCTGTGCGTCTAATCTCTGTGGAAATCAATATGTTGCATGTTTTTGCCGTGAACTTAATATTTGTTGTAGCAGAGAAGTCTCTAAGATTCATCCAGTATAACATAACTTAATAAGGAGGGAATTTTACATGCTGATGTTAGGTGTATGTGAAAGCTTTCCAGTTCAGCAGGGCTCCCTGTCTGGCAATGATCCTTCAGTCCCTGTCACCTGCTCTGCTGTCTTTGATCAGTTTGAGTTGTGACTCTGTGCTTTTTATAAGAGATTGTTGGTCTTTTGAAACTGTCAGGTTCTTCAAAAGGTGTTATCCATACTCAACTTCTTATAAAGGTCTTTCCAGCTGTAGGCGAATCTGTTCTTACAGTCATCAATAGCAGCAAATCTGAACCCCTCAGTGTTTGAAATTATAGGCCCATTTCCAAACTGCCTTTTCTCTCAAAAGTTCTGCTAAAGATAATTTATACTCAACTACTGGCCTTTCTGAAGGAGCAAAAAAT
Source organism: Rhadinocentrus ornatus (assembly GCA_037177495.1). Lineage (NCBI taxonomy): Eukaryota > Metazoa > Chordata > Actinopteri > Atheriniformes > Melanotaeniidae > Rhadinocentrus > Rhadinocentrus ornatus. The sequence goes on from JBAMHW010000022.1 coordinate 14,229,590, forward strand.
TCTTGAGAATTTTTTAATCTGGTTTGAAAACTCCACATAGTACAGAATCAGCTCCTCTGAGAGTTTTTAATGATATTTTAATAGCTACTGACTCTGGGGACTGTTTAGTCCGTTTACTTCTTGATTTATCTGCAGCTGTTGATACTGTGGATTGTGGAGTTCTGATAGATTGTCTGGAGCATTGGGTGGGCATCAGAGGTACAGCTCTGCAATGGTGAAAGTCCTACCTTGCTCAAAGTACGTTTTGTGTCAGCCTTGGTGATTTTGTATCCTCTTTTGCCCTTTTCTTATATGGGGTCCCACAAGGTTCAGTTTTAGGCTCTCTACTCTTTTTTTCTGTATCTATTCCCACAAGGTTGCATATTCAGGAAACACGGTATTTCATTTCACTGTTATGCAGATGATATTTAAATTTATATGCCTCTTAAAAATAACATTCCTTACTCTGTCAAACCACTGCTTCAATGCCTCCATGACATAAAGGCATGGATGGCTTGTTACTTTTCAAATTTTATTGGTCAAACTGAGGTTGTTTTTTTTCCTCATCTTCAGATGGTACAAAATGCTGCTGTGCATCTTTTAACTGGCACATGTAAATATAAACACATTTCTTAGGTTTTTAGCATCACTCCATTGGCTGCCTACCTGTTCATTTTAGAATCCAGTTTGAGATAATTTTATTTGTTTTTAAATCCCATGGTCTTGCACCACCTTACCTTGGTGAGCTCTTTCACCCTTAAACATCTACATTCTCTCTAAGATAATTTGCTTTCGCTCGTCACAGATTGTGGAATGACCTACCTCTGCATAACAGACAGGCTTGATGCCTTGCCTGACTTCTTAAAATTCACTTGTTCTCTTCGGCTTTTTCACACTCTTGAGGTAATGATGTTTTTGCTTTTGCTTTAATATTCTAACTAGTTTTATTTAATAAGATATTGTTGTTGTTTCTTCTTCTTAATGTTTTGATTAATTGTATTTACTGTGCTTTTATTCTTCTGTGCAGCATATTGGTCCACTGTAGTTGTTTTAAAGTGCTTTATAAATAAAAGTTGGATTAGACTGAAGTGGACTTAAAAGAAGGAACCTCTCAACTTTGCTTTGAGGGCAGCAGCATGTAATTGCTTTTGCTGGAATGGCTGACACTGAAGGAGTGGTCAGAAATATCTTGACAAAGCTCTCAAGCTTCAAGATATGGGCCTGTTGTGGTTGTTTTGGGAGGAAATTCTACAAATATGATTGTAACATAACACTACTCACAGCCACGTGTCAGAGTGCAGTAAAACATTATAAGCCCTTTCAAAGGAGTAGCGTCTTCAAAAAGCACCTCACTTCAATAGATTCAAATTTTTAGGAAAGATGGGTGCGAGAACAAGTTTAGGTCAACTAAAGAATTCCTTTTCACAGAGTATCCTATGATCTCTTTCTGGATAGCTGACTGCAAACTTAATTTCTAGCTGGGTCTGTAATTGTAGGTCATTTTGCTCTATGAGTGCAATTGCAGATTTGATAAACAAGATCTTTTGGCAGTGCAGTGTTTACTTTTAGGACCTTGATTTGAGAGCTGAAGTTCAGTGGTGGGATAGAGTTTACCCCACACTCATAGGCATATTTACAATATACTGTACAATGTGTGCAATGACACATAAGGAGATGCTGGAAACTATCTAGGAAGTAAAAACTTAGAAATTTCTGCATTCCTTACATGACCAACAATGTCATTCAAGTCCAAAAACAGCAATAAAAAGAAGACATTGAACAAGTGAATAAAAATATTTAACCTGGGATTAGGTAAGGAAAAAACCCAGCGTAACAGCACTCAGAAATCAGTTGTAAATAATGGGATGACAAGTGTTAGGAAAATCCTGTTTTATTCAAAGAACAGACAAAAAAGAAGAAGAAAAAAACACAAGAGGAACTCAAATAAAATAGTTGTTGAAGCTCACTGAGCTGAAAAAGGTTGCAAACCATCTCTGAAGAAGTGACTCCACCTGTCCAGTCCGACACAGTGAGATTTCTCTTCATGTGAACAAGCAAGAGGATGTTTTATTTATTAGATCTTTTAATATAGAGATTAGATCAGAGTAAAATTAATCCATTTTCTATATTCCATATGGGGCTGGAATCTAGCTGCCATGGACCAAGACAGATACATTCTTAAACCATACATGCTCACACTCTATTTAAAATCATTAGATAACTGAATGTGCAGGTTATTGCACTGTAGGAGGAAGCTGGAGTACCTTGATGCATAGTGAGAGCATGCAAATTCCACACAAGAAGGTCCAATTAGATACTATATGTGACACATTCATAATAAATTAACAATTCTTTTTTTTTTTCATGGGACTGAATTAAAGCAGCTTAGTGAAAACATTGTAATGGTTTTGACTATTCACATGATTTTATCATAATCACTGATAATTGAAATTTGAAAACAGGAATTAAACTCAACAATGCTTTTTTAAATTTGATTTTATTTTTAGTTAAATTAGACATGCAAATGCAGAGCTATTCATTCATTGGTTGTGTTGTAAAAGATGCCACATTGCCTCGAAACAAACACACTTAAATAAAATAAAGCTACAGAAGGAAGGAAAACGAGCCAACAATATCTGCTTTAGCTGGACAGAGATGATAAAGCTGGATTTATACTCGCACGGTGTCTTGTGTGAGTCAGAACCATAGAGATAGGTCTTGCTGGGGATGCAGGGGAATGCTTGAGGGCTGCAGCCGGAGAGCACACACACACACACACAAACACACACACACAGACTTTAGCTTTTGAGCGGCCTTGTGGGTTAGCACACCAAATGATTATGCTGTGCTCTTTTCCAACATCTCAAAGTTGGAATTTTGTGCACTTGTAAGCCTTCTCTCCATTGGAAAAACTAAGTATTTATGCACACATCCATAGAATTTTATCATACAGGAAAAATAAATACGGTATATTTGTCAGGCCGCATGAGTTTTCACAGTACCTTAAATAAGCTTGTGCTAAATTAAAGTTAAATAAAAATACCACAGTTTTAGTAGCATTAGCCAGGATAATGTTTACACTTTAAATTATATATGTATATGGCTAATTTAAAATGTTTAATTTATTTAAAGTGCTGAATTTATCTTGGAGCCAGAGGAAAAAAACAACAAAAAATTCTAGAAACACATTATCCAATGGCTGAGTTTCACTAGAACACAAGTAAATGTTATAAAATATCGCATGTGAGTTAAACTCCCTCCCTGCCTTCATTCTAATTGTTCCTGCAACCAACACCTTCCACACCGTAAGCTGCTCTTCTTTTTTCCTGTAGCTGTAGCTTGTCCTGTCTGTGGGAGCTCACTGGTAGCCATGGCAACTCAAACATACCAGCAGTTTGTCTTGGGTTATTTGTTGTGTTTGGTTTCTTCATCCAGGAGCCTGGATGACAGCAGGGGAGAGCAGGTGAGAACACAGAGAGAAAGAAGAATCTAGTTGTAGTTGTTATATATCTATCACATGATACTGGAGCAATTTGCAGAGTATGTGTGGATAGGTTCACACACTTATGTCACAAAAGGTCAAAAGCGTTTCTGGATTCTATTTTGATCAAACCTGGAGGTTTAGTGTCACCTACAGAAAAGGGTTTAAAGTCAAGCTCAAAGACATCCAGCAGTCTTCGCTAATGGACGTGAAAGAGCAACAAATTTCTCAAATGCTTATGTAATCATAGTCATAATTATGACTGAGTCATACTCAGATTTACTTTGTCCACCTTTGTGCCATTTCATCGCGTTCTCAAATTAGCAAGCTTTTTTGAATTAAAGCTTCTACACTTACAGAAGCTACTGCAATCTCTTTGGCAAGATGAGGAGGATATGAAATCAGAGGAAAACATGCATGTTTATACATATTTTATTTTGGGCTAGATTATGTGCACCACCACCATGTTTTATAGATTTCAGAGCACTTTTATCCTTTGGGGCCTCAGCCAGTTTTATTATTGCCTGCATCTGCTGAAAACCAAATAATGGCGGGTGGTCACCTTTCATCATGGAATGATGGGAATGGGTTGTGTAAGACGAAACCGTACAATGCAGGCATGGATGTGACATCACTGCTTTTAAAATGAGCTTTCTGTCCCCTCGCTAGCAGTGACAAGAGCCATCTGGGTTGGTTGGAGAAGACTAGGTGATCAAAGGAGCAGCAATGTGCACGTGTGTGTGAGTTTAGACTCACTTTTACCTGCTATATTGAGTTTTCTGTTGCTCATTGAGAAGATCACTGTGTGGAAATGCTTTTAAAATCATACTTTTAACTTTAGGTGGCAATGTGTGCATGAGGACAATATCCAGGAACTCTTGTTTCTGGGTGAATGTTCAGCTCATCATAGTCAGTGATGGTTCACCTTAAAGCTATGACACCCTTCCATTGCCTTTCACTGGGCTTGTTCTATTTGTGCAATCCTTTAATCTTAAAGGAAAAAAAAGCATGTAAGACTGCACACACATGCAACCACAGACACACACCCACACATACACAGCTACCCACTACACCTACCCTGCCCACACTCTATTTCAGTCTGTACTTTACCGTTCCAGAGACCACAGGCCCCACCACATAGAGAGGACTGTGTTGGGCTCTCTAACCCCAGTCAGACCAGGGTAGTTTCTGCAGTGGGGTGGGGCAATGGTGGCTGGAAGGTGGGGTGAAGGTGGTGGTGGTTGTGGGGGTGTAGTGTTATCTCGCAGCTGTTTTGCAAAGGACGGTAAGGTCTCTCAGCATAAATTTCACTGATATCACCTCCATCAGAGGGCCATAAAGCTGATTTATTATAAATACAGCTCTCATGTGTTTACTGCACGCATTCTTGAGCCTGCAACATCTTTCAAAGTGAGCACTTGCAGGTGCTCTGGCTCAGTCACCATGGGGCAGACTGGAGGAAATCAAGAAAAAAAACATGAAAAAAAAAAAACTTAGAAAGAAAACAGCTAGACAGAGCATGGGGGTGGGGTGTGGGCTAAAGGAAGGGGGATCAAGGTTGTGAACTGTTACATTACAGCAGTAATATACAGTGTCAGAAGTGATAAGGATAATGTGCAAAAGTATTGAGATACTTTCAATCACCTTGCTTCAGCATATACTTTTGGACTAAGCTGTCTAGTGATAGACAAGTTGCAACTAATAATAAAAGAATGCATCACCAAGCTAACCTTAAAGAAAGGAAAGTTGCAGAAACAATACAAAGGCCTATCTATATTTTATATCCAGTCCATGGTGGTCCAAAGCACAAGCTAACCTACATTCAGGTGTTCCACCCATGAATCCTGATGACTTGATTATTTCTTTTCTTCAGACTCAGCAGGTTTTTTTTCTTTTACTTTTTTGACAAACAGGTTAATAAAGCACATCTAGTTGAAAATCTTATTTACATCTGGGATGAGAGAATGATCTGTATAAAGTTTTAAACCACGGTTAGTTCTTTAATACGAGCTTAATATATCTTTAAAAGTGTGGTGGTACTACTCAAATCTATAAAGATAATAATGTACTGGGAATACACTAAGCAGTTTCTGTGGTATGAATGCAAACATTAAGTATTACATTGAATAATCATATATTTATTATGATCTCGTGAATGCAGTAAAGCTGAGTAATAATTTCACTAAATAAGGGTTTACTTGCATAAGCACTAGGATCCATTCTTAACGCAACCGTTTCTGGACTTGGATGTATTTTTTTGTGTAGGAGCAATGCTTTCAGGGAGTGTGGGAAACTATGTTTTAGTGATGACATGGAGCTTGTTTAAGAAATAAAGACTTTTTTGTATTAGTGTTAACAAAACTAGCACTTATCATCTTACAACTCCTGTTTACTTTATACAATCTAATCCACTAACATTACAGGGTTTCTTTTCCTTAAACTCGTCATTTATTGTTTGATCACGAAGCAGTATGATGCAAAGATAACATCTTAAGGAAATAAAATGGAGTCCAGATGACCAAAAGGGAGTATCGTTCACCGCAGCTTGGTGGATTTGCTTTCTCTTGATCTCACCTCAGTTTCCAACAGTGACATGACAGACAAGACAAATCAGAGCACAGGAAGGCAAAGAAGGGGGTGGTTAAAATTTTGGCTCTGCTTTTGGAACCCAAAAGTAGATCAGCAGTAATTAAAAAGAGGATAGAGAGGGAGAGAAGAAATGTGAGTCATTCCAGAAATGTGAGGGAGCTGCTAGCTCTGTGGATACAACAGGAGATTGACTAAACCTAACACCAGGAACTAAGAACACACCACTGCACTAAATTGCATCATTGTGCCTGTCTGACCTCACACACAGTCTCATAGATTATCTCCTAAAAAACTAATCTCACAGAAAAATTATGCCAAAAGTGAAAGAAATGTAAAAGGTTTGGACATAATGAATGCTAAAGGGCTGAGTTAGTTGAAAGATCTGCAAAAGATGAGCAGTGGGAGCTCTGGAATTTTTTGGCATTTGAAGAACAGACAAGATTATGAAGAAATCTTTCACTTTGATGGAAGTCTTTTAGCAAACCTGTCAGGGATGAATGTGTTCTCCTGAGGCTTAAATAAGCCACTGCAACTGTTCACCTCTAACCAGTCTTGCTTCATCCCTCCTTTCTTTTATTTGTCAAGCACTTCAGAGTAAAAACAGAGCATGGTAAACAGTAACTTTAAGCTACCATTGTTTAAGAAGCACCTGCCATGCCATGTAGGGTGGTTAGGCTTGGTATTTACACACACGTACACAAAGCAGCACGTAAACAAATTCCCACAATCGTCCTACCACTAGTCCACAATCTGGCTTGTGTTTGCTTTCTGGCATTTTTTCGTGGGGTGGAAATATTTAGCCCTGATGAAACATGCATTTATCTAGTTTTTTTTTGTTTTTTTTGCCTCTTGAACCGCAGCCCCTAAAATCAAATAAACCAGGGAGCTCTATTCTTTTTTTTTTTTCCTCCATAAAACTTCATCAGGAGGAATGCTGGTAACCCGTGTCTACTCCTCCATCTTGTTTCCCTCATTACCAGCCATGTTGTTCCTATTACGCCTCAACATCCTCTGCTCTTATCAAGATAAATGCGCTGAGATACCATTTCATGTACTCCTGGTTTGCTCATTGTCTGCCCAAACATAAAGCACAGGTTCACTGCTCTAACCAATTTACTGCATGGTTTTAATGTGGAAGAGTCCCTTTTTTCTCTTTTCTTGTTCTTGTTCTTCTTTTTCTTCTTCTTCTTCTTCTTCTTCTTTCCCTGTCTTTCTGGGAAACTATTTATACTAAATTTCTCAGGTTTGCATATTAAGAAACATTAGAGAAACTGTTCAGGACTTTTTTAGCTTCTTTTTTTTCCGCCCACAATCTGCACATGATATTTCAACAAACAACAAAATTCTTGACCAAGGAATGATTCAATTATAAAATGAACTATTGTTCCCTCTTTGGACAATTAAAAATCTCATTGTGATAAAAAAAATGTCTGTCTGAGTTTTCTGAAATTATACAGTGTAAGTGGAATAAGGTGTTCGTGTCAGATTCCTATTCATGCACAAATATGTGTTACTATTATAACCAGTTTTGCTCCTATGCTCTTCTGTAACTTTCATTAGCCTCACTTGGTATTGTATGGCTTCAGGCTGGTCTTACTGATCACGTAAATAATATTTTAAGTTTACATGTTGTGTAAATTAATTGATTATATTTTGTAGTATGGTAGAATTGCTCATTTTCAACAAAGTCTAATCTTTCACCGAGGTGTGAGGTTATTTTGTCTTAACCCACTTTTTCATAGAGATATAATGTATAACGTGTTGTTAAAAAAGAAAATATTCCACAACACCCACTTATATATTAAGTAAAAGTGTATTTGTTTCATTCATGGATATGCAAAAGTGAATATCAATTATTCTTTTTTTCTACTTTTTTTTTAGGGGTGTTGTGAACTATTATCTGTTTAAGGACTTTATTATGAATTAACCCAGTCAGGACGACGTTTTTTCTTTCTTCTTTTTTTTTTTAAAGAAGAAACATTTCTTTACTGGCAATAGATTAGAAAGCGGTACTTTTAATTCAGATAACTATATTATGTCTTAATCTAATATTTTAGATGACTTTGTTAAGGTAATAAATGATTACAAAAATGCACAACTGTATTTGTATTATCCTTATCAGTGTAAATTAAACACTTGGCGTACAATGAGTTGTGTTATGATGCTTTCTTTGTGGGAGCATCACCGTCTGCATCTGTTGCTCACACACAGACAACCTCCACATCTTTTATCTTCTCTTGTAAATTACGCATGATGCTAAATGATTTTGTAAATAAAATTAAATAAAAAAGAACAGCAAAAAGATTTATTTGAGTTCTGTAATATGAATTGTGTTTGTGTGTGATTTTTTTTTTTTTTTTTGTTAAATAATGTTAACATCAAATAAATTCTATTGTGTGTGTGTGGATAATTGAATTTAAACACATTAAGAGTGTTAAGCAGGATTAATCTGTAAGTATGTGGGAGTTTAAATGAGATTTTCTTTACGCTGTGACTTAACCTACAACAAGGTCCTGCTAAAACTCAGTATTTTCTCAATATTCACCCATTTTACACAGAATGTGAAGAGAGAAGAGGAGCAACACGTTGATACTGAGAATGGTGCGAGGAAGAAAAAGTGTGAGGGAGAACGAACACAATTAGCCAGTGTGTGAACAAGCTCTTGTTTATTGACTTTCAGGGGGAAACTTTATTAACCTGCCTAGCCTTGAATGGGAGACACCTGCTGTTGGCACTTAGACTGTCATTTCTGCTATGGAGAGCAGCAGGGAGGGTCCCCACCATGCCCAGCACTACCCGCTGTTCCATTGTCCAGCGCCCCATCATCCAGCAATTGAGTGCTACAACGTTTACTATGAGACGGCCCTTGTTGGGTATCGTCACTAAGCTGACAGACCTTTTTCCCCTCACTTGTCAGCAATCAAATTAAGGTGGACAAACCCACCGACTCTGGTTTTGTTCCTTTTGTCTGTCAGTAAAAATAGACGCTGCCCATGATTGACTTTTTTGTTAAGGTTGCCATTGGTGAAGTGGGTGATAGCAATGGAATTAAATTCACCAAAATGTGAACACAAAACAACCAGTTTGGATAGATGAATAGCCTAAATGAGAGACACCAAGAGACTGTAGGCCTTAAGTGAGCTAATATGGACACAGTAGATAAGACAGATTTCTCACACTTCCCTGTCAGTAAAGAATTCAGCTCATTTACTTTTACAGATGCTCTTAAAACCACACGGAGATGTAAAAAAATAAAATAAATAAATATAAAGAATGGGATTTGAGAATATGTCAACTTTTACTGATTTTCTCTGGTAAAATATTACTTTTTTCCCAAACCACTTTGGAAAGATTTTTAAACTAACAACTATCTCCCCCTCATCTGATGTCAAATGTCTAATACCTGCAATGACCTTTCAGAGGGGTAATGCAACAAACCATTTTGCACGAAATAAATATTAACTAGAAGCACTCCGAGAGTGCTGACCTCTGCCAAGCCATTGTAATTTTTCTTTTAATTTATTACCAATATTTGTGGGCATTATTTGTGAGTTAGAAGCTATAATGGCAAAATCTCCCCATAGTAAAAATTCCTTGTAAAAAATCATGGATCGAGACCATGATCTGGATCTCTCCCAAAATTGAATTACTTGTTCTTTATTCCATTTTTTAAATTTCCTGAAAAATGTATCATCTATATTGCTAACTCAAACCGCAGAAAACATCACAAAAATATCAACTACTTGAACATAAAACAGCTGACAGCTGAGAACACCTGTCTATTTATGCAGTGGAGCCGAAGGTAAAAGACTGTAAGGGTGACCATTTCTTCCTTATTACACAAACTATTTGATATCTGAACACATGGCATTTAGAGACTATTTTTACAAAGAATGATTTAGCTTTTTTCAGTACTATTTAATATAATTAAATTCAAAACATTTTCATAGCATTTTTAAGATTTCTTAACACAGAATTTTACTTCCTTATAAATAGGAACAATGAGAAGGGAAATTTACTGTAGCTGTGGCATTGTATAGCTCCTCCACTAGATCAATTTCAGAAGAAAACAGGAATAACAGCATTTTTGTTATTTTTCATACCACAAGGAAAACATTTGCTTGTTCTTGTTTCACTTCATATTCAAGTCTGGCACACAATTGCCAGTAAAATACAAACTGTTCTATTTAACATCTCTCTATAGTGTCTTGTCAAAGACTCTCAAACATTTCTGATCATAAATCTTGAACAAAACAACTGGACTACAGGTGCTAAATAAACTTCGAGCTTGTGGACATATGTCTACGTTATGGCTGAAAAACCTTTTCAATATATCCATTTTCATCTTGCTGGTTGGTATTCTTACTTGTGTCAGTGGTGCAAGCACCTATCATCACAAGGTGAATCCTCAAGTCTGTTGTGCTGTATTAATATATCACTGCCCAACAGACTTTTGTTCAATATTTCTTCATTCTTATCAAATCCAAATTATTTTAAGACGTCAATTATGCAATGTAATCTGTGTCTCAAACAGTGGTTGACTTAGTTCAACAAGTGTGTGGACTCCACTCTCTTGACACACCACTAGTGAAGTGACAATGGGGATTCTCCAAATGCAAGGACCTTAAACAACTAATTCACGACACTGAATTTACTTAAGGGATCAGCATCCCAATTACATCTTGCATACCAAATACATCTCACTATTGCATCCTGTAAAGGTTCATTTACATTTTAATGTTCTGGTTCCTGTTAGTTATTCCTTACATCCCTAGATAATGTTCAGCTAATCATCCTGAGTGTTTAATCTGAAAATATTTTCGCTTTGGTTTTCTCCTTGTAACATGTTTCTTCTGGACATTTGTTTAATACATAACTATTTTAAGCTTGTAAATTTCTTGATCTCAACTAAAACAAGAGAACAGAATCTGGGGTGTATAATGAAAGAATATTCTTTATCATCTACTCAATCAACTTAACGACATTGTATGCTCAATGATAATTATATATTCAAGATATCCACTATTATAAAAAATATAGTAAATAGACACTTTTGAGATCTTGCCCCAGTAAAGGAAACTGTCACAGAGGAGATGAGAGGATGGATGAGTCCTTTAACTGAGTGATACTTCCTCTAAAGTGCATAGTGTCAATGGCTGACTTTCAGCAGAATAGATAAAACCCAGCTACTCTGGCTTTTATCGTCTTTCCTAGGCTCAGGGAGCACTGATACCACCCACTACAAGGACAGCAGTGAAGGCGAGCCGGGAGGCTTCAGCATGTCTGAAGCAAAAAGGACTTTCTGTGTGTATACTTGTATGAGTCCATGTGCTAATGTGGGTTCACCAAAACAGGGGGGAGAATGGGGAAGGGGCAAAAACGGCGACAAAACGGGAGTGTGCTTAGCTGTCTAAAGTCTCTTTGTGTAAGCGTGTATTTATTTATTTGTTCTCATTCAGGAAATTAGGTAACTAGAAACCAAGCACAGTTTACAAGTGAACATCTACAAATATACAGGCTCCGTGCATCCAACTTTAACCTTACTGGGGTCAACATGCACTCAGTAGACCCCTCAGGCAAACATTATGTTGATGACCACAACTCAACAAAAATAATGTAGCAAAGTCAGCCACTGGCTTGTCCTTCCGTCCTCCTGATGCCCAACAAACTATTCATTTATTTATACACTGTCAGAAACTATTTGATAGCAGGCACTGAGTTTCCTGCTTTTGCTTCATTGTTTGCAACTTTTATTCTTATTCCTGTAAGACTGGCCCTCAGTTCTAAGCAAGCATGAGAGCTGAGGTGATTAGCTGTAGCAAATTCCCAAAGAGTACCATTCAAATATCAGTTGCAGGTTCAATAGGTTCTGACTCCTTACTCGTCATATATGGACACTTGATCAGGCTCCCTCTGCGTCACGCTACAGGTACCTGCTTTTCGTCATTAATTGACAAGCAGGGTGCTCCTACTGTACGAAATAGAGCTCCCAAAACGTAGGTTTTTGACAACAGTGGAATGTGGAGGAGCTGCCTGTTCCCGTATTTTGGAATTGCAAATAAAATGTGCTACAATTCTTTCACAGCTGATGCATTTGTCCCTATTTTTGTCACTTTTTGTTCACTGGATATCAGCTTTAACATATTTTGTCCTGTTTCTGTGAACAACCGGATCTCACAGAGATATGTGACATAACCACGAGATTTCAACACTTATTTATGTGTTTTCAGCACGTAATTGTTCAAAAATACATGCTGGGACCACAGACATCAGGGCAATGTTAAGTGAATGGTGAAGCTTTGTTGTGATGTCAGCAGGATGTTTAATGTTTCTGGAACAAAAAAAAGTCATAAGTTACCTTATTCTAATCCATAAAAAATTCTTTAAAAGTTCAAGTTTAAAGTTAAAGTACCTAAACTACTTTAGTTTTAAGTACTTTAGTTTTAATACTCTTATCATAATTTGACTAAATGTGCTGTGGTTTAGCTGCTATCACAAATTAGATGTATGATTTCTTACTAAAATTAATGCACGTATAATGAAACATGCGGTATCCTACAAAATCCTGAGCCCATCAGGGCAATGATAAATCAAAGGTGGTGTCTGTGGTGTTGTCTGCAGGACCTTTCTGGTTTCAAAGCAACAACAAAAAAGGCATAAAATGCAGAAAAAAATGTTTTTAATTTCTTTTTCATTATGTCACTGATTTAACTATGTTACACTATGACACCTTTGCTCTCTCTAAACATTAAATGTTTTATGTGTAGGTGTGTTTTTTTACATGTTGGCAGGTCAGCCCAGCCTACTGTCAGAAATACCAAACTGAAAGCAAGTCAACACATGACAAAGAACGCATTTTGTTTTAGCTTTGCTGCAAAGCTTCATTCGTTTCAGCTTAATTGGCTGTTTTATGATTTAATTTAAATAAAACGCATGCATCATAAATGTGTGAGTGTATCACAGAAAGTGTTAATTAACTGTGGAATGATGACAACTCTGTTGCCTAAAACAACCTTTATAAATAGCAGAAATGGTGAGAATAAAAGCTATTTCTAAGCAACATGGTGTGACAACAAAAAGGGTTGACAGTGCACTACATCCTACAGGCTTTCTTATCATTTCTGACAAATACAAGTTACTGTGATAACTAAGCAAGTTTATTGTTTTTTATTTGACAAGAGACACCAACACCACACAGCAGGACTGAGAGTGAGTTACCAGGTGCCTTCCAGGCAAAATTTATCATCCTTGTCTCTTTCCATTGCTTTTAAGCATCAGAGTTAGACATTACAGTCAGTAAGGATGCTTCTAAGGTCATCTGTATTCACTCTTACAGCCCTGAGTGCAGTGCCCTTTTTTAAAATTAGCATATTGCCTATTAGCATAACCTTTAAATTGTATTCAAAAGCCAAATGTTAGCAGGTGTTTTCTGATCAATGTAAAGAAAATGATTTAGTGACCAGCTTACTCACAAAAGGGAACTACTGTTAATATAAACACAACAGAAGCTGTTTAAACAATATTGTTCATTGTTTTCTGACTTGCTTAATGTTAAAAATTACATACATCTCTAAACCAGAGGCCAAGAGAGACGGATTGATGTCTGTATAAATATAAATGCATTGTCTCACTTCCACAGGCATTTATTTTGTGATTCCCAAAAACTCCATTCCACCCTTTGTCTGCTGCTTGTTGGCCAGACTATGCAAACCAGCCCTCTCAAGAGAAGGGCCAGAAAAGCTAGTGTGGTGATAGACCTTTATAAATAGACATAACTAAGAGATACTGGCACTCTTCTTCCTCCCTTTCTCACTTTAGCTTCCTCTCTGTATTGAGTTGTTCTATCTGTTCCATCATGTATTTGAGCACTGTTGAAGCCACTTTTGTGCGCCTTTCAAGAGAAACTCCTTTGAGAGGCAGCTCCTCAGGGACTGAGGACAGGCAGTCGGCCAGCTTCCAGAGTAAACATATAATCATCCCTCGGACAGCTATAATTATATCTGGGACATGAAGGAACAGAAGCGAGCAAGAACCAAGAAGATACACAGTAGCAGAGGTAAAGCAGAAAGCTGTGCTCTTAATATTTGTTTTCTGTAGTGAAAAAAAACCAGTCTGCATTCAGGCAAACTGAGAAAAGAAGGAGAAGTAAGTCGATTTACAACCAGTTGTGCCGATTCCAAGGCAGAAGCAGCTTTGTTCCAGTGTGCAATAGACGGAGTGTCACAGCCGTTGCTATGCTCACAAAGACACAGAGGCACACACCTTGTTGCACATATCCACCCAGTGGGTGGTTTTCGGGGGACAGTTTGGAGAGCTCCCCTTAGGCCTATTTTTTTTATCCACCATCTCCCAACAAAGTAACTTACATGTGATTAACTAACCCGCAGTTTTGTGGCCAACTACAACTCTAACAAGACAAAATCCAGTGTGTTCCTTTTCTTTTAGTTAAAAAAAATGAATATGTCGTTACTGGGCAGCAAAAATTAGTCTGGCCTGTGAATACCTGTTTTCCTTTGTATCACCTGACTATTGAAAACCAGCCCAGCCTTCCTCTTTTATGTGAAAGTTCCCCTCTAATTTTCCTTGTCTGTAATGCCTTCGAGCCAGGTTAGATGGGGGTGGGAAAGAGTGACATCACACCATTTAGGCAAATTCCATGTCAAAGAAAAAAAAGGAGCAGCTTAAGCTATTCTCTATGAAGCAGTGGAAATACTATAAAGGTATAGGAAGTGATTAGCTGATAATTAAGCAGCCTAAAGAAACATCAACCATTCTCATACATCATTACTACCTACCAAAGCAGCACACATGTACAAACAAACACAGTGAGCACAGCAAGGCTGTCTCTAGGGCCGCAGGTTGAGGCATCAGGAGCAGCAGGGACCGAGGAGGGAGGGCTGAGGGAGCAGGCTGCAGCTGGGGTCAGGAGAAGGCACGTTAATCACCGCTATCCTGTCAACAACAAAGAGTGGGCCTCACCCAAATGCTCTGCTCGGTAGCCATAATAACACCACGTAAGTCAAGCAGAGGTGTCACTAGAGAACTGAGAAGAAGGAAGCGAAGACATGGTGTGATGACACAATTACAGGAGTTAAACAAGAGAGGGAAGCAGAAGAGAGTAAAACAGGACAAATAATAAAAAAAATTAAACGCTCAAGTAATTTCTTTTCTTGCCTAGCTATCATTTAATTACAACCACAGGGTATTTTTTTTTGGAGAGGGATCCCACACACCCGCTCAGCCCCCAATGAAAATGCTATAAATCACCATCATTGGCTTGTACATGACATGACTTATTGCATGTATGCCCCACCCATCCCCGCAATCACAGCCACTGTTTTCATCGGCACCAAACATCCTGGAACTGAATGTCAGACACTGAACTTGGATAACATTCTGTCAATTTCTTTACCCTAATTTTTCTTTACCTCTTTTCTCATGATTTGAAGTCAGTCTTCATGTTGAATAGGTTTCCTTCATTTTTTTTAATTTTCTCCCTGTTAATGTGTTGTTTCCAGCTTCACTAATTGAAACACAAGCTTTTCCAGCAGTGACCAGACTGCGACCTCACATCGGGTCACATTACTGAGCAATGGACATGTTTGGATGTTTTACTGCAAAAGAAAACATCATTAGGATCTGAGAGTGTATTTCACTTGTCCCTCATGTCTGCAACTGAGAGGTAATGGCCACCCAGCCTCGCCCCCATCCCTCCTGCAAAGACTGTGGCCTTAGACCTGACCTTCAACCTACTGACCCTGCATAGTACACACACAAAAACACACAAACTGCAGATTTCCACATTCAACTTTAAGGAAAGGATCACTATTCATACAAGCTTGAACCGTTTCAAAGTGGTCATTTTTTCACTCTTCCATCTGGATTGTCTCTTCTCCAGCAGTTGTCTGATCTGACACAGGCTGATAATAGGGTCGGGCTCAAGTGAAACCAGAAACAATTTGTTTTGGTCTGAGCTATCATTCCATTTCCCATAAGCCATGCCTCTCCCTTCTCTCCTCTCAGCCCTTCTTTGTATCTTTTGCCAAGAATTAAAAGGCAGGACTTTAGACACAGTTACAAAAAGCAGCTGCTGAGTAACTTTCCTCTCAGAAACATACTAAAGGCCATTCCAGATTTACATATCTTATTCTAAATCACTAACTGCATGCCTTTTAGATAGCCCCAAGGCCCTCTGCTTGCTTAAATGAAGCAGCAGTTCAGAGCCCACCTCTGGAATAAATAAAGGAGGAAGTGGGGAGGCCACACTCACCCTAAGGCAGGAAGTGACATACACATGACGCTGGACAGCAGTTGTTTTGAATCTTGTAAGACAAAAAGACAGTTCTTAAGAGCAATGGTAAAGTGGAGCGGAGAGGACAAGGAAAAGAAAAAAAGGTAATTTGATTAAAGTGCTTGCCTACAGCAGCATTTCCAATTCTCGACATGACCATCCAAAAGCTGCAGATGTGAACACAGCATGTTATTTGACCTTTGGGGTAAGCATCTGCTCAAGGGTAAGCTTTCAACCTCATTCATGCAGTCTGACATGAAAGTGATTAATATACTTTTAATCACCAAAAGTAACACATGAAATGAATCTTAATTATCAGTTTAAGATTTAAAATAATGCTGCTGTCTTGCAAGAACCCACAAGTAAAGCCGTACAAAGTTTGATGCAAATGAAGTCTTCAAGAGCTTGGAAACTATTTTCAGGATGTATAAATTTATACACTCAATTAGTCTGTGGCTAAAACAACCAAACTATGTCCCTCCAACTAACACTATTTTCTTTTTTTCTCCTTTTTTATAGGTACATCAGTTATTTTCATTCTGTCTGTGGTACCACCAAGTCCACCTAAAACATTGGTGCAGTTTTGCTGGCCCAATCTGACAAAGAAGATGCTTCAGTGCCTTGGGAAACATGCCTTTGGGGAGAAGGAAGACCCTTGAAAAGGGGGGTGAAGCAGCTGGTGGATCCGAAGCCTGGGGCTCATATAAAACCCATAGCCAGTTAGGCCATGAGGAAGGAAGGAGGCAGTTAAAAGACTCTAAATGCCATGAATCCTGAGCTCAATCGCATATTTTTTCATGCTGTGGAAGATGCAAGGGTGATGGATCACATAGAAAAGATTTTTTTTAAAAAGTGAAAATGGAGTAACAGTTGACGGTTAATGTGACTCCACTCTGGACTAGGGAATAGGTTTTGGGCTATTAAATCATCCTGCAGAGCATTGTGGGACATGGGCGCCATATTTGAAGACATGGGCTGAAACATTGATCATTTAAGAAAGAAGAAAAACATCAATTAAAACCAATTAAATGAATTGAGAAGATCATAAGAGCTCTGTTCCATACAGTAAAACTGAACCATTAGACGAAGAAACATTATCTGGACAAATCCAATCATTAGGCAGAATTGGTCTATACAACCATGTAGAATGGTCCCAAAAATCTTGGATGTGTGTAGCTTAGTAAGGCACTTACAGCCAAGTGAGCCTTGATTTTGTATCACATGTAAGAAGGTAAATTTAGACACAGAACTGGAAATGCCTCTTGTCACATTTGTAATTTTGTTATGCCCACTGTCCTGCAATCCCAGTCCCCTTTAAAAGGTTTATATAGTTCCTGTCAGTCAGTCTGAAAGAACTGCAATTCTAATATTTTAAGGAAATAATCCCTGTATTTGTTCCATAGTCAATGTTGTGTATAATATATTTCTACAGGGACTTTTTTTTTCTTGTTTGCTTCAGAAAAGCAGGTAAATGCATTTTAAATACGACTACAGCCATCAGAAGCTGACAGATGACTGTCACTGGTGATTTTATTGCCTTTTTGTAAACATTGAATTCAATAGTTTGCATTGAATTGATGCAACGTTTTAATACTATAGTACTAATATACTGTAAACGTTGTTTCTTTTTATTTAGAAAAAACACATTTTAAACCTAATGCATTTCCATAAATACTTATGATAATTAACTTCCTTACTTTCCAAACAAATTATTTTACGTTACTCAAAATATTAATGTACAGAGATTCAAAGCATCACATTATTTTAGATTTGTTTTCCAATAAATTAATTCAATGGTAACTAGTACAGTAAATTCTAATGATTGGCTTAACAATAACAGTGGGACACATATTAGTCAGTGCGCAACATACACAAACAATTTCCTGCTTAGACTTGTGTATTTGGTGCATACAACTCCAGAGAACTTTTTTTGTTAACATCACAATTTAGATAATATATATTTTACATGTACTGTGTTAATGCTCACATACACATTTACATGGACTTGTTTTTATCTTGACAAAAAAAAACAAAAAAAAACATGCACAAAAGTGTAAAGACAACAGATCACACTATGGTACTACTAGAAAACTTAACTACAAGTAAAGTTGCCACACAAAAAAAAAGAACACAGAATGCAAACTAAAGTCATCAATCACTCAACCTTCATACAATTAATGCTAACTAAATACTGTAAAAAAAAATTGCTTGAACAAACAAACACATAAGCATACTCCTTGAAATGTTGTTGAATCAGCGCAACAGGGAGATAACGGAGATGTGAGCACTGAGTTTTTGTTTTCAGGCTGAAAAACTAAAAAAAAAAAAACAACAATAATAATAATAGTTGAAAAATATATCTGAAAGAAGTTCTCTGCAAACCAGTTGTCACTAGACTTGTTAGTGTTAGGGTATAAGATAATGCTGGTGTGTCTGCAAGTCCCACGATGCTTTGTGGTGTGACATCACATTCCCAAACTATAGATCTGACTGGACCACCGCTGAGAAAAAAGGGCAGACTATCAAGACAGACAACTTCCTACAACTACTGGAGTCTGATTATCCCCTGAAGGCCCAGTGAGAGGCCTGTAAAAGCCTCCTCATTAAGACCGGACTGTTTATAGATGGTTTAATGAGTCTAGGCCACTAAAAGAATAGAGGGAATGAGGGACTGATAAAGAGAGTGTCCACTTACTACTTAGGGGTTCCTGTCTCTGCACCTCCCTGCCCTCAGAGGTCTGGTTGAAAAGTCATAACATTCACAACCATAGGCAAAAGTCAGATAGGAAAACCAAACCAAACTGTCCATTTTTTCTTTTACATAGTCCCTTAAAGTTGTTAAACACTATCTGGATTGTGGACTCAGGCCATAAGCGCTTACACCTGACTCCAATGCTTTCTTTTACCTAGAATATGTGATGGACTGGTGACCTGTCCAGGGTGTACCCTGCCTCTCACCTGATACAATGCTGGGATGGGCTCCAGCTTACCTGTTATGGATTAAGCGGTACAGACAATGAATGAATGAATGTTGGAAAGCACTCAAACTTCACCCTGACCTTCAATGTAAGCATGGATTTGGCCAGTAGAAGTAGTAAACAACAAAGTCATGGGTAACTGTTGAGGATTGCTTCCTCAGCTGTGCAAAAATCCTGATGTTTTTCACTTGCTTGAAGACATCGTATGTTAATTTCAATTAGTGATTCTCTGAAGAATCTGCACAAAGACTCACACTTTTTTTTATCTCTGAGGCAAAGACTAAACTCCAACTGAGTAATTGAACAGGATCTGAGCATCTGATAAGTTCTACATTACAAACAGAGCGATAAGCTCCTATAGGTCATTCATCATACTACTCCCCCTCAAGCTTCATGCATCCTGGTGACCGCCCTCCATGACTGATAACCCACACTGATCCTATCTGTCCCATTGAAAACAACAAATGCTACGTTTTAACACCAGCTCTTTTTAAAGTTATATCCAGTCATGCATGTGCGCAAGCTTGCATACCCACCTGTGCCAAGTTAGCTCAAGAATTGACAAAATACATTGGCTCACAATCCACATGCTGCCATAACCTTTATTAGAGACAAGTTATCCTTAAAGAATTATTTCTTTCACAAGCTACTTGCAATAAGAGCAGATAAGTATGTCTCTGCCTTTTGGCTTGCTTGGCAACACAGTGGGTGTTAGTCTCTTCCTTGAAAATACAGATCTGTTTGTTCTGTCAGAGGAGGGTTTTGGGGTGGTTTCAGTGCGCCCCTTTGTGCCCCAGCAGAGAAAAAGAAAGTGAAAGCAAATGTAATTGTCTGAAGAAGAGGCAGAGTGGAGTTTAGGATTAATGCAGGTCTTGCCGGCAGAGGTCCGTCAGGTAGGGATTAGGCTCCACAATAACACAGGGTGATTAGACTCTTACACAATTTAATTAGATAGTTCCTCTCCTGTAGATCTCTCTAGCATATGAATCCAGGTTGAAGTATAATGCTGTGACACCCAAGTGTGACAGGGGTATCATAAAGGGAATCGATCAAAGAATTGCTGAACCCGAGGGAACTTTTTTTTTTCCTTTAACAAAACTGGGAAGCACCTTGGAGCATGAAATGTGGCTCCAATTGTTTCTCTGTGTGTGTATCCACCCAAAGCACTGGAGAAGGGTTATTGGCAGGCGGGAGGAGGGGAGTTTCGGGAGGGGATGCTGAGCTGAGAATGCCAGGAATGTCCAGCCCTGTTTACAGCCCGGGCCGGTTCACACCTGCAGGTCAGGGTGCTATCACCAGCCCCAGCCCCTCCTCTCCCTTCTGCTCAGCCCTCCCTCCTTCCCTTCATTACAAGGGGGTCAAGCTCAGAGGTGACCTAATTAGAAGCTCATTACATCACAGACAATCTCCATTAGCATGCCAAGCTGGCCTGTTAATCCATTAGCACCATAGAGGCCCCCACTGCAGCCTTTACATTCCTGCCCCTGTGGCCCTCAGTTAGGGCCCCTGCCACACATACTCCAATGCCTATTATGATGGGAGACATTGAGATAATGTAAACGCTTTTTAACAGATGAACATAATGGCAAAAAATTTTAAAATTGTGCTAACCACAGCATTATCTGTAACAATGTCATTTTGATATGACCTATTAAAAAAAACTCCAGATTCAATCTTTCATAAATAAACATGCTGAGTTTTTTTTTGGGGGGGGGGTTGTTTTTTTTTTAACCCTACACAATCCGATATGCATAAAAATTGAGATGAGAAAATAAGAATTGGTTATGCAGCAACTTTAATCGTCTCACAATTGATTTATTTTGCATTTGTGGTGGGATTCACACAACTTGAATGATAATTATAAAGTGTTCAAGCTGAAAGGGACAAGCAGAAAAGGGAGGAAGTGTCAGTTACCTTTGCAATGTTGTGTGACTGTGGTCTTTGAAAAGGGCTACATTTGAGTGTTTAGCTGTAAATACACACAAAAAGAATATTAGTTTTAGTGTGTCTTTCTGCTTTGGTCGAAGAGCATATTAAACACCAACCTCACGATTGTGACCATTAGAGACAATGAAAAAGAAAGAAAAAAAAACAGAAAAAACACAAAGTCATATATCAGTGAGCTGTTTTTGGCACTGATGTTACAAAGTTACAACCCTCTCAATTTTTATGTATTTGCCCTTGCTCTGGTTGTCATAACTGCTGGCTTCAAAATTAAAGTTTTTAAAAGTAAAAGATTACAGATCCTCCCCCAGTAACGTGCTAAGATGTAGACAAACATGTGTCAACAAATTTCCCTGCTTCATTTTTCCACTATTTCCCCCCATAAATGAGCTTCTCTTACTTTGCCATTGTTGGAAAAGGCCTCTAAAGTGCTGGGTGCAGCTGTGGGGTTGTGGCCCTGTGCTGAGGACTGAAAGAATAAGTATCTATCTCCTCACTGGGGACCTGAGAGACACTGAGCCCCACTACCTTCCCTTTGAAACCTCTCTCCTCACCACACAACGTTCAGAGCTTTGTAAGTGACTCCATTGTCGGGGGCAGATTGAGAGGAAAAAGACGACTAGCCCTAGGGATAGAAGAGCAAGGTGAAACAAAAAGGTCTGACTCTGTGGTCTGAAGAGGGCAGGAATGGATCAAAGAACTGGGTGCTGACCTGCGGCCTTTGTCCGTCAGACAGCCCTGGCTTCATTTAACCTCTCTCTGGAGGTCGGTAAAGCCCATTGGGATATCGAGCTACACAGAAGCCATGCCCTATGGGGACAACTCAGTGCCTCCTCTGCAACCCCTCAACCTGGGACAATATCGCAGGTGAAAGTGGATGGGAGGAGCTGGTCTGTGCATCGCCCCAACCTGTCAGGGATCCACCACAAAAGGAGCTGAGCCCTCTCTCTGGATGCCCGGCGGCCAAGTCTTACCTTACTATATGGCATTCACATGGTCTCACTTCCTCCCTGCCCTCGCCCCACTGGGAGAGCAGCAGCATGGAGGGAATCAGAACAGAGAGAAGCTCTCAGTCGCTCACCTGGGGATGGTAAACCTCAGCTATGTGGCAAACAAAGGTGAACTTAGTGAATCTCTGCTGTATTGTTGAGTTGTGGAAACTTAAATCTTCTAGCCTTAATGAACTGTTGAATAGGGAGGATTTTCTATGGTTCAAGGGGCCATATGGGACTTTTGAAACCTGTCCATCATGCATTCTGTAGAAGCAGGCGTTGCATAAACAATCCTAGCCTCTATTCTAAAATAAATGTAATGAAATTTCCACTCACGCTAAAAATACAGGTAACAACAACACTAAGCAAGTCACTTAACAAACAACTTAAAAATGCAAGATGCTGTTTTCAGATTAAGACCCCACTCTTTTACCTGCTAGTCATGAAGCTCAAGTGCCAAATATGTTGCTTTGTGCGACATGCTAAAGTTATTTTACAGCAATTTATAAGATTACAAGGTTGCTCCGGCCTAAGAATGGAACCAGAGGTCAAAGTGTGGAGCAGTTGAAGAGGGAGAAGGCAGCTGAGGATGGGAGTTTAATGGAGGCAGGAGTACCTGTACTGAAATGGGAATGGGGGGTCTAACTATGTTGGGAACGAAAGCGGCCAAATTGTCCTGCTTTCATTAGTGCGCTGAGTGAAGCCTCTGCTGAGGCCTCGATTCCCAAGACTCTCAGATAACAAGTGGCTTCCCACACTGAGGCTTTCTGTTTTCTGTTTCCTCTCCAATAAAACCAGCCACAGACGGGGAGAGAGGGAGAGACGTGAAGCAAGAGTGACAGACGGGTGGGGAAAGGGGAGAGGGGACCCCCGTGGTCTGCTGTTATCTGTCTGACTCCGTCATTTGGATGCGGGGCAGTTTGGTTTATTTTCCCTAAGCCCAATGAATGGCTGCCGACAAGGCATTTCTGATGGCCATGATAAGATATCCCACCCCCTGTGTCCTACCTCTACACCCCGGACCAGGCCTCTAGCTCCATTCTTTTAAGTAACCAGGTTAACCGTCCCTACGAGATCTGTTACTGAAAGACAAAGTAAGGTGGTCTTGTGATGAAAAGCACAAATGTGGTGGACTGAGTGAAAGCGGAAGGCAACGAGTGGAGGTCACGAATATGACCTCCCATGCACAGTAATGCACACACTAAGACAAAAACATTCCATAGGCAACACCAGTCATCCTGTTAGTGATAGGCTCTAGATAGCACCAACAGAGCACTCTGCTCCATGCAGCTGGCTGCTATATGCAGAGAATGTTATGTTTGTCTGAGGCACAGCCACGGTCATATGGAAGCAGACATTTTTGATGAACAGAGTTCAGTGCTGTTGACTGTTGAACCAGCTGCCAGCTGCTACAATAATCAATGTTTATTCCCCGCAACAGCATCAAACAATAACATTTTATCATGTTAACTGTTGTACAGTTAAAGAGAACATCCAATGAGATTGGTAAGAATTGTCAAAAATAGCCTGCTACCACTGTAGTGTTTGTAGTAGCATCATGATAGAGAAGATCCCAAGCTCTTCATCATAAGACCTATTTCCACCACCACCACCCCCCCCACCCCCTTCATGACATACCCCAACCACAACAGCGTTATGTATAATTTTTGTTAAAAAAAACAACAAAAAAACAAGACATGAGATGAGATTACTACAGAAATGTCAGAATCAACATATGTGTTATTGTGTCTGAGTAAATTCACCTGGAATACAGTAGAAAATTAAACGGTTATCTGCTTCTAAAAGAAAACCACATTATTATCAGTGAAAACTGAGGATAGCAGCCCAATTCATCTGGGGATTATTAGAGTAATGTCTGATGAGCAGCCCGAGCAGTTTTACTGATGCTTTAATAATACGGGTGTTATGAAGGTAAATATCTCGGAGAATCGGCCAATGTTGATTATCGATACCTCTATCAATCGTCAGTGTCAGGAGAATCGAGTGGTAGCTCCCAAATTAACCTCAGAAACACCACGAGGATCCAGAAAGACGTGATCTTCAAGCTTGTATATCAAGTGGACATTTCACTTTAAAACCCCTTTCATCTTCATGGAAAATACTGGAACCTTCATGATTAAACCTAGGTAGTCACAGGAGAACACATAAGTAGAGTTTTTTAGATGTGGAATAAAACTTTTGACCACAAAACAGCAAAGGTAAGACATATTTAATGATTTTTATTTCTTTTCTTTATTTTTGCACAAAGAGTTATTGTCTGTGATTAGACAGACATCTTTCTGTGATTTGCTTGAAATGAAGAAGTTAACAGAAGCTCTAAAGTGTACATTGCTATTCTGATGTTTTTGTTACATGCCCATATAATTACTTGGGGATTACATTGTGTTTTATTTGAATGCCAACACTTGGTAGAGTCTCTTAGCTGAGTTTCACTCTGTGATTTTGGTATGGTATATGTTAGGACTGGTGTTTCCTTGTGTGTGCAAAGATCTTCTGTACTTCACAGTAAGGGGCTCTCTTGATAAAAAGGATTGTCACAAGGTAGAGCAATAGAATAGTTTTTCAACTTTTCTTTGCAAGTTGAATCCTCTTAAACTGGATATATTTTATGATACATTAAATTTTTAAACTGCAGAAAAAACAGCATAATGCTGGTATTGTAGTTTTCAACTACTGATTCCTCATTAAATGTAATTTACAATTCTATCTATTGAATTTTTAGAGATAATTTTAGTTTTTGTATAATATAATGTTAATTTGCATAATTTTATTATTTGTAGATAAATAATTTTTCTGCATTTTGCTTTAGATTTTTGCTTACTCTCTTGAATTTATATTCTTTCAAATTTAATTGTTTATGAAACGTCTCATTATTAAGTATGTTATCTACCACATGATGTTAAACTTTTGTTAGACTACTTTCTGTAGTCTCTACAGAAGGCTTACCACATGATAAAGGTGTTACGAGGAAGCAAGTAGAGAAGGCAGAGATAAAAATCCAGCAGCTGTAGCCTTATTACTTCCTGTAATGTACCTTATCATCTCTACCAAATGCTATGACAAGAATGCATTCAAATATACACACAAATGTATCTGTTTTAAATCAGTTTAAGTGGAAAAGCTCACATAGTAATAAACTGCATGCAAATAGTCAATTTAACAGACCTAAAGCAAGGAGTTACCATGTTTGTTGTCATCACAGAAAACCAAGGAGAGTATTTAAACTGAGCAACTAATATGAGAGCCTGTGTAGGCACAGAAGTGAAACATATGTACTCTCACAAACACACACAGCCACAGCATACTGAGCCAACCTGGTTCTAATTTAGAGGTTCCATTACAGAGCACTCACACATACACACCATCAAGTGATCCTAATCGAACCTCCCAGCTCTACCCTGTCCTCCGCAAAAGGAGGGCGCTCAGCCAACAGACTGAACTGACAGTGAGAGGTGAAGGGACAGACGGAGAGGAGAGCAACAGGGTGTCGTGCCGGAGAGGTAGGGTGGCAGGAGTGATAAACTGTGACCTTCTCTTCATACTGCAACATGCCTAATGGCTGCTCTGAGTGCTCCAGCTCAAGGTGTCTAAGCCTCTAAATGGAGGGGTATTTTCATCCTTCCCTCACACACACTCACATATTAACAAACACTGCGAATAGAGTCTATCGTCGTAGCTGATGACCGGGTGCACCACAGGGTGAGCGAGGACTGGCGAGCTGGCACGCAGTGCTGGCAGTACTCAAGTTCCTGATAGCTTTCAGGGGCCTTTGATGTTCTTTGCATCCCCCGGCCCCCTAACCGCTCAATCCCCCTGGCCTCCCCCTCGCAGGAAATTGCATTCTGTCCTCTGCCACAGCAGATAAATGAGGCAAGAGAGGGGCTGCACACTGTCACCAGCTGACCTGGCCTGTCTCACACAACAACCTGCAGTGTGTTAGCTGCATGTGCTCCTATTCGGTACCCACAGCTGGCGTCAGGAAAGGAGTGCATTTGCACAAACTAAGGTGGCCTAAATGTACAGAGAAGAACATACAAATTGTAGAAATGCAAGCCTTTGTATCACGCACACCTTTATATATGTGGCTCATGCTTACAAATAAGTAAGTAAGTAAGTAAGTAAGTAATAATAATAAAAAAGTATATTTTGCCAACTAAACACAGAAAATAAAATAAGAATATTCAAAACCTCCTTACTGCTATGCAAACATACCTATCCTTATCTCTAGATAAAATTAACCTAAGCAGAACAATGAAAACAACACTCTTTAGACTAGTAGCTAACGTGTCACGATTGATTACATCATTGTGAGACACCAGCAATCCCTCCATCACATTGTCTGGGAATGTCAAGAAATAATACAACTAAATGGACTCCTCACGCAACGGGGACCCCAGTAGTACTTATGGGCAAGGAGGCAACTAGACATTTACGGGAAGTTGCTGCTGAAGATATGTACTATGTACTATATGTAGGTCATGCTTTTTGTTGTATGCAATGGTGTATACATGTGAACATGTGAACATAGGTAGATGTCTGAGATCATGGAAGTATGTGCAAGCTTCAAGCCTCAGCCAACAAGGATGCTCAATTAGTATGCCCCTTACACATCAGCAGCCCTCTGATTTTATTGCCTTTGCTGCAAGAAAATGAGTAACAAAGTGATGTCAATCCTGCTGGAACCCCGTACCAAAACCCCACCCAGCAAGAAAGATTCTACTTGACTACTATTTCAGTGTTAAGTGTTAAACTCTTGCAATCAGAGGCCCAACATTATCACATCAAGCACCACAAAGGTTTTAGACATCAAGAATGTGTGAGGTTGCATTTTAAGATGTCATTTTTTTTGTCTAAACTAAAAAAAAGTTCCCAGAAAGTCCAGCCCTATCATTGGTGGCTGGATAGCTCATTTGGCAGAGCATTTGTCTCTCATGCCGTAGACCAGAGTTTGATTCCCCCAATGGATGAACATTAACATCCAGTTGGGTCCTTAGGCAAGACCCTTAACGCTAGTGCCTAACCACTGCAAGTAGCTTTGGGTAAAGGCGTCTGCTAAATGACTGTAATGTCATGAAATCCAGGACTGATTCAACTATATAAAATCAGGGATCTATCAAGGCCACAGTGGATTATTACTCTGGCTGTTTAACTTTGTTTCTAAGAAAGATGGTCTGTTGTATAAAGTCTTAATCTGTAGAAATCTAATGATTTGCTGCTCAGCAGTTCAGGGCCTACATTGTCATATTTTTTTATTTTTATTTTTTAGTTTACCATTTACATTCAGTGGCAGAATTGGTCAGCAAGTAAAACAATTTAGCAGTTGGGGTATTTTCTTGGTGAAATAACCAACGTCCTTCCTGAAAAAGATTTTGTCTTTATGATAATAGCCAACCTTGTATATATTGTTGAACATTAAAAGTGTGTTCATTAAGTTCAAATGCAGACCTTTGGCTGATGACAAACTGGATTGTCCTTGTCCTTTTCAGTCTGTAGGAAACAGCATCAATCTTTTTGAACAATAATTTATCTTTGATTTGGCCAGTTTACAGTTTTTGATACAGGCTATGTCCACATGAGTCGCGTTTAGGTGTATTAGCTAAAGGTATTTAAAGTCCTTTAAAATTATTTTTGGTTAATATTGAAATCCCTTGGTTGAGATTGCCTTTGAGTTCCCGTGCCTTTTTGCTTTCAGAACTGTTAATTTAGCTTTGGCCCTTTTTGTATTGATTGAACTTTTTCTTAAACCATTTAATTTCTTGTTCTTAATGTTGGCAACCCCTTTCCCCTAGCAGATCTGGGGTTGCAACAGTTGGACATTTCATCCACATGTAAGTGTTGTTTTGGAAGCTTTTTCACACTAGTCAGGCACCAGCACGGAGCTGGTTCTTAAATCTAATCTCTATCTGGCCAGTGTATTCACACCAAAAAGAAAAAGTTGGCCCAGAACCTAAAAAGTTGGTTCTCAATGAGCATCAAAAAATAATCGTGAACCATGACATCAGTGTGCAAAATAACAAAGCCAGACCAATACTTGCTGTCAGCATTCACTAAAGTGCTAAATAATCAAAATTGGGGTTCAGTATTTGATGTTGGGGCTTTCAAAACAGCTTTCAGACTGTTAAAAAAGTTATTTTTTATATTGATTTAGTTTTTTTGTTTTTTCAAGTCAAATTGAATTTTTGTGCAATCTTATTGATGTCCTGGCACTGACCTGTATCCTTAACTTCCTGAGCATTTCAAGATGAGTTATTTTGGGATCTTTACGATGCATTACCGGATTTCCAAGTCTTATGTTGCATAACCCTCATGATTCTCGTCGTAATTTGCTTTTATCATATCAGTTGTTTATTAAATATTTTACTCTATTCATCTGTCCATTAAAAAAAGCCTTCCCTTGTCCTAAATTTATTGATTGAAGATAGTGTGCTCATAGGCATAGGTTTTAGTTTGGTTTTTTTTTTGTTTGTTTTGTTGTTGTTTTTTTGCAGAGTTGTGTTCACTGTTGCTTTGTAAATGGTCCATATGGTCCATATTTATATAGCGCTTTTATCCAAAGCGCTGTACATTATACATTCACGCACTGATGGCGGAAGCTGCCATGCAAGACGCTCACCACAACCCATCAGGAGCAATTAGAGGTTCGCTGTCTTGCCCAAGGACACCTCGAGATGAACTCGACATGAACTCGACTTGGCCGAGGATCGAACCGCCAACCCTAGGGTTACAAGACGACTGCTCTACCTTGCCTTTTTTTTCATTGGGGTTCTAGGATTTCGCCTCTGAATGTGTCTTTTTGCTTTATAATCAGTCACAGATTTCCCAAATTCCAGATTTGTTTATTTTTTTATTTGTATATTTTTTAGTAAAAGGTAGCTAAGAAGGCACTCCCAATGAATCTTTTGTACTATTCATATCACTCAAACCAAAGGATTCTAGCTGACAATGTGGGTCTTGTAAAATTGCTTAATTTTGGAAGTTATGTTAATAAAGAAATTACATCAGTGAAGATTAATTTCTGTTACAAAGCATGTCTAATGTGGGTGATCAAAAATAGTTTTAAAAGCCCAAAACACTCTCCTGTTGATGGGAAAAATTCTACATGTGGTGAGTGAAGAGAGCAAGGACTCCATGTGGTTCTCTACTATGTAACACACACGCCACATGCACATACACACATTTATGTTCACACCAACCCCATTACCCACCACTGCCACCTCCACAACTGCCCCATATGACCCTTCATCTTCTCCTGAGCTGTAGCAGAGCCCCCTACACATCAGCAGCCCTCTGATTGACAGGCCGTGAAGATACACCAACATGGTCTCCATTTAGTTCAAGTACCACACCACCATCGCTTCAGACCCCCCCACCCCCACCCTCCTCCCTCCCATCCGTTCTCCTCTTCATGTCCCAGGAGAAAACACACTTGAGCCAAAGTGTTTCAGAGCAGGATGTTTCCTGGGGAGAAAAGGTTTCGTCTCGGGTCAGTGTGCACTGCCGCGATGGAGGGTGCTTTTTCATGAAGGTGTGGAGGGGGGTTGTCAGCTCATGGCGAAAGGAAAAATTAACAAGTGGAGGGGGCAGTGAGATACGGAAACAAGTTATGTGGATGTTTGTAGAAGCAATCCACCAAAGATATAGTATGGCAGAAATGTGTGCATGTGTGTATGGTGGGGACTAGAAGAACTGGAGGTGAGTGTATGGTACCATTGTAAATTGTCTGTGAGAGAGTTTGGAGAGATGAGGAGGTGTGTGTGTGTGTGGGGGGGGGAACTGAGGGTGTTTAGTCCTGAGAGGAAACATTAGCAAAGCAAGGGAAAAGCTGCCAAATTAACTTCTCACCCTTTCAATCACACCCCTGAGAGTTCCTGCCCCATTTTACCTGTACTGATCTGGCTCCACTTTTTGGATGAAGGAGTTGTTTCTTTTTTACCTGTTTTCTTTACTTTTTTCCTTTTTTTTTCCCACTGGCCCCACACTGTAGAGAAACATCACACCCTCACACCCACCCAACCACAACCTTATGACCTTCTACATCCCTCCCCATGCATCTTGTCTTGTTCTCCCAGTTGCACGCCCGTTTCACCCACTGGCCACAACTGACTACAAACACTGGTTCCGCAGCCAATCGGTTTGCAAGACCTCCCTCTACCTCCCAACTCTGCAGCAGTAGAAGGGCTTCAAACGCTTTGCCGATAGAATCGAGCCCTGAAGAAAACAAAAACAAAAGGAAAAAAATGTTGCACATCTTTCCAGGAAGAAGAAAAAACTGCATTAATGTGAGTTTAAAAGATCCCCAGAGGAGTGTAGCAGATGGTCTGTTATGACTGATGCTTTTGTAAAGTCATCCATGTGCATTTAGCTGAGCATGGTCTGGTGTGGTAATACAGTTCAGACCTCTGTCCCCCTTACGCCCACCCCCACCCCTGACATTCCTACACAGAGCTATTCTAGCTTAATTTGTTTGTATTTGTGCAATTTCTTTTTCAATCTTTTCCGCTTGATGTTGTGCCTCTTTTCTTTTCTTGCTCCCTCTTTGTCATGTAGCCGATTAGGAGGTTGATTCCTACTCTTTCGGGCCCTTCAATCTAACATAGATGATTAGTCATTCTGCAAGACAAATGTAACTTTTCTGGACACTCTAAATCTGTTTAGGCACATTTAATAGTGTCAATTATTGTGGGGCCAGACAGGGGACTTGGGCCTTTCTGTAGCCAGGGCCCTTAATAACATTGCTTACAATGAGAAGCAGATGCTGACCCGCTTGGGCCCTTTGAAAAAAGACATTTGAGTAGCTCTGCTTCTAATTTATGAGCCCCCCTCCACATCTGGAATTCTTTATAATTAAAACATAAACCCCAAAGTTTTACTTCCACCTGTCAAATGTTGAGAAGATGAACATAGTAATGGGCTTCTCCTACATTGGTGGAGAGATGGAAAGGCTGGTTTTGCTTGTTCTTTTATTTATTTATTTTTTTAGAGGAAGGGGAAATATAACCGGGTGCAAAAAGAAGCTTTCTTTTGTGATTGTTTTGCTTTATAGCTAGGTTTAGTGGGCTGCATGGCTCTCAGTGTTGCAAGTTTAACCCTGAAATAAATACATGAACAAGTTAAATAGAAGCTACTGGTTATTGAGATGTACAATAAATGATTTAATTTATAAGTAAGAGGAAACAAGAACAATTTTCTTGTCAGTTGTTTTTTCATGTCATTTTCCCTAAGAATGAGGTTCAAAGTGATGTGAGACAAAAGCATTACAGCCAGACGGAAACACAGATTACTGATCTCAAACTAAAAACCGACCGGAAGCGTCATGTTCAAGCTTAATAGATTTCCTTTTCATGTATTAGCAAGAAATAAAAGCAAAGGAATGGATTTGCCATGGCTGGTGAATAACATAATTGCCCTTAATAGGGTTTGTTCCAACAGATCAATAGGACCTACACGAGTGAGTGCTGACTGTGTGTGAATGTGTCCGTGTCTGAGGAGGTGTGTAAGCTTAAAGCCTTTCAGACTTCAAGTTCCCTTCATTAAATCGAATTAAGATCCTGCACCCAGCAGATTAATTTTCCTTTGTCTTTTTCTTCTCTTTTCTTCCTCTCCTCCCTCCTCCTCATGCCCTCCTTCTCCGGAGAGCAAGACAAAAGCAGCTGCAAGAGGGGGCCATCAAGCCTGCGGAGGTTGGAGAGTGCAGCTCGTGCAGTTAATCCTGCTGTGAGTACGGCCATGAGGACAGCATTCTTTCCATTTTCTCCGCTATAGCAAGATCACCATAATTAAGTCTTCAGCATTACAGGGGCAACCAAGCCCAAACAGAGAGCTGATCCACACCAGCTTCCTCTGGCTACTGTGAGAAAAGCAAAAGGAGAATAGGAGAAAGAGTTTGAGAGCTTCCACCTGTAACACCAACATAAGAACTTGGATAGCTGATATAGAAAGGAAGAAAGCTGCGTATTTCATTCCTAGCATCCTATTATACCCCTTAAGGGATCTCCACAAATCTTCTTCTGCAGTCTCCTAAAGACCACTATCCCTCTTTTGCTATACTATTCACTCATACTGTCAGCTGTGATGAAGAGAGTCAACAATGTCTGCAGGTGTTGGGCAGTTAAAACCAGACCAAAGCACTTCCCAACAACAGCATAAAACCCACAGGCTCAAAGGAGGTGGAGGCGGGTGTTTTTAAAAGGAAGGTGATTACACTGCTGTCCTGAGGAAATGAAATGAGCACAGTGGGTGACAGGTTTGGGAAAAAAGCGAAGCAGCAGGGAGGATAAAATGAGCTAAACAGGGCAAACTGAAAAAGACAGAGTTGTGCACAAGGAAAAGGGGGAAAGGTGGCAGAAAAATAGGGCGAGTGCAAGAGAGGGTAAGCAACTACACAGGGAGAGAAGAGGGAACAAGTGAGAGGAGGGCCTCTTTGTGGATCATTGGCAGATAATGGGCTCATTAGGCCAAACGTAGCTTTAAAAGGCTCTGGCTCTCTAAACAAACAGAACAGGCGCTGAGGAGATGGACTTAAGGGCCCGACATGGAGAGAGATATAATGAGGCCCTCCGCCCCATCCAGAAAGCAAAAGAAATCCTACCGACTACCCGCTTAAATTCCCCAATAACCAGCCAACGTGCCCTAACCCCGGTGTCCCTCACCTCCCCAAAAAACTGACCAACTCACAAATTGCTGCATATTGTCTCATTTTTTTATCTTCTGTGTCTTCTCCCTGCACCATTGCACTAGAGAGTAGTTCTAAAAAAGGTAATGGATAACTCTTAATAAAGTGGATGAGAGGTTGGGTTCATTTTAGTCGCAAGAGCAGGGTATGTGTAGAAATGATGTAGTGTGCCAGAACTGGATGTAAACTTTGGAAAAGGAACTAATTTGTCCTGCCTCATCTTCTCCATTATTCTGTCTTTGATCCAAATATTGATTGTATGTGTACAAACTGGAGGTTAGGCTCAGCTGGTTGTAAATGTTGCTTCGGGCTTTGTGGGGCTGTTCTCCACATTTGTTTTAAGAACCATTAGAAGATTCAATGCACATGTGCAATGGGATAGTTTACAGAGAATAAAGTTGTGAAAAAGCAACAAGAAAAACTTGCACAGGATACCCTCCTTTTAGAAAATATGTGGTTACTGTAAAGGTGATTGTATTTACTAACTGATGGTGCAGAGCAGAGGATGTTTAAATAGCTATGAATGAGCATAAACTTGTCACATAGTGGTACCATGTTTACCACACAAAGTACCCATTTAGCATAATCTTTCCATGTACAGCATGGCGATTTATAAAATCCAAATTCAAGTTCATTCACTAGTATTGCTATGGACACATAAGAGATTGTTTTCTCTATTGATTTTTACAGATTCCTTGCCATGAAAATCACACTTTTAAAACGAACATCTCAATACGTTGCTTTGATATGCTAGAAGACTTATCCTGCACAAATAGAAATCAATACCAAGGGTCACTATTTCCGTCTTCTTGCAGTTTATAAACATAATTAAGCCAAAGTCTCATTTGCAAGATTTAGACATTGATTTAGATAAAGTTATAAATCTGAAAGGCTGTATTATCAATTACCACTGAATTGCCAATGTTGTGAAAATGTAAAAATAAAAATTCTTTAAAAATGCTAATGTTTTTTTAACTAATCCTTTACAGTTTGCTCATCTTATTAGGTTTCCACAATGAACATTTATTGTTGAGTTATTACCGTTAGGTTTACATGTTACAAAATGTGATTTGACCAACACATTTTAATAATCATACAACTCCCTTCCCTTGTGTTATGTGAATGCTGAAAACAACCGCCTATGAACACCTTGCTACAGCAACAAGTTCATTCTACGTCTTTTGGTGCACAAAGTGCATAAATAGTGCTTCATACATCTTTAAACTGTGAGTTAAAAAAGGAAAAAATTCAGATCAGCCCATTATCCCAGAATTTTCCATCTATTATGTTCATTTTATGCACAAGTGTCATAAAACTGGATGGGAAATTGCTGACATTAGCCTCTCAATTGCTCTATTCAAAATAAAAATAATAAAAAAATTAACTTAATAGATAAATGTAAAAAAGCGTTTTCTTATGTGGAACACTAGGGGATTGATCTGTCTACCACATGGATCCAACCCAACACAGTTATGTAGAAATGGAGTGTTAGCTCCACTTGGTTGGTTTGATCAACATACCCCTTTGTTTTGTAAGCAGTCCTGTTTGTTGATAAATGGGGAATACTCATACTCATACACAAGACTGGTTCTCTTTTACAAAGCACCAGGAGTCAGTCTCCAAAATGCAGACAACAGCATGCTATATGTAGTCACACTGTAGTATTCACTCATTAGGCTCAGCAACCCTTCACTGTCCTTATCCAAGCTCTCCCCGGGGACTAATAATGCAAAGTAAAACCCTCAAGTAATTCAAATAAAACGTCACTAAGAGGTCTGAAGAAATGTGAGCTTGAGTGTTTAATGCTTGTGGTTAAAGGGTGCTGTTCCAACAAAGAAGTCTGTGGGGAAACTTGAATTCCTATTAAGCAATTTGGATGCTTATTGCCAGAGGGGAATAGGCCTTTAGTTGTGTTCCCTCTGATGTCACTTAAAGTAAAAAAGAAAAGAACGTCATTATTCAGCAACTGCTTTGGGGAATAACATATTCCGTCTAAAATGAGATTGTGTGACAACACATGCGATTGAACTGCTTTACTATATCATACTATTAGTTACCATGGCTGTAAGCTATAACAGAACAGTTGCCTTCAACTCCTATGTAATCAGCTCAGGGAAACATTAACAGATAACATGGCTATCTAGCCACTGAAACTGCCTAAAGATTTATTGTGAGAAGAAGTAAAGAGGCTGCTGTCTGGTTCTCTGAGAAACCAAAATATCTTCCTCTCCCAATAAAGAATGTCTGCCTTTGTTTGCCTTTATTAATACCAATATATTACACTGAAAAAAACAGGAGAACATTGCTTGGAAGGACAGAAGTGGGGATAGAAAATGGAGGTATTGTAAGGGGGCCGAGGCAGTTTCTGTTCATCTTCAGCTGCTACACTGTTCATGCTGAGAGCTAACATGAAACACACTCACGCTACGGCCTCCTCTCACACACATCTGACATCCATTAAGGATGTCGATGGAGGACCAAGCCTCTGAGGGGACTTGCGGTCCCATCTCTCAGCTCCTCTCATACAAAAGAAAGGAAAGGGAAGAGGAGGATGAAGTAGACTGAGAGGAGAAGATTCTTCTAATAACTAGAAACTGTCTCAAACTTGGACTATAGTGCAAATATTTTTAACAAAGCTCATACCACACATAATGTGTACAGTCCTGACAGCTTGACAGATCCAGAGATTATTTTATGATAGTTAAAGCTGTTTAAAACACATTATGAAAATGAATAAAAATCCACCAAACATTTCTGAGAATACCACATTGGAGGAAAACATGGAAACATTTTCAGAGTACAGGATAAAACATAAACATTGGAAGTAATGGAAAAAAAAAAAAACATTGGTATGGGTCACCAGAGCAGCAATGTAAGTGCCAAATTATTTTCATGCCTCATACTCTGTTCTACTTGAAGATATCAAGTTTAATATTAAACTCGATATTAATAACAGTTGTAACAATAAAATCCCAACCAGAAAAGAAACTATTCAAAGAAGAAAGATCTTGCCCTGGGTACCACAGTGGCAGTTTTGCACATTCTGGAGCATAACAGCATTGAGGGTCCCCAGGCCAGTCTGTAAAAACATTCCAAAGCTGTCTGTGGGATATATCTATTCCCTGGGTATTTTTCCCCACTCAGATAAGTCAACCCTGACAGTGTGAAACATCATCTAAAAACAGTGAGGACTGGCCAAACACATGTAGGTCTTCATGCAGGCCTACAGAGGTCCTAAGGGCAGAGCACTCACCTTGTAAATGACAGCTAGAGAAGTTTTACACATTGAGAATATGTTAAGTATCACCTGTGTGCAGACATGGACTGTTAGAAATCACCTTGCTCTGACAGAAGTATATATTCAAATACTTGTAGAGAGAGTGGCAAAGTGAAGTCTACTTCTTTGTTGAGGTTTAAATTTAAAAAAATGTGGAAGGAGATACTCTGACTCTGTGCCTAAGTAGCCAAATGTACTTTCCAGCATCCTTAAAGTTCATTACATGCAATATTTGGAGAAAGTAAACTGGGATGTGTCCTGCCACAACAGGGTGGAAGTGTAGGCTTGGGCACATTTGGTGAAGTTTTGTTATCTTAGTCTTGTATTTCTCCCCTTCTGTCAGATGTGTATGGGATCAGCTGCCTAAGTAATAATTTGACTGTCAGCACTAATTCAGAAAAGGTACTTTAATCTTCCAAATCATTTCAGTTCATGTAATGTGATTCACAACCATATTTATCTTTTGGCATTTACAAAGAAATAACTAACTTAATTTCAAGTCCAGTTAAATACAATTAGGTCCAGTCCTATTAGAATTTTATAGCACGATTCATTATAATCCAATCTTTTGGATGAAAAGTAAAAACTTTATTGAGCAATTGTAATTTTTTGTGGCTCTTTCCTAATGTGATTAAAACCAAACAAAAAAAGAAAACAACGGAAACACGTCTATTGGGTCAGGAGAAAAAAATACACATCTGTGACCATCAGACAGATTTTTCTTACTTCTAAATTACTACTTTACTTTGGAATCTACTGCAAACTTTAACAATTTTTTTTAGAAAACAGGGTAGACTCTAAGATAAGCAATAGGTTGTGCTGCAAAACAACAGAATACAAATACAACCAGCGATTATCTCATTGTCAGTGAGAAAACAAAATAAGTGCATTACTTAGATATTAAAAACCATTCCTTTATGTCTCTTTTTACAAGAAAACAAATTTAGCCAGGCTAGCAAAGTGCGACGAATAAAGATATTATCATTGCTTGATAATAAACGAGACAAGGTGTTTGTCTAAACAAGGGAAGCTCCCTGTTTTGATGTGCATAGACCTAAGTGAGGGGAACATTGGCCTGCTGTCTCCTCTCCTTGTTTACTTCAACATATTACCCCACAGGGCCACCCTATGTGAACCCCCCCACACATCCATCCACAGTTTTCACAGTCAAACAGAGGGATAAAGAGTAGGACAGTGCAAAAGAGAGAAAATGCACACCTCATCAATCTTCCTGGCACTTTCCTCTCTGTGGCTGCCTGTTTTAGCAGCAAGTTTACTTTTACATGGAGGTGAAAGTGACAGATACCCAAACGACTGCCTTAAAATGCAAAATGTTCAATGTCCCCAACAAGTGATCATTTATAGTTTGTAATTTTCTTGCTGTCCTGTGTTGTGAACTCTTTAAAGCCTTTCACATTGCTCTTGTCTGTTAAAATAGAAACCCCCATTATGTTAGACACTCTTTATTTTCCTGGATGGCAGGGTGAAGAGTCAGGCTAGTCTATTATGACATGCTAAAGAGAGCACATCTAAATGTTCCTGATAAGTTTCGCTGTCCTTTTTTATTGCACTGGCTCACTCGCACTGAGTTATTTGACTCAAGTAAAAGAGAGGAGTTGTTCAATTAATAAAAGGTGTAGCATTTGTTTCTGTTTTGTTGGAGTTGTCAGGAAGGAGCGATCAGAGATGGAGGAACTGATTGACCTCTATGGAAATGTCTCTGCTTGTTTTTCCAAAAACAAACAAGACATTTTTGCTAGAACAAGTCGAAAAACGAGACTCGGTTTAAATACATGACTCTTCTTTTAAATTATCCCTTTGTTTGTATTTTAACATATTGTATGCGAACATGTCAAACAATGATCTTCAGAGCTTTAATCTGACAGGATTGGTAAAGCCTCAGACTTTATATAGAAGATGAACATAGACTATGTGACAGCCAACTGCCTGCTAAACTGCCATTGTTAAGCAGCTGTCAACACAGTGACACTATAATAACTTGGGGAGGAAAAATTTACTTCATATTTCACGACAAATATATCTAGCGCTCCTGGAGCAGACATAAGACCAAATAATATTATTACAATGTATCTCCTATAGAAACCCACTGTAATTAAAATGCCATACCATATTAAAACTTAATATTCTTGACAAGCTTGTATGTGCTCATACAAACAAACACGATGGCAGCAGTCAGGCCGCCCATCCCCGGTCAGGCTCCAGTGCTGAAGGATATTACACTTGTGAATTGTAGCAGGGAGTCTGAATGACAATAGGTCTGGTAGCCCTGGAGGAGATTGTTAGTGTAGCAGGACCAGGCAGTGACTGCCATGTGCTGAAGTCAACAGCCCTAATCACCAACCTGAAACCTTGAGCCCAGCTAAGTGGGGAAGGTGGGGCCGCTGGCCTGACCTCAGCTAGAGGCTGCAGGGATGGTGGATCAACCAGTGTCTTTCCATGAACTCCCACCCTTTTGGAGGGCTGACCTGCACCTCTCCTTTCTATAACATTTGCTCATAATCAGCCTTATTATGCTCCTTCCATTTTCTTCATCTAGCCCTGGTTCTTCCTCTTCAGGACTCTGTTGACTATCCCCACCTAAAACTGCTGGGCTCCAGCTTAATAACCTCTGGTTGTGGGTGGAGGAGGGTCGGAGGTGGTGTGTGTGTGTGTGTGTGTGTGTGTGTGTGGGGGGGGGGGGGGGGGGGGGTTGGGGGAACCACCAACTCC
>JBAMHW010000022.1:14277130-14307838 GCA_037177495.1 Rhadinocentrus ornatus
CAGACCCCTCGAAGATTTTTAAGTGGGAGAACTTGCAAAATAGCAGGGTGTTCAAATACTTATTTTCCTCACTGTATGTTACTTTGAATCATGTATGTAACTCTCAACATTGATGGTACATTTATACATGTGCAAGTTACAGTTCCAAAGGCACTGCTGTTGCCCCGTACCATCAGGGACGTTGCATGTAAGAAGGCATTGGCAGCTGTGCTCCTTGCACATAGAAATGTCTCTAGATTTGCTGATGACATTATATGGTGTAGATGATGGAATATTCAAGTCTTCTACATTAAGTCAGCCTTTCTTTAACTGGAGGTCGGGGCCCATGGGGTCCCAAGATAATTTCAGGGGGTTGCCATATTATTATAAAAAAATTTATAAATTTATCAAATAAAATAGTTTTTTTAGGGATGTCAAAATTAATGTATTAATTTTGTAATCTGTGGAATCGATGTGTTAATTTTGTAATGCATAAACAAAGTTATTACTCATGCCATATTAAAAATCCGAATTTGGCACTATCTTGGCAAGAGAAACTGATTTTGGGCTTGTCACAGTGGAGGACAAAACAGGATGACCCATAATAAACTTGTCTCTATGTGGACAGTGGGGGTGGTTTTATAATTTTTTTTCTTTGCTTTCCCATCCAACCCTTTTTTTGGAACATAGTTCTTTAAAAAAAAATTGCATT
This sequence comes from Rhadinocentrus ornatus, assembly GCA_037177495.1. Taxonomy (NCBI): domain Eukaryota; kingdom Metazoa; phylum Chordata; class Actinopteri; order Atheriniformes; family Melanotaeniidae; genus Rhadinocentrus; species Rhadinocentrus ornatus. The sequence goes on from JBAMHW010000022.1 coordinate 14,277,822, forward strand.
AAAATGACCTGCCAACAGCTTTCTTTAGATTACAAAAGACCTCACTTTCAACATTGGATATGTTTTCTATGTTCTTTTTTGAATGAATCGTTGGTTTATGACATTTACAAATCATTGTGTCCAAACTTTATTTTTGCATTGGAGTAGTATTGTATAATTATTATTTTCTTGAATTAAATAACTTTTTTTTAAATTCTAATTTTGACTATTTCAAAAACTAGTTTCCATCATATGAGCTAGAGGGAAGTTTGGCCACATTTGGTCAGCAAATTTATTCTTAGCATAATTGCACTGAAGTAATCTTTTAAACCTTAGCGTGGGAAAAATATGTAATTACTGCAGTACTGAGCACAAAAAGCTATAGTGCAAGGGAGGTGCATTTAGTCAGAGATGGATTCCGTCCATTAAGTTGAGTGTAAAGAGCATGAAGGCAGTAGTGGGGAAAAAAGGGTGTGGCTTAATCTGTCATGCTTGAAAGACATCAAAGAAAATGCAGCGTACATGCTGTGCATTGCATCCTCTGTCAGCATTGTATAATTACAGTATTGTTGATTTAGGCAAGGGCCACACATTTGCGTGCTGCATATTCATCAACACTTGAAACACATTTATGATTGATGACTAACACATGCTTAGAAGAATGTTGTATAAATATATTGTTGGCCGTCTACTGCTTACTTTGGCAATAGGTTCTTAAAAGAGACCTTGTATTTTAATAAATGTCACAAGGCAAGGCAAATTTATTTTTATAGCACATTTCATGTACAAGACAATTCAAAGTGCTTTACATAAAACATTAAAAGCAATACAGCAGGGTGCAAGAAGCAAAAACACGTGCATTAAAAACAGACTTTAAAAAAAAATTAAATAAAAACTGAAAGGAAAATAAAATAGATAAAAAGGACAAAAAAAAAAGTTATAGGAAGCAAATAGGTAAGTTTTTAACCGTGATTTAAAACTGCTGTGAGTCTCAGCAGACCTGCAGTTTGCTGGGAGTTTGTTCCACATGTGAGGAGCATAAAAGCTGAATGCTGCCTCTCCATGTTTAGTTCTGACTCTGGGTACAGAAAGTAAACTTGACCCTGATGACCTGATGGATCTGGTCGGTTCATAAAGAACCAGAAGATCCTGAATGTATAGGGTCCTAAACCATCAAGTGTTTTGTAAACTAACAGCAGGATTTTGAAGTCAATTTTTTGACAGACAGGAAGCCAGTGTAAAGATCTGAGGGCTGGAGTTATATGATCTACTTTCTTGGTCTTGGTGAGGACTCGAGCAGCAGCGTTCTGGACTAACTGCAGCTGTCTGATGGACTTTCTAGGGAGACCTGTGAGGACAGCATTACAGTAGTCCAGTTTACTAAAGATAAATGCATAGACAAGTTTTTCTAAGTCCTGCTGAGTCATCAGTCCTTTAATCCTTGATATGTTCTTTAAGTGATAATAGGCCGACTTCACAGCTGTTTTAATATAACTTCTAAAATTCAGATCTGAGTCCAGGACTACTTCCAGATTTCTGGCTTGGTTGTTACTTTTAAACTTTGCTGTTTGAAGCTGAGAACTGACTTTTTATCTTTCTTCCTTGGCTCCAAAAACTATTATTTCAGTTTTGTCTTCACAAGAATAATTGCACATTATAAGATACCACAAGTTAAGGTAATGAAGTTCATTTTTAGGCTTTTTATACCAAATTTGTGCATTTTAGAGATTATGATCATTTTAGAGCACTTACTTTAAATTAATCCATCAATGCTGTGATGCCCAAATGGACTTTACTGATAGCTCTTGGAGGAAACAAATTTACTGTAAACTCAGCACTTCTCTCCTTCTCCTTAGCCATTCACTTCTGCTGGGGGAATCACTGCTGACATTTGCAAGTCAGATGTCTGTCATGGACTGAGTGATTTAGTCCAATCTGAGACTTTTAGAGTCAACAGTTTTAATTAACAAATTCTGAGTAGAGCTTTTTCAAATGTCATTTCTTACCATCTTCTTACCAGAAAGTCATATTTAATGTGGTAGTGGTTTACTTAATTTCTGGTTTTATGTAACGTTTTGGTAATTATTTAAAAGATTTTGGGATTTAAAGCTATTAGCAAATTATTTTTTTGCCTGTTTGCCCTGCGATGGACTGGTGACCTGTCCAAGGGTGTACCCTGCCTTTCACCTGAAACACTGCTGGGATAGGCTCCAGCTCACCCTGCGACCCATAATAGGAACAAGGGGTACAGATAATGACTAATGTATTACTTCCATCTATAGAAAAAGCCACCAACCCATTTATGCTCCTTTAAGTACATAATAGGTACGTCCATTTCAAGCATTTCCATACGTCGCCGCCCTTCATACTTACATTCGTCTTTTACATTGCCACAGTTGTTAAGTCAGTGCATCCACTAGTGGGCAGTACTGAGTTCAGAGTTCACTTCGGCATTCTGATGTCAGGTTAGGACACCGGTTGGTGGCAGTAATGCACCGTTGTAATTGTTTGTAACTGCCCAACACACTCACAGCCTTTGTTAAAAAAAAATCCCACTATCTCTATAGTTGTTGTCATGTCATCTATTTCTTTTTCTTTTGGTTCCTCCTCTGGTTTGTTTCTTTTGCTGGTCGCATGTTAGCTATACTGCTCACCACTGCCCCCGCAGTTTCCAGTCACAATGCTCTGTTTGCTGCGTCAAGCAAGCCCCCCGAAAAACGGACCAAATTCATGCTTAAAAAATGCAGGAAACAGATGAAACATCTTCTGCGGCAAGCATAAAGGGGCCTTATTAGCAGCTCCAAGTATGAGAAGTAGTACATTTTATTTAACTGAATGTTGTTAGATATATGTTAGATAACACCATATTTCTAATACATGAAATATACAGGTTTTAAACTTAAATAAAAGGTAAATAGTTGGAGTAATTACCTTTAATCGGTCTTTGTCAGGTGACGAAACGCTCTGGATAACTGCAGTGCATTGTGGGTAAATCTCCATGTTGGTTGCATCCTTGTTGCAAACAACTGTGCAATGTCTTTGCCTGCGTTATAATCTTTGATAAAATGGGAGTCTTGTGTTGTGTGAAAGACTACTATACGAAGTTACTCGACAAAAACAGTAGAAAAGTAGGCCACAAAAATGTTAGATTTGTTTCCCACTTGTAAAAGAGGCTTTGGAAAGGCAGGTTCATGATGTAACAATGAGACATCGGATGGCTCGAGTTGCAGCGGTGAGACGGACGGACATCACTTTCAACTCCATTCATGCGTGTTTGCTCTCGGCATTTTCATAAAGGCAAGTAGGAGAGTTTTTTGTTGTTGCTGTTTTTGTTTGTTTAAGTAATGTTAATGAATTAATTTGGCTTCTAAAGTCATTATATTCACATTGGCTAACTTCACTTGTAAACTACAGGCAAAGAGGGAGGAAAATAGAAATGGGTTAATCTGTTTGTGTTTGATCAGTGTTTATTTTATTTAATCATCTTTGTCAAAACGTCACAGAGTGAATAATTTTAAAGATACAGGTAAATACCAAGAGTGCTCTGTGAGATGTGATGGTTAACTGGTTGGATTAAGTGGTTAAGATTGTGAAATGTAATGGAAGCATCCAATGTTAACTAGTTTTTTAATAACACCAAATATGTGATTGCAGGTCAACCAGCTTATGAAATGATGGAGGCTTGCCCAGATTGTGCGCCATCCCTGCTTCTAGCACACACATCAGTTACACCCACAAACACTGCACACTCTTTAAGACGACGTAGACGCGATCAGCTGAGGAAAGAGACACTGCAAGCAGCAGAGATGGGGTCCACCAGGATGCAGACACTGGAGAGCAACAGACCGAGGGGACATCTGATGCTGGAGAGGAAAGCGGTCAGCTACAGACTAGAGAGGGGACACATAAGGCTAGAGAAGATCAGCTTATCACAGAGGATAAGACACATGATGACGATAATGGATGTGTACATTTAGACAGTTTTTTTCATACTGTTTGTGCAGCAAAAATGTGCAAGTTTTTTGTTTTTGGACATGGCTTAAACATGAATAATAAATTTTGTCGATGGCATTTTTGAAGTGTTTTTGACTCTTCGTTGCCTCTCTTAAGCACAATAACCAGTTTCAGTTTTGATAATGAAAATTAAATTACATTAAATTTTAACTAAAAAACAGTTTACAACTGTGTTCAACCGTTTGCTATATTTTGCTTCATTTATGAGGATGCCTATATTATTACAGTTTCTGGTTTACAGGCTGATGCCAGACTGACATATTAGCTTGAGTAATTATGTCGTTTGAAAATGTGGTAGGAATATTAGATCGTTTAAAACGTTTTCTGACTTATGGAATATAAATTTGAAGTACTTTTGCAACATTGTAATGCACGTGAATCATTTATGCTCAGAGTTTAAATAAGTAAGAAAATCAGACAAAACAAATAAGTAACCTTAACCACAAGTCATAACTTCACTTAACAGCTCGGTTAGCTTACCTTTGCAGTGACTACTGTGTGCAGTCCTCCGGTGAAAATGTGAACTGATCCTGCACCCAGCTAGTTAGGTCACGTGTCTGACAAAGACCGATAGACATCAGTTCTGTGTGCAAACCACATGTGGCCTTAACCATCTAAGGTTTATGCCAGACAGTACATTTTTGTGTATTGTGGATTTATCCTAACTTTAATCCTTTCTCATTACAAAGTTATTGGGTCAGGTTGTTTCCTGTTGTAACAAACAACTCTGTCCTTGTTGAAGTAACCTCAATGCACTGCTGCTTGATCGATTGGCATGTTCAAGATTAATACCAGCAAGTTTATGTGAGTGGCACCGAGGTAACTTTCATTACTCACTCTCTGTTGGTTGTTAGTTCTCTCCCACCTGCCCCCTTTCTACCTCCCTTTTCTGTTCAAATGGAGTGGATATCAGACGAGTGCTAAAACTACATGTCACAAGCGCAAGCGCTGCCAAGGTACTGTAAAAAGCTACGTTTCCTGTTAACTTCTGTTGTGTTAGTTCTATTAGCTTGTAACTTCTCCTTGTAGATTCTGGGTCTCCAGGGGACTAGATTTTCCTTTCTTTTGTGGTTTTAGAACTAGACCTAGGCTCAGTTAGAAATGGTTGTATTAAAATGGATTCAGGCTGTTTTCTCAGTTTTCCATTGCAGCTTTAACTGGGCCTAGTTGCTAGAACTTCCTTTTTGTGCTGTGACTCAGAGTTTGGTACCACAGTAGCTGCTTTTTGAGGAATTCTATGCATCTTGTTGCTGGTATAGTGAGTAGACAACAAGGCTCACTCAACCACTCAACTACAAGGCAAGAACCCTTTAACCCTTGAATTTGGGATGAAAATGTTTATCCTCAAAAATCCACCCTGCTTTACCGTATTTCTTTATTTATCATTTAATTTTTATTTTTTTTAACTTCCCAAGTCTTTCCCTTACTTCTCTCTCATTCCTTATTTTCTCTTGTACCTTGTGGCAGTATAAGCTGTAACTTTAATGAACCACCATTACCAGCTCAACTGAGAGCTTTCTGAACAAAGCTCTCAGTTGAGAGCCAAGCACAATTGAGGAGCCACACAGAGGAGTCATTGTATTGCTTTATAGTCCTTAACATGTTTTGTACATTCACTCTGTTTGAGGTCCATCAGTGTCCTAGTTCTGGATATACTGAATAGAGAAGTGTCAGTGCCTGCATCCTCATCATGTAGTCAATTCAAGTGGTCTCTGAGCTTAATGTGTAAAGTAAACTTTAGTGTAAGGTTTTTTATTTACACTTTAAACATCATCTGTTTTCCTGTGAGAGAAAATGCTATGAAAGGAATCTAACAATTATATTTGACGCACCATTAGTTCACTGTTAGTTAGCTTGAATAAAACACAGCTTGGTCATGTCCTTCACCCCTTCATCGTCCCACATCTCAGGTTTTTTAATTTTTCCTAGACTTAATGGCACATAATCTTTCTTTTGTTTTTTCATGCTTTTCCTGTGTTCCTCAGATTGTGCAGTTTTGCTCTCAAAGTAGCTTGCTAAACTCTAGTTGCCAGCCACTTCCTCTTTTCATTTTGCTCTGCATCCCCTCCTTACCTTTTCCCTTAACAATGCAGAATACACTGTATTCCATTGTAAAACAGGAAGTGTTCTCCTACCACCCCTAATCCTTTCAATGTGCAAAATAGTTTAAGTTGGAGCAATAACTCTTAAATAGCCATTGATTAATGTGCTGATAAATCTCAATAGTTTAAAGTGGACTTTTCCTACCTTGTACAGCACTGTACAAAGTAGGATGAATAATGCCACCTTCTTTCCCCCATGTCTTGAAGTTTTAGTGAAAGTGATGCATGAGGAAAGATGGCCACTTTTAACTGTTTGTGATGAAGTCATACAGGATGATGAAAAGCTTTCTTAGAACAGCTGATTGCTGCTGTTGTTGGGTTAGTGTTTTCTAACATGGTGATAATAGGATAAGTATGTTTCCTTTGCTGTGAAGTGATTTCATTTGACAGTCTGCAAAGAGAAATGGAAATGTGTGACAGATGACATGTCTATGTTAACCACAAAAATTCACCTAGCTGGTTCATGGGCAGGCAAAGATTCATCTTCACACAGATGAAACTCTGCGTAAACATATTTTGGCTTTGGAGTAATAACTGTTATTGCCCAATACTCATACTGCCTAAAAAGAACATTTTCCTGCCACTCAACATATGATAAGGTTAATTTCACTGAGTGACACATACACACAACTGTGTCCTGTTCAGTTTGGTTCAGAGCTTTACGAACAGCCATGACTGCACACTGAATCATTGCCAACTCTTTGAACTATTTCATCCAGATGAACCTAACTGAATAGGACATTTAAAGGACATACAGCAGAGCTATAAATAATTTTCTTAAGTCAACCACTTTCATTTATTGCTCTTTGCTTTTGTAGGTGTCAAATGGTGTCCTCTCTAGCCATACCCCTGCTCTTACTTGCCTTAGTCACTGCATGACACTGATTTAAAAAAAAAAACCTGGTGATGAATTGAAAAATAAGTGCAATTATTTGTAGATACAAGTACATAAAGTGTCTTTTAATTGGATTATACGTTTGCAGGACGACAAGCAGGAGCTGAAATATGCAATCATGTTGTGTGATGTGTTTTTCTCTTTGCAGATCAATGCTACAGACTGCAATTGATTGAGCTGTTTGAATAGATGATTGTAGACTTTTGCTGTTTTGTGCCACTTTTAAATATATAAGTCTATTTTTGTCTTCATAGTTCCTATAATTTGTCATTTCAACTGTTTATACACTGCCTGGACCAAAAAATAAATAAATAAAGGCACCACCTGGATATAACTAAGCAAATAGGTGCGAGCAATGAATAGCCTCTCATTTCTTAAACAACCATGTGGAAAGACCCATCCCATGGTTGTGGAAAAGATGTTAGTCTGTTTAAGAATGGTCAAATCATTGGCATTAAGCAAGAGAAAACATCTAAGGAGATCTAAGCAGAAACTACTAAAATTGGATTAAGAAGTGTTCAACACACTATTAAAAAACTGGAAGGATAGTGGGGACCATTGTCTGAGGAAGAACTATGGTCGGAAAGAAATCCTGAATGATCGCGATCAGTGATTATTTAAATGTTTGGTGGAATTAGATGGTTAAAATAAAATAATAATAAAAAACAACAGTAGAACTCAGGGCTGTGTTTAATAGTGAAAGCAAGAACATTTCACATGAGGCTAACTAAAGAAAAAGGCTTAAATTTTCTAGGGAGCATAAAGCTTGGACTCTGGAGCAATGGAAGAAAGTCATGTGGTTTGATGAGTCCTGATTTACCCTGTTTCAGAGTGAAAGGAGCATCGGGGTAAGAAGAGAGGCAGATGAAGTGATGCCACCGTCATAACTATTGCCTACTGTGCAAGCCTGTGGGGGCAGTGCTATGATCTGGCGTCGGTGCAGTTGGTCAGGTCTAGGTTTAGCAATAATATGTGCCTAATCATTGACATATTTGTGATGTGCTGGAAAAGGCTTTGCACAGTGGTCGGACTCTCCCATATTGAACACAAGATCTTGGTGAAACCTTTAATGCAACACTTGATGAAACCAAATCTCGTGACATTGCAGAAGCTTATCGAAACAACGTAACAGCGAATGTGAGCCATCAAAGCTAAGGAGGTCCAGCGAAATATTAGTGTGTGACCTTTTTTTTCTGGTAGAAGCTTTTTTTTTGGCTGGGCAGTGTGTAACATTAAACCTTTGTCCTTCCACCTGCTACCTGATATTTCCTTCCCTTCTTCTTTCCTTATTTCCAATAATCCTCTTCTCTATTCTTTTACTCACTCTTCTCTCATTGCCCCCCTGCAGCCATCCACAGTCTGAAGCTGAGTCGGACACACGTGGATTGGCACAGTGTGGACGAGGTCTACCTCTACAGTGATGCTACCACTTCCAAAATTGCCCGTACTGTCACTCAGAAACTGGGCTTTTCCAAAGGTAGGTAACCACTTATTTACTATTTTACAGATGAGATAGTTACCAGTAACTTTAATTCTTAAATGGCAAACTGGCTTTGAGGGGCAGCTTCACTACAAACATGGTAAATGTGAAATCAACAACTACATGAATATAGGAATAGTATATTATGTTGTCAATAAATTCAGGATCGAACCACCAACCCTTTTCAATATCTGTGTAGAGTACAGATACTCTGTGACACAGTAATAGAGTCTCTGTTTGCACCTGCTTCTCAGTGCATTTAAAGGACTAATTTATTACATTTGCCATCCCAAATCATGTGGTATTATCAACCATTTACAGATATTTTTCTTGTTATTTTCCGGACTTATGTTTGAGTGTAAGTTAAAAGATGGCGAACGCAGTTTAACATCTGGTCAAATGTTATCTGCTCTACAATCTCAAAATGCTGGTGCATTTTTATCTTGTGCTTGCAGATTGTAAGAGAAAAGCCAGTCTTCCCTGACTAATAATGCTCTGTAAAGGAATGTCTTATGCAGATAGTTAATTGGTTCCCATCACCTCTCTGTTTAGCACATGACTGGATTATAGGTTTTAAGTAAGGACACACACTCAGCCCTGCAGGTATGCTGCCACATACTATGAGTCCACAGTCACAGCAGGACTCCTTGTTTCACCTACTGACCTCTTTGGACTCAGAACAGTTCCTTTAACACCTCAGCTATTTGTAGTCTTACAGAGATTAATGTGTTTGTTTGTTTGTGTGTTTTTTAGTTTATTACTTTAATAAAATATTTTAAATTCAATGTTAAGCCACTTATCCACTTCTAAAATAAAGATCCAACCCCCTGTCTTCACTTCTTGTTACAGCTTCAAGCAGTGGAACGCGGCTCCATCGGGGTTATGTTGAGGAGGCCTCACCTGAGGACAGACCCCCTCAGACGACACACATTGTTTTTGTGGTGCATGGAATTGGACAGAAAATGGACCAGGGACGCATTATTAAAAACACTGGAATGTGAGTTGCATGGTTTGATGCAATGGTTTTAAAATTAAATTTTGTTGTATAGATATTTCTTAATCTCTTACAGTAACAGCACTTAAATCTTTATTCCTGTAGAAGTTGAAATTAGGCTAGGTCAGGCTTAAAAAAGAAAATCTGTCAACATTTGATGTCATTTATAAATAAATTCAGATCTAGTTTAGATACAGACCAGCACACAGTGAGGAGACAACTGAAACAGTCTTCTTGTCTCAGTTCAAACTGTTTTTTTTTCCCCTGTTCTGTTTTCTGTGCTTTTCAGGACCCAGTCTGTGTCTCACACTTCTCATTCTGTCGCTGGTTTTCCTTCTTTTTACTTTATATCAGTCTTACAGACACATGATAATATCTCACAGCTTTCTAATGTTATGAATTGTCCCACGGTTTGCTCCTTATGCTTGTTTACCTGGCCTCCTCACACAATTTCTGTGTTGTTGTTTTTTTCTGGTAAGTGGTTTTAGATGATTAATTGCCAGGCAAGTTGTTTTTTCACAGCATTTTTGTTCAGCACTAATTCCAGTTCTGCAAGTAGCTTGTTCCATGAGAGTATAGCAAAAGACAATCTAAATACTTCTTTCCGTAAAAGTAGTGTTTTCTTAAAGCTTGAGAAAGCAAGCATCATATTACTACATCAAGAATCTCATTGTTTTCCCTTCTTTGCTCATCCAAAGCCGCCCACAGTTACAGTATAACGATAACATTCCACCTGCAGTCTTCTGTTTTTTCTTTGTCTCCCTTGCTCTTTTTTCACACTCTTTTTGTCCTCACTTGCTATCTTCTTGATTGGTTCATTATGATACTAGTACATGTGTGTGTATATATTACTATTGCCAAGAAAACACAGAGTACCAAACTTGAGAAAACACAAGGGAAATGCTGTATGTCCACAAGAAGTGCAGTACACATCCTACAACACACTTAGCTGCAACTTTACAAAGATCCTGTATTCTGGAGTTATTTTTACATAAATCTGTACCTACAATCACCTTTGACCGTGCTCTTATCCTTCCACTTTTCACACCTGTGCAGTCAACCATACCAGATGACACAAAACCAAAACGTTCCATTTATTTTCATTTTATCTGGGACCTATACCACAAAGCTGAATTATTGGCCTATTGAAGTAACTTGAAGAAATAATTCAATTTCAGCTGTGAATTTTTTGTATATTGAAACTGGTATATTTTTGACTGATTGTATTAACCGGACAACAAACAGGTTAATTGTGACGTACCTGCTAATTTTTTTTTTACAGTGATTGCTAAACTATAAATGGTTTACGTAATATATGTGTGTGTATCAAACTGGCCAGACTGTATCAAATGAGGTCCTCACATTCATATTAAAAAAAAAAAAAAAATAAAAATAAAAAATTAACATCACTGGACTGCTTAAATCCTTTTTATTAGGTTTTCAGAGTCTGGATGGCAGAAAATTACTTGGACATTTACATTAAATTCACTGACTGATTTGATTCACTTTCATGTTTGTTCATTATTCGGTGCAAAGACCACTTAAAACAGCCAGTGTTGCACTTGATAGACTTAAGTCTGAATCTTTCACAAGTTCCTCAAGAATACCCTGCAACACACTCATCTGAGAAGGTACATGGTTGTATCTACTCGTGCTTTAATGAGAATTGGTGATATTGATCTGCCATATAACTGACACATTCACATTGTCTACACTTTGTCATCTTTCCTGCCTGCTTACACTCCAGCAGCTGTGTTGCTTGTCAGCTTACCAGTAATAGGTGATTGATCTTCTGTCAACTCCACCTATTTTAAATAAACTGGCAGTTGCTCAGAGTCAGAAGAAAAAACATGGGATGCCTTATTACTCGGCATCATTATACATCGCTGTGTTAAGGTTAGTTAAGCTAGATAACCATTAAAAAAAATTATCTGGGTAGGTTGAACCTGCTTTGAGGTATAGACACTAGGTGAGAGCTCAGCTTTCAAAAATGATATCCCGCAAAGTCGGCATATGATGTATATTCCGGACTTAATCCAGCTTGCTCAATCTTTTTATTGTCCCGCTGAATTTATTTTTTACTATCAACAGTTCAGTTTCATTTGTTGACTAAGAAGTCTGTCAAAAGTTTCTATTTTTGGAGAAAGTTACAATTATAGGGCATTATTGTATACTTTCATCTCTTATGTGATTAATTGTGGTTCTTTAAATGGGGCACATCTATTGGCTTCGGTCCATGGACCTTGTTTTGCCAGTGCAAGAAATAGTACAGACTGTACAGACCAAAGCCATGTGTGTGTATGTGTGCCACAAAGTTAGCACTTGATCATTGAACCAGCTTAGGTAACTAATCGGTAAAAGTGGACCAAGTTCACCTGCAGAACATGTTAAGCCTGACTCTTATCTTCCTGTAGATTACAGCACACGCATTCCTCAGCCAAAAGGAAAGATCAGCCTAACATGTCTAGCCTCTTACTTGATTGTTGTTGTATTTTAGCCTTAATTCATGTCAACTCGGTGTTTCTGAGTTTTAGCAGCAAAAGTAGATTTTTGGAGCTAAGGACATTATTATGTCTTATGTCCAACTTAACCTACAACATTGTGGGTGCAGCACTGAAAGTATGTGTGCAATGGATCACCGAGATCTCTAAGCATTATGTTTCCATGCAGACATTGGGTGGTCCTGTCAAAAGGTGCATCAGGCGCCTCATTTACAGATCAGTAACCTAAAAACATCTCTTAGCCTACATTTACCTATATCAAGAGCTCCCTTGCCCTCTCTCTTTTTTCATATTTAGTGTGTCCTGCAACCTCACACAGTCTCATGCAGGACTGCTGGCAGTGAAGTCATTGTGTACATTCTGTACAGAATAGAAGCTGCTGCATCAGTTATCAAAAACATGGACGTCAATCTTCACTTTCCACCATATGATCAATGCAAAAATCCCTTTTTCACCCATACAAATACTGGATATATTGGTTTTAAACATTACCAACAAATCTGTAAATGCACACTTTAGTAATACAGGTGCAGTGTTGTCATCTTCTCTATTGTTGTCTGTTCAGGTTGAGGGAGGGTGTGAGGAAGATGGAGGAGAAGCACTTTTTAGAGCACAATGATGAACATGTGGAATTTCTTCCTGTTGAGTGGCGTTCAAAACTTACATTGGATGGAGGTATGTGTTATTTATTTAGTTCTGCAAATACTTATTTCTTGCTTGGATGCTCGCAGACCAATACAGTTGTTGAAAAGTGTATTTTACTATGGGTTACTATGTTTCTTTAGATACAGTCGACTCGATCACACCAGACAAAGTGAGAGGACTGAGAGACCTTCTTAACAGCAGTGCCATGGACATCATGTACTATAACAGCCCTCTTTACCGAGATGAAGTGAGAGTCATGCACTTTGAGAAGCGTTTTGAAATCTCTCGTCGCCTTCACTTTTTCAAATTACATCTTCATTTCCCCTCTTTAGATTACCAAGGGTCTCACACAGGAGCTGAACAAACTGTACTCACTCTTCTGTTCACGGAACCCTGAGTTTGAGGAAAAAGGCGGCAAAGTGTCCATCGTGTCTCACTCCCTCGGCTGTGTCATCACCTATGACATCATAACAGGATGGGATCCTGTACGCTTTTGTATGCAGGAGCATCGTGCTGTGGAGGAAGAATTGGACTTGCGTTGGATGTCCTATGAGGAGAGACAACTTTTAGAGCAGCTAAGGCTCACAAGGAATAGGTAGGAGATTTTCAGTGTAAACTCTTAAGGACTTAAGCTGGGTATAGCTGTTTGTCTATAAAGAGCCTCAGGGATTTTGGGTAGAAACCTTAGGAAAAAAGAGTTCCCATGAACGCCTGAGGCAATTATTTTGATATGGGTTGATGTTATTTTAACTCAAAAGAGCTAAACTTAAAAGCAGATTTTTAAAATGGATGGATGTCTTCAGTTGGACTACATAATTTTACTTGGGACATTTCCAATTGTGAATGAACAACCAATATATCCATATCTTTCCAAACTTAAAACCATTTTAAACAATATAAGTTATTCTACCAGCTGCTTATCTCATGCTTCAGTTTTAGGTGGCACTTTTTTGTTTATGTGGGCCGCAGGGTATTCTTATGCCCCATGATCACATGAAGGGGAAAAGATTTTTTTATAGCACCACTATAATTGTAATGTAGATGGCATAGTAGTTAATATTTTCTTTTCCTAGCATGCTAAAAGTCTTCTTTTTTTTTTTTTGTCTTTGGGGATAGGATGCGAGAGCTTGAAAATCAACTCGTCACACTGGAGGCATCTAAGCCCTCTGCCCCCCCAGCACTCGCATTCAAGGTGAGTTGCTAAGTGTTGATGTTTTGTATCACGTAAGGGTATTTCTTGGAAACTACTAGTGTACATGTTTATTAATAGAAGAAAGCAAAACAGAAATGAATAAGCCATCCTCTGTAATGTTGATGCTTGTGCTGTTCAACTGAATAAAGACAAGGTCAATGCTGAAGTCCTCCATGGGGACAGTTATTACTTAGTATCTTTGCACCGTTTATCTTACAGGTAGAGAACTTCTTCTGCATGGGTTCTCCTCTGGCAGTGTTCTTGGCCCTGAGGGGGATTCGCCCAGATACCAGCTGCCACCAGGACCACATTTTACCCACCTCCATCTGCAAGCGGCTTTTTAACGTCTTCCATCCCACAGATCCCGTTGTAAGTTTTCTCATGTGAGATGTGTATTCAACAACTTCTCTGTGCATTGAAGTTAACTTAAGTTTCACTGCTTTCTTTAGGCTTACAGACTGGAGCCCCTCATCCTCAAACATTACAGCAACATTGCACCTGTTCAGATTAACTGGTAATCAAGTCAATCTTAGCACACTTGATGTATTCCTGTTATGCACACTATAATATTTTATTGTTTATGATCTGAGTATGTGGGGATTGCTTCGTTCACCAGGTGTAGCGCCACAAACGCTACATCCTACGATGAAATTCGGCCTACTTTCCTCAACCCTGTCAAAGATCCAACATCAGACACTGAGAGCATCCCCAGCCCGAGTACTTCTCCTGTCCTCCAACGCAAGGCCTATGGAGAGTCCATTACCAGTCTGGGCAAGGCCAGCATACTTGGTAATTTATAACTTGCCTTACTCTGAAGACTTGCACAGCATAAGTTGCTTCACTCACTTTGTGAGATTTTTAAATATTCTCAGCAGTTTGTTTAATTTGTTCCTCACTTCATGCCAGATCATAAGACCATGTAGGAATATTTTGAAGTATCCAGAGAAGTAATAAGAATTTAAAAAGCAATAATAAAAATATGAATAATTTTATTTGTTGATTGTTCCTACCTCATGTGACAACATCTAAAAAATTCAGAAAGACATTACAGATTCTTTCAGTGGAAATCTATACTGCACAAGTAAATTCCATTTTATTTGTGAGGTCAGTATTTATTTATTTATTTATTCCCGTTCTCCAGTCATGAGACAACATTGCCATCATGTGGCAAGAAAGCTTCCTGTAATGGAATACATTTTATTATGCAATTAGTTTTAATTAATTATTAGAAATCAATACCATAAATAGATCCTTATCTTGTTTTATTTCTTGTTTTTTTTTCTCTTTTTTTACGTGCTTCATTATTGCAAATTGTTGGACCACTTTTAAGTTAGGTTGCCTTTCATCTCTTCCTATAGGTGCAGCAAGCATAGGAAAAGGCATAGGAGGCATCCTCTTTTCACGTTTTTCCCGCTCAAACAGCCAACCCTCGGTGTCCTTAGGATCTGACGGAGGGGCAAATACTGAAGAAGAGGAGCAGAAGCGTACAGAAAGCCAGTCAGCCTATGGTTTGTCCAGCATGATTCGACCCACCTCCCCCACTAGTGAAACATCATGTAAGTTTACTCCCCTATAAAACAGTAAATAATCACAAATACACAGATTTATGTTTGTAGGAAACTTGACTTAACTTTTTAGTGTCCAGTTTATAGGTACAAAACTCTAATGTTGTCTTGCAGTGGAGCTGGAGAGACGCATCGACTTTGAACTCCGGGAAGGTCTGGTAGAGAGCCGCTATTGGTCGGCAGTTACATCACACACAGGCTACTGGTGCTCTCACGATATAGCACTCTTCTTGTTGACCTTCATATATAAGCAGAAGTCGACATCCTCTGACCCAGTGGAAGAGACTTCAGAGCCAGACTGAAGCAGCGCATTTATGACAACATAAAAACCTGAAAGGCATCTTAAAACACTGAAGGCATTTGTAATATTTTAGACAAAACACAAAAAAAGTGACTATGTGCAATAGTTTATCATTTTCAAAAACTTCTCAAAAGCCTAATTGTTATGTTTTTTACTTTATTTCTAAGCAATTCAGTTGTTTTGTTTGTTTTTTTCACATTTGGAAAATACTAAAAACTAACTCAAAACCTCAGTCCAAGATCTTCATTTTTGCCTCTTGTAAGTTTGTGCACAATTGCGCACCTAAGGGTGACAGTAATTGTACCAGGAACCACCAGGGAGGTGCAACTTTTGCTAGTATGAACACAAACATAAGATATAGGTGTGGAAGAAGAGTTTATTGACCGATGTATAAGGGTTTTGTGCCCAATGGATGAGTTCTTACTTCATTCCCAACCATCCAACTCATCCGCTGCAGCTTGGTGATTATGTGTCCGTAGGTTTGTTGTTTTCAGTGCTTAAATCCAGCTGCTTTCACACACTGAGTCTGGAGCCTTTTTGACACATTTGCCTGATTCAGTCTTTGAGGTTGTAACCTCCATGTCTGTTTTTTTAGATTTTTCTTTTGTCTCTCTTTATGAAGGGGAAAGAAATGAAGTTCATATGATAGAGGTTTCTCTTTTAACATTTAGCTTCTATATGTCTAAAATCTGATTCTAACAATAAAATGAAATGCCTTTTGAAATCAGCCAAACAATGTTGTTTATTTAGAATAGATGTTAAAATGTAGTTTTTTGCATATTCAAAAAATGTATTAATATAAAATGCATAACCCTTTAAGTAATGCAATGGCAATATGAGTTTCAACATTTTCCCCCAGCTGTTGATTAAACTTGAGCAAAGCACTGGTTTTCTATTTTTCATGGCCAGTTAAAATGTTTTTATATTTCTTTTGAAGAAACTTGGATTCCTAAAATTAAAACTATAATAAATGTCCCCATTAGAATCAGGAAGGAATTTACTTACAGAGGGGTACAACCATGTGGAGCTTTAACAAACAGGTCAGTGCTGTTAAACATGACCAGATAGTTATTTTCTTACAGTTTTTGAATCCATATGGAAAAATCTCAGTGTTGGAATTTGCTATATAATACAATGCAATCACAATGGAGAGTTTTGATTTTGTTTGGTTTGTTGTCTTTCTATTCTTATATTGATGTCCAAGAAATGTGTATTGGATGTGGGGTTTTTTTCTCTCAAAGAAAAAAGAGAAGAAATATTTTTCATAGTTATTTTCAAACTATTGTAGTTATATACCTGGATCTCATTGCAGGGAAAATTGGGATTCAAACTTGAGGCCAAATAACATTTGTGTCTAGCTTGTTAGCTGCTTTAGTAATGCTGAATAAGGCTGATCATTAGTCTATGAAAATGTATTGCAAGGATAATAAAAAGTTTGGGTTTTTGGGTTTTTTGGGGGGGGGGCATTTGCACACAAAGATTATTTGCATCTTTTTACCTTTTTGTGACCAAATCACACTTTTCCCTTATGGGCAAGGCTTGTCTCTGTATTTGCGTAAAAGACTTTGTTCTTGAAAACCTGCAGATCCCAGTCAATAATGCAGTTCTTCAAGATTGCTTTTTTTGACACCATTTATATTAATATAACTGGAGACATAATCCCCCCCACCCCAAGTGATTTCAGTCAAAGATTTGAAAAGCTCGTGTGACTAAATCAATGCAGCTTTTATTTTAAGTCCCATTAATGCTTTCTGCAGAAATTGAAATGTTTACTCACTTTGCATTGTTTCAAGTCAAAAGGAAATGAATATTGGAACAAAAAGAAATGGTGCTGCGTGCCAACACACATTGTTTTCTGCTAAATAACACCCTTTAAAAACATATAACAAATTAAAACTGTCCTAGATGAATGTTTATTGATTTACATGCAACAGACTTGTATACTCCCAGTGTCAAATTTAGTTTATACAGCTTGCTGTAATATCAGAGTTATTGATGAGCATATTTTCATTGGTTGGAGCTATATTGTACTACATAAAAGCTGTTTTTCTATGGTCCACCAAAAATGAAAGCAGTTTATTATTGTTTAATGTCTGTTATCGTTACAAAGGCCTACTCTAAAACCAGTCTGCCTTGGTGAGCTGACCTGATGGGTAACCAGGAAGTAGCACTGAAGCAGGGATAAAGGCAGAGTGATGTGGGAGTCTTTCTGTGTTTGATTTGGTGCATCTGGCATGTTCATCAGCCATAAATTGCACGGTAGCTTAACTGAAAACAGCCCTTTGTTGGTTGTCATATATTCGTAATTATGCTGAGCGAGTGTTGCATTACAGGAAAAGATGCACGAAGCGATTTAGAAAATAGAAAATAAAGTTTCATGGTTGCCCCCTGCATCATTTAATTATGCAGTGTGGATTCAGATGTGTACAATAAGAGTGTGGTCATACCATTGTAACATTAACAATGTTCCAATCATCTTTTGTGGCTTAACTGTGTTTCCAAACCATCTTTCTGGAAAATTAGCACATTTTCCATTCTAGCTGTTTTTGATGCAAGCACAGATTTTCAAATGTGTTTTACTTGCTTAAAAATAGCAAGCATGGAGGGCATTGTAGAGCATTTTGTGAAGACACATTAAAACTTTGATTATATGAGAATTTAATTTTGACCTATGACTATTTTTCTTGGTAAGACACCTCAAGCATCAGGGAAATATCTGTTACATGTTTTGTAGATTGAACACTTGTGTTTGATGCCAGATTAAAGCCGTCATTGATTATTATTCAGCTCAGATGTGTCACTGTAAAATATTTGATAAAGAGTTTACATTTGGCTTGTATCCATATGTATCCAGACAAGGGGCAAAAGAAGAAATGTGCAGTAACAGTTGCTATGGATGTCCTAAATATGTTGAACAGGTAACACTTGCTCTAACTTCTCCTTAGAGCTGTGCAATAACCCGTGCCTGTAATGGATTCTGACTGCCATCCAAAGCACTGTATTTATTTCCTTTTATTAAAAAATTTTCTTTTTAATACAATCATGTCTCAGTCTGTGATGTTCTCACGTGATAACAGGGGAAGAAATATTGAAACTTGATCATACGTTGTGTAGGTGTAGGAAGAAGAAGAAATCACCAGAGGAAGATGGGCTTGTTGCTTTTGTCCAGACTGGTTTTGGAAGACAATGGAACCGCTTGATCATCTGAAACTGGGATCAGATTTTTCCCAAGACTCCCCTGAAGTGACTAACAAAGTTGATGAATAGGCTGCATTGTAATCCATTAGCAGTCCTTGCTTCCACATGGGTTGCTTGGGTTTTAAATGCAGTTCACCAACATCTGCAAAGGCGAGGTTCACAGATGGGACCAGTTAGATTGTGACTCATGCATAATGGATAAAGCCATGCTGTTCTGTATGCGACCAGAAGAGGTCAGTCAACTATTGATAATACTGGGGGGAAAAAAACTCCCAAGTGACCATCTGTTTAGTGTACACTTTTGGGGGGTGGGTCAACATCTTGGCTGCTTCATCTTTTTCACCACCACCTTTTTTCTTTTTTTTTTCTCCACCTCCTCCATCTTCATCCACATCAGCAGCAGCCAAGCCAGCTCCCTATCTAACTCTCCTGCTTTGCATCTGACTCAAATGTTTACTTTACAATTAAAACACAGGCTATAAAAGGCAATGGGTCGACTGCCAGACACTGACGAGGGGGTCGGAGCAGCAGGGAGAGAGGTTATAAATTGCTTTGATGCTGACTGTGGTCTGAAGGCCCAGATTCCTGAGCTGGAGGACTGGAGCTAAGTGAGTTCACCAGCAGACTGGGCCAGAAACACAGATGATTCATGGGACTTTACTGCAGATCTCTTGGAGTGTGTACAGTGGAGTGTGTATTGTGATGCTGTTTTTGGAAAGAGGCAACAGCTGCTTTTCTCCATTCCCCCCCAAACTTATGATTTGTGTGATAACTTGATTGGTGTGTAAGATGCTGTCTTTCATCTACAGCACAATGGACGTGAGCAGTAGCTTTCAGACAAGTTATCTTCACTTTGAAAGATCCATGTATGAATAAGTGCTAAGAATGTGAGTAGATATAATAGATATAATTCCTGCATTTCATGGTAATCCACTTGCTCATTTAGCCAATGAAAAGGCAACTTTTGGTGAAGGGGGGGGGGGGGGGGGTGAGAGCATCATGTGAGAATGTTAAATAATTAGAAAAATAAACTTATGAAGAAATACTGGTCAAATATTAATAGTGCACTTATTGAGACTAATATTCATTGTCAGTTTGTGCTGTTACTAACAGCTAGAGAGCCACAGGTCCCTGGGCGCTGATGCAAAGCTCAGCAGCATTATTGCCATAAAAGGCAGCTTGAGATCTTTCCTGTCTATCATTAACTTTGCTTCAAGCGGCTGAATTTCCTGCTGTGGGGGGTTTAATCTCAGACAAAACATACAATCTAATTTACTTTACTAGACGAATATTCTTTGGCACATTAGTGCATTAGTATGTGAAAATAAAGCTTGTCTTTTTTTTTATGTATGCTATAGTTTTGAGAAACTTGAAGATTATTTGTGAAGTGCATCTACTTCTGTGCTCATTTATGTCTCCATTTACAATTAATGGGAAAATGTTTATTTTTTTACTACACTTAGTATTAATTTCTAAACCTTATTCCATAAATAGGCATAACTGATACAATATTCAATCCAAAACAGTAATTAAAGTTTTAAAAACTCAACAGTATAGGGTTGTTATAACACTACTTTTATCCTTTAAACATACTGATATGTGATGCTGTACATATATTTAAACATACCATTTGTGCTTCATTAATGTAATACTGTTCATTTTGATGTAAATATGATTAAAGGACTAATTTGTTTTAATGTGTATGTCATTTACTTATGTTTATTTCTTCATAGCTGTTTTAATAGTAATATAATAATCTGAAATAATTATTTCAACAAAGTGTCTCATCATGTATAAAATATGAAAATGAAAATCATTTAATCTTGTGAAAGCCTCGACTGTAAACTGTGTCAGGGGTGACAGGGACACCAGTAGGCGAGCAGAAAGCTCCCAGTATGAAAGGAAAAGTGGGATTGGAGCAGTGACGTTATCCGACCGCTGCTGGAAAGAGGGAGGGAGGAAGAGGGAGGAGGGCTGGACTCCATTAAGCCGAAGCCTGTTGGAAAACTGTTTGGGATATTTCACTTCTTCGGCGAGTTCTTCGGAGATTTATTTCTGATTTTATCACCTAAACTAGACTACATACATGATTTAGAGACGGAAGACTTGTTTTGTGCTGTGTAGTCGACTGTTTTAGTGTTTTTTCGTCTTTGTAAAGGTGAGTACACATTTAAATGTTCGTCCTCAAAGCTCTGCTCGTTCGGCGCTGTGAAATATAAAAAGGCTTTTTTTGTGTGTCGCTCAGCTTTTGTTACAATTAAGTTAAGCTTTTGCTATTAACTCCTTTCAAATTTTTGTTGTATTCATTTTTAGGTTTTCCATTCTTCAATTCCTTCTAACGAACATACTATTTTAGCTAACGGCTGAGTAAAATGTGCACGCAGCCGGGGAGTTGTTGGTAGGGCTGCGCTTACGTAATTTACCCCTCAGCCTATTTGTAAGACTGCCTTTACCGTTATTTTTAACAGGTGAACCGCCACATTCTCGTAGATAACAGCTGCCAAAGATCTTTTCTGAACTTGTATCCGTGGGCTGAGTCTTTGTTCTGTCGTGTTTATTGGCAGAAGGGCCGTTTTGATCATCAGGCCAGTCTCCACCAGACAACCTCAGATCAAAGAGTGACAGATTTCAGCTACGGTGTAACTTTTCTGTCGGTGACTTCGCACATCAGAGCCGGTTGTTTTCCCACAGAGGACACAGAGCGGCACAGCAATGCACACACTCAACTTTTGTTCTTACCTTTCCCAAATTATGCATGAGGGGGAAATATTCTCAATGTGCTGTTACTATAACTGTCAACACTGCAGCAGTACTATCACAGCGTGGCATTGTTGGAAGAACTGGTTAACATCATAGTTAACCACATTTTACAAGATTATAAGTATACAGAATGTTCCCTATTAAATCAGTCCTCACATTTTGCTTGAAAAGATGTTCAAAAACTGAAAGTGACAGTCAAGTAAAATATTTTTATTCAAAGAATAATGAAATTCTGGGATATATTTGTCATTTTGTATGTATGATCTATAATTAACAGCCCTTTCTACAGTGATCTAATGCGCCTAGTGATGTTAAAAATTCCCGTCAGACATTAAAATGTTAGGATGGATTTTCCAAAATACTAGATCCTTACTGTAAGGCAACTCAGCTGTATTTTTTTAAATCCCTTCCTTTCCTTTTAAATGTGTGTTCATACTATATGCCTTATCTGTGTAACACAAGATCTTTTATATCAGTCGGTAAGCCTGAATACATCACTGTGTCATCAGGCTATTACAGTTCTGTCTGGAGTAGTGCCAAAGATTACTGGTACAAATCATGTATTGTGGAGGAAATGTGGGATACTGAAGACATTTTGCTAAATTACTTTCTGAACTTCAAGAGGAAACACATTTGTAATTTTTTTTTATATGTAAATGGGTTCAGCATCACAATCCTTCATCTCTAGAGCTTGTAAACATTTCTTCTCCGTGCAGTGTGACATTATTTTGACCACCTTTTCACCACCTGATTTTGGCTTTGTATGGCAGGATGGCACTGGACGGGATCCGGATGCCCGATGGCTGCTATGCCGATGGGACATGGGAGTTGAAGATGCATGTTACCGACCTCCACAGGGATGTTTCTCTGAGAGTCACTGGGGAAATCCACATTGGTGGAGTTATGCTCAAACTCGTGGAGAAACTAGGTATGTGTATGGAACTATTGTGATTTTGCAAAGCAGTATTTGCCAAGTTTATTAAACAGGCTGTTTAATTGATTAATTTTTAATTGTATTAGATATGACAGCAATCCAACATGAGTCTGAAGATTTAAATTGTGTTTCATTTTTAATAGAAAGGAAATGGAAAAACCCATTACGCATGTTGTCTTCAGAGTTTCTGCATGTGTCAATAGTTGGCCTGTGTTATCTTCCCATATTTGTTGGCCAAAAAATACCGCTTATTCTCAGACTAGGCACCATTCTGAGAGTGAAAAAGTACAAACTTTTTCTGAATACTGGCCAGAGTTAATAGGTGGAATTTTGCAGCTTTGCCCTGACTTTGAGCTCAGAAGTCCTCCTTTTGTCACAGAAAATGCTAATTTTCCAAGGACCATGAGAGTTGATAAATTTTTTTAAATGGACTCAATTTCCTTCTTTGTTACCCAGCAACATACAGTATGTTAAATAATGTTGCAATTTAGGGTATACAGAAACCATACACATCCCCCACATACTGCAGCGTGCACTGTTCTGTAACTGCAGTTATGCACTTGGCAAGTCTGGGTGCAAGCAAGCATAAGAGCCCTCTGTTCCAGCCACTTGAACAGTGCCTTGTTTCATGCAGTTTGGAGAAAAAAGGTCAGCGGTGGTGGCAGTTTGATTTAGGAGTGACAGTTTGTTGTGTGTTGATGGTGCTCGGATGCTCAGAATTCCTGCAAAGCTCCAAGGTTTTATTCCCTGCCCATAGTCCTGTTTTTAGCTCTCCTGTTAGAACTCCACATAATTGAGGTCTTTGTTCTCTGTGGGTCATCTGTGTGGCATAGCACTTATGCTAAGCCAGTACAGCGTTCATTCCATGTGTGGGACAACATAACTTAGTTGTTTTTTTGCAATAGTTTTATTATTATTATATTATTATTAATATCATGTGCATGTGTTGCAGCTTACAGGACGTGTGTGTTTGCACTCACATTATGTGTATTAGGAAAATGTCTGTCTTCTGTACATTGGACAGTAATATTCACGCATGTGCTCATCCACGTGAGCACTGTTGTGCGGGTCAGTGGGTGTGTCTCACCCACATGTGTCTTGCTTACATTATTCGATTCTTCCTGTGAGCTGCAGTCCTCCTTTCCACACTGCAAGCTCAGATGGCCTTCAATAATGGATTAAATAGAGAAATGCCAGGAAGGCACTTAGGTATTGATCACAATAACGGCTCCTGCTTCAATTTCCCTGCAAAACTCCAGGAGAGCAGTATTTAAAGCAAAATGATTTACCACCCCATGATCCCTTGCTCTTGTAATTTTTCCTCCTTCCACTGCTGTCCATCACTAGTGCTTTCTCAGATTTTGTTGATATTTTGCAAAAGAGCTTCTGTTTCATTTAAGCAGCAGGAAAAACAAATATTGTACTGAGAGCCACAGATGGCAGGAGTTTTACTGGATAATTCCTGAGTTACATGGCTTTTAGGTCTGATTTACAATAAGCATTTTTGCTACTATGCACACATTAAGGTAGAGAGGCTACTGCACAAAAGCAACAAATGTCAGGTAATAGCACAAACCACTCCATTGGCAAATTTCAGGTTGAGTAGCATTTTTTTGGTAATATAAGGGCCGGCTTGAAAAATTGTTGCACTTATATTCATAGATGTGACTTGGTTTTCTTGGCTCTGTTATGTGATACAATAACAAGTAAGGGTCAAAAGAGTGGACTGAAAAGAAAACGAGACAGATGTTGGGGTAAAGCAAAGATAATCTTAACTCTTTCTTTGCTGTCTTTCCTCGTTGTGACGTAAGCTATGCTGCTAGAATTCCATAAAAGTCTTAGATAATGCAGGAAATGACTTCCAGGGATTGGCATGTTGCTCTCTGGTGGCTGCCGTCATTGCAGGAGTTTCTACTGGCTGCTTCATCTGCCTCCCGCTCTCGCTGTAAACCCTCCCTCCTTTCCTCTCCCTGTTTTTAAACGCTCCTTTCTAATTTCCACATCAGCGTAATATATTTTTCCGGAAATATCTTCAGAAATATTTGATCGATTAAATTTTCTCAGCCACGTGTTTTTAAAAAACACCATAGCAACAACAATAATAGCCAATAGCAAAGTTTAATGATCAGTTTTCTCATGGTTTCCCGACCCAGGTTCATGAATGCTGACTTCTCAATGTTTCAGAAATAGAATTTGAACAAGCTAATTGGTCTGGTGTGACTCTGCTAGTGCATGCGGTCATTTGTAGTGAGGAGGCTGCAGTTTTTGGCTGCTACACCACTAGCCTGCTATGACGAACTTTCCCCACATGTAAAAGAAATTGTGTGGTTTGAATTTACTATGACCTACATTGACAGTACTTTGGTGAATGTGATCATCCTACATTTGTAGCCATCTATTACTATTTTTTACATTTGGAGTTCATTTCCTCCTCCTCCTTCCTAAATGTATATATAAAAAAACTACCACAGACTACAACAGCTAATATTACAAGCTTGAATTGGTACTGACTGTAACTTCTTATCAGCTTTTGTTTTCAAGAAAATTTTGCATTTTTGGCAGTGAGTCAGATTCTGTGTCTTTCTGGTAATGCCAACATCTACTGGCGGTTTGGGGACCAGAGGAAGATGGTTTTGATTTGACAATGGAGTGCAAGTTTCATTAGGAAACAGACGCTGTTTAACACAGGATGCTGAACTTCCTCTGAGCTTTTTTATTCACCTTCGTTCTACCTTCTGTCTGACCTCCATTCCTGCCTTCCTGCCTACTTGGTCTTTTATGGCATATTTGTCTGGCTGGGGGTTGGGGATTGGAGTTTTATCTTTCCTGATGATAGAAGTGCCATGAATAGGTCTTGCATATTTTACTTTCCCCACTTCACAGGAGGATGGTATTGATAGGTAGCTTAAACATGGCTCTTTCTCCTCATACCATTTTGCTATGACACAGTTCAGAAATATTACTATATGTAATGAGACTCATTGATTACAAGCATGGAGCCATTCTGAAGATCTAGCATTTTGAAGTGGGAAATGGCCTGGCAGCCTGTGTGATCATCTTGCTGTTTAATCTCTCTGACAGGAAGTAGTTAGCCTAAGTGGTGGTCCTGCCCAGGCCAGAGCTTTCCTGTTTTACCAGCAAGATACTGTTGTGATTATGCTGTTGAGCACCCGGACTGCAGGATGTAATCTTATGTAGACCACTAGGCTGTATAACCGCACACAGTCAGTGCCCGCTTACACGAGTTGAACATAATCACATTTTTTCGAGATCCTTTTTCTTCTTGTAGTGTTCTGCTTGTCGCAGATGAAACTGTGGATTGACTAGAAAGTGAGACTGAATGTCATGCTTCACAGCTTAAACTGATAAAAACCAAAGTAATTTATAAGTGCAGTGACTAGTAAATCTTATTTCCATAATCAGTTTTGCATTCAACTTTTGTTGAAAGTGAAAAAGATAAATGTCTTTATGTTCTGGGATAAGTTTTTTGATGGAATAGTGTAATTTGCTTAAAGTCTGTATCACACATTGCATTATTCTGAACAGGGTACTTTGTTAGGGTCATTTTACACATTTAAATGAGAGCATTTGTGAGATATTTTATCTAGGGATTGACCGATATGGGTGTTTGTTTTTTTTTTTCGATTTTCTTGAGCCGATATTTGGAACCAATACTGCTTTTGTTCCCTCAATTTACATAATAAAAATGACAATAATGTTATTATTATAATGCTGTTTTTTTGATTATTTTCTTTTTTAAGAAACATTTATTAAAAATAAAAGTTCTGAAATTTCTTAATCCTGACATGGATCTGATTGATATGGGACTGATAAATTTTTGCTACTGCTAGCACGTCCAATAACAATACTCTGGGTTAAATATAGATGAACCACGAACGGTTAGTTTCCTCCTTCTCAGCTGAACGATAAACAAGTGCAAAAAACAGTGCTAGCAACAGAAAAACTGATCACCAACAGCTGGTCACAGAACAACAGCAGAGGGAGGAGGAATAGAAATTGAGGAGGAGAAGGCATATTGGTACAAAAGCTGCAGGGGAAAAAATCTTTTTTTTCTTTAAATGAAGGAGTGGGAGTGTTGAACCCTCTCACCAGGAAAAGTGTGGGGGATGAGGGAGCATTAATTCTGTTTGATAAATTAACGCAATTAATTACATAAATTAGTTACCATTGTTAAAAAGAAATTTTTGTGCTCTTTCACGTGATGACAATCGAAATGCTTTATAAAGTCACTGGTGTTAAATTTGGCAGCATTTGTGCTGCATCTGGAAACATCAGCCCTGCATATTAGGCAATTCGCTGTTTTGCTTAGAACAACAGTGACTCACATACCGCTGCTTCTCCACCTACCAACTCAAAACAACGACTATGCAAGACTGCGTAACTTCCTGCGTCTGTGTGTGGTTGTGTTGGTCAGGAAACAACGAACTTTGATTCTGTTTCTGTGGTATCGGATGGTGTTTAGACAGAAATACTCCCCGATACCAATACCCTTATTTTGGCAGGTTCAGCGAGTATTTCAAATGCTAGTATCTGTATCGGTGGCTGCAGGACCGCATGCTGGTATCTTCTTTCTTTTTTTCTTCTCGTCCCTAGCTTTATGATGCTGCCACTTCTAAACTTTTTAGAATAAAACAAGATGGTTTAGAACCCATTGGAATTTTACTCTACTGAAATTCTTTTATTTAACTGCATGTCAGTGGAGGGTAACCTTTGTCTGTTTGTTATATCAGCCGATTACTCTGATCGATCAGCTGCTGCGTGAAATCATTCCACTGACATAGATTTGAAAACACTGATGAGAACCAGATTGTTTCATAACAAATATAATTTCTTTTAGTGCACTCAGTAAAGTGTGCTAAGGTTAAAACGTACCAATGTTTTGAAGCCGATGCATAGGGCAGGGTTTAAAAAAATCGATTTATCGGTTTTAATCAATTAAAAATTAAATAAATCTAATATCTTCATAAAACTTGGAGATTGACGTTTTATGTCCTCTTTTCCAGTAACGTGGCCTTACTCTCACATGACTTACCAAGGCTTAGCGAGATCTTAGCATATACACACAACTGGTTTCCTGTGTTGTATGAATGTAGATGTGTCAGATCAGATTTTTACAGTATTCTGATTACTCCCAGATAACTGATTTTGATTGTCAAGTAAATACACTCAGTGTTTTAAAAAAATATGCAGGAGGCTGTCCACCAGCACTCTGCTATTTCAGGAAGAGTAATGCATGCTCTGCTCGTGACTGCAGCGTCTTCAACAACACAGAGCTGCCTGTGGATGCCTATCTGTAAATCCCGCCAATGCGCACCCACATATCGGCCAATGCCGATATCAGAGGTAACACGCAAATATTGGCCCGATATATCGGCCGCCCAGTGTATCTGTAGATCCTTAATTTTATCTTGCTTTGTATTTACTTTCTACAATTTTTTTCCACTGGAGTCACCGGAGCTTTTTAAGGATGATTTAATTGTGCCTGGCATCTGAAACATGCACTAGTGCAAACTCCTGTGCTCCCCTGGGAATTTGAAGCCAATTGCTTTTTGTCCCTTTCACCTTTCTTTAGTGCAAACAGCAAAGTAAGTCCAGTAGAAGGAAATGTTAAACCTCCATATTGTTGTTATAAGGCCACAAACCTTTGTGTCAATAGAGGAAACTGATCTCAGGTTTTCTTTTTTCTTTTTCTTTTTTTTTTCTTTTTTTTTGTATTGCTTCTTGGTCCACATTTCATTCATTTCATACCTCCCTGGTTCAGTCTGTATTTTCATTTTACAGAACAAAGCAGTTGGAGTTTGTTTTCATAACCAAGGCATTGGTTAATATTGGAAAGGGAAAATTGTAGAAATATTTAGGTGGAAGCTTGTCACTTCTAATGTCTTTAAGTCCTGATCAACAGCTGTCTCAACTATTCAGGGCTTTTTTTAACATGTTGGTTCACCTTAAAGGGGGTCTATTATTCTCATTTCAGGCTAATTTATTTTAATATGCAAGTCCACAAGGGCAGAAATTAATCCAGCATTTTTCACAAACCTCTTTATTTATTTTATATCAATTTGCTCCGTAGGCCCTCAGATCAGCCTCTACCAGAAACAAGCAGAATGAGACTCTTCCGCCCTGAGCCCTGCCTCCCCCTGATGCAGACTGCCTCTGATTGGTCAACTGCCTGGAGTAGTTGTTGGGAGCGTGCACTCTTTTATTCATAGAAACACCGGCAGAACTTGTAAACAAACCAAAGTAATTGGAAAAACTCAGTAAACAATGTCAACACAAAATACACAGCCATACATGTTCAAGCCCGAACCAGACCCCGAAAACGACTGAACAACTCAGCAACCCGCAGCAACAAATACAGCAGGACTTATCTGTTTGGTAAATGCTCTGCTCATCAGCTATAGTCCGACATAACGTTGTTTGCTGTCCTTAACTCGCCTTATATATGTGTACATGCCTCTCTTAATAGGTGTACATGTGGTAAATGTACAATACCAAAAAAGAGGGTAAACGTCTGCGGCCGAGGAAATAGATATGGTAATGATTATATTTGCTAACACTTTCATGCATTTTTACATTATAGTTAGCTGCATTTCTAGCTACTCTTACTAAGCTAATCTCCAATGTTAGAGAATGGTGAAACATTATTTACCATGATAATTTGTTGGCATGACAATGCCAATATTGTGTATGCAAATTTGTTCACACAGTCATAATATTTTGATATAATGTAGAACATGATCTGAGGTATTTAGCTTGCAGCAAGTATGCCAGGAGCTTCCTGATGTGGATGGGCGCTACATTGGGTTCTGGCCGGGTTGTTACCTTTGTAGCATTTCCAGCTACAGTGTCGCTAACTTTCTGGTCATCATTACATGCGTGGTACCTGCTGGTAGCGATCAGGTAAAGTAACTGTGGATTAATTCCTTTAGTTTGACCGTTGCTCACACACTGACTATCAAAACAAAATAGAACTTATTTGGCTTTATTTACAGCTTGTGGCCCAGAGTTGGAAATGCAGCCCTTGATTGTAGGAACAGACCCTCAGCTAATTAGCTGTCAGCTTATCCCTTATTGTACCAGCCCTTATTCATCAAACAGTCTTCAGTGAAGTGCCAGTCACAAATACAAATGTTGGCGCAACTCTATGGCTGGCTCCCAAAAACAAACTCTACCCATTGCTGTCTAACCGTTTTTTCTTTGGGAATTTGAACAAATGTTGCTTTCCCTCACAGCCGAAAAAGAATTTCTTATGTCACATGTTGACATGTTGTCTTCTCGGAGCAGTGAAGGTGGGTGGGTGGGTGGGTGTGGTGTGCCTGTCTTCTCGTAAACGTTCACAACTTGGTGAAGATGGGGGATGGGGGGGGGGGGGGGGGGGGGGGGGGGGGGGGGGGGGGGGGGGGGGGGGGGGGAGGGGGGGGGGGGGGGGAGGAGGG
>JBAMHW010000022.1:14346230-14358348 GCA_037177495.1 Rhadinocentrus ornatus
AACTCTCAAAATGTCTAAAAGAGCAAAGACAATCAACAATGCTGATAGAACATTGATCGAATTGATGCTGCTTTCATATTGTGATGCAAATGTGAAATTCAAAATGGAGCTATTTTCATTCCTGACAGATAGTGAAGCATCCTTTGCATATCTAGAACAATGAATCTTTCCTTTCACTGATCTTCAAAGGTCTGTTGGTTTATGTAACGCAGAATGTGCTTGATGAAGAAGAGAAGCAGAAAATCATTCTTTAGTTTGAGGTAAAACACCTCATTTCAGTCTGTAAATGTAAAGTCTTATGTAAGTTATTTGTTCCAATAAATAAAAAAAAATAGGATAATATTGTAATATCCACTGGTTTGAGTTTATGTATTGTCTCAGTTTACAATGCATTTAAATGCATGCAGGCATTTATATTTACAAAATCAGAATTTAAAGATTTAAAGTCAAAAAGATTCTGCATATTTGCCATATATATTAAATAAAAAAACAAAGCTGAAATGATTGATGGAAAAATGAAAGTCATCTCTTGCGGTTTGCTTCACTTTCAGATGATGGACAGTTAATGTCTGCCTCAAATCTAATTAAACTTGCTGTCCTCTGCAAAGGAATTTTCTTACAACTGTTGTCAAGAATGATGTGGGCTTTAGCAATTATTTGGAAAGCTGATGGGAAGATTTTAAAGAAGTGACATGTCTTTCTGTGGCAGCAGTGGCTGGAAGGTCTAACAGATACTGTCTTTAACTATTGATATTATTATAGATGTGGATGCCTTAAAAAACAAGCCAAAGAAACATGGTTCTGCACAGATGTTTCCTTTTTCAAGTCTAGCAAAAAAAAAAAAAAAAAAAAAAAAACAGAGATAAAAACTAAACATTGAACATGGGGACAGATATTGAAGCATCCTTTCATTCAGATGAAAAGACAAGACAATAACACAAGAAAATATCTTTAGCTTTATGGCTGATTTCTTCTGTATCTGCTGTGATTAGTTAGTCCACATGTAAGAGCTATTTAATCAAGCACCAGCTGCTAAAACTGAAACCAGCTCTGAGGTCAAAACATTTTCTTATTTCACACCTCTTAAAGATAATCAAAGCAGATTGCAGCATGACAAGTGGAACAATCCATGAAACCTTAAAATAACATATGAAAGAAAACAAAACACTGTTTGATATTCTGTCTTTAAAATACAGTCAAACTTCCAATTAAGGAATACAACAGCTGATTCATAGTGAACACTCACTCTCTGAAGTAGAGTGCTCATAATACATGTTTTTGTTCCCTATAAGCTCTCGTGCAGCTCTGTAACCGCTGCCAGTGTGCTTCATGCTTTACACTATGCAGCGTTAGCAACAAAAACGCATGAATTCAGCGCTTGATTAGTGCAGTGGAGACACAGAGGAGGAAAAAAATGGAAAAAGAGGCTCAACTGCAGAGCATGTATGGCAGCCATCTGGCCCATGTGAGGAGATGAGAGGCAGTCAGTCAGTGGTTGGAGCAAAGGGGTCCCTCACACCGTTCCATTCCTCTTTCGTCAGATCTACGTGTTTACCCATGACTTAGGCGCCTCATTCTCCCTAAACAGACCAGCATGCTCAGCTCCCAGTGAGACAACTCAGGCTGGAAGGATGTTTATGTTTTCCGGGATTCTGATGGGTCAAAGTTGGAGGGTGTGCAGTGAGAATAGAACCAAAGATGTACTTAGGTGAATGTTCACCTTTAAATGCCATGGATCCACTGGTAGTGCATGCTATGAGGTCAGGTACACCCTCAATATGAAAATTAGAAGCATAAAGTTGCAAAGATCATAAGATGTTCTGGTTTAATGAGGTACATAAAATGATGCATGAAGTCTCTTGAAGTTTCTATTTGATTTAAGGACATTGCTGCAAAGAGACAGCTGGATTTTAAAATGTCTTAAAATGAGAGTGGAATGGTTCTGATAAAGCAATGCACAAGAATTTGCTTCAAATATAGACTCTTTTTTTGTACTATCATTACAGATGTTGTGTCTTTACAGATTAATGTGACATAAAAGTATTTGATAACACTGAGTACTCTTATACAGGCATTTCCAGAAGCCTAGTAGGCTCCGCTACTACAGTGATGAAATTGCTCTTGTCAGTGCATCTCAACTGCTTCTCTTAACTTCAAACAATTCACCAGAATAGCAGCGATTTGGCAATTTTCCGCTGCTTTTTCCTTCCCCATAGATTTCAGAGCTATAACACGTTTAGGAAACTTCAACCACACAAGTACAACCTTGAGGGTGTTCCTGTCTCTTTGGTGTGTCATGCACATCCAAAAAGCTAAGCTCAGCACTGAATTGAGCAATGAGCAGGGCTTTCAACTTTCAACATATTTATTGGGTAATCAGTCTTTCAGACTGTTATTGAGACTGGTAGTACCATACAAACAGCTCCACATGGTTCAGAGTTTCGTCTCTTACATCGGAACAAATCACTGACCAGGTTTTCCCTAGAGAGATCCGACTGTCTGGAATTGCAAACCTGCCGGCAGGAAACAGCTCATACCCTTTTAACCCTCTCAGCTTGTGTGTTTGCATGTGTGTGTCTGCATCATACTCCCCCTCCTTTGGCCACCGTCTCGTTTTCCATCCACCTGGAGAGAGTGAGTCATTCCTGTAAGAAATATTTCATGTAGAGGAGTGTAGACATACAGTTAAACATTACACTGTCACAAAAACATGTTGTCCCGCAGGTCTCGTTGCCAGAGCGGTTAAACAAGACTTCTTTAAATCAGAGTAGACTGTCTGAATCCAAGCACAGGTTTAGGTAGTCTCAGAGGATTGGGTTAAATATTTTCAATTCCAAATCCCTGAGATGAAATATCTCCACATTCTGTCCCAGATGCTTGAACTGCTTGCTGTGTGGAATCCTAGAATCAAAGTGTTACACGTTCCCAAGGAAGTTTAAGAAACATTCTTATTTGATTATTCTCATGCCATCTGCTTAATGAAACTTGTCTATTAACTTTTAATGCTGCTGACTTAATGGTAAATACAGTGTTTCCCTCAGTGGAAAACTGCCTCACATCTGCCACTAAAACAACTGGTGTTACATTACAAGAACACAAGTGTAGCAGTAGCACAGCACAGAAATGTGAAGGCAGGCAAACACCTCCAAAGTTTAACAATTTGAACTCTGGAGGAAGCACAAACTTATTTTCTTATTCTTTTTTTAAACCAAAAGACTGCTGCTTGTTGATCACTTGTGCACCATCAGGGGCTTAATATAAAGATAACTCATTAGCTCCCTCTAAAACATGCTAATGATCAGCTGCAGGAATCCAAAGGCAAGAAAACAACAAAACAAAAACAAAATAGAAGCACAAAAAACTGAACTCTCTCGGGTGAAGCCGCAGCATCCAAGTCTTTCCAAAAGCAAGGCTGGGCTCATAAAGCCTGATCTATCAGGAGAGGAATTAGAGCTCTGTGGGGAATTTGGTTGACTCACAACCAGAAGACCAAAACTTTACATGGAAAAAGTGTCACACACAGACTCTTCATTATGTGTGTGTGAATTCTTGTGGAGCAGATTTTTGTTGGCTTGGCTGTAAGATAAAAGATTGTCACCAGCTGATAGTCCTGAACATTGGTGCCTCCCACTCACCCAGCTCTAAGCTGTTGGAAAAGGTTAAGGTAGTGTAGGCATGTCAAAACAAGTCATTCAAAGTAGTTCTGCTGCTTTTTTAATTTATTTTTTGTATGGTGTCCTTAGGAAAAGCCCTGGTTCATTTATTCACATTGCAGGAAATCTACAGCTTTGAGCTACAGAGACAGGGCAATGAGGGCCATGTTATCTTTAAAACAGTTAAAGCCAATAATACTCCTATACAATTTCACTAATATGAGTCTGGTGACATGTTTCAATGGTGGGGACATGCCTGAAGTGGTTCAGCTACTTTTATTTTTTATGATGACTTTGGGGGATGTTACAGTTACTTCTGTGTTCTTCACTTTGCCTATTATTAACTTCCAGACTGAGCTATAAAAGACATCTTTCACTAGTACAGCAGTCATGCCCTGGTATTGTATATCATCAGGACTTTAAGTTTCTGGTGTGCGGCCAACAATTGCTTCAGATCCCGCAGACTGGTCCAAACATATGATTTAAAGATGTTAACATCACAAAAAAACAAGTATTTTCTAACAAAATGATTTTATAAAATCATGACGATAGTGTCTTTCTGTGGTCACAACCCAGGTTTAGGGGGTGTGTTGTTAAGCTTCAAAACAATAATTCTAAAACATGCAAACCTTGGGGATGCTCTAGTTATTATGAAGGGAGCAAAATATCTGTCTGATTACAAAGATTTTGGGATCTTTGACTTTTGGATTAGGCCTATATGCAAGGCCATTTTTCAGATGGGGCAACAGCCGAGCTTAAGCTTATCACCTGAAAAACACTCGAATATTTGCTTTAACATTTGAAATAAAAATTGCTCGTAAAATCTCATGAATGGGAATTGCGCTACCAAGTCCTGTACCTTTACTACAGGCGATAAACGCCCACTCAAGCCTCAATCTGGGAATTTTCTTCGTTTCACTTGAAGAGGAGGCTACGTGGTGCTGTGACACTGTACGTGATTGGCGGGTTGGTTTATGTGTGTGTGCGTGGGGGGATTTGCTACTGGTTTCCCATTCACACACAAACACTCACACAGCGGCAGTCCGACTGGCTGTTCACAGAAAAGGCAGCAGGGGAAAATAACTCTCCTCCTGCCGCTTTGCAACCAACAACTACCACAGACGTGAAGTCGACGCGATGTCAGGCACGAAATGCTACCGTTTGGTGTGAGAAGACAGCTGTCATTAAAGAAAGAAGCTGCAAAAATAAGTGGGTGAGCAGTGACAGCTGGAGAGAAAGCAACGCCGAGGATTTGTGGGGCTGCACGTGGAAAAGGCTCGCTTAAAACACATCGGTAAGTAACACAAGCCTTACTTTTTCCCTTTAGAACAGCTGAAAGGAGGCGCATTTGTCGCAGGACATAAGAAAGTTTAAATAACATTCTTTAATATATACATTGTTTCTTCTTGGGCAAGTGGCACAGACTGCGTCAGTAACCTTTCTGCCACTTTGCGCTGGTGTCTGTGCGAGTATGCGCGCGCCAGTCGCTTATTAACTGCGCACGTGATGGTGATTAGCTATGAAGCTCACTAAACGAAGCAGGTTTTTGTTTGTTTGTTTTTGTTTGGCCAATCGTTTTCTATTTCTGCTGACGACGCGTAAAACTATTTGTTTAGACAAAAACCTGATAATTGTCGTTACTGAATCTTAAAAGTCGTCATTGTGGCAGTTTAATAGTGTTTCTCTAAGTAAACAGCATCACTGTGTTTTGGTGTGGTCGTTATGCGATGTCCCGCTGCGTCGGAAAGAAGAATATGCCTTTTATTGTCTTTAAATAAGTTTTAAAATATGAAATATTTGAACAAAGGAGGCAGTGAGCTAGTAATTTGGGTTGTTTGGAAGTGCAAATATTCCAGAGAAAACTAAGTGTCTAAAAGGGAATCTAGGTGTTGTCCAATATGAATATCTGAGTATTGACTGTATCTCGTGTTGCTGTAGGCTGTCCATAAGTTCTTAAACATAATCACATTGACTTTGTATTTTATTAAAATATACATACATTTCTTTTTAATAATGTATCCACTAAATGTAATATTCCTGTTTTTGATTTGGGAGTAATGCATATCAACATATTTGTTTTTCTTTTTTTTTTTAAACCCAGTTGCTTTGGTACAAGGAAAATCAAAGATTGCCACCTTAGAACAGCATTTACCTGTGTTTTTAAATGGCAATATCCCACAGGGAGGGCAATTCCTATATCTCCTTTATCTATCTGTGGTAGGTTGGCACCAGTTTGGACATTTAGGTCAAATTAGCTGTGAGACTCCCCAATGGCTTTAACTAACCCACTTAAATTGAAATATTGCTTCTTCCTGTGTAAGAGTTCACGGTTTAATTGGCTCTGCCAAGCCATGAAGAATAAGTTTAAACCTTTCCCCATACTCAAGTCACCATAATGTAAACTGTAAAATGTAAATGTAAACTGTTGTAAACTCCCTCCCCGTGTGTCCACGACCTCGGCTTGTTCTGTTGCTAGACAAAACAGACAGATATTTGTTTCTTCAGAGGGTCAAATGGTGAAAAAGGAGAACAAAAGCAGCTTGTCAGTTTTCCTGACAAATTGATACTAATATCTAGAGTCCCAGAGGAATATAGACTTCTGAGTCTGTAATCGCCTACTCGGAATTATGTACCCTGTGCTGTCATGTAAAGCAATAGGTCTGTTTGTAATATATTTAATGGAAAATTAGAAAAAAGATGCATGTCAGTCTTGTTATTTTAAGCCTTTTTACCTCATGAATTTAGCTGCTTATTGCTCCAAGCTCATCTTTCATATATTCTGCTTTGGTTGTGTACACCGACCTAATGCTTTTGCTTTTGGTTAATGCACATTTGCCTTTGTATTGTTAATGCCCCATGTTGTTGCCTCATCATATAACAAAGTCAATTGTGGTAATGATCCTTGCAGTGTTTGAAACATCTGTTGGTAAGTGCGGAGTATTTGCTTTTTAGCTGTTTACTCAGTCCCTCTCAAATGTTTTATTGCTATGAGGTGCTGGCCTATAAAGAATGAGCTCATTTGGGGGCCGGGTATGTCATTCATTGAATTATGGCTTTACCAAGCCTTTCTGGCGCTCGATAACCTTCACCAGCAGCTGAGTCACCTAGAAAATGAATGAGTTCTTCCATATATTTTATTTCAATAGAAAGACCTGTTCCCATTGAGTATGCTACTTTATTGTACATCTTTTCCATGATTTATAGTTTATTACATTCACAACGTAAAATAGACACAATAGGACATACGTAACCTCAACTTCACTTTTTGTCTCATAGTAATACCGTGTGAATTGGTTGTTTTCTACCTTGTGGGGAACGAAAGAAAAGCATTTCGTTCCTGTGAAAGATGTAAATTAACAAGACACTTAAAAAAAGAACAGTAAAACTTTGAGATGATCCTGGGGCACAAAACGATTCCTGATCTGATTGGAAAATCTCCAGCAAGCTGCTATTAAACTCCCTCAAGGATAAAGTGGCCCACAAATTAAAGGAGAATTTCCCAGAATGGCCAATTATGGATGTCATATGGAAACACAGATTTTATTCCCTTAGTGCACCTTCTAAGATGGTACTTTGAAGCAGAACTGTAAGACTATGGATTCTCTATTAATGACTTTAATTTCTTTGTCTCATAAAAAACCCCAGCAGTTCCTCAGGGAAAACTGAAATGTGTAGCCATATTATATAATAGTTCTTGGTATTATTTGATATTAGCAAGCATAATACTTAAGCTTGATAAAAGACTCTTTTTTTTTTCTTTCTTTGTTTTCCCTTCTTATTTAAACATTTTTTGGTTTATTTGTGGTACAGTTCTGCACCGATGCAAGGCTGTATTCTAACATATCCCAGACTGGCACTGCTCTGTCAGAAACAGCGGGATAGATGGTGTAATCTCTCAATTATTTTATGAGAGGTAACATTCACCATCTGTTCATGCGGTGATCATGGATACCGCTCATTCAAAGTGACACTGTTGAATGACATCACTCTCTAAAGATCCAGTCTATGAAGATGGGTGATCCGTGGGAGGCGTTTGTTTTCAAGGTCTTGTGCAGAGCCATGAGTCAACAGGAAAAATGTGCATGAAAGGCTGCAGATGAGGCACTATGTTGTATTTCTTTCACACATCTTTGAGAGAGCAATGTGGAATGAGAGAAACTACTTTGTGTCTGAAAGTTTCTAAAGCAGATACCAGTGGGAGGGGTCGATGTCGCCTTTTTCAAGAAGGCAAGGCAAGTTTATTTGTATAACACAATTCAATGACAGGGTGATTCAAAGCGCTTTACAGAATACAAGAAGCATAATTTAACATAAAAAAAAAGAACAAAGGAAATTAAACACTGGATAAAAAGTTTAAAAAATTTACGACTTATTTAGCTGGTTATCTTGCCAGATTAATTTGTACTTTCTGATTTACTTGTTATATAAATCAAATTAATTCAACTAAGGTTTACTTTTCAATCTCAGAGCAGCAGATGGATCTGGCATTGCTTTCCCTCTTGTTTTCTCCCGCTGGATGACAGTAGTTCTTAGTATAGCTGTGGGCTTACCAGGAAGAAAAACAAGGAAAAGATGCTTGTTGACACTCCGGTGCAGTGGATGTGTGTGTCCCTGAATGCGCATTTCAGGAGTAAAACTAACTGTTGCATACCTACATGCATAACACATTGGACTATAAATATTTAGAATTTTTTTTAAAGGGATTCAATTTTTAAATTTTTTTTTTTTATCTTTACATACTTACTTCAAGGATGGTATGTGTTCATTAAAACATAGTTGTCAATAGTCAGATATTTTTATTCATTTATTTTGTTCTCAAATCCAACAGCAGACATTGCCAAACCAGGTTAGGCTCAAGCTGTCAGTCTAAAAGAAAGATCTTACCTGGACTAACTGCAAGAAAAATTCTAATAGCTATTTGTGGGTCTTCCTTATATATATCTTGTGTGCAGTAAAATTCAGATTTCTGTAACTAATTACTGTCTTCACCTTAATCCAAACCAAAGTCAAACCCTCATCCTGCAACTGAGCTTTAAACCTTATTCTATTGTTTTCAGTAGTGAACAGGACAAACCAGTGCCATGATCCAAAACTAACGGCTCTCTGAATAGGTAGGAAAAGCTTGTGCTTGTATAAAAATTTCCATCTTTCACACATCTTCATATATCATCTACGTGTCTTTTTCTTTAATTGATTTATTAGATCATTTATACAGCTACCAGATGTGAATATGACGTGTGGACATTGATATTTACTGTGTTTAGCTTATGCCAGCTGCTGGGTTTTCATATCACCCGCCTGTCTTTTGGGTCTATTTCCTCTATTTCTGCTTCTGCTCCTCCTTTCCAATGTGGCTGGTTGCTCTTGCTCGTGAGCACAGGATAGAGGAGGACTGTACTGAAGCTTGAAGAAGTGGCTGTGCAGGGTAACTTAAAGCCCCACGGCACTGAGGCCCCTGGAGAGCTTTGAGCACTGAACACATTTCACATAAACACACTAAGAAGGGTGCAAGAGAACGCACAGGAACAGTACTGCTCTTTTGACTGCTAGGCATTACGCAGCCACAGTTAATGAAGTGTTTTGAAAGGGGTTTTGTGTGAAAATGGGGTGATAAGCAGCTGTTAGATATATGTGCATTGCTTTCACTGCCCTAGTATTTCCTTGGCTACAACTGTTCACTTCTTCACTGTACCCAAGCTGTACCCAAGCTGTACCCAAGCTGGCTACATTTCACAGCCTGGAGGTTCCCGTCTCTTCTCACGTCTTGCTTTCTTCCACATGTCTCCATCTCTTTAAAGGCTTTAAGGGAGCCTTTGTAAGATCTGACAAGGGACAACAGATAAAAATTAGCCCTTTAACAAAATCAGCATATTTAGAAGTGTATTCTTGCTTTTTAATATGCTCTGTTCCTGCTCTGTTTCTTAAAAATAATAAATTTTTGGTATGCTATTATTGCTCATACTAAAACATTTGTGTGGAAAGCAAACGACGAGTACTACTACTAATACCAACAATGAATCTTAAACTTAATTATGTAGATTGGCTCTATGTGTGCATGGCTGTCCATCTTG
Organism: Rhadinocentrus ornatus; assembly: GCA_037177495.1. Lineage (NCBI taxonomy): Eukaryota > Metazoa > Chordata > Actinopteri > Atheriniformes > Melanotaeniidae > Rhadinocentrus > Rhadinocentrus ornatus. The sequence continues at coordinate 14,355,955 of JBAMHW010000022.1, forward strand.
TCTATTAGTGGTATTGTTGTAGCTGATCAGTATATAGTATCATGCAGTATTATACAGTATTTTAAACATAGCAGCAAGCAGCTCTTCCTATGTGGACCTTGTAAACCCAGTGAATGTCTTCTCCTTAGTGGCAGCAGATCGGGTAGATGTTAGCACTGTGAGTGTCCGCTGTGCCTTATAGAATGACTGAACTTCTGACTGAATGACACATACTTTCTTTAACTATAAAGCCTCCCACACATGGTCCACAGTGTTCCAGCTTTCACAAGATATGAGCTACCTAAAGGGCTCCAAGGTAACTTTTGCTTTTTGTTTAGGTTCAGTGAGATTTCTATGCTCAATTGTGAAGTCACGAAGGTTTCTATGAGTTTATACAGATCTTTTAAATTATAAAATAATGCGAGGATGACCTTTTCATGTCTGAGTTAGCCATTTCTAAGAAGTGAGCCTATTGACTCTAGAATTAGATATAGTATAATGTTATGATGGATATGACATTTTTATCAGTCACTTTGTCAAACAGGTGACAGTAAATAGAGGACCTTGTTTTTGCCCGTAATGCAATTCTGCTGAAATTCAAGAAGTGCTGTTCTAAGAAATGGTAGACTCACTTAAAGACAGACCCATAATAGCTCCATGAGAGAAGTACTTCTTGTGGGTCTGTAATTTCCTTCGGGATTAATAAAGTATTCTCATTCTGAATTTGTATTATTTTGGGAAAAATTATCTTTTTCTTTCTGACGTTTTTCTGCTCTGCTGCTATTAAGCGTAACCTCTGGCTTGACGTAATTCAACGTTAACGGGGACTATTGGTCAGCAGTGGCAGATTTCCAGTCATTAATTTTGGGGGGTAGGGCTTGCATTGTGCGTGTTAATTGTGTTCTGTGGGTTTTGCTTTGTGATTATCAATCACTGAAAATGAAACCCTATTAGCTTCTTCTTAGCTGCTGAACATGCACTTTTAAAGCATCCTACTAAGTGTTTGTGGCAGGTTTTTCATTAGCAAGTCAGTTTGGTTAAACAATGTTTTGCCGTCTGCCTTGCTTTGCCTTGCAGTAGCGTTATCAGTCAGTAAGTTGAAACTGACTGATTGGTTTGTCAGCATCATGGTGGCCTATGCGGTATGTGGTTGCAAGCCTTTATATATTTCAAATGAATGTGTGTGCCTGACAGAGTGATTAAATTCCACAAACCTCTGGAGGACATTTGGACCTAAATAATTAACTTCTTTATGGCTGTGAACTCCACTAGTGGACAATAAGGCCAAGTAAGCACTGCTTTCATTGACACCATCAGACATACTGCTGTATACTTTATGGTGTGTTTCCAGTCTCCAGGAAACAGATTCAGTTGTAGATGTTTGCTTGTAATTAGGGATGTACCGATTCAGTTTTTTCACTTCCGATACCAATATCTGAAATTTTTGTATTGGCTGATATCAGTCTGATACAGAAAACAGATGATTTGCCTAACAAATTATCTTTAAATTGTCTTGTGTGGAAAAGACTGACATCTTTTGTGCAAGGTAAAATCAGACTTGACTTAAAGATTTATTTCCTAATTTTTTAAATCAAACCAATATAAATGTACTGAATTACTTTTTTAACAACTGTGCACCAGTACAGCAACCTTAAATAAACAACCATAAAAAGCTTCAAAAGCTTGGTCAAACAAAAAAATTAACAAAACTTCTCCTGGTTCAGTTAGTGCAAGTAGGAGACAATGTAAAATAACAGTACTGAAACTCGGAAATAAATAAAACAATAGCTCGACTACCTTGTTCAGATAAACAGAAATGAGTTCTTCACAATTGTTTGGTGCAATTGTGTCCCAAAAAAAATATTATTGTTGTTTACCTTTTATTTAAATGATGGCTTGCCTTTCTGACTGTACATGGTCGCACGTTCACAATTCTCCTCCGCCCTGATTTTCAAAGACATGTGCTCATGCAGGTGAGTACACTCCCACCAGGAGACAGGCAGAGAGCGTGTTTAGGAAATTCTATGGCATGAATAACAGATAACCAGGCTTCACCAATTTAACCTCCATCTTGCCATTAGCGGAGTTTGATCGCAATTTTATTTAACTTTTTATTCATCAATGTCTCTGCTCTATTGTATCAGTCTGTGGTATACATATACACTGCTCAAAAAAATAAAGGGAACACTAAAATAACGCGTCCTAGATCTGAATGAATGAGCTATTCTTATTAAACACTTTTTCCTTTACATATTTAAATGTGCTAACAACAAAATCACACAAAAATTATTAATGGAAATAAAATTTATTAACTCATGAAGGTCTGGATTTGGAGTCACACTCAAAGTGGAAAAACCCACTACAGGCTGATCCAACTTTGATGTAATGTCCTTAAAACAAGTCAAAATGAGGCTC
>JBAMHW010000022.1:14367371-14391246 GCA_037177495.1 Rhadinocentrus ornatus
TTCTCTGTGCAAATAAGACAAGTCGGGATGCCCCTGTGCTCAACAAAGAAATACTGCGTCTCCCACCTTTGCTAAAATTGTCTATGCTCTTCACCAATCTTTCTCTTCACTGCAAGCTTTGACAAAGACATTATGAGGATGTAACAAAATTTTTAGTTTTTCCACTTGGTGTCGCTCTTGTTTCATGTTTCAAACAAGTGTTTACCAAGCTAGCGACACACAAAAAATGTCTCAGCGCATGACGGCATTTCCACTTCTGCCGGTAACACCGGCTTCATGCACTCCTCCGCACTTGTAAGAACAGCTTGGCGAATGATGAACAGCCCGGTAGCAGTCGCCTTTCTTTTTGCGCTCGATCATGGCATTTGTTGATGGCAAAAATAATCAGGATGACGAACGCTACCGGCTGTTCATCATTCAAGGTGCTGCTGCTACAAGTGCAGAGTGCATGAAGCCGGTGTTGCTTAGCCTAGCTCTGAATGTCAGCCACGGCGAGGAACTGCAGGCGGGAGCTGGTTCAGTGTACAATCTGTGGTCCGCTCCCCCTGCGGGCCGCACTAATATTATACTCTCATATCAAGGTGAGGGCCACAAGATATCATCCTGCGGGCCGCGAGCTTGAGACCTCTGGTTTAAATGGTCTGCTTGTTGAGTGCATGGTCTACAGTAGAGAGCTGCATGTATCTGTGGATTGATAAAAAAGGCCTGGACAGCGGCCACTTGGAGAGCAGTGCTTCTTTTGTCAGAATAACATGTGGTTCTAAGAAAACAAGGCTAGTTCAGCTGACTTGGCTAATTGTTGTTTAACTTTGGGGCAAAAACTTGCATGTCAGTCTTATGTTAGCAACACAGACTAATATTATTCTCAACTGATTTCTGCCATCAGAAGCCTTTTTTTCCCAAGATTTAATTCAGAGATGCTCAGTCTTTAGTCGAAGCCTGGATTTAATCTGTTTTTATAAGTGATTATTTTTGTAGGAACACATTTCAGCTCATTTACAATTCAAGATGCATATGGATTATGCTCTTATCACTGTGTTGTAGCTTAGAGTTGGATTGCAGATTCTCTGTCCAAGACTATCATGTTATGCCTATCTGTTCATGTCCATAGGGGGAGATGAAACTTGGAGCAACATTACTGAAAGTACATCACCAATTTGTCACAAGCCAGTGTACATGAACAGAATAAAACCTACATGTTGCAACTGCCATTTTTTCCAGTTATTTTTTTATGGACTAATGGAAGCTAACAATTTTCTCATATATTCGATTAATGTTTTTTTTTTTTCCTTTGGTTTAAAATATTTAACTTTCTCAAATTTGGTTTATTGCATAAAATTTTATTCAAGACCAAACAGTTGATTTGCTTTGTTTAAAGGTTTCTAAGTTGACTTTGATCATTTGCACACATAACTGCCCAGAAACACATGTTGACGCTTTAACAACAACATCAGGGGTCTTGATGACATAGTAGTGTGCTGGAGTTGGTGAGCTAGAGTCCTCTTTGATCACTGGGCTTCATGTGGTGCCTTCATGACTGGACCTAAGGGCTGAAAAACTGGACCGCCAACAGAATGTTTGGCAGGGGAGATGTGAAGCCAGTGGAGTGAGATAACACACTGAAGGTTTACTGAAGGTGACCTATTAGTGTACCCAGTTTTCATTTTCTCATCTATGAGTGTATGAGGCAAACTCATCTTAATGTTTTTCTCATGGATTTTTGTACTTCATTCAAGAGGATGTCAATATTTTAATCCACATAATGTTGAACAGTATTTGAAAATAGTTAGATTGGAAATTTAAGTTTGATTTGAGTTAGCCAAGTTTTATATGTACTGTAAAGGAAGAGCCAATTCTTTTTGCTGGGAATTGTGTTTTTTAAGCCAGGTTTGTAGCTGTAGAAATATATATAATTTTTCTTTTTTTCTTTCCACACTTGTGGAATAAACCCTTTAGGACCGGGTAATTAAAATGGCATGAGAGACAAGTGTAGGCTGTGACCGACAGCTAGTATGCTTCTGTGGTAGTAACACTGAGGAACAAAAATGTCTGCTCCTATCCCTTTACTCTACAGAATTAAACAAGTTTTCGTGTTTTTAGTTGTTGCTTTTGATTAATGATTTTGTGTTTTTGTGTGTTTTCCATTTTAATCTTTTTTTTTTATAATATTGGGAAATTTCATTTTTAACATTTGTCTTTATTCATGTTTCATGTTAATTAGGACATTTCCATGTGGGAGGCATGTAGGCATCAACGGTAATGGGTATATTCATTTATAACATGTTTATGCAGGCATTCTGTTTTGTGGGTTGGTTTACATGTTTAATTTTAATGCGTAGGCTGTCGTATACATGAGATTTGTTGAGAGCCTCGTGCTAGAATCCTGTTTGCAGACGAGGCATTTCTGTGGGGAGCAGTGTAATGCACAGGTCAATTAAACATGTGATGCATGGATTTCTAAAAGCTTGAAATAGAGCTGGTGATGTATGACCACTGTATATGCTACTCTTAATTCCATCTATCTTGCATCTATGTGTCAACACTGAGACGTCTTTGTTGTAAGGACAAAGATTACTTACTTACATATACATTCAGTGGCAATGAAATATCTGTATTTTTTTTCTCAGCCTGTTTAGAATTTAATACCACAGTGTACAGTTTCTGCATTTCTTTTTGCATTTGTGTACTTTTACCTTCTCTACATTTATCCCAAGTGTGTTTGTGAACATTGATTACCTGGTAAGATGTATGATCAAAAGATTGTGTTGCTTACTGGTGTATTAAATGGCTCAGGCCAGTCATGCAGTCAGCTCATTTATGACCGTGGCTGCTGCATCTGCAAACTCAACAGTCTAGCATTTTGTCTTTACATACATAATTTGCCTTATCTGTTTTTTATCATGTTTTGTTTACAAAGTGATAGTAGTTTTTGTTTACTGGCCTGCATTCTTGTATTTTATCTCACGAGGTTAGAGAGAACTGTAAATTTAATTTTATGTCCCTCCTGTACATGCTGCACAATTAACAATAAAGCTGACTTTGACTTCATGGTGTGAATGTTTCTGGCAGGGTTTTTTTGACAAGAAAGTAGACTTTAAATGTAAATTTTTTATTCTCTTTTTTTTTTTTTTTTTTTTGGTTATCACTTTTTTGTACCTTATTTTTACACAGATCTTTCTAGGGTCTCAAAAACTTTGATTTTTCAGCTTAAACATGGCCAGTAACAATGGTGACCATGACTTACTGACAAAGATACTGTTAGGAAACTTAACCACAGTCTGTTGTATTGTAGATGTTGGTGAACATTTTATAACCTAAATAATAAAGTTAATGAAGAGTCTTTGAAGACAACCGGAAGTTCACAGAAATTTCTACTTTGTGCTGCGTCTAACTGATAAAACTTTATAAACATCTCAGGGAGTCTGGGTGAATGCTTGTTAGCAAGGTTTAGTCAGGCGTGGGTGTACGAGTTCTGTGGTCTGTTGTGAAGATTGTTGCCTTCGTTGGGTTGCCAACATAGCAGCAGTGACTGATTTTGGCCTCCCTATATTTACTGGGAGCAAAGACATACAACCCACTCACACAGGGCTAGATACATCAGCATGACATTTATACTGCATTCCTTCTTCAAATATGTGTGTTTTTGTGTGCTAGAATGTTACTGTTCATGCCATCCATATTAAAACATCTTTGTATTATAGTGTGCTATGGCATTTATCATCTAAAACAAATGGGTTCTTTCCAGCTGAGTTCTTTTTGTGGGAGGTTGACTGCCCTCCTAAACATGGCTGGCTTTTACTATTCGTTCATACCCGCCTTAAAGTTTATTTGTATAGCACATTTCATGAACAAGACAGTTTTATTGTTTTATGTAAAGCTCTTTAAAGTATTACAGTGGGGTGCAGAAGATTAAAAAGTATATTAAAACACTTTTGAGGGAAAGAGATAAAAGAAATAAAGAAAAAAAGTCTAAAGTAGAATGAGATCAAATTAAAGAAATAAAAAGTTTAATATGATAGTTGTGATGGAAGTCAGCGTCAAATAGAAAAGTTTTTACCTTGATGTAAAGCAGCTGAGAGTTTTAGTAGACCTGCAGTTTTCTGGGAGTTTGTTCCACATGGGAGGAGCATAAAAGCTGAACGCTGCCTCTTCACGTTTATTTCTAATTCTGGGAACAGAAAGTAGATTTGACCCTGATGACTTGAGGGATCTGATTGGTTCATAACAAACCAGAAGATCCTTAATGTATTTTGGTCTTAAACTATTCAGTGCTTTGTAAACCAACAGCAGGATTTTGGGTCAATTCTTTGACAGACAGGAAGCCAGTGTAAAGATCTGAGGACTGGAGTCATATGATCTACTTTCTTGGTCTTAGAGAGGACTCGAGCAGCAGTTGTCCAGTGAGTTTAAACACTAATAAGCACAAATAAATAAATATTCAGAACTTAACAGATTACTTGTTCCAGACAGTGTCATCTGTTGTGCGTTTTGTCTTTCACATGCTGAGTTGGACTAAAGTTATTAAGTACACAACCCAATTCTTTGTTCCCTCTGTTGTGGGGGTTATGAGTATGAATGTTAAAATCACCCACACAAATGACACATTCAAGGCCAACACAGGTTATTGACAGCACTTCATAGGGCTGGGCAATATCTCAAGATTTTCAAATATATTGAGACTTCATCACACGCAGTATAGAATGAAGGTATATTATTTATATCAAGATCCTTTGTTTTGGGTTAAAAGCTTATCTTTTTGCATTTTACACAACTGTATTTTTGTTATGGTTATTTTTCATTCATTTTGTTTTAAGAGAAATAGATGTTTTAAAGCTAAGAGTATGCTCATAAGAATGAAGTCCCCCGGGGCTCATCAACACCTCATCCAACTACATGTTCTCATGTAATTTAGCACTATTAATGCTTTCCTGGAAGAACCGCATCCCCCTCAGATCTAACTTCCAGCTCAGGTCTCTATTGTTGGTTTTACTAGGTGCACAAAGGAAATTATATTTGTTATGAAATATAATTTTTAACAAATGAGTTGCAGATTTCTGATAGCCGAATGGTTTTACACAGCAGCTTATCGGTCAGAGTGATCAGCTGCTATAACAGACGAGTTATGATCTGTAAAGTCACATAAAAGTTTTATATATATATTTTTTTTATTTTTTATTTTTTAGGAGTTTTTTTTTTAGAATAAAGAAAACTCCAATGAGTTTTAAACTCTTATTTTCTATGAAGTCTAGAAGTGGCTGCAGCACAAAGCTGGGGTAAAAACCAAACAAAAAACCAAACACCAACAGCATGCGAGGCAAAGCCTGCTGCAGCAAGAGAAGAGGCCTGATCTGCGCTGGCTGGGATTTCTAAATAGTTGCTTAAGCGTCATAATAAAGGGTGGATTGTCATGACAGTAAAAATAATTTTTGCCTTCTTTCTACCTGCACGTGCTTCTTCGTGCACAATGGCATCGTGCATACGACTGCGGTCTGGCAAGAATATTTATGGCTGTTTTCCCTCGGTAAACTCTGCTGGACGTTTCTCTGCAGCGGCTGTAGAAACCGCTTTGAGTTGTTTGGGTTTTAGAGCAGTTCTTGTTGATGTGCACATACGGCAAAAAAACAAACAAAAAAAAAATCTAAAAGTAGAACAGCACAAAATGCTGTGCGGTCAAAATAACCCCCTGTGGCCTGAATAGGTAGAAATGGTTATTTCTTCTGTTCTTTACATACTAAGTATTAAAACTAGTTTTAATAAAAAGTTGTGTAGTTTTAGGCCAGCAAGGCTTCATGATTTTATTTGACAGTTATTGAATATATAAAATGGTCAAAATGACCATTCTTGACGTCTTGGCTAATCTAGTGTTAAATGCATCTAATTTATACAAACTAATGATTTAGTACAAACATATTCATCACTACAGGTTTAAACGAATTTCTGTGAGGTGCAGAATCAAAAGCCTGTGTTAAGTACTGTCTGCTCTTTGGATCCAAAAACTTGCCTGATTTTGAAAAACATTATATCAGTTAGTGAGGTGATTAAGTGTAGTAGAGGGAGGGCGGGACTGCAGGAGAAACTGAAAATCCTGGTAATTCTAGTGTTAATATATAGCTACTTTAATTTCAGTAAATCTTTGTCAGATTGTGTTTACTTGTTGTGTTTCATCCTTTGCCTAAGTGTTTGTCAATAAACCTTGTTCCTCCACCCGCCTGCCTCCTCCTCCGCCCTTAGTTTCTGTCTCAGAAGGTGTTGCTTCTCCTATCTCTCCTGTCACCCCCACACAAACCTAATGTCTAATAAATATAGTAAAAAACAAATCTTTTTAGTTGATTTACAGTTTTAATATTAATTAGATTTTTCAAATTGTTTACATTTCTAACCTTGTCTAAGACAAAATGAAATAAGCAGATGACAGGCAGTCAAGGAGTTGTATAATCCAGCGTGCTTGGTCTCTGTTATCACTGCTTCTTGCTCACACACATGCACACAGCAGGTGAGAATGATAGATAGAAGGCTTAGGTGCTCTGCAAGTAGACTGTGTTGTGTGTTGTTGTCCGTACAATGCTTCCTTCTGTAGAGACAAGCCTGTTTCATCTGGTCTGTGGAGAGTAAGTGTGGTATGCCAGTCTGCATGTGTGTGTTGGGAAATCAGTGCATTCCCAAGTGGCTCTTATGGCTCTCTTCAAAGTACTTGTCTGTTTTAAAGCCAAGCTGTCTATCATCATTCTGTAACAGCTCCTCCTTCTGTCCTCTGCTACTAGATTTTTTTCTGCTTGCGATGCATTCCAACAGGTCTTCAGTTCTGTACAACACCCATACTGTTTAACATCAGGGTGTCTTCACGACACAACTGTGCTGCTCAGCTTCTCTGCTGCCGTTTTTGTTTCATGTGGGTGTGTCTCATTTTCCAGCTGAAACAGTCGGGTGCTTTCTCTCTAGGGGGAATCTGATTATTGCTGTTGAAAGGCAGTGCACTGTTGTTGGTTTGGAAGACTCCCTTCAGCTTTAATGCTTCTCTTTGTCTGCTGTTTTTTTAATTCCTTGTGTAGGACAGTGTAGTTCCTGTTAACACTGGAAAAAGACATCAGATTGAAAATAGAAATAAGACAAAAAGAGGGACTGTATTATTCTTTCACCTTGCATACTAAGGTTATATTGGACTTGAAGATATTTGTGGTGAAACATGAATTTGAACACTCTGTATTCAGTTGTGTGAAGTTGTTTGTAGCAATAGATTACTGTTACATATTTTATGACATTATCTTAAGCAAAGTTATTCTTGTTTCAAATGTGTATCTGTTTTTCACTTTCTTAGTCTAAAAGTATTTTTGTTCATAAGACAAAGACTTTGTGTTTGAAGTGTCTTGCACATGGTCCAGAAATGCCACATTTGTTCTTATCTTATTTGTATCATAGCTATTGTCTCTTGTTTGGACAGAGTTGTTTAGAGTGAAGAGGGTTTCTGTCTGGTTTCTTTGTTAGGTTTTGTAGTTATTTCTGGAATTTGCGGCAATATTGTCGACACAAAGACGGCAAGAAATGGCCGGGGTAGATGAGGTATTGTGGCCATTAAGGAAGTAATTATTTGAGAATTGGATCACACCACACCTGTTGTTGATATGTACTTACAGTGTTCCCCCATACCAATAATCAATATCACTGTAATGGATTTTTTATTATTAACAGATCAATCATGCCATAAACTACATACCAGTTCTGAATCTCACTCTTCCTGTAACTGATGCCAGTGATTTTCTTTATTATTAACGCAACAACCGGCACCATAAACAACAATATATGATTCACCAATATGACTATTAACTTAAATGTTTCAGTGCCACAATTTGCATCCTGGCTGCTTCTCCAGTTGACTCCTGCTTCCTCTACCTCGCCTGTTTCACACTGTTCTGCACCTTGGGCTACTCCTGCCTGTCAAACATTACTTAGTCAAATAATTTGCATTCAAATTGCATTCATCGCACATCTATTCAACCTGTGAACAGGCTATCAAAACTCCAGAATAAAATTATTTGACATCGTTCAGGAATCCTGCATGAACCTTGTTGCATTGATTCAGTTACCTGACCAGAGCTCTCTTCTTCGGGTGCCTTTTGCTTTTAAAAACAAAATATTTTAACAGGCTTATCTGAAATTGCAACCAGTGGTTAATACAATACGGTGGGTTGCAGATAGCCTACATTGTTTTACATAACCAGTGTTAACTTCATTTGCCTACTGGTGCGTCAGTGCTACATAGCATTGTTTGCTATTCATCATCAATATCTTTATTGGAATGTCTATTTAACTTGTCTAAAGCAACCATTAGCAATCAGCAGCTACCAATTCTCCAGACTCCACTCCACTTAATAAGCTTGTCAGATACTCTCAAGTTTACCTTGCCCTAACAAAGGTAGTTATAGTTGAAAAGGAACCAGGATGTATATTAATACATGGTAACAAAACCGAGCAACCGTTTATTTTTATAGCACCTTCCATCAACGCTCAAGTTGACCAAAGTGCTTTACATCATAAAACTAATAAATAAAAAACACTTTTAAAGCAGAGAAAGTATCAAAGAAATTGCTAAAGGTCCGCAACACATAATACAAAGTATCAACGTACTAAAAGCCAAAGTCTTGGGTCAGTGAGGGAGTGTAGTTGTTGGGGAAGAAAAGTACAGAATGGAACTGCATGATTCACCTGCATTGGGGCACCAACAAAACAAAAAGCTCTGCTGGCCTGGTGGATTTTCTAAAGTCCTGATAGGTAAGGTGTTGCATTGAGGACAGATTGTGGTCTGCAGAATCTGTAGAGAGGGCTTGTTTCTGCTGAAGAGGACTTCTGATCCTTCAAGCTACTGTCAAATCTGGCCGGAACATCTTTGTTAAGCAGTCTGACATGAACTTTAAGCTCAGTTTAAAGAACCTATGAACGGGACTTTTTTTAAAAAATGCTAATGTTTAAGATGCTCCACAAGTTTACATTGGTTAGTAAGAGCATCGCTAATGTTGCACTGTGAAAAAGCCCATCATGCTCAACAAGTTGCAGCGGATGAGCAAAACAACCCAAGCTGGAGATTCCCCTGTTTGGCTTAAACTTGCATAATACTAATAAATTGTAAACACGAAAACACAAGAGGTCTTTCTGTCAATCGAGGAATTCATGTTGACATCCGATCCATCAGTCATGTAAATATTGGAACCAGATATCAATTTTGGGTCAGAACAGTAAAAAAACAAACAAACAAAAAAAAACCTGTACTCTGTATCCGTCCTCTCATCTTTGCAGTGTGAGCTTAAGGAAAAATGGGGGATGAGCAATCAAAAGAGAGAAATAATAGGAGCAAATATACAAATATAAAGGGTGTAGCATCATAAAAGTTAGCCATCCATGTAATTAGCTGATGCACTGTTCTTGTCAAACTAAGAGTTTTCATCACTAAATATTTAATTACTGAATTTACTCCGTTAAATTGGCTCTACACTGACTGAAGATACTCAACTTGAGATGGCTCGCATGTGCTTGGGTTCAAAAGGGTTAGGAAAGTTATTTCCTTAAATGCTATTCTACAGTTACTTACATTAAGTAAGAAAAGGTTCCTTGTTGATGCACTAATATCAGCAGATTGCAGCCCAGTAAAAAAACCGATGAACAGAAATGACGTTTTTAATAATTCCTTAAGTCCTAAGTCCTTAAGAAAATTATTCTGCAACACGTGTTAAATAACTTTTTATTTTTAAGAAAATTTACTTGCATTTTCAGTAAAAATATAATGTAAATGTTTTGTGTATTAAAAACAGCTCTTTCTGACATGTTATTTAGACATTTCCTTTGTTCTGTCTGGACTATCCTTGCTTCACCTGGCGCTTAACTTCTGGAGCAGATAATTCTTGGTATGTCCACTATAACATTGCAAATAAAGTTAGTGTTTTTGTTGGCTTGCTGTGTAACATCTTCTGTCCATCAGTCTTTAAGACTGTGAGGTTGCATACACTTATTAAACAATTGGAATAATTCTTCAAATATTTTCATGAAAATTCTTCCTTGGATTATATCTCTTTCTACAGGTGTAGTCAGTAAATCTGTTCGGTCAAGAGGCTCTTTGTGACTCCTCTGGTCATTAAAGATTCACATAATTAAGGGATACAATTTGAGACACATAACTATTGAAAAGAAAAGCATTATATAGAGCAGCATGCAATGATAAAGAATGGGACGGAGTGTTTTACAGTGTATAGTAAAAAAAGACAGATGTGTGGGGGTAAAGGGAGGGATAGATAAGTTTCCTTATCTCTGACGCCTTTACTGGAAAGAGCGAAAATTGAAAGAAAAAGTCAAATTTAGAATACTATAGGGCAGATCCAACATTGACTTAATCCATTGACTTAAGCTGTTTCGGTGTAAAATAGCAATGTCTGCATTAAACGTGTAGAAAAGTGGTAATTTAACTTTTGATAAATATGGATACTGTTAAATTTGCCCCTGTTGCTTAATTTTTTATCAGTTTCCCTATATCAGGGATCTGGAACCTGCGGCTTTGGAGCTGCAAGTGGCTCTCTGGACATTCCACAGTGGCTCCTAATACCTAGCTAAAATGCTAAGGAACTAACTTTTAAAATATAGATAATAACAATTGCAGGGTTTTTTTTGTTTTTTTTGTAGTAATTAAAAAAAAAATTCATTAAATATATGCATAGAATTTTCACAACATAATGACACTAACAGAACCACTAATATTTCTTTTTTTTTCTTGTGATTAGGTTGACAACTATGGGCTTTTTTTTCTTTTTTTTCCACCCCATCATTTCCTAGGTATATCTACATCCCATAAATAAATCCCCGGAATAGAAATTAAAATGTGGTTCTTCAGAAATCAAATTTCCTATTGTAGATATTTAAGTTGTCTTTTTTTCCAAAGAGTCTTGTAACATTTGCTCTCTAAACAGGTTTTTATTTAGCTCGGCTGATGGAATAATGGCTTGTTGGATTGTAAAGGCTCCTAAAATATGCTGACACTGAATGCTCGACAGGCTTCTTGCTAGCAGCACATAGGGGTCAAGTTATTTAATAAGCATATTATGTTATATAAACTTAATTTATACTAACTTTCTTATTAAATGTCTGGGCTGTATTACTTTTGGCACTAGTGATTGAACTGAAGCCACTAAACACAATATAAAGCTGGTGGAAAGTGAACATTTTGTGAAATGTATTTATTCTGTTAGTCTTATAACAAATTCCTATTTTCAGATTTTTCCCTCTTACTCTGCAGAAATTATAGTTCACAGTTTACTATGTCTGACCGAGAAAGAACAAAGATTTAGGAGGAGGAGGAGAAAACGGTTTTCTCTCTGAGGAGTTTGAATGAAGTATAGCAGGATTGATATCTTCAGATGTAATGAATTCAGAGGCGTATCTGATTCCTGGGCATATGCTTGCTGAGCTAGATGATTCTTATATCATTTGAAGCCGCTTGTATTGATTTTATAGTGAGGCACAAGGATTTGCTGAGCTAGTGTGTCTGTAGTTAACTCTATCAGTGTCTTTAAAGGGAGAATGGATTTATCTATAGCTCCAAAATGGAAAAAAAATTCTGTCTACCAAGCAAATTTAAGTCTAGCTGCAGTCAAGAAGATTCGCAGAACTAGTTTTGATGCTGCATAATATCTCATCTTGTCCACCTTTATTTCGTACTTTTTTTGTTTAACATGTGCAATTAAGAAATGCAAATAACTTTCCCATCAGCACATTCATAAGTTGCTTCAATAGGGAGGTTGGTACAATTAGTAAGTATGCTGTTTGAGCCAGCTTTAGTTCTTAGTAGAGCACAGAGCTTATGCTAGCACTTCAGACAATATCCAAAATGGTCTTCTACCTGTAGATCTCTGACGTTGCCTTTTTTTTTTTTAACCCTTTGCCTCTTACAGATGCTAAGCAAGTGACAGATAAGGGTTACAAGCATGAGTGAAAAATGGAATTGAGACTGAATTACAAAGTAGAGCACAAGCAGAAGTCGCCCAGTGTGACACTAAGGCAGCATCAGTATTAAGTACATTAAGTGCAATATTATAACTATACTACAGCAGTCATTTACTGATGTTACGGGACTGCTTGTTTGCTTCTTTGTAGATGCAGATTTTTGCCTTTAGTGTGATGAAGTAATCAGAGTGGAGCCACTTTGAGGCAAATAGATGGGACTGAATCTTTCCAGCTTGAGTAATTGGACCTTGTGGGAAACATCAGACCCATTATGGAAAATAGGCACACTTGTGACAAGTAGATGCACATAGATGCAAACATGCTACTTCCCATAATATCACTCTCCTTGACAGTTAACAGATAAATTCTAGCCTGAGATAAGAGATGAGCCTAAATGGATCGTGTGGCCCAAGGATTCCTTCTTTGCAACAAGTTTCGAGCCATATCGGATCAGGTCATCTTTTCTGAGACTGTTTGTCACAAAAGAAGAAGCAACATATCACTCCAAGTTTCCAGTTTTTACTGTTAACTTTTACTTCTATGATTTCTAGAATTTTCTGAAATTATCTGTCATTTTAGAAAAAACATGTTAGATGGTCTAAACAAGTATCTTTGCTTTGGACTTGCTTGTCGTAAGTACAACAGATTACTATGACATGTTGTTTCTCAGACTCATTAGTTTACCCACAAAGATTACAAACTGCTGATTTTAATTTCCAGCTTAAATCTTTTATAGGGTATTTTCAGCAAGTAGGTCAAGTTGCTTCACAGTTGGAAGTATCTGATATGGTGTGTTTATTGCTATTGTGTATTTTAATAAAATGTGAAAAATTCAGAAATGAAAAATGGAAGTTGGAAGTTAAGTGCCAACTTAAATAGTATAAAAAAACAACAACTTTTAATCAGCTCTATTCATCATAGTTGGCAAGTGTTACCAATCCTGCTTAAAATGACACCTGAGATCAGTCGGGCTGTGAGCCTGAAATTGATTCTGGACTTTTCTGAGAAAACTATCAGAGTTGTGAAATGAAATGGAGAAGATAATCAAAACATAACTGTTTGACTATAATCGCAAAAATTATAAACAGATTTTCTGGATGAATGCAGCCCTACACCCTGGAGTGATAACATCTCCTCATATGCCTAGCTTCAATTAAATGTTTGACATACTTTTTTCTTTGCTTTTTTTTGTTTTTGTTTTAATGTGTGCTCACATTTTCTTCCCTAGACTTTGCCCCAGCCTCACCCTGAACCCACTTTTTCTTCTCTGTGACTATTCAATAAATCAATAAAGGTTAAGACAAGTATTCTCCTTTCATGAAACCTATAAGTCTGTAAACGGGAAGTGCAAAAAGGGATAAATATTTATTACCACACCTTTTATCTGTTTATTTTTTCCTATCTGTGTTTGTGATGGCTCTTTACTTGTTTCCACTTACACACATTGACATCCCTCACTTTTATAGCTTTGACCTTCTCTTTGTTATATTCTGTATCTGTTGTAACAAATCATTTCTCACATCTCACTCATATAGTCCTTTTTCAACGTGGCTCTTATCTATCATAATCACAAGCTGGAATCTTTTGATGTGAAGCTAAGGAAGACAAATGCATGTCTCCCTTTGAGTTCAAGTTAGAGCATTAACTTGTAACTAATCACTAGTTTATTAATTGTCAACTAAAAATGTATGGAAAGTTGTTTGCATGGCGTAACTGTAAGAAAATCTGCTGTTTATACAATGTTGCATTGGTTGTTTGAGCATGAAGAATGTGTTTTTGCTATCTGCCTGTATGCTGCAAAGCACTGTAAAGGAGCATTAGGCCATCTCCATGCTTTATTACACAGTGTCTTGCTTGATCTTTGTCTACATGAGATGCACAGGAGGCTACAGAGCTGGAGGAACGACTCCTGCACTCAGAGCAGTTGTTTTTTTATAGTGCATAACTCGATGGGGTATGATGGACAAATAAAAAAAAAAAAAATGTAGTCTTTAATTTATTATGTCAACACAGTGCGAAGGACAAGTTGGTTTGTTGTGTGACATTATGGCATGGCTGTGTGCTTAGTCTCCTGCTGTTCACCCTGCTGACACAAAACAGCCTACAGCACAAATTACCTAGTGAAGTTTGCGGACAACACAACTCTGCTGGGTGTCATCACCAAGGGCGACGAGACTCACTACAGGAAAGAGGTTGTTTTTCTGACCATGTGGTGCAGAGACAACAACTTCCTGCTGAATGTCAGCAAGACCAAGGAGGTTGTTGTCAACTTTTAGAGAGGCAACACCCAACACCCGCCTCTGACCATCGATGGTGCTGCTGTGGAGAGAATGAGCAGCACCAAATTCTTGGGTTTGCACATCAGTGAAGACCTCTCCTGGACCACCAACACTGCATCACTGGCGATGAAAGCCCAATGGCCCTTCTGCTTCCTGTGCAAGCTCAAGTGGAAAAGTGCTCTACTACCCATCATGACCACATTCTACAGAGGAACCATTGAGAGCATCCTTTCAAGCTGCATCACGTGGGTGGGAGCCGCACTGACTACAACAGGAGAGCCCTGCAGCGCATAGTGAACACAGCTGGAAGGATCATTGGTGCACCACTCCCCTGCCTGAACGGCATATACACCACCCGCGTCACCCGCAAAGCGATCACAATTGTGAGCGATGCAAATACATACAACTATTTGCGTGTGCATAGTACTTACATGATACATACAACTTTGTTGCTACTTTCAAATCAAACTGTGAACCCCTTATTGATATTGTTAGGATCCGTATATGCCTTAAATCTTTGCACTTTAATTGTTATCACTCAGTGTAATGTCAGATAGTTGTTGTGCCTGTGCACTTTTTATTTTTATTGCTTGCTTCAGTGTCCTGTCTTGTCTTCACCGTGGGACAGTGGGAAATGTAATTTTGATTTGTTTGTATGTCTTGTACATGTTAAAAAATTGACAATAAAACTTACTTTGACATTTGTTTGCAGGAATTATTCTTAAATATAAAAATTAATTAAATATTTGAAAAACTACTAATGCATAAAAAATTATTTTTATATTTTAGTAATAGCCGCAAAGAGTCCAAGCTTTAAAATAAACATTTATGTCGGATTGTGTGTGTGTGTTTGTTTTTAGTTGTACTCATTTGACTTTTAATTAAATATTGATTATTGACATGACTGTTGCTTATTTTTGATTAAAGAAATATGATTAAGGTTTAAATAATTTATTAGAATTGTCTCATATGGAAAACATTTTGTTTTAGAATAATATTTTAATCAACAATAATAAGAAGAATGCTGGAAAATAAGCCATGCTTATGTTTGTTAAATTTTCTAGTGGCCCTGTATCGCAATCAATGCAGATATAGTTTCACTATGGCTTGGCAATCAGAGGCATGCCAGTAAGTCTATTAGTTTGGTCCAGAGGTTGGATGAATGAGCTTTGGTCAGTATTGAACCAGTTTGCACATTTAATTACAAGTCAACGTTTGTAGAGGAATATTTTTTTCATATACTCTCCCTGTCTTTTTTTTTTTTTTCAGTTTCCAATATCATCCCCATTTCTGATATATTTTTACAGATAATTGTCATTTTAATCATTAGCACTATGAACGGTACTGACTTTATATCTAATGACCACTGACAAGTAAGCGCGTCCTCATTTGCTTCGAATATACTGTTAAACAATCAGCAAGGCAGATCAATACATGTAGAAAGGCCTCTAAACCCCTGTGGTACTGTACCACTGTCATTACAAGTCTGACCCTCTCACTGACCAATTAAGCAGTGTTTTTGTTTCCCTTGCCTCTGTACCAAGGGACCTGATCAGGTATGTAAATCCATGATTAGATCTGTGTTGAGAAAGCCGTTGAAAATAGGAGTTAATGGTCTCAGTTCCTTGATCGATTAGCTTTAGAATAACAAGTAACAGCTACCAAAAAAGTGCCCATTAGCTGTTGTGTTTCATATTGATTTTTGCATGTCATAATTTTGACTGGATTTTTTTGTAGTTCGCATTGTTTATCTTTAAAAAGAGCTAATCCAACCTTTAGGATTAAAGTTGAGGCTTAATCAGATTTAAAACTTATTTGTGAGGACAAATTAAAGTCAATGAAATGTCAATTTGAAGTATAATGTCAATGAAATTAGTAAGTATCTGTAATGGTTTAGCAGCTCAATAAATATAGGTCCCATGATTCTTTTTTTTTGAGGGGTGTTTATCTATTTCAATGCCTGGTTAAGCCTCTTGCTGATTTTAGGTGATAGATTATGTAAAGCTCTGGGTTTAAAAGATATATGTTGTAGACAGTTTTGGAAAATTCTTTTTTGTGCTCATGTTTAGGTCTGGTAACAGCTAGGATTTGATGTGAGTGAGTGGTTGTGACAAGGGTGAAGTAAACATTCTTGGTAAAAGACAGTTAACAGTGTTGTAATGTACTGTTGACAAATAAACTATACTAAACAAGCATGTAGAACTGGTTGCAGATTGTAGACGACGTATCATGCAGCTCAATAGGGTACCAAACTACAGCAACTTGGAGAGTAGTTGTAAAAACTACCTGTGGGTCAAAGCACAGGGAAGCACAGGGCTGATCAGAGCTGTAGCAAACAGATGGAACTAATAGCTGGAAAATGCAACTGAATCACAGCAATATGCTTTAACAAGATGTAGTTTAAACCAATACGTCGGAGAATAAGGATTTTGCAAGGCTTTCAGGGAGTTTGTCAAGATATCAGTAATTTGGGCACATGGCAACCATAGTTAAATTTTAAGGATAACAAATTTAGTATTTCATGTCTCCAATTAGAGCTTTTCTGTAAATTTAGTACTCTTCCTCTTTTCTCCACTAAATTATCATGTCCCCCAGGGGTCAATACTAGCACCTGTTCTTTTTGCTTTGAAAATGTTCCCCTTTGGTTCTGTTTTTAAAAAGTCTGTTTTCACTGTTTTGCAGGCGACATTCAGATTTGCCTGTAACTACCAGTGAGACCAGCCATATTTTATCCTCAAAAAGTCTAAAGCTGTTTAAAGTGACCACACAAAGAAAAGCACTTACAGAGATATTTTGTTTGGTTCTTTTTTCTTTAAAAAAAATATGTGTGATTGGTTACTTTCTCACCTAAAGCAGACACCAGTGAGGGTTTTCAATTTAGAAGAAGCAGGGAGGAATTCTGAAGGGGGAGTTATGTGAACCAGGCTGGTTGATCCTTAACAAGGTGGTTTGCAGGGAAAAAACAAGACATGATTCAAAAAGGGCCTCTGTGATTCATGTCTGTTTTATTTTTTTCCCAGAAGTCTATTATTTTACCTTTCTTTTTGCGTTTTCCCCCGTATGTGCTCAAGGAGTGCATATTAGATTTTATGGCAGTTGTAACATGGTAGCAGGGAGGGAGGGACCAGGAGCTGTCAGCTTTATGAATCTGTGAATTTATAACACTGCCCTTTGCAATGTGTTTATTGTTGAAATACATTTTGCAATAACAGTAAAAAAGAACATACACCCTGCGATCTTGGTATGTTGGGGATTTTATGCATTCTGGAAGGAGATGTGCCAACTTAATAACCCCAATGAATCACTTTTCTATTTTGTCAGATGTTTAGCATAGATTTCTTATAACTGGTTTAGGCTGCACGTTACCACTGTATGTGACCTGTTTGTGTTACTGACTGAATTTTTGTAACACAACGTTGCGCTGATAAGAGGAAAAAAAATTAGCCATTTACTACTCCCAGGAACACCGCAGACCCATGTCTCTTAGTTCGTTAGCATGAACTAGCATAACAAATGTTTTTGTTGCTGGGAATATAATCTAGTGTTTCCTCTGCAATGAGAATATGTCATTTCTCCTCTGCTCTCTGTATGTCTGGTGTTCCGCCTCAACACACACACACACACACTCGACAGACAAACAGCTGCAATATTCATGAAGTAAATCTCTGTGTTCTTCGCATTCATGTTCTTTTTTGGGGTTTTTTTTCTACCACAATTAATGCACCAGTTCTTCGTATTTCAGTCACATTCTCATCTGCTCTGCTTAGACATGCACAGAAATGCCACCTCAGCAATGGCAGAGGATCTACTTCTGGTGTTTGCCCGGATTAGTCTTTACCCTGAGGGATACACAGTGAATAGCAATATAATACTCTGTCTTATGTGTTGACTCAACTATGAATTTGGTAGTGAGAAATTGTTGTATTTCTGGTCATCTCTGTTATATCCTAAATAATTGTGTGACTTATGTTTAATATTTAAAGTGCATTTCTGACATTTAGTGTTTGCTTTTTTATTTCAATGATGAATTGGCGGATAGACTGAGGAGCCACTATTACTCCATAATAGCTGAAAGTGTAAATAAACACAGAAAATGATTATGTTATCATTCCTGTTGCTCCAAAGTGGACAATAAAAGGTTGTTGCATGTTGTAATCAGTCTGGATTTGATGCAACAGTTTTTTAAAGCACGATTTCTATAGTGACTTTTTTTTTCCCAACACCGTCCAGCTGTATCATGCCCTTCACTCCTCTTTTCTTGGTCCATTTCTACAGTGCAGCATTCACTGCAGCCCAGTATGCCTCTGAGTGGCATGCATGTTAATTGTGATAATGAAGGTCACCCAGAAGAGCAGCTGGAGTCCTTTTCTGTGTCTTCAACACTCTCTGCAGGGAAGTTGCTGCCTGGTGTATTTCGCACCAGGACATCACAAAACACCATATGCTCCCCACCTACACCCTCACACTTCTCTCAGGCCTGCTGCTGGGAAAGTCCATAGCAACGCAAGAAATGTGAGATACTGCGAGGTCTGAAATGACTGCTGTCCAAAAAAAATTAAATGAGACAGAACTATCTTGACTAACATGCTGTTTTAAATGTGATGTTGAACTGGTGCAATTTAATGATAAAGTTTAAAGTTGTTGATTTGTTGTTGTTAGAGTAGAAATAATTAAAAAGAAATCCAAGACAAACACAGTTTTAATGTTATAACTGTGATACAATAGATTTGGCTGGTTTTTGCAGTGAACTAGAAAAAACAGTAAAGTAGCATACTTGTTAATGTAGTTGTGATTATTATGAAACTTCTTGAAGTTAGTACTCTAGTAGTAAGACATCTACCCAGTTGTAAGCATGCTTCCTTGCACATTTCAGATCCATATATCCACGGCAATTGAAAATATTTGAGAAGTGGTTGGTAGAATTTACATAGAAATGACGTTTTAGTGTTTGATTGTGAACAAGCCTGATGTTAGCAAGTAGATTTAAAAAGAAACATTAGCCCCAGATTAGCTAAGCCTGAAATGCATACTTATTGATCTTGCATCAGAACACATCTAAGCATGCTTTGTATTTTAGTCCATTGGATGGAAAGCATTCCTGTCCACCTGTGACTTATTAGAAAGGCCTTATTCACCTTCCAGAATCAAGTTAATGCTGATGAAACTTAGTATGGCCTTTACTGCAGTGGCATTCTATGATAAATCATACAGAATTGGTTTTGGTGTGAAACTTAATGTATTTTGGTTTTTGTCACCCAAAAATGTGCTCATTTTCATGTTTGCCTTCGATTGTCTGCTGGTAAAACTGTCTTAAGAGGACTCTCAGTTCAAAATGAACATCAAAGTTTCACTTTTTATCAACAGATCAACCACTTGTCCCATGTTTCTGCATTCCAGTTTGTTGCATATCTCATCCGAACTGTTTTCCCAGACCACAAAGCTGAGCTCGCTGCTCTTTGAGGTACCCTGTTATAGGTCCCTGAATCATCTGTTGATACCGTCTAATTAAAGCCATTTTTCGGTCACATGCAAATGTTTCAAAAATAGGAAAAAGCAAGTTATTCTCAATACATCACTTAATCTTAGCAGGTGTTCATGCCAACACCAGGCAGTCAGGTAGCTTAAAGTTTAGTGTCTGTCAAGATTTAAAGGTTAGACAGGATATGGACTGGCACCTTGGCATCTCACTCTCTCCAGGTAGCTGTCTGGCTGAACAGGCCTGGTGACAGCAGACTGCAGGTACTCTAATGGCTATAGAAGACACTTCCTCTGTTGGCCCCTGGGTGGGCTTTGCTCTGGTATTTTACATTAAGGGCACAGCTTAGCACACCTGCTGTTTCCCTGACAGTGCTTCATCAATACACACTGGTGAACTGGTGGGATACTTCACACACATTTACAGTAAATTCGATAAATATTTGTTTAACATTTTTCTCACAATTTTTGTTGTGTGTTTTCTATAATACTTTTTATTTTTTTTAAAATGACTTTTCTTCGGTTTCCAGTATTGGTGACTGTTATAAGATAATCTAACTGGCAAACAACAAAGGGTCTCTCTTTGTTTCTCAGTTGTGCCTGACACCGCGCTCAAATGGAAGAAAAAGAGGAACGATATTGCAGTGCAATATCAATCTCCCCACCTCCAGCTGTTTTCTCGTTACATGAAACATCGGTCATGGAAAGACCAGATGGAAACCCATTGACTGGGAGGAAAATAATAAAGCATTTCCTGCATGTACGTTGGTCATCCTGGCAGAGAAACAATCTGTACCCTTTTCCTTTCACACAAACTGACTAGCCAGTCACCATCTTGCAGTGGTGTGAGTTTTTAAAAAAAAAACGAGGTTGACCAAAATCTTCATTATTGCTGAATGACTGTTTTTCCATCAGTAGTTTTTCTTCTTACCTTATTAAACATTCATATTTCATAATGACAGTGATAGGGTTCATTTGCCTCAAACTGTGAAGGAGTGTTTTAGAAAGCATAATTTTCACACAGATTATCCACCACAGTTTTCACATGTAAACCTATTGATAATAGTTGGTAATGGCATAAAATCCCGCCTGTCGGTAACATGGGCCCACACAGGTCCCATGCAAACGTGTAAAGCTGAGAGTTGGTGTTCTTCTGAACACAGATCGTTGTCTATATGGTTCTGTGGTTGTTTTCTGTTTTGCAAACGATATGCATAATGGAGCTTTTTGTAGTTATATGATCACATATGTACCTTTTTATTATATTTTTTATTATACCTCATTCATTGATATAGGGCTATACAAATAAACTTGACTTGATTACATTATAAAGTACCACAGAGGCGTAATTAAACGGGTAAACTCAGTAGAATATAAGTAAAATGATAACATTTGAGCTTTACATTGTGTCAGTGGTCCACACACTTTTACAGCCGAAGTTTCCCCATGAAAGCACTTCTCGTTGTTGGCTGGCAGCTACGGATGCTGGTGGAAAAAGCCCTGATATATTATCAGTTTGTGGCTGCTGTAATGTTCTTAGTTCCTGTGATGTATTTGTTTGTGTTTTATTTGGAATTGAGGTTTGAGTTGAGCATTCATGCAGATTTTGTACATTAATTCTTCAAGATGAATTGAAAGTCTAGTAGATCAGCCTCAAAAGTATACTAATGAGAGGAGTGACTTAAAATCAATATAAATATCCAGTGGATGTGCTGGCAGGCCTAATTAGATACTTGAAGAGAGTATTGATCTGGTTTTCAGGTTTGCTATTATTGAAGTTAATCAATACTTTATTCCTCGTTATTGCACTTGCTGCAAGAATGGGAATGATGCTTGCTTTTAATTCGTTCATAAGCATCTCATAGCCAAACGACATTCGTCTACCCAGGTGCCTTTCTTTAGATTTTCAGTACTCCCTCTTCCATGGATACAAGCCATTGGTCTTTAAACATGTCTCAGGCAGATTTAGGTCTGTTTTACAAGGCGATGCATCATGTTAAATCTCTTTATAATATGTCAATGCACAGACATCTTCACCTTGTCCAACTGTATATGCTCGTGTAGCCAGATCTACATCATTGTTCTCTCTTGTGATCCTTCATTCCTGCAATATTAGTCTTATTTTCTACATCTACCTATACAAGATCTTGAATTAATAGGTAAAAAAACACACACACACACAAAAAAAAAGACATTTAGGGTGCAGGTTAAGATAACTATGTAACCCTTACTTTATTAATAAATAAAAGTGTTTACTTGTTGTAATTTTTACAGCTTTCCTAGTTTTTTTTAATGTTCAGTCATATTTTAAACATAAGTGTCCTAAGATCCATTTCATAAACAAATCACTGCGCATCTTTAGGTGTGGCTGCGTCATCTGTATTATCTTGGAGATAACCATTCTGAATGTTCGTGACTACTGTGTTCTAAATTATTACGATATAATTATAATTTTTTCTGTGGAAGATTTTCTTTGTGTTTTTCCTTATGTTTTAGACCACTGATGCTAATCTCAGATAGGTCTTTAAAATTAGTTTCCCTGGTGAGCTTAACTATGGGAAACTACTTGTTGTTCCATATTATTATTAACGAAGTCACAATTTCCATTCAGTATAGGGAAAATAATGAAAAGTTGCAAATGATGCAATGCCTTGTGGAAGGAATGAAAACATTGGACATTTCACAAAAATGCTTTTTTAATTATTGGTAGTTTTGTTCAATAAAATCCATATTACATAACCTGATGTAATTTTTTATTATTAAAAAAATCATTAAGTGTAATTCATAATGATTATTTTGGTAGAAAGGAACAAAAACAGCATACACATAATATTTTGGAACACTGTAATTAGGAGCTGCTCTGAGGGTCAAGCAAAATGAATATAACTATACTAATTCAAGATTTCTGAATTCAGAATGCTATTTTAATAACACATAGTTATTCCTAAGGATGCATACATAATGGCGCCTTCTGTTCTATGCAAAAATGTAACAGTTGTGGGTTGGATCTGCTTAACCTTAATCAGGGTCTGACATTCTGGGCAAGTTTCACGATGAGCAGTCTTTACAGAGTCACAGAAAGTAATTATATCATGTACTAAAATCCTTTCATAAGTCAAATTCTTAAACAATTTCTGCCTGGGCTGCACATAGTGTTTCACCATTGACTGTTATGTGCTTATATACATAACTTGCATTGTATGCGGTACAACGTCAAGTTGGGAAATAAAATTTGTAAACACTATAAATGTAGAAAAACTTAAAGCAAGGACTAGAGTGGATGGGTTTATCAAGTTAAATGTTAGCAACAGTGGAGCTTTTAGAAGTCCTCTGTCTATTTTTGCCTGGTCCCACTCTTCCTCTGTGCATCAGTCTCAGTATTATCACTGAAAGACATCATAATATGAAATGGAAGTGTCGGTGAGCCTTCTCCGTCCCTGATTGGACAGGAGAATGGACTACAGTTCAGCCATAAGCTTTCAGCTGTCAGTGGATTGTGAACAGTACTTCCCAATGCTGCTGACAGCAGAGCCTTAGAAGAAGAAAAATTACCTCACTCCTGAGTATGAGAATAATGAAAGTCCCCATTCAGAGGCACCAAGACAGATTGCTTTCTAAATTACTTTTTTTTTTGTAATATATATTTTTTTTAATGTTGTTGCCAACCCCCATGAAATTGCATCAGTGTATTTTTTAGTACAAATTTGTACAAATAGTCTCTCTGTATTTCTTTCTTATACTTATTTTCTATATTGTAATTATTATTACAAGACATCACATAAAATGAGAATATTGAAATTGCATACAGCCTTGTTACTGCTGCTGTCAAGCAGGTTTTGTCAGTTTTCAGCCATTCTTTGTTAAAGATCCATTCCTGCTAGATACATGGGTGGGTTTTGACCCATTTGTGGCAAATGTGTAACATAATGTGCATTTCTTACTTTATGAACTGCTTCACATGCATTATGGACCTCAGTTTAATCATCCCAATGATGCCTATAAGCAAGGGATTTAATTCTTGGTGTGTACAGTCTGTGATGCAAATCATGAAAGTTACTTCCTGACATACAGTGAGGAAAATAAGTATTTGAACACCCTGCTATTTTGCAAGTTCTCCCACTTAGAAATCTTTGAGGGGTCTG
>JBAMHW010000022.1:14403789-14420878 GCA_037177495.1 Rhadinocentrus ornatus
TATATATATATAAAAAGGTGTTACTGTTCCTTTCCTGTGTTTCTCTTTTGCCTCTGTGTGCGTGGGAACCCACTATCTATTCATTGATGATAAAGCTGCCCTGTCTTCTCAACCTCCTGTTACATTGCCTTGACCTCCCTCCTACACTTGACAACCATGTCCATATTAGCATTCTTCAGATGACCCTGGTGCATATTATTATCTTTTATGTGTAGGTGGGATGATAGTGGTGTCCCAAAGAGAACTGAACCTGAGGCTTTTAAGAGTAGAATAGATTATGGAGTGCAAAGGCTGCATTTCAACTACACTGCTATAGCAGAATGGAAAATTGGTGACCTTGTAGTATTGTTTTAGCTGTACAAAAGAGGCTTTTGGATCATTGTTTTGTTCATGACCTATATGCTTATATGCAGGAATTTATCTATTACAACCATTTGTTATATTTGCAATAGACATTTGTGTACAAACAAGACGGTTTTGTAGAAGGAGCTTTTAAATTTATGAAGCAAGTCAGAGTTTGGCCACTAATCTGATGACAAACTCCCTGCTCTGAGGAAGTGTGGAGGAAGATGTGCATGATTGATGAAAAATATGGCAGTTCACCACGCACATTATGACAGGAAAAACAGGGAGTATTCCAGCCTGCTGCCAATTCTGTCCACTCCAGTTTAAGTCTCACACCAGTGCAAAACAAAAATTATGACGCTGCTCAGGTGTGGGACCATAACTGTGGGAGACTCAATCTGCAGAAACTCTTTAGGTTGCAGACCCTGGAGAACTTGAAACAGATTCCTAATTACTAAACTTAAACCTGCATTAACACATTGAGGAAAAGAAACTATTTAATCAGTTCAGAGAGAACTTTTTTTTTCAAGAAATCGCATAGGACAAGTTTGGAGAGCAAATCTACACTGCTTAAAAAATGAAGGGAACACGAAAACAACACATCTTTAATTTTGATTATGAAAACTTTATTCATAGTGAAATGTGTTCACTATGAAATCAAAATCATTAACTTATCATTAACTTATGGAGGTCTGGATTCAGAATTATACACAGAATAAAAGTGGAAAGATCAGATTGCAGGCTGACCCAACTTCTGTAGAAATCCTCAAGGTTTATTAGTGTGTGTGGCCTCCATGTGCCTGTATGCACTCCCTACAACATCTGGGTATGTTCCTGATGAGATGATAGATGTTGACCTGGATCAGGGCATCAGTTAACTCCTAGACAGTCTTTGGTGCAACGTAGTGGCGGTGGATAGAGCAAGATATGATGTCCCAGTCAATTGGATTCAGGTCTGGTGATCGGGCAGGCCAATCCATAGCATCAATGGCTTTGTCATGTAGGAACTGCTGACACACTCCAGCCACATGAGGCTGAGAAACCTGTTGGTCATTTTGTAGGGCTCTGGCAGTGTTTCTCCTTATATCAGTATATTATTTCTCCAAATATCAGTTGCTGCTGGGTTGTTTTCCTCCTACGGCTGCCTTCACGTGTCCTGGTATACTGGCCTGTCTCCAGTTATCTCCTCCATGCTCTCATCACTGAGCTGGGAGACACAGCAAATCTTCTTGACATAGCACATATTAATGTGCCATTCTGGAAGAGCTGCACTACCAGAGCAACTTCTGCGGGTAGCAGACACTGCCTCGTGTTACCTTTAGTGGTGAGGGCACTGGCTAAATGCAGACATGACCACAAATCAGCCAAAAAGAATGAGGACAGGGAAATGGTCTGTGGTCAACCCCTACAAGACCATTCCTTTTTATAGTTGTCTTGCTAATTGGTCTCATTTCCACTTGCTGTCTATTACATTTGTACAACATTCACAATCAGTGTTTGTTCCTAAATTAACAGATTAATATCCCAGAAGTAGGACTGACTTTGAGTTAGATGGTAATGATTATGTGATCTCTTTATTTTCGGGGCAGTGTAGAATATGATTTTACTGCCAAGTGAGAGAACCTTTCACTTTTTTAGGATGTCCTTACAATGTTGTTCATGATCTAAATAAGGGGTTCCAAACCTTAGGTCCACAGCTCCCAAGTAGGGCAGCAAAGATTACTGCTATGCAAATCCTTCACTCCAGGGGGTGTTGAAACATTAAATTGTTACAAGTCTGTGTGAGGTTGAAGCACATTAGTTGTTGCTTTTACATGGTATGTGTAGTATGCTGTCATGAGGATAGGAGTACAAAAGGATTCTTTAAAATGCATATTTCCTCAAAAAGCAAAGCTTCATGGTGGCTTTGTGTGGGCATCTTATGTTTGCATTTACTTAGTATATGAAAGCAGGAAATTAAGTCTTCTGCTGATAATATTTACAAGGAGTCAAGATGTACATGTACATTTACCACTCAGAAAATAATTCATGATCATGAAGTCTCCCAAATAGTGATGGAACGATATGAACATTTTGTCCGATACCGATATTTGATATTAATATTGTCGTTATGACCGATAACTGATATTTACCGATGTCGATATATATATATTTTGTTTCAAAAGGTTAAAGATTATCAGATTCTGAACAAAGTAAAAATGCGAGCAATCGGGGCATTAGCTTCCCGCCATTGTTTGAGCTTCTGGACGGCAGTTTTTCAGATGACATATTAAATTTGTGGTGTTAATTGATTCAACTTTGAAACCTGAAACCACGCTGGGATGGGCTCCAGCTTACCCTGCGACCCATAATGGAATAAGCGGTACAGAAAATGACTGACTGACTGACTTCATCTTTGCAAATACTGCATACTGCTCTTGGAGTATCTTCTTTTGACATCGTGAAAAATTATCACAAAGCTGACATTGCTTTTAGCTTCAGTTACATCCCACAATGCAGTGCTGCATCGCCGTCACGTCCAAACATGGCCGCATGGATAAACCCCCCTCCTCCTCCTTCCAACACTTGTACACAAACAGCAATTAGACAGAAATAAATATCGGCTATTAATATCGGCCCAGTTTTGCTTATCGAACCAATACCGATATGTTAAAAAATTACTAACATCGGCCGATACCGATATTAATGCCGATATGCCGTGCATCCCTACTCTCAAGTCTTCACGTAGACTCTGTTTCAAAGGAAGACTTTCTGGAGAATGCGTACAATCATTTTTGTTTTATTTGTTAATAGACAGATTTTTTTTTTTCAGACCGTCAACTCAGCTTCAGGTTATTTTACAATACATACCAGTTTGTTTGTATGTGTTTGGTAGCAGGGAGGCATATATATGTTTATGTTTTATGTTGTCCAATTATCTAATGTGAAAATTTTGGTTCTTGACCGTATTTATTGAAACTAAAGTGTGATGGCTCAATACTACTTGAATATAAACTACAAACAAGTTGTGATGTAGAACCAGCTTGTTTCTCTGACATAGGTTGATGATGGCATTTGTAATAGTCTTTTAACCAAAGATAGAAATCAAGTATGACCTTCTCAAAAAAAATGCCTGCTACTTCACCTTGTCAACAAACCAACCTGTCGAAACTTGACAATACATGATGGCTAAAAATAAAATGCTATGGGATTCTGATAAGGAAAAAAAAAATCAATGTTTAGTTTGCATCAACAGAAGCCTTGTTTTCTATATTGTATCTTCCAGCTATAATCAGCAAGCAAGATGTGATATCAGTGTGGAGGAAGTGCAGCTGGGAGTTGTAGCTTACAGTTAGAGAGGTATTATCATTGCTACTAATATCAGTTATGTCCTACTCAAGTTTCTTATCTCCAAACTCAGTCTGTTGACACCTTGAGGTGTTGAAACATTGTGCTGAAAATCTTCCTTGTACATGCACAGGGTTTTGTTTTGATCGTTGATAACGCATGTAATTGGTCTTGAAATAAAAGCTAATTTGCTAATTGCCTTGTTTTCAGCACTGGCTGCTGCCCACAAGGTTAAATGCTGTTATAGCCCAGTTGCTACCTGAGCTTTATTCTCTGTCAGCTTCAGTACACAGTCTTGGAAGCAACCATCATAGAAAAGCACATGGGAGGAAAAATGACTGAACGTGACATTAAGTTTCTTTATTGTTGACATTTTGCACCAAGATACCCTATACCAAAAAAACCCCACCAGAATGGCTACAACTGACTGCTTATATAGTAGACAAGCTCAATTGGATTGTACCATTTGCATGGGTCTGCAAGGACAGCTATATACAAAGAAATCATGGAAAATACGTACATTAAAAGTTTCCCAAACACTATACATATATTTACATAAACCCAAACTACTCAAAAATCATGCTAAATAATCCAACTAATGATTAACCAAACCATAGAAAATTATTCCCCATAAACTCCCTCTTAACCTATTTTCCACCTTGAGTTCTCTCCCCCCGGAAACAATGAAAGGCGCATGAACACCTGGGGACATCTTTTGTCCACGCACCACTCCTGGGAGACAGAAAACAGAAAGAGGTAAGTAAAAATATTAAATTAATTTTAGTATCTTTACTTAATACTTAAAACCATCAGTGCACTGTTTAATAAATGTTTAGCCAAACCAATAAAATCTACCTTTTCTTTGCAGGTGGGCATTACCTGGAAGATTTCTGGTTTTCTGCTACTACACACACACACACACATGCTCACACCATAAACCAATAAACTAATTAACCTAAACTCCTGCAATTATTCAACATTCATCTTAAGAAATCAAAACATTTTTAACAATCCAGCTGTCTTTGTAGTCATCAATTAAAAATACACAATGAGGTAACAATGGTTCATTGTGACATTCTCCTACCGATGTATGTGCTGTAGGTTATGGGTATCTAATTGAAATTAATCTTCCTCTAGTTTAAAGTTATTTGTTTGTTTGTTTTTCTTCAAAAAGTAGCTTTAATGCTTCTCTGATAGTGTTTAAGAAAAGTCCTTTTGGATAATATCGATGTAGGTTGGGTCTCAAATATTTTGATGTACTTGACAAACCAGTTATTAACACAAGTAACATTTTTACTCTGTTGTGTGAACTGCATTACTCTACGGATAAACTACTACTTTAATATTTGCATGAAACTAAATGAAGAATTATATATTTTTTAGTGTTAACCTTTAATTTAATAATTTAAAAAAAAATCTAACTTTTCATCTGCTTACAAAACAAATCATGTGTTAAACATCAAATATTATGTTTTGATATTTTCTTGATACAGAAGGCCAAGCTGTAGAGTCAGTCATTTACCGTTGCAAGGTCTTTATGAACAGAATGAAGAAAGAGTTAGTTTCACATCAAGACCATCTACTAAGACAAGGTAAGTACTAAATAAAAATAAAGTATATCCTCCGCTAATAAAATGTTGACTTCCAAGTGGCATTAAGCAATTCTAGGTCATGATTGACTAGTAATTACTTCCAATAATGAATTGGATGAGATGTTTTTTTGCAGTATTTTTGATTGGCAAGTAAATAAAGGATATGAGAAGTGTATGCTCCTTGTTGTGTCTGGTTATTTAGCCATGAGAAAATGGTGGGAAAATTTTTCTAACACATTATAGCTTATTCAGTTTGGATTAGAAAACAATCAAAATGGAGGCTCTGTCCTCTTGACTAGTGGCTCTTTATTCTCAGGGCCATTTCAAAATTTGACCTTTTGTTGTAATATGTTTTTCTATGTGCTCCCATTAAGCACAAGGACAAATGTCATTCCATGTGTTATTGTGGAGGATGAGTCCATGCTTATAAGGACTGAGTCATGCTCACTGTGCCCTCCCTGTCAGACTGTGTGTAGAGTAGCTATACTACTGGGAGGTAAATCACATGTTGGTGTCCAAGGACAGTATGATAGCATGTTTCTTAATCAAGTCCTCGGTATTCTGTACTGCTTGTATATCATGTTCTCTATGAACATGTAAGCTTAGTTAAGACACTAATAATGGTAAAACTGGCTTTTTATGTTTTGTATGATAAGATTTATCTGCTGATTAAAGCCACCTAGAAAAAAGTGAATACTGACTTTTTTTTGTCAGATTTCCACTGCTCTTTGGCACAATTATAATATAATGTTTTGTGCATGACAGGGAATGAAGATCACATACATGGTTGGTGATGGCACTAAAGCAATGATCCAAACCAGATATATCTGTAGGAAGCATAAAATGCGAGTACATTCAAATGGTGAATCAGGCTGGAGAGACAGATTTTAAAAGATCATTTGTTGTAAAGCTCAGGGCTACATAACATCTTTTACATGTGTAACTGAGGAAGAGTTTTTGGTATGCAGATTAATAATTAATAAATTCAGCCTGTGACTCATGTAAGTTCAGGTCATTGAAGTATATATAGGGGCAAAGAGGAAATATACAACAAGGAAAAACAAATAAAATGAAGAAATGTGATTAATAAGGTCAGGCAGGCTGTAATATGTTAGAGGAGGAATACAGACATGCAAATATATGGAAGGAAATATAGAGAGGAAGAGAAACTGCTATATGTAGTGGAGAATTTGATGTGACTTCAGAAGAAGTGAATTAATAAACTAAGAGGAGAAAATGGAAAAAAAAATATTTGATTTAAAAAACCCAACTATATAACAGGCTAATTTAAAGTGTATGTATATAGCAGGAGAAAGAAGGAGGTGCCCCTTCTGCTTGAATGGCTGCTGACGTTTCATTATGCTGCTAGTGATAATGTCAAGATTTGCATTAATTAAACTGCAGCAGGGTTTATCTTCCAGCTGTAGAAACATAACTGTCTATAGGCTCCTGTCATGTATATTTACAATCTCTTAAGGTTTTTTTTTTCCATCATTCTTGTGCATAATCTATTTGAAACGGAAGTATTTAATGAATCATTGCTTTAGCTTTAGAAGTATTGAATGTATTGCAGAAGGATGTAAACTATGCAAGCTGTTACATACTCTTTGATTATTTTAGTTGATTTTACCAGAAAATGGACTACGAAGAATTAGTAATTCTTGCTTCCAAATGATTCTTTTATATATTATCTGTACCGCTTTGTCCATTACGGGTTGCGGGAAAGCTGGCGCCTAACCCAGGATTTTAGCAGGTGAGAGGCAAGGTAAACCCTGGACAGGTCACCAATCCATCGCAGGGCCAAGACAGAAAGAGACAAACAACTATTCACGCTCACTCCTAGGGAGAATTTAGAGTGACCAATAAAACTAACATGCATGTCTTTGGAGAGTGGGAGGAAGCTGGAGTACCTTTAGAAAACTCTCACATACACGAGGAGAACATGCAAACTCCACACAGAAAGGCCACCACCCCCCCAGGTTCAAACCTCCCCCCAGCCGAGGCCTGAATCAGCGACCTTCTTGCTGTGAGGCCGTGGTGCTAACCACCACACCACCGTGCAGCCAAATGATTCTTTCTTAAATTAAATGTATTTCTTCACCTTTAGCTTGATGCTTTAAAATTTATCTGTAAATCTTATGACTTTTGTTTCTTAAAAATGCTGCCATCCCACAGAAAATAAATTCAGTTGACTTAAAAATATCAGTGGCATTGTGAAAACAACTGTAGTTTCAGTTCTCACAAAACTGCACCTATATATATATATATATATATATATATGATACCCTGTTAGTATTCCTTGTACACATCCTTGTGTACTTTCCTGGCTTCTCTTTTTTTGTGCGATCTCAACAACAGGAAATAGGATATTGTTGGTTTAGGCTGAAGCAATTTTAATATTGAGCAACTTGCCTCACAAGTATAATTCTTTTGAGGGTTTTATTTCTTTGTAAGTACATCTAACTTACTAAGGTTTTTTATTTGTTTTTCTTGGCTATATACTACATTTAATAAAATGCACCACATGTCTGAAAACCAAATGATTAGGAGGATAATTTACCATCATCCAAGGCAGAATTGTTTTATGCGTTTCTGTGAAGAAAGCCTGATTCATAATAGCCAGATAATATTAAGAACGTTTGATGGAACCTGTTGGAGTGCTGATAATGTTATTGCATAAAAGAAATCACTGTGCAACACACGCTCCTTTAGCGCTCCCACACACAAACCCTACAGCCTTATCCTATCACTCTCATGATATGATCACATACGCTGGCAGAAAGAAAACATAACGAGCACCAAAGCATGTATTTTGTCATGTTTGTTTTTTTTCTTTTCTGTGGGAGTCTTTGTTTTTTTAAGTTACCAATGCAGTCTCATAAATCATATATAGTGTGATAGTAAATGGGACTTGGCATGATGTTCCTCGTGATAGCTGTCAGATTAATTTCTTGGCTTTACAGCACTTCAGCCTGTAAGCTTCTGCAGGCAATCTACAGCAAAGAGGAGGGTCCAACTTCCCAACATTGCTCCTTACGTCTATTTTTTGGAATATTTTGTTACAGAACAAAAACCTTCCTTTTCCATTGTTTGAGGAGTCTTTCAGCATAAAAACAAAATTCCTTGTACATTGTTGAGATGGGCTGGTCATGGATTTAGTAAATGAGCTGAAAAAGGCCGCACAAGAAGTTTGTCACATGATGTTTTTTAAGGCAACACTATTGTCCAAACCGGAAGGACTCAAAACTCTTTACTCATTAAATTTCACTGTGAATTAAAGCCAAGCAGTCTGAGTTACTGTGACTCCTCTACATATCATATTTTACTCCTACACATGCTTCATTTGACCTGTGATGCTTTACCCTCCTCTTTATAAACCTTCCACACTAATTATATGCTACAGTACACTTGTTAGAGCCCAACTTACAGCCTGCCACTGCTCCTGAGAATATAGAAGAAAGGCACAAGAGATAGGAAATGGTGGACAGAGAAATAAATGGAGATGTTTTAAACATAAGGTATTGAAGAGTATGGGGGCTGTACTGAGGATGATGGGAGTATTACTCTCTGGGCATCCCTGGAGAGGAGGATTAAAAGAAATCTGTCTGAAGGTGAAAAGGTCTTAAACTTTCTAGCAAAGACTTGCAGCGTTAGAGGAAGTGTATTTTTATTAAGTCTTTCAGCTGTAAGTAAACTTAATCACTTTGGCAATACATGATAACACATTTGTTTCTTTACAGTTCAGAAGCTAACTTCACAGCTGATCCAGATGTTTTTTTTTATATGTCCAGTGTGATTCATTAAATGTTATCTCTCCAAAATTAGTTTATTTTTTATTTGTTTTACGTTTTTTGTCCATATCTTTCCATTTCTATGTGCGTGTAGGTGTGTGTGTGAACATACGCCTATTTGTGTCTGCAGTGGGGGTTCGTCTACATAAATTACTTTGAGTCTTATCAAGTTAACTTTTAAGGGCTGCCAGCTGGCTTCTCCTGCTTTTAGGCTGTCATATAATCCAGTTGCAGTGGAGCTATCCCAATTATCTGTCACTCATCTTACCTCCCTAGCGGCGGGGGGGGGGGGATACACATACTTGACTACATTGCAGTTTCCTGTGGGAAATGATAGAATCACATTTGCCAGGTGTTAATACACTCGCTACCTTCATCCTTTTTTCTGTATATTCCATCTTAAAGTTATTAAATGTATGTGACTGGAAGTCCCCTTATGGGAAACCAAAGATATGAGCTGGTGACAGCATTTAAACAATGCGGACGTCTTTCTGAACTAGCATGCAATGCTACTGCAGACAATGAGGAAGTAGCAGAGAGATTGCTGTTTTTAGTCTAGTTGTTAGGCAGCTCTCTAATAGCACTCCCAACGTGTGGTAGATTAATGGCTTGTCAGAAAAAACATCCGCAGGCCTGCCATAGCTATCTGCAGATATGTTCTCTGTCTTATGTCTAACTCTGGGTCTCCAGGGTGGCCCATGCAGCTAAGCATCCTTTACCACACTTTAGATTGGAAAGAAAGTAATAAAAGGTGAACTTCAAAAGTTGAAAACTGCAGAAAAACAATGCTAAATGTCTTATTCAATGACAAAAGAATGCATTAAACCTGGAGCTGCTTGTGGTCCATACTTTCAAGTTAGGAAAGGTTAATTTCATCTGATCTTTCCTTGAAGGAAATCAGCTTTGAAGAAAACTCATTAGCCACCCTCCCACTCTGCACCTGTTAGAAACAATTTTGTTTTTCATTGGTTTGTCTTCCACCATTAACACGTATGGTTAGGACACTGATTGCTCTACAGCCATGTAATCACACAGGTTCTTTCATAAAATCAGGTCTCTTGCATTACACTGTTTACCTAATGAATCAATCTTTTTCTCTTTTTTTCTTTTTTTGTCTTTTACCTCCCTTTGTTGCCTCTCATGGCTTTGTCTGGCTTGCTGCTTCACTTCCATCCTTTTCTACAGGTAACAGTATACTACACTCAGCTGCAGATAGTGTGACAAATGCTGTACAGAAGGCCAGCCAAGCCCTGAATGAGCGCGGTGAACGATTAGGTCGGGCTGAGGAGAGGACTGCAGACATGATGAACAGTGCTGAACAGTTTGCTGTCACTGCACACAAGGTGAGTCGACATGGCAGGCGAGATAAATAATGCATAACCTCAAGTTGGGATTACTGTATCTATTATAATAGATTATAATAAAATTCCAACTTTACATGTATTGTAGACTTTGTAGCTAATCCTTTAAGATGTTTTGAAGAGTTGCTACATTGAAGCCACTCTCTTATTGCAGCAATGGTCTCTGCTGTATTAATAGCCTTTTTTCTTCATCCCATTTACTCTCTTTTGTAGCTCTCTATAATGTTCTCTTTTCTCACCATCAGTCCCATATTTCTTGTTTGTTAGGAAAACTAATTGCATGCAGCCTAATGAGGCTGTAAGCATGATGTGTGTTTTCACTGCCAAACAACAACAAAAAAAATTATTTTATCATTTTAGTTGTGAAGTCTGGGGTGTAGAGGATTCATTTTGGGCTTGTGCCGCTGTTATATTAGGCGTTCCCTCACTGACAAATGCATGCCGTTGACTTAATTAGTGAAGTTGTCCACTACAAGCTGATTGGACTTTTAGGAATTTTACATAATGCCTCAGAAGTGATGGCAAGATGATTGAAAGACATTTGGGAAACCTTGCATGGACCCCTGTTGCTCCTCACAGACGAGCTTCCCCTCTGTGATGAATTACAAAACTATGATAAGCAGAGAAAAATTTATGGCTTCCCTGGTTTCAGTAGGAAATAACTTTGACCCCCAAGAAGAGTTGCTCATTTGCAGGCTTTTTTCATTTCACATGATGCCATTAGCTGTAATATATTTAGACTTTGAGGATGTATTATGATGGCTTTGAGTATTCTTATTTTTCAACTCATCTGCATGTGTTTGTAAGATCATTGGTGGAAGCTGGAGCTGACTTAGACAATTTATTATTATTATTAATATAATTATTATTATTATTATCCTACCTGCAGTGGGCAGCAGTCATAGTGGTCTCTTTGTGGAGAATCAGATTGTTTCTGCCTCAGTAACATGGAATGGATCCCTGTAAAATGATCCATATTACCACACCGTGTTGCAAACCAAAGACTATGCTGCAGTGGGATGTTCTGCAACTTAAATAGTGTAAACAAATGTGTGATACCAAAAGGATGCATTGAAATTATTCAAAATAAAGCTCTCTCTCAAAAGCGATAAGTTGTTTTATATAAGGGGTGCCCAAGTCCAGTCCTGGTGAGCTACTATCCTGCAACTTTTAGATGGATCCCTTCTCCAACACACCTGAATAAAATGAATGTTTCATTACCATGCCTCTGAAGAGCTGAATGACATGTGGATAAGGGAATTCAGACATTTATTTCAGGTGTCTTGGAGAAGGGATGCATTTAAAAGTTGCAGCATTGTAGCAATACAGAACTGGACCCTGTTTTAGATGGTGCACATTCTTTTCTCCTGGTGGCCCCGTTCTGAATAGCTCTAGCTTGCCCATCAGCTCCTGATTCCAAACCAAGACTGCTCTGACTGCTGTCATGTGCAGGTAAGACAGCACTACTCATACTTAATACAGTGCTTCTTAAAAACTAGTCTTTTATGTTGTTTATGCTGACTGTTGATTGCACGTATTGATTTGATTGCCTGGTGAAAGGTGATGCAAGTTCAGATAAAATAACTAATCTACATTTTGCAAGCAGAATTGTTGGTGTTGACTTGCATTCTCTGAAAACATACCAAAGTAGGTATTGTGGTAAAGTAAATACAAAGCAACCTAATGGAAGCTAACAGGAATACCAATGATAAAGTTTCAGTGGAACAACATTTTTAATTTTTATCTGATGTAAATAATCTTGTAATTTGGTTATAAGTGGATCAGAGCACACAGTGGATTTTTACTTTCTAGTTAAAAGTAGCCTCACTGAGTGGGTCACTGTGACTCTTTTCCTCTTGGTCCATTTCTGAAATCTCATTTCTGTACCTCACGTTGTGATAATAAACAGCTAAACTGCACTGCCCAGTTGTCAAACCCACTACTTATTTTGTGCTGCTCTACTGCCCCCATTTGATCACTATGTAGAATTCAGTTCTGATCATTCCACACCCACATACTCCATATGTAGTGTGTGTGTGTGTGTGCTGTTTTTACATTTCTACAACCTGTTGTTTTCTATTAGATTGGTGGCCTTGTCGCCTCTATAATGAGTCTCCTGTAAATCCTGTTAAAGCTGATGTTAAGATACGTGAATATGCAGAGTCTAGAGCCCACTTTTCTAAAAGCGCTTTCTTTTTGGGAAGGATCTCTGACATGGTCAAATTTATGCTGTACATCTTTTGTCTTTTCACATGCTTTGTGTTTTTTCAATGAATGCAGTGACATTATGTGTTATCTCACCATATTATTCTGCAACCCCTATCCACACTTTTTCTACAGCTTGCCATGAAGCACAAGTGTTAGACCACTGCCAAAACCAACTGGGCTGGGGGGAAGTCAGACCCCAGTTACTGCACAGGAGAAGGATTCCAGGTTTTATTCTTTTAAAATTTTTTTATATGATTAATATTTGTTAACAATGTTAACGTTTAATGTTTTGGGTTATTGTACTGCGGAGCATCTCATTCCTAGTGATGGTGACATACACAGAGGAGGAGGAGATAAACAACTTTTCTTCAGACTGTCAGCTGAATGTTCAAGGCATCTGTTTACCAAAAAGTTACAAGTCACAGCCATGACTGGACTTGATAATGTTACCCCCTCACTACAGTTTGTTTTATTTACCAAAACATTAATATGGGTGTGCACAAGCTGACTACAAATAATCAGCAATCACTTTGAGACAAGAGACAGCTTGTTTCTGATTTAAGAATTATTGATGAGCACATAGTGATTCTGCAGCTTGGTTTATGAGGAAAGGACCCTCTCATGGGTTTCATTGTGGATTGAGCATCACTATAGGCTCAACATTTAAATATATATCACACATAGATGCTCAGTTCTAGGCTTTACCTGGAAAGAAATATATTTTGTAAACAAACTTGTGAGAGTGGGATTTCAGATGACGGGTTATTTACGTTTGTTGAGAAAAGATTAGCTCAACCTGTCACGTCAATCAACTTCACAATATTTTTTGTGTAATGTTTGCTTCTCTTTATTGACTTTTGGACACTGAAATTAGTCAGACTATTCTGTCTGTAATCTTATAATTTAATTAAACAGTATTATTCACGACATTTCCTGTATTTCCTTTCCTGGACTGCAGATAACAGACGATAAAATGGAATGGGCAGCAGTCCATCATGATGTAGTGATGTTAAAATATTTTGCCCCCATGTTAAACTCGTCCATCTTTCAGCACAACTTTACACAAAATTGTGAAGATGTTTGGAAGTGTACTTGAACAGTTTAGGAATAAGCATAGTTTTTTCTTTTATAAATATTAATTACATAGTATCTTGAATTACGTTACAGAGTGGCAGTTCAGTAATCAGCTTCTGCATTGTAAAAAGCTAATTTTAGTACTATTAGCTCAATGTCTGTAGCGCTAACGTATCCCTTATGGGATGTTTTGAATTCAATCCTGGCTGTATTTCAACTTTCAGCATTAAGTGGGTGCACCTTGTACTTTATCTATGCTTTGAACTGGTTGTTGATTATGTGTATGTTGATAATGGACAAAATTCTACAAAGTAACCCCCTCCACTGACTGGCTTTGGCTTCTTCACTGGCAAATCACCACCCTCACACTTGAGATTGTTCTTTTATTTTATAATTGAAGCTGTTACAGTACACTGAAAACCTGATGTCAATGAGCACTGTTGAGTTCTTAATGAAATTTTCCAGTTGCCTAACTTCTAGTGTGCTTTTCATTCTCTTTTTATTACTTTGGGTGTTTGTTGTTTTGATAAAACAGAATATAAAGATGAGTTTCTGTTATTCTTAGTGGCATTTTTACAGTCAGCTTTAACATTTCTATGAAACAATGGTATCTGAATATGCATTATTTAATTGATTCTTTGTTATTGTATCTGTTTTAACTCATTGATGTTCCCCTTTCAGAAATATTAAAGTGCCAATAGCCTGGTGCCACAAGGATCATTATGCTACTTTTTCTGATGTGTTATGTTTCACGTCATGGATTTGACCTGGTTTTTTTTTCATGCTGATCTCAATTCTATTAGACTGTAAGATGTACAATAAAGTCCAGTCCACAATCCCAGTAATATGGTTCTTCATTATTTTCTCTTCATGTGAAGATCAGACCTCACTCTCCTAAGTGTTAATATTCTCTTGTTTTATGTTTTCAAATGTTTTGGTTTTTGTTAATCATTTATTGTAGATTTTAAAATGTTTTTTTCCAAAGCCATTTTAATTTTTGATTTCAATTTATCCTTTTAAAAATTGATGGATTTTACTTAATTGGTTTGGCAATTGCTTTCCCACTACTGTCAGTAATGATGTTTCATAGAGAATTGTTACCTCTGCCTAGGAAGAAGTCACATATATGGTGGCATTGGTTTGTCTGTCTGCCTGTTAGCAATCTAACTCTAAATGTTATAGACAGATTTTAATGAAATTTTCAGGAAATCTCACCAGTTTTTTTCATCCCCTAAAGGGGAAATTCCTTTCCACCAAAAATACATTCACAATGAGAAAAAGCATGATAGAAACCTTAAATATGTAAATATACTAAAAACATGGTTCAGTACAAAACACTACAGGTGTTCATTAAAAGATCTGACAGCTGAAGGAACAAAAGACCTTCTGAAACGTTCAGTAGAGCACTGAGGCATGACAAGATGTTCACTAAAAGAGCTTTTAAGACTAAAAATCATGTAGAGCAGGGGTATCAAACTCAAATACACACAAATGAAAGAGCTGGAACAAGTTGAAAGCCGGACTGGTTTAATGTTTATTAAAAACTTTTTTAAATTACCTTAATGCACACATTGAACTCTGAACTAACAGAACCTGTTAGTTCTTGCATATAAAACAACTTTAATCATTAAATAAACGGCAATTATAGATTCTATAGAAGATATAACAAATTTACTAGACAAAAAATTGCATACAATGGGAATATTTTATGAAGAAAGCATTTGACACAATCATGATATTTTTTTCTATAAATTAGAGAGATAGGGGATTAGAGGTAGGGTACTTGACTGGATCAAGAGTTATCTGACAGAAAGGAAACGGTTTGTCAAGTTTGGGAACGTCTGTTCCCCTAGTTTGGACATTTCTTGTGGTATCCCACAGGGGGCAGTCTTGGGCCCCAAATTATTTATTCTATATATAAATGATCTGTGTAAGGTAACAAAAGTGTTAAAGCTGGTCTTATTTGCAGATGATACCAGTGTTTTTTTGTTCGAGCAGTAATCTCCAGTTGTTAATACAGGAGATTAATATAGAATTTAAGAAATAAAATTATGGTTTGATAGAAATAAATTGTCCTTAAATTTGATGAAAAACAAAATAATGGTGTTTGGAAATGATTGAACAAATTTGCAGAATGAAATTATGTTGGATGGGGTAGGGATTGAAAGAGGGAATGAATAAAATTCTTAGGGTTGATAATAGATGAACAATTTAGTTGGAAACAACACATTAGACATAGCCACAGTAAAGTTTAAAGAAGTTTAGCAGTATTAAATAAAGCAAAACAGGATCTAGATCGTAAATCACTACATATGCTTTATTGCTCATTAATTTTCCATATTTTAGTTACTGTGCAGATGTTTGCGGCAATAATTACAAAACAATATTACATCCACTATTTGTTCTCCAAAAGAAAGCCATAAGGATCATCCATGGGTAGGTTACAGGGACCATACTAATTGCAGTCAAAATTATTAAAATTGAAAGACATTATTGAACTACAGACTTTGCTAATTTTATTTAAGGCAAAATACAAACTATAACCTGTACGTATTCAAAGACTCTTTAC
The DNA here is from genome assembly GCA_037177495.1 of Rhadinocentrus ornatus. Lineage (NCBI taxonomy): Eukaryota > Metazoa > Chordata > Actinopteri > Atheriniformes > Melanotaeniidae > Rhadinocentrus > Rhadinocentrus ornatus. The sequence continues at coordinate 14,420,057 of JBAMHW010000022.1, forward strand.
AGAGAGGGAAAGGGGTTATCTTTTGAGAGGGAAATTTAATTATAAGGTCAAAAGGGTGAAAACGAGGAGAGGTTTCTGTATTTCTGTTCGTGGAGTAAAATTGTGAAATAAGTTGAATATGGAGCTCAAGGAATGTCCAAATTTAAAACAATTTAAAAATGTGTAAAGATTTTACTTTCACACATATCAATGAAAAGGCTTCTTTTTGAAATATGTATTGTTTGGGTTAGTTTAAAATAAAATATCTAAATGAAATTATTGCAATGGTTAAAAAATATGAAATAATATAAAGGTGCACTATGACGTAAGGGTGTAAAGTTGCTTAGTTAAGTCCAAGTGAAAAACTAACAGAAAATGAAAATTGTTATTTTAATTTTGGAGAAGTGGTGGGATTTAATAAGTTTTACTGCTTCCCACTCCTTTTTAAACATGGTCTTTTTTTTTTTTTTTTTTTTTTTTAATTTTCATGGCTTTACATTTGGTTTTGTATGTGCTCAAAATAAACTTACTACTACTACTAAATGGAAAAAAAGTCTGTTCAAGAATTTCAAGTGAAAACATAAAAAAAAAATAAAAAATTCTCTGTTTTCTAAGTCCACTTTTCCTTTAGCCATTTTTAGGGGAGAGAGGTTATTGACAAAGCTGAGACGCAAGGTCAGGTTGCTAGAGAACAAGCAAGGTACGTGCTCGCGGGCCATAACTGACGCACAAACGTACTGGTAGTGCATTGTGGGACTTGTAGTATAATAGAATAGAATAGAATAGAATAGAATAGAATAGAATAGAATAGAATAGAATAGAATAGAATAGAATGCCTTTATT
>JBAMHW010000022.1:14422598-14446358 GCA_037177495.1 Rhadinocentrus ornatus
CACACACACACACAAGGAACACGGCACCTCGCACCGTTCACATAAACTAAGCCAAAATTGAGGCAGCTATTAGCTACTACTAATTAAATGTACTTGATTAATTCATCATTCGGAAGTTTAAGCACATTTAAAAGCAGACATTTAGTTTTTTTGTGGCTTGAAACATTTAGTTGTGTTTGAAGAGAATGTCAAGGTGCGAAATAGAAGATGACTGCAGTGATAGAGAAACAATTGTTTCTGCCCATTAATCTGGGAATCAGACCGTTTCCAAACGCTTCGCAATCCATCAATCTACAGTGAGTAGAATTATTCACAGTTGGAAAGGCATTTAGGATAGTTGCCAGTCTTCCCAGAGGTGGATACACCAGCAACCCTGATATCTGATTATGTTATGTTCAGATAAATTAGCTGCCCAGAGAAAAATCTTGGTCCCAACAGGCTTCAGTTAGCATGTTAAATGTTAAGTTAATGACTGCATACTCAAGTGAACAAGCATGGCAGGCTTTAAAGGGCCACCAGGAGACATGCACTTCTCTCTAAAGAAAAACATGGTCCCACAACTGTGGCTTGCAAAATTTCATCTGAACAAACCAAAAGAGTTCTGAAACAATGTTCTTTGGACATATAAGACCAAAGTAGAGATGCATAATGCACAACACCGTGCCTGGCAAAACCAAGAACAACATATTAGCACCAACAACTCAAGTGCGTACCACTGGCCTTGTTTTGCAGCAACAGAACCTATGCACCCTGTAATCAAAGTCTACCATGGACTCTGTATACCAAAGTATTCTATAGTCAAATGTGAGGTCATCTACCTGACAGCAAAACTTGGCTAAAATAGGGTCATCCAGCAGTATCATGGTGACAATCTCAGCAACAAATCTAAAACTAAATGACTTAGAAAAAAATTGAGATGTTACAATGACACTAAATCCAGGTTTCAACATGACTGAAATACTGGAGTGAAACCTGTAAATGCCTGCAAACATCAATGAACTGAAGAAAAGTTTAAAACATTAAGTTATTGATGCAAAATTAGGTCTACAGGAATCGTGGAGTGTAAAACAGAAATAAATAATAATTTCTATTTCACAGTGATGTTACAGGAAAAATGAATTATTTAAGAAAATGATAATGGATTACATTTCTTCTTTAAATCTTATTTATTGGGTTACAGCACTCCACAGTACAACCCACATTCTTCCATACAGTTCTCCTAGTTCTGTGCATTAGTTGCATTTCTGTAAATCCCACAAATGTGCATAGTAAGCAACATTGGGTCCAGAATCCACATTGACTGTGGTGTCTATGGATTCAACCACCACCCTTCTGACTGCATATCTTTTTACATTTAGAGGGTTACCATCAGGTGTGCAGTCCTGTTTCTTGAGTAATCATAAGAAGACTAGAGAGTGGGTCTGATCTGGTGTGACCTTGAAAGGCACATTGACATTCCAGTCAGTCTCAGCAGAGCCTCTGTGGCTGCCTGACTAAGTGGAGGCCACCCGGCCTCAGGGCAACTCCCTTTTAATCTGACAACATCTCCAAAGCTCCACATGAGTAATTACAGATTACACCCAGAGGTTACATGTATGAATGAATTTGGACTGTGCTTCTATTTCTCATTATCACATACAAATCTCTGCAATGGTTTTTCAGCTATGCTATTTGTTGGGACTTGATTTTTCCTAAAGGAAAAGCCTAATAACTGCACCAGGATATTGCTGGTATCCCAGAGGTATTATGGAGAGTGGGTATCAAATACTTGAGATAATCAATGACACATTTGAATGATAACTTAGATGATATATGTTGTGCTGTACCACTAGGTTTCTGCAGTCAATGCAGACAAGCCAAACATATAACTTTAGACAGGTTTTTTTTTTTAAGGTTTTAAGATAGAAATATACAGCAAACTGCTTCATAACTAAATATTAAATTCAAACAGTTAAACAGCTAAAAACAGATAAAAGGTTATGTAGCTGCAAGGTTAAGAGACAGCCTAATTTTATGCAGTGTAGACAGAGTACTGTAAAGACATCCTGTTTACCGTTGCTGAGCTGAGCCACACAGTCACATAGCATCAACAGAAAAAAAGAAGCTGCATCTCACCGACAGAGTGTCAGCAGATCTGATGCAGCTTCATGAATAAGCTAAAAGAGATAGAAAGGATTCACTGCATTTTCAGACCTGTTCATTAATTGAGCTCCTTGTCAACTGTGCAATTGTATATCTCCTAATTACTGTAACAGGGAAGCACTTGGAGGGAAAGAAATAAAAGAAAATCAAAATAATAAGAAGAATTTAAAGCTAGATTCATAGACTGATTGCAGCTTGGGTCAAGTCAGTGCTTGCCCACAGTGACTTGGCAGATGTGTAGCGAGGCGAGTACACAACAGCTGCTTGCTCTAAATCTAGCTGCCTATTCTTTCACTTCTCCTCTGCCTTTGAGTTCCTGTGGAGCACAATGTCAGATGTGCTGGAATCATCATTTATTATGCTGATATGCATTACCTCTCACACTTTTCTCTGTGTGGTCAATGCATGCGCTTAATTTACTTCTTTTGTTTGCAGAATTTATTTATTCTTTATTTCGTGTAGCTGTAGATTATATTAAAAAACCCAAAGGGATATTTAGAAAGGGAAACTCTTCTATTCTAAGTATGAAGATCATAAGCGCCAGCTGGAAATTATCTTTGGAATACAAATGGGGGTGCATGTGACCCACTTCCTTGTGGTCCTTATCTGCCATTTATATGCACAATATAGTACAGTATAATTGTTACACAGGCAACATTAACATTACTTTCTGTTTTGTTGGAAGTTCTGTGTGTATGTTTATGTACATGTAACAAACCCGCAGGAGTCTAATGGTACAATGTGGCACCATTATTGAACTCACTGCCCACTCGTGTAGTTTATCCAGCTGTTACAATATTGACTTGACTGAAGGAACAGATTGGCTTCAAACAAGCAGTGACATGCAATCTTTCACTGAACTGCAAACACTCAGTTCTCTTGCACCCACGGAGGAATGGTGGTGGGAGTCAGTCCATGTTAAAGACATATGGTCAGGTGTTGCTTGTGCATCAAACTTGCATGTAAGAGCATTAAATAGAAGATTCTTAAAAAAACAACAACAACAAAAAAAAATAAATTAAAAATGTAGTTTTTTTTAAATTAACCTTCACTTGAATGACGTTGTGTAATAAGATTCACATGTACACTTAGACTTATGCCATTGATGGATTATAGGCCATCAATAATCTTTAAATATCAGCTCCAATCAGTCTCTATTTGCACTGATTCAACCAGAGCGAGTAAGGCATATAATAGTTTTACCACAGATGCTGTATTTTAAAAGGAGTGGGCTGGCATCACCTTGTCTCACTCCTTCTGTTATTTAGTTTAGTTTCCTTTGGAAGGGAGGCCTTCAAAAGTTCCTTTAATATCTCTGTTTCCTCTAATCCTGTGAGCAGGCCATCAGTATGCAGACAACACCCCGCAGTTGTGCAGTGCAGGCTCGAGAAGCCTCTAAATAACATTAGAATATGCAGGAGGGAGAATTCATAAGAACACCTGTCACTTCCTGTTTGTCTATGATACATACATTGTAAATATCCTCCATAATTCAACAGAGGGTGAAGGGGCTGCAAAAAGGCATGCATTTTTTCTTTTTCCTTTCTGTCTTTTCTTTGTCTTAGTTGGAATAGCTGCAGTGGGAAGCTGTGAGGCAGCCTGAGTTTGTATCTGTCTCTCCATCGATTTTAGAGATTTACCTTGTGGACAAAGGGGCGGCACCGAAAACTGTGTATATCAGCAAAGTAACGACAAGCGTGGCACTAACGCCAGAGGGCAGCAATTAACATGAATTAATCACATTGATTTAGGCTCCTTCTCCTCTTCTTAGAGCCCTGATTTTCCCTGCTGTGGATTCTCCCATTCTGAAGCACTCACAGGTGTGCACATCTAATGTGTTACTCACAAATGATATTAGATCTGCTCAAAATGATGAGCTGATAATGGCTTTTAATCACCTGGGTCCCTGGACACAGCATAAGTATCGTTTTATTTTACAGGAGGAATAGGTGGTGAATGCAGGTTGCATTTAATCAGACTTCAAAACCACTTGACATGTAATTTTATGTGCCTTAAATGTTGCAACAGGGAAGTCTATGGTACTATCTGGTGTTTTCTCATCCTTATAATGCCCTTGTGTCCTTTTTCCTTTCAATCCCTGCTCAGAGGTTCTCCATGTCCCCATATTCAACCACTGAGGGGCACTGCAGCTTCAGCTGAGTCATGTGAAGCTGAAGAACCTAAGTGATCCATTAGGATTGTGCACCAACCAAAATAGCGTCAGCTGCTCAGTTCAGTGCCAGCCCCTAAAAGTTACCTAAATCTGCTGAGCTGTCTCCTCCCTCTGCTCCTCTCTCTACCGCAATATGACTTTTCAACCCAACTCCCAAAGAAAGTTTCTGCTATCCTACTCCTCTGGTTATCCACCTTTCCTTGTTCCTTCTCTCTCTCATTTGCTCTTACTCCATCATCCTCTTTTCTTAGAGGCATCAGTTGCAATCCAGCTGTAGTCAATCTAATCCCTCTAATTCAGTTAATCTAATTTTCTGGATATGGTCACACTGCTGGTTCTCTTCAGTCTCTCTCTCTGCACTGTGATTTTGTGCCCATATTCCCTGGAGGCTGCTCTTTCACACTTCTTTCTTCATATTGCTTATAAGAAGTAACTGATTGACTCTAATTTGATCTGGTGAGAGTTTACCATGTATAAAACATTTCAGTGACTGGTTCAGTTCAATCTTTCTGTTTGTGTTGCATTTACTTTCCCAAAATCAATGATGTAATTACAGAACAAGAAAAGCTCGGCAGTTATATGATACAGCTGCTAGTGACTGGGAAGATGAAGTGATTCATATTTATAATAATGACTATTAATGATTAAAGACGGCTTTGCAGAGTAGTTGACTTTTTCACTGCCAGTTAATGCTGAAGAGGATGATTTATTTATATGTCGTGAATCAAATTTTTTGCTTCGTTGCCATGCATTTCAATCAGTTCCAATATCTAATAGTTAGCTTTTGTTAAGTGTTTCAGAGGGCATGGTCATTGTCTGTCAACTTATACATATTTTTGCTATTGTTAAAGCTTTTGAGTCAAACAAAAAACCTAGCTTCTGGCTTTTAGCACATATGAACTATCTGTTGTTTTCAGCTAGACTACTTTCTCATTCAGTTTTCATTAAAACCTGCCAGTGTTCAGTACATGCGTGTTTGAGGGATTACAAAGGTCTATTAGCAGATAAAAGGGACTTTCTCAGTGGAAATCACGAGAGATAGGCTATGTAGGTTAAACATTGTGTCCCAGCACTCAATTTTTAATCACATTCACAGATAAGCACAACGTTATTTGCATCTTGTGATCCATTTTAATGCTTGCTCACAGCATCAAAATACAACTTGTTTCATTACGCCGTAACTCTACTTTATCTTCTGCACTTTCCCTCATCCACGCACTGCTCCCGGCTGCAGCAACCTTTAGCAGCAGTTGTGGAAAGAATGAAAGTGTTTCACCCAAATGGGAAATCATTATTCTTTACATGTCCTCCATTAACCTGTTATTGTGTAAAAGTACAGAAAGAGGGAATGGTGTCAGTCTCAGTGAGAGGATTAGGGCCAGGCAAACCAGACATTCACAGGATCTGAAAGTGGGCCGAACGGGACACACCCTTGTGTCACATCTCAGTGTGTGGGTGTGTTTGTCCTGCTTGACAGCTGAGGGGGAAAAAATTCCCTTGTCTGTTCTTACCTCTTATGATTATATCTCTCTCTCTCATTCTTCCTTCAGTTTTTTCTCCGTGTCCTTTCCCCTTGGCACCCGTGGCCCACTTGTGGATTCATAGGTCAACTGTCTGGTGATTTCAGGTTTATCTTATTTAATTCTTTACCTAAGGGTGTCAGGAAAATAGTATACCTGTTCAGTTTTAAAAAATACAGCAGGTTAGTGCATGGCGTTCAGACTGCAGGGATCTAATGTGCGCAGCTCTGCATACTGAGTGTCGTGAAAAGGTGTCTGATCAATGAGTGAATGACTGAATGTTTATTTTTATTTATGTTTTACATACATACTTTATGAAGGCTGATTGTACTTAGAGGAACAACATGTAGATGTGTCTTTTTTGTGGCCTTTAACATATAATGTAAGCTCAGGGATGCACTAAACATGACAGAATGCTTATTGGGCTTAGAGGCAATTTTTTAGTCTTTTTCAATATATTTGTCATCTGCACCGCTGTCCTAAGCCTCCACTTCTCATCAATCTATCATCTTTTCCCCAGTGAAATATGAATGTGTTCAGGGTGACTGCAATGCAGCTAAAACAACAGCATTAGTCTTATTCTCAGATCAGACGAAAAGAGGGGTGCACTGTCATCGAGGCCTGCATACAGGTTTAAAGAATCTTTGCTTTCAGGATCTGGATTAGATTGGATCAACTGCCCATCCAACAGATCCTCAAAGAGGTGAAGGAATAAAGAAAAAAGGAAATACATTGCTTTTTTTCTCAGCATGTGTACCACCACCACAGAGAGACAGAGATAACTCAGAAGATAAAAGGGAATCTTGACTGAGAGACTGAGAAATAAAAAGTCAGAATGAAAAACTTTAAAAAAGGGGAAAAAGTAATAAAGATAAAAGTAACCCACACTAAAGTTGGACTTTTAGACATATCCAAAGAGAAATATTCAAGAAGCTTCTGCAACTTATGTCATATTATTCATACACATCTAGTCAAACTATTAATATTAGGCATGTTAAGGATATTTTCAGAGACTGACCTGAGTGCCTTTTGGTGTTGACTCAGCCTACTGCGGTCTGTGTAAGCAAGCCAGACAGGTGTTTTCCATTCTGCATTGTCCTTTTGTTTAGCATTGCTCTCACACCTCAGCCAGGCCTCACGCCAACACAGCAGGTGAAAGGGTGTCATCCAGTACCCACCACCCAGCAGTGAGTGTAAATTTAACTCTGACTTTGGGGGGTTTAGGCCATTTAAATGCCATATAGGGCATAATGTGTTTCATCACTAAAATTATAGATAATATGCGGGTAAATGAAGAGTTGGGAATGATGTGAAGATATGGTAATAAGATAATGCAAAAAATATATATTTAAAAAAAGCTTTTTGTCTCTAATCTTGTTCACATATACAGTTTAGTGTATAATGAAATTTCCTAAGTCTTGGTTTTAAAAGAAACTTCATGATTTCCAGGCATTTAATGTAATAAACATACCAATTAGAGCCATGCCATGTCCAATGTTTCGTTAACCATTTGGGATTAGAAATAATTTAATTATCATGGACTTGTTGTTTGTGTCTTATAGGAGCTGTTTAGTTTAAGTTCACACTCATTGTTCAGCAGTGTCCTGCTGCCTATCAGCTAGGGATGACAGACAATTAGTGGCAGTAGAAATGGCTTTTCAAGCAAGCCCATTCTCCGTGAATTCCCTTGTCACAGCTCATCGCGATAAGGCAGAGACTGCAGAGGAATTGCAAGTCGGATAGCAGAGCATTTACACCATGCATTCATATTTCAACAGCCACTTGGGTTGAGATTCATTTGAAGAGGAGCGTACACCCCCATGCACACATACATAAATACTAACCACTGCACTAAGAAAACAGGTCCCTCTGCATCAAACATACAATTTCACTCTAGAGTCTGTCTGTGCACATGATTGTGTTGTGTGCTGAGCCCCAACTATTTGCAGTGTGAATGTTTTTATCCACTCCCAAAGAAAAATAAATCTGAATAGGATATGCAAGATGGAGACGCTCACTGCTACAGCATGCTTAAAAACTACTAAGTTGTTCAATGCACAGAAGCAATCGGGAAAAAATTGAATCTCTTCTTTTGCTATTTGTTACTCTGCCAGTGGAGAAAAAATATTCTAAGGAAAACAGTATTTTTTTTCTCAACAAACGTTTTCTTCGACTAGAAATTAGTATGTGGTTAACATAGCATGTTCAGGTTTTTCCCTTTCCTTCACTATTACCTCTGTGTCACTAAAAGAAGAGAATATACCATAATACTGTCATACTATAAGAAGGAAGTATAGTTTATATTTGTATGTATTCATTTATATCCTTGTAGTCGCTCTTTTGGATCGAATAAGATTTAACATAATTTTTAGAAACCCTTGTTCTGTTTTCAGAATAAACTCAGAGACACTTATGGGATATGTGTGGAATAGTTTTACGCTCATAAAGAGAAATCCTCTAAATGTTTGGAAGAGAAAATCTGATAAATAGTTGTCCTATATCCAAAACCAATTTCACATTCAGAATCCACATAACCTAATAATTATAAATTAAAAACTAAAAATCTTATATACTGTAAAAAAAAAAGTGTGCCTGCTGTGGTACTGAACAAAGCAGGCACTGAACACACTTACCATAGATTACATATATGAGGTAGCAGATAATTTGAAACAAGAAACAAGCCTTACTTATAAAAGTTTCTGGCTTACTGGTTTTGTTTGCTACTTTTGAGAGAAAAACCATCCTGTGTAGCTAGATTTCCTGGATATTATTATTAACCCTGCAGGTTTTCAATGTATCCCTGCTCCAGCACAACTGACAAAAATGAATGAGTCATTGTGCTGAATTCATAGGCTGTTGGATCAACTATTTTCTTGGAACAAAAGAGAAAAAGACAATTTTGGGTGTATTTACCTAAGTAAATTTGAATAGGTGTCTGTGTTTATTAGTTACAAGTGACTGCAGCGAAGTTGCACTGATTTATTCAGGTGAAAACTGTCAAATCTTGTCTTTAGCATTTTGAATATGTGTGTAATTATATAATGAATGCTGTATACAATTATCTACATGTGTATACGAGTAACAAGGGCAGCTTTTACAGCTAAATTTTCTTCTCTGGGTTTTTCTTTGACTTGTTACAACTAAAGAAAATTATTCCAGCACAGGTAAAGGTAATATTGCTTTTATCCTGCTGAGAAGAATACATACAGAGAGCACTTTGAATTAATATTTAATAAAAAACAACAACAATGGACCCAGTAGGAAGAGTGTTTTGCTGAGGAAGCTGTGTCATGTAAATAGCAGGGGTCATAGATTTAAAGTTGACCTTTGTTACTTGACCCTTTGCATCTCTGTGTCAGCAAAGCTCAATATAGTGCACTCAGCATCCCATGGCTGGAAACAGAGGCAGCTGAAGAGGCTGAAGATGAGGAGCTGATTCTGAAAGCAGAGCTCCAGAGGGTGGTGGGTCAAAGTGGGTCACTGGGCCTCTGAGACCTGTCTTGATCTCCAAGTCTCTTCACACTCTGTTATATAATGTGTGTGCTTTTATGATTTGCAGTTTGCCTTGTGTCAGCATTTTTATAGTGGTTTTAGTCAATGAAATTGACTAGAAGAAGAGTATATAACAACTAATTGTAGAACTAATGTCTTGTTAGATTAAAACATACTTCCATGTGATCAAAATTAATTTTGAATTCTACATGGATGGTATTGCATACTGTTCAAACTTACATAAATCAATACTGCGCACAATTACTCTTTCTGTTTAACAATCAGCAATATCAACCAGTACCTTCAAACCCTCACAGATATGAATGTTTTTAATAAGCATTATTTATCTTATTTGCAAAAGTATTCTTCAGGCAGGACCATTATATTTTCCTTTATTATTTGATATCTTTTGTAGTCAGTAGAATCATAAAGAATTTAAATTGACTAGGCGTTAAGATCTGTTGCAGAAAAAGATAAATGTACTATACATAATGGTATGTTAGTCAAACATTACACTATTATTTCCATTGGTTATTTAACTTAATATTTAACTTGGTTAGACCGGGTCTAAAAAAGCATCAGCAGCCGGAATATCTAACATTTCGAGCTGAGGAAACACACGTCCTCCCGCTAATGCAGAGCATATTGGTTTGCATTCACCATATCAAGAAATGACAAGTCATTTATAACACTTATTAGCAACCAGAAGGAAATCACATCTCTTAACTTACTTCAATTTTACACTCTATTCAAATACAACCAGCACTTACATCTTATCTGCTCATTTAAGCTATATGAGGTCTGATTAAGTATATATAGGTATATATAATATAGGAAAAATGAACAGGTAAAATATATATATTTTTTTTTAAAATAAATAGTAGGTAAAACAGTTTTATAAAAATTTCTTGCTTGCTATATGATTGCTGCTTTTCAGTTTAAAAACTATGCCTCTTATACACCATGTAGTTAACAGAGACTGAGATATATAAAAAGAATGTGAACGTTTTAGATATTTTCCTTAACAATACCTACCACTGTTGCCTGCCACCCTGTGCATGCTCAGGATGGGGGATTGAATCGATGTCAAGATTCAATGCAATCTGTTGGTTTTCCTCAACTAGATTATGAATTGGCATATATGAATACAGATTGGATGACAATGGATTGGCTCAGTTGAACCTACATTCATGTTTTACTGTAGGTGTTCAATACACAAAATTGTGACTGCAGCTACTTTTTTATATGTTTCTGTTGTATCACGTTGAAATTAATGCTCTGCAGCCCTGGAGAAGCAACTATGTGTCAGTGTGTTTATCGTCATGTCTACGTCCCAATGAATCTGCCAGTTCTCTGTGATGGTGGCTTCAGCCTTGACCCTGACCTAGACCAAACATGTAAGAGCTGTCAGCCATTTTAAAAGCCAACATGTGTTTGTTCCATACCAGTATCAGCTTTTCCACACTCTTTGCAGTAAAACCAATTATTCCACTGCTCCACACATCCAAATTATGTTCAAATTTTGATTTTATTGATTGATTTTTTTCCTTTCTCTTTTTGATTTTGTTTACCAGTCTTACCTAAATCTCATGCCAAAAGTGCACTGTACTGTACAATAATATCGTTTTATTTTTATTTATTTTTTATGTTTGTGTGAGCCTACTTGTAATGATAACTTGGGTAATGCAGTGTTTTCTGAAGATTCCTTTAGTGTTGCTCCTAGTGACCATTCACTATCTCTTCCTCCCTTCAGTGCTTTCCTGACAAAGTATCAGTCTTATCCACATCTCTATTAAGACTGAACTCTCCATCACTGCCCCTCCCTTTCTCCATTCTCCCATCCCTCCCTCCTTTATCTAACCCCCTTGGGAGGAGTGATACTGCTGATGCATCACCAAGCAAGATAATTTGTTTAAATGACAGATTAGGAGGGTAACTTGATTTGTGTCCAATACAGTATGTAGTGTATGTTACCAATCTAATAAAGCCCACCTCCCTGCCCTCTTTCCAGCCTTCTCTCAACCCCTTCCCTTCTTTGCATAGTCTGCCTGCATTCAGCTCCCAGTTCAATGTAAAAGACAATAAGGAAGGGAAAGGAGAGGGAAGGCAAGATTGGCTTGTCTCTAGCGTCTGTAACATGATTGCAGGCGGGGGCCACCAAGGCCTCCACATAATTGAATTGCGAGGCTGGGAACCTGCGAGGTTTGGCGAGGCGCTCATTGACTCATTGATCGGCGCAGAGGGGCTTCAGAAATATGCCTTGCAGTCGTGGCCAATCAATCAAACAATTAAGCTTAGCCTCTTTTGCTGGCAGTGGTCCATTTAAGTCTAACCTCCCAGCTCCTGGTGCCACACATTCCAAATTAAATGCTGCTTGCCACAGAATAAGTCCACCACCTTCCCTAATCTGCTCTGGTCCCCTTTGTACCTGGGGAAAAGGTAACTGTGAATCAGCATTTTGCATAGTTTCCATCTTAATAAAGCTTCTATGTCAGCTGTGACAATACACAATCTCTGCTCTGCACTCTATGCACAAGCGATCCTTGGCGGCGCTTGCCTTGCTTTCTTGTAAAATCCGAGCATGTTTTATCGGATTTTAGTAGCACAAGGAATAGTCATGTCAGCTCTTGTGTAACTATCTAGGAAGCTGACACAGTTAAGAAATAGAAGGAGGATGCACTTAACAGGAAAGGGAGAGAGGGTTGGGTCATCAATGTGGCCTTTCCTGCAGTATGCCCCTCCTCCTTCCATCTCTACCTTCATCCCATTCTCTTTCCCTCTTCCCTCCCTTACACGCAGTAATACCTACAACAGCAGCAGGAGGATAATTCCTTGTTCATGACTTCGTGACTGGAATCTACAGATGCCCTCCTCTACCCATATGGCATTATCAATTTTGCTCACTATGGCAGAGCCTGTCACCTTAAGACTGCACCTCCCTGGCATGCTGCCATAGTGAGCATCTGTCAAAGGGGTCTAGTGAGAGTTTAATATCTCTGTCTCTCTTACACTCTACCTTTTACCTTCTTTCTCCCTCCACACATCTCTTTCCTTCTTCCCTTTTCCATCCTTGTATCCTCTCCTTCTGATTCACTACTGGCATTTTTGGGGTGTAACATTTAGAAGCGCCTTAGAAAGATTGTGAGTCTAGTCGGAAACCTCTTGGGTGTCTGCTGAAATCTCAGCTTCATAACCTCTTTTTGTTGCCCTTCCACAGCAGAGAATATGATAAATCAAATGTGTCTCTTCTTTATGAATGTGTCCTTAATCTCTCAGAATTGGCCACCTGGCCTGATTTGTGACCTTGAGGATGTGTTGAGAATATTTGTCTGATGCTGGGAGGAGCAGCAGGCTGTCAGCAATGCACACACAAAAGCACACCATGTGATCACACACACACATTGCAAGGATGCACAATACTTAGACACAGTGCAGGCATATGACAAGAGGTGTGTTTGTTGTATGGATGTCCTTGGGCTGCAAATATACTTCGACAAAATACATCGTCTGAAAAGTGAAGAACATCGGATGTCATTAAATAAAGGTTGAGGGTGTGAAAAGTAATTCTGTCAGGAAGGAGATATCTGATGTAAATCACCAAAGACAGTCAGACTCCTGGAAATAACAGGTGTATTTTACATCTAGCTGGTGGTCTTATTTGCAACAGAGTACACTGAATACATAATGATCCTAAATTCTTGACTCAGTTCTGAATACAAATTAATTAATGCAACAGCAGCCAGACTGCAAAGGCGAAAGCCAATGTGTGTGTGTTTTTCTTTTTTTTATAGTACAGAATATACTTATTTATGCAAAGGTCTGTAATAAATTCCCAGAGGCATTTCTTTCTGTAGTGTATGCACCATGTCTGTGAATGTTTACTTGTTTATCTTCTTTCTGCTACACATTATTATAGAATACATTTAAAACAATGTTGTTTCTATTTATACACAATGTTGTTTAGAAGGGCAAGGTGGTTGCTTTCCAAGCTTTTAAACATGTCATTGCGTAATACAGTATGTGCTACATGTGTGAATGAGCTTGTGTTTATGTAAATGTATGGATAGCTTTTGTCTGAGGTATGTAAATGTGCATTTTGTAGTTTGTTGCTTACTACTGCAAAAGGTGTGAACAAAGCAAGAATAATTTATTTGTTCATATACACTGCAGCCCTGAAATTGTCTACAGGGGGCCTATTTGTGGCAATGCAAATATCTGCAACATTTTGTTTTAATGGCCCTGCAGGCACCCTAGTAATAAATATTTGAAATAGCTGAAAGAGACCATGTGTGAATACAGAGCAAATTAGTTTGAATTTCAAGTAGGGAATTTACTTCTGTCATTTTTAAAGCTTGTAGCAATTATGTACAAAATACTCCCTTCTTCTATATCCAGGTGTTGAATTATTTTCTGACAAATAGTTACTTTAATATGAATTCATGTGGAAAGAGAACCAAATTTCTCAATATTTTTATGCAATAAGAAAATACACCACAATGTGTACTTTTGTATTTTTTGCATTATGCTGTTAGAGATTGCTGCCAGAGAATTCACAGAGAATGCAGTCAATAGCAACAAAGCAGAAAACATAAATGCAGCTTTTTAATGATGCACATATGCTAGGCGTTAGAGCAGCTTACTTTAGCTTGGCAGCACTGATCTTGTGCCAAGTCATTTGCATGTAATGTGGTTAATTCTCTGATCTGGGAGTCTTTGGTTTAGTTTTCACCAAACAGATAGGCAAAGATTCTTCTAACTAGACCAGACATGCTTAAAAACAGAAATATTAAGGCTTCTTATTATGGAACACACAGTATCCACTTTGTTTCTAATTTCTTGTATGTGATTTGTGGGAAATATATACTCTTGAGAAAGCCAACCTTTTTTCTATTTTACTTACTCTGATCACATGGATGTGGCAACAGGGTTGTTCTCAACTCAGTCAACCATCAATGTATGATTACCTGAGGTTGGCAATCTCCAAAGAAAATAAAGAAAGAAAGAAGAAAACAGCATTAATCTTATAATTATACTTTTGCATAACATATGCAATCACAAAATGGTTGTCTTATTTATGTGCAGCAATGATGTGTAAATGTTAGCTGTGCGATGGCTATCGCACTTGTAATCACCAATTAGCTAAAAAGAGGAGCTGGTAAATTACTTCTTATAGTGTTCACCAGCCACTCCCTCAGGCTTAGATATATACAGGTATGTGCGGGGGTGGGGCGTGTGTGTGTATAAGTTTTAAGAGACTATTTTTGTTTCAGTCACTTTATATTCAATATTTTAACAAGGCAAATTTAATGAGCTAAAATATGTTATTTTGTGCACCTGATAAAAATGCATAAATGTTGCTTGGTGGGGAATATAAACATCCCAGCAAGGTACTTTAATTATGACCATCCAACTAATCTCAACATTTTACATCTTTTTGGTAAAAATTGATGGCAGTTTTGTTTTTTAGCTGGATCTTTTTTTGTGTACTTTTGGAAGTGAATGTGACGAGGAAAGAGAGATAAGAGTGCAATTAACAAGCTAGTTCTGTCTGTATTGACTGCTGACAATGTGCAGTGTACTGAAGAATCCCACAATGTGTCTATTAGGAACACCTCATCTAGGAGCTGAGGCTGCATTGCAGGCATACAGGAAAAATACACACACATTGTTTATATTTTTTCTATTAGACTATACTGCAAATTGTAGAGTTACATCATAAAGGAAAAGTATGCTGCTTTGTAATCATCTGAAATTATCTCCACGTTCAACAGCATTATTTTTTTTATATAATTTTCTTTTTACAATTGTACTTTGTATGGTTTTGACCCTTCTGCTCAGCTTGGGGGGTATTTGCAAGCAGTCATAGTCTTTCATAAATGCCATCTACAAAACAGTTGTCATGACTCTGCAGAGGGAGGACTCACAGGCTCATCTCAGACAAGTTAAAAGGTTTATTTGTCGAAAGTACTGTAGATGAAGGCAAAGTCCAAAACACATGCAACTGGAGTGGGCTTGATACCACATGGTGAATAGATGTAGCAGACTGGTGGCGAGTGGCTGGAAAAACTGGGTTTTAAGTTGTAGAGTTTGACGAGGTGATGAGGGACAGGTGTGCATTAATCCTGTTAAGTGCCGCTGCTGATATAGAAGGAAAAACTGAGCAATATCTGGAAGTGCAGGGAATGCCAGAGCGATAGGGCTTGACAACAGCTTTTGCATGAATGTAACCCCTTCTCATCAACCTCTCTATGCTTTACTGTTGAAATGATGCATATTTGCATTACAAGTTGATCTCATCCAATCAGGTTCAGTCCTACAGCTGTTTCAAAGTGCTACTAATAAATTTCTACAGCAATTTTAAAGCAAAAAAAAAAACAAAAACAAAAAAAAACTTATTTACTTATAGGTAATCTGTTTGTTTGTTTGGCAATTCTGACTACATTTCAACCTTTATACCTATAAGTGTAATTCTTTCCCAAAGACTTGGACTATCCATCCATCCTTCTTTTGTTTTTGGTGTTGTAACAAAGATAAAAGGTGCAGGAGGTTAAAACGGTGTACTATTGAACTGTTTTAAAGGGCGCAGATTGATCTTGGTTGGAAGTCTTCAATAAATGACCCTCATGGTAATCAAAGGCTGATCAATGCACAACCCTGTTGCCAAAATGCTCATCGATACACAACCTTCTTATTATATATTTAATGATTTAATCAAGCATAAAATGCACATGTGTGTCCTCAATAACTATGACATCTAAACTGTGTAAAGAGTTGAGGCTGGGTTAGAAAAAAGCTTTAAAGCTTCTCTTTTTTTAAAACAAGTTTCAGATACAACAAAAAACAATAATTTCCATTATTTGTACTTGGTTGTAGTTTTTCAGTGTGCTAGCAGAACACACTGAAAAACTACAACTGAGTAATACAGTGTCATGTAACAGAACTTCATTTAATAAACCAAGAAACCAATAAAGGAAAAAAAAAGGAAATCTGCATCATGTGTGGCATCTGATTTTGAGATTGTTGTGATTAAAGTCATGCTGACAGCCTGCATTTGCACAGATCTCGGAGAGAAGACAGGGAACAAGCAGAAAATCAGAACAGAGTTAAAGTACATGCTGAAGAGAACAAATGTACCATTTGATGCTCTGTGGAAATATATGAAATATGAGAGGGATTAAGAGAGTGGAATGAGTAGAGACAGAAAGCACTGTAACTGCTAAGTCCTCCCTGAGGTGCTATCTTGCAGTAGTTCAATGTATTTGGGGAGGAGAGAGTGAAATAAAAACTGCCTGGTTGACTGATTAAGGGCTCATTTTCTTTATTAGTCGATTTAGACTCAGTAAGACCGATTTTCCCCATTTATTTTTATTTCTATTAGGCAAAAAAGAAGATGCCCAATAGGATTGTGGGAGCCTGGACATATACAAAGCTATGTGATGCATTGAAATAAAATAATTTTTCATTGCATGCGCATCAATACACAATGCACATACAATAAATCCCATTTAACACATGACTTTGTGAGGGTTGCCTTGCAGGCATCACTAAGGGAAATGCTGCCTGTGGTTACTTGCATACTTTTTTCTCCATTTAAGAATTTAATTTTAGTGTAATCACATCTTAACCAGACTTTACAAACAGATACATAGACAGACTAATATCCAAACTGTTGTGTCCCTTAAATTTTTGTGCTGTTTGCCCTCACAGCTTGTATAGATAGCTTGGATGGTAAAAATAGAGGCAACGGAATTTCTGATCAGAGGTTTGTTTGGCTTTTATCAGTGACAAGCTGACCTTCATTCACATCTATCTAGACTCGCATGAATCCCTGTGAGGAGAAGGAAGGGGGTTGGGGTTGAGAATGGTATTGGTGGTGTTTCATTTTGATTCAGCGGCTGGATTTCTCTGAGCCTGCCTGTGAAACTGATACTCTCACTAATAGCAAGGAGTGTGAGAGGAGAAGAGTAAAAGACACCTCAAGGTGAAAAAGGCAGGGGATTCTAGGGGAACATAAGAAGGGGAAAACATTAGAAAAAGAGAATTTAATGAAAATTAAAAGGGCCTGTAGTGAAAATAAAGCATGAAGACAGATGTTATGTTTTTGTTTGACAAGCGAGACAAGAATTACCGCTACAATGATCACAAAGACAATGTGTGGCAGACAACTGCCAACGAGCTGAATTATGAAGATCCGAAAGTCGGTCCTGAAGCGGTCATAGTACAGCTGCAACTCCTCAACTAAACAATTAAACTCCCCAAGCTCCCCTCTCTTCTCAGGGATAGGATGTAACCGGTGCGCTCATTTTTTTATTTAAATTTTGGCAGTATCAGCACAATATCGTCGCTGCCTGATGTGGAATCCATGTTTGTTTTTCCCACTTTCCGAATATGTTTTAGAATCTTCATAATTTATTCACAATTTCGTATCGCACTTGGTGTGCTCTCTACAGATGTTGTAAATTCATGATGCAAATTATTATTTGTGTGTTTGACATGTCAGTTACCCTCCATATCAGCCAGGCAGTTTGAAACAGAATTGATGGTAAGGTCATGATCCTTCCATCAGCAACAGGTAAAGTGAAAAGCGGCTGTGCTTCTGAAGAACCAAAAATAATTGAAGCCAGCAGCACAAATTAATATTAAATGCATGAATGCTTTTATTATAATTTTATGGTGCCAATGCAACAAAATTAAGAAAACAGAGATGAATGAGGGGCAGCCGACCAAGAGTGCAAAGCAATTAAAACTGTAGAAAATAAATATAGAAATATAGAATGAATATATGAAAAAGAGGAGAAAAAGTACATTACACATTACAGAAGTGTAGGGTTACAGTTACGTATGCCTTTTTTTAAGTGATTTTTCCCTGGTTAGGACCCTGATAAACGTCCATCCATCCATCCAGCCTATTCTTTTGTAGGGGGGAGGGGGGACTGGAGCCTATCCCAGTGGCTACTAGGTAGGAGGCAGGGTACACCCTGGACAGGTTGTCAGTCCATCACAGACCCTTATAATCATCAGAGTTATATTACAGGGTCAGCAGGTGAAATTATTCAGGACTTGACTGACTGGCTGATCAGTGGCCAGGGATTCATAGTTGTATAAGAAAATCAGCTTTGCTCCTGGATGTGGTCCACATTCTCAGTTGGAGAGAAAAGCAGGTTCCTCAGTGGTTGTGGAAGATGTTATGTTCCCTCTGGTCTAGGGGTTCAGGAGGGTAGTAACAAAGTGAGCCAGACTCAAGAGTAGAGCTAAACAGAGGATTATTCACTCTGGGTATTTAAATGAATACAAAAAGTCATAAAATTCGCATTAACCCAAACATAATGTGTCCTATTACAGGAATAAATACCTCTACCAGCAAAACAAAACTCGCTTAATAAATAAATCCTAACAAAAGGTGTCCTAAATCAGGTACAAAGGAAAAACAAAAGAAACTTAAATTAAAGTGTCCTTCTACAGGAATACTTTCTTACAGATAAAGAAAATAAAAATACACCAGATAAAAATCTAGGATTCCTCAATAAACCACAAACAACAATAGAGAAAAACACTCCTATGAGATAGTCACGATCTTTGTTTCATACTTCTATCCATTCACAGGAAAACTCACAGCCACCAATTCCCACACAGGGTAACACCAAAGCTAATTCACACAAAGACCAAAAACCCAGATGGCGAACTGTGTGCCTAAGGAACACAGCTGCCTCGAATGACAGCAATCACAGGTCCATAAGATTGAGCAGTACATCTGTATGGTCCCCTGGGCAAGTCCAGAACCGCTGTCAACCATTCCAGACAAAGGAGGAGGGAGCTTCAGATGTCAGTGCCACAGCCAATCATGACCCAACAGGCTAACAGTCCTCTCAGTCGGCTACAGGCAAATAGGCCAGGGGCCGTAACAGCCCCTCCCTTAAAATCTTTCCTCTGAGTCGTCCATCATGTACCCTTTCACAGACACAATAAACACATGTAAACACAACATCACATACTGACACAAAATGAGTATTTACTTCAAAGGTGTGAAAAGGCATCAGTGAACTAGTTATTTACATCCCTTTTATACCTTATATCCAAATTATACTCTTGCACAATGAGCGCCCATCGCATTAATCGCTGGTTGTGATTGAACACACGTGCGAGAAAGGTTAAAGGATTGTGATCCATACTCACAATGGGCACAGGAGAAGACCCCACATACACGTCAAATTGCTGGAGCGCTAACAACAGTGACAGCGTCTCCTTCTCCACTGTAAAGTAATGCAGCTGGTGCCGGCTGAACTTCCGGGAACAGTAACAGATGGGGTTATCTATTCCATCATCACCAGACTGGAGGAGTGCAGGACTACTTCCAGTTTGAACGGCTTAGACATGTCGGAAGCAGCTAACACGGGTGCATGCTTCAGTAGGGCATTAACACTGTCAAAAGCGTGTTGGCACTCTTGGGTCCATACAAATTCCTGTTTCATACTCATTAAAGATGTTAACAATTAACACCAATGACAAAGTTGCGACAAGAGTTCCTATAATAGCCAGCTATCCCCAGAAATCGTTGAAACACTTTCCTGTTCCTAGGTACAGGATATTGCATTATGGTAGCTACTTTAGCCTCAACCCCTTGTTCCACCTGTCGGCCTAGGTAGGTTACGGTAGCGCAGCCAAATTCACATTTTGCCGAGTTGTGCGTTCAGCTAATCTGGAAAATACTGCATCCAACGCAAACAAATCTTACTTCCAAGGGTTCATGAACACCACATCATCCAAATACGCGTCACAGAATGGCAAATCCAAAAACAAGGTGTTCACCAAATGCTGGAATGTGGCAGGAACTTTACACATTCCAAATTCCATAACTGAGAACTGTAAAAATCTGTCCGGAAAGAATAATAATAGATGCACAGTCTGTGAGCGGAATCTGCCAGACCTTTTGGTAGGTCCAGCTTGCTTACGTAATGGGCAGATCCTATAGTGTCAATGCAATCCTCCACTCGCAGTAGAGGGTAGGCATCTTTTATGGTTACTGCATTAACCTTCCTGTAGTCAGTTAAAAACCTTGGGAATTCATCTGGTTTACTTTCAACCAGACATGGGGAACTCCAAGGGCTAGAACTGGGAACCGCAAAACCATGTTTTAACAGATAATCAGTTTCTTGTTTCATTTGATCTCTTTTACCAGGGTTACAATGATATGGATGTTTTGTGTATTTCCTACATCAAAGTCATGCTAGTGGCATGGGTCTGGGATGGAACATCATAAAACAAAACATGGTATTTTAAGACTAAGGAAAGTATTTCTCTGACTGTCAGGAAGGTACTGCAAAATACCCTAACATCTTTGTGTTTGACAATCGTGGCATTAATTTAGACTCAGCTCTGTTTGATAATTCTAGTTCACATGTTGGAGCATTCACCAAGGCGAGAGCAACATTATGCGATACCAAATCTGAGTCAGGAGATGTCAAGGGAACGGCAGCTGATATTTTTTCTACCTGAGCGTTAGAGTCATGGGACACATAAGCTTTAAGCTTGTTTATATGGCATACTTCTGTGATCAGGAGTAGCAATAACGTAGTTAGTCTCACTCAAACACTGTTTTACCATAAAGGGTCCCACAAACCGAGCGTCTAACGCTGCACCCTGTAAGGGGAGCAGTGCTAGCATTTTGTCTCCCTCACTAAATGTACAAAACACAGCTTTTCTGTCATGACGTCTTTTCATAACGGTTTGGGCTGTTTGCAAAGCAGCCGTAGCAAACTCACGGGAACGGTGCAGTCACTCCCGAAAGGTAGAAACGTATTCCAACACATTTTCTTTTTCGGATGTGGAGCTGTCTAATAGCTTGTCTTTTAGTATTTTAAGTAAATCCTAGCAATTCCTTTGGGAATTTGCGTGCAGCAAAAAGTAAAAAAGAAATGCCTTCATCCCAATTTTGCTCTATCTTAAAGCAGTACTTGCGTAACATGGAATTCACTGTTTGATGGCATCTCTCCAAAGCTCCGTGGCTTTCTGGATGGTAGTCACATGCTGAATCTGCAAATTGCTAAGAATCTGTTTAAAGACCTTTGACATAAAATTATTTCCCTGATCTGTCTGAATAACTCTGGGTAGTCCACAAGTAGAGAAGAATTTTAGCAATGCTTTAGACATCGAGCGGGCTGTGATCCGGTGCAAGGGGATTGCCTCCGGATACTGTGTTGCTGAACACTTCAATGTTAATAAAAATACGTTATCTGATTGGGTAAGGGGCAATGGACCTACACAATCTAGAATTAAACGTTCAAACAGTTCTTTCATAATCGGGATCGGATGTAGACGAGCACAAGGGACTTCTGATTCGGCTTCCCGATGATCTGACAAGTATGACAACTACGGATATATTGAATCCGCTTTCAGTCCAGGCCAAAAATTTTTTTTTTAAAAACCGCTGATACTTCTTATTTATTTGCATATGACCAGCCCAATGATCATCATGAGCTAAATACAACATTTGTTGTCTTACCCAGGGAGAACAACCGTGCACCAACGCTGCATTAATACTCCATTTTGGACAAATGTCACCAAAGTCGAAACCCTGTTACATAACTTAATGCAAACACTGAGACAACTTCGGAGTAACACTGTGTTGAGTGTGATAATAGTAGGATAATGTTTTGTTTAAAACTGCACTGTGGTTAATTTCCAGTAAGTGTAGGTCTGTGTGTTAGTGGATCAGTGGATCTATCTTTGTATTCATGAACTAATTGATTATAATCAACATCAAGTAACAAAAAAATGAATGGAGAGGGACTGTATGACCATCACAGATCTTTTTCCCCACAGTTTTTCTAATTCTGTATTGTCATTTTCATAATTTATTTTGTATTTATGGATATTGTAAATTATTACATTATTTGTAAACTAAGTGGCTCTTTTCTTTTTTTTATTTGTGAACTACTCTTGTGCATGTGATTTAGATGAACAGGGACAGAAAAGAATCTGATTCAGATATGATGCAATTCAGCTCCCCAAACTGACAAAGTATGTGTCTATAGTGACTAATAAGTCTGTGAGCATTAAATGGATGAAGGGCATCAGTTTCTAGACACGTGTCATCCAAGAAACCTTTACCAATGTATCTCACATTCTTAGAAATGACCTATTCTTTAATTGTCACATGTAAAGACACTGTCTGTCATAAATGAGTATCTATAACATATTGAAATGCAAGTTTAAGGTGAAATTTTGATACGGTTAAGAGCTCAAATTTACATATGGAGAAGGACCTGGATGGAATTGGTTTCATCTTTCACTGAAGCTGCAGAGTACCTAAAACTGACAGCTGTGTCATTATTACACTTTTATTATATGGTATGTCAGAAAAAGCTGTCTGAAATCAAGTACTACAGGAGAGAAAAGACATGCATACACAGCCTGCATTTTGACAAGTTTACACTGATGAAAAGTGAAGGAATTAGTCAAACCAAACATTTATCCACCCGGTTGTTATGCCAGCAAGACTCAGTCTGGCAGATTTTGAGGCTTTCTCTCGATTTACTCAGAGGGGCTTTAATGTGTCACTTTGCTGGCTGTGTACAAGCCCTCACCACAAATCTTTGCTGCCCAGCTCTAGGCTCGTATATAGCTGTTATAATTCTTAAATTATTAATATTCCTGTTTGAAAAAAACATTTAAACACCTGATGGTATTTGTAAATTACTTAGTTTAGCTAGTTTATTAAAAAGTCAACTTGGATTAGCACATTTTATTTCCTATCAGATAGGTAAGTTATACAGGAAGTATATTACAATTAAACCACCCTGATATATCTGATACTGACAGGATTAACAGTTTACCAAAGAGAATTTTCTGTAGACCACTAACATCAGTTCAAAAGATAACACAAAATAACTTATCAGCAGATGCTTTGGAAAATCCTTAACCAGTCATACACCTGCTGTTGTCATTGCTTTTGATGGAAAATACATGCTGTTTCAGCATTGTAGCATTTAAGTCTGGCTTGTACCCAAACCTATTTAATTGTGGCTGCTGGTCCTTATACCAGAACATGAACAAGGTTTAAGAAATATGATAAATAATAATTACTGTCAAGGTCCTCAGCCAATGAATTATACTGTGAGCGCTTTGGATGATCTAGTCTTTTTGTCTTGGTGGCCCATTGTCTCGGAGATTTACATCTACTCAGGCGTCTGCCTGTCTGTCTGTATCTCTCCTTGGATTGGTCAAATATGATGACAAGTCATTTAAAAAGTAATTTGTCATGGTTTACTGTTCTGCATGTCTGAGAGGGGAGAAATAGATAAACAGTGAAGAGGCTAGGAGAAGTGTAGTACTTGGGGAGAGACAGAGACCAAGAGATAGATAGAGAGATAGAGAGATAGAGAGATAGAGAGATAGAGAGATAGAGAGATAGAGAGATAGAGAGATAGAGAGATA
>JBAMHW010000022.1:14449860-14469858 GCA_037177495.1 Rhadinocentrus ornatus
AGGTCTGCACCGGGGGTTTGGAGATATATATATATATATATATATATATATATATATATATATATATATATCAATCTTTAAGGGAGCTGTGGCCTAAAATGAGTCACATAAATTGAATCACAGTAGTCATTTGCCAAATCCACATAGTGTTCATTTTCTGTTTTGTGTTTCATGAATTGCACCCTAATAGTATTCTTGCTTGTGTGCTTGTTAGATATAGTTTTCACAATACAAATGGAATAAGAGTTACCACATCATCAGCAATGGCCCATTGCCACTGTGCCATTTAGAAGAAGAATGGGGGTGTACCAAGGTTGATGATTTTCCTCATATGATTTTATTATTCATTATTGTGAACCAGGACAAAAACATAATTTTGTAGAATAATTTAGATTAGCTGCATTGAAATGGGTTCAGCATGACAGCCATGTCAGAGCAGCACAAACATGTTTACTTTTTTTGTGAAACACCTTCATGTGATCAAGGGACAGATGGCAAAAGAAAATTCTCATGATATTATAGATCATACAAAGGTATGATGTTAGGTAATTACAACCCATTTTACGTGAGTGGGCTTTTTTCATGCATGTCATCTATACCCAAATAAATTTAATTTAATTTAACTTAAGTCGTATACTTTACACATTTTCTCTTTTCTTGCAGGGGCAAGAGATACACCAGTTTAGATAAGGATTTTAGCATCCAACACTGAACATCTGCCCCACCCTAGTGGGAGTCAATGTGTGATTTCTTTTTTTAAGAATGAAAATTATATTAATTTTACTACGATCTTCTATAACTCATACCTATGGGAGATTTTGGAAGAATGTTGAAGACAATTCTATCGAACACCATCATCCAAACACAAAAAAAAAATAGGAATGCCTTTAGAACAATGTTGTTTGCGCCTCTGAGTGGTTGCAAAGATTTGAAGAACCAATACCAAGTCACGTTGAAGCTGTTCCGATGGCATGCAGTAGCACAGCACCTTACTAAGACACTAAATGTTGGTTTTTCGTTTAATTTGTCACCTGTCTGTATATACCATAAACAGGAAGGATGGTTTATAGCTGCTCAAACCAGCAGGCAAGTGTATTGGAAGGCAGTAAAATAATAGAAGCTGTGCAGTTTCTCTACAACACTCAATATGATTCAGTTCCTCACATGCATTTTCATATAAGCTGGAAGAGTAATGACCGAATTTATGGTTTTCTATTGAAGTATCAATACCAGCTGAGGTGCATCATAAATCAAAAGAATGGTCAACATAATGAAAATACAGGAAACCGCTTCAGTACAGATATTTACGTGCAACTAATGAACCACAGCTCCACAGGGTAATGAAAAAGTACACGTGAGTACAATTTTACATAGCGGGATAAGTCACTGACCTTTTCAGTTTGTGTTGGTAATTATCTCTGTCCTTTAAGGTTGAGTATTTAGTCTGCTGTGAGAGCCAAACACACAAACATCCTAAACTATTTTACTGTAAGACGTGGCTGTTGCAGGAATAGTTCTAGTCATTTAGATAAAGGCTTTATAAGAAAGAGCACATGGTCATCTCTTTTTATGAAAGTCAAAGCTGGACACAAAGGGAAACAGCAGGTATGACTCACAGATTGACAGTTGTGGGAGATGCTCCAGAGCAGGATGAGTAAGATCCTGAAATGAAGCTCGTCCATAGGGGGTTTACAAGCACTGCGTCATTCATCGACCCAGAGCCTGTCAGCCCCTTAAGGGACAATTAGGAAGTTCCTTACCCAAAGCTTGTATCTCTGTGCCTCAATAGAGTGACGACATTGTCCCCAAACTTGAAACCCTCTGCTCTTCCCACTAACCTTTGACCTCACATATGCACAAAGGTTTCAAAGTTCTACTAGAGGACGGATGACTCTGTGGACATTTGCTCACAGCTTGACTGGAAACTTTGCTGGCTTTGCAGTCACTATACACCAGGCAGGCATGTGTGGTAAATGTTAAGAAGCACCAAGTTTAGATAGATAAGTCACTGAAGTTACAGAAAAGAGGCTCAAGGCTGCAGTTCTGACATGTGGAAAGCAGAGTTAGAAGATGTAGAAAGGGCAATAACAATTCCACTTTGTCTGATCCAAGTTTATCATTTAGGATAATTTGGTTAAGTGCACCCTTCCATGTATGTTTTTGAAAGACAGCACATCTTTTCATGAACAATGAAAACCCTGGGTCTGCCTTTTTTTGAGATTAGTAGTACTCAGTGGCTCTTGAAGCCCACTATAACCTTACAGCAGAGCATGCAGTGACTAGTATGAAAACTAACAGTACAGTAACACACTCAACAAATCCAGCTCAGCCTACCACCCACCAAACTGATAAAATGGTACTTGACTGGATATAAATTTTACAAATACTTACAATTTCTGTTCAACAAAGACCACTTGGCTGAATTATTTACTCTTCTTAGTGGCAATCTTCTTGCAAGTCATGTGAGTCTCTGTTTTATTTAAGTAACCCATTCAAAAACAGATGGGAAGTTGAAATTTTATCTTCCAACAGGAGGCATAAAAAGAGGAAAAAAGAGGGCTTAAGTTAAGTGAATACTATTCCTGGACATGATAAAGCAAGAATAAAAGCATTTAAACTTCCCACTACTGAGTTACATTATAAATAGATCATGATGTGAATCATATAAAGAAGAGGAGTCTGTATTGAAAAGGGGCGTGACATAATTTTACCTACAAATTTGAACAGCACACTGGAGATAAATGTTTTTAATCCCAGTGGGGGTTCTTAACAAAGTGCTAATTCAATGAATTTTTTAACACATACTTTAAATAACAAAAATATATCCCTTGAAAAAAATATTTGGTACTTTCCCCCTGATCCTTTCAACTTTTTTTTTAAAGCAGCTTTTTAAACAGTAGTAGTTATTCTGCATACTATTTTATTCTACAATAAGGAAACCTTTTCTTGGTGTAAATTAGCACCACGACGGGTGTGGTTACCTTGGGTTTTGCTGCATGGCTGCTCAACGGTATTTCCCCTCCTGACCAGACAGGCGGAAACAGTGTCAGAGGCCACTCCTATCGCTGCGCACACACAAACCGCTCATCTAATACAGGAGATGCTCAGGCGTACAACTCACCAGCAGCAGCTAACTTCCTTGTCGACCTTGAAGGATCGATGCTGAGGTGGTACAGCAGAGCTGAGTGGCCATGTGGATGCTCATAAATAAGAATGAACGATGGCCCCAGGGGGGCCAGGGTGAAGAGGATGTGGGGGCCATCACAAAACACCCCAGTACAGAGAGAAACGGCAGACATTCGGCTGCCCCACACCCCCTCACCCATCTGGAGATTAATTACGCCTGTTTCCACATTATAGTCCAGTCCTCCCTCTGGGGAACCTTGACTCCTTCAACCCTATATGCGCTCCTCTTCCTCAGCCTACACACCACCCACCCATCTACCACAAGTCAGTCAGGGAAACACGACACCACTCTGCAGATTACAACATTCCCGGGACTCATAAGAAGCCTTCAAGTATTAGAATTCATATTTTTGTCATCAACACAACTTTACCATTCATCTGTAATCCTTTATGCAGTGCAGGAGCACCCGCTGGACTGTTTTTGAATTAGCCTTCCCTGCATGATGACAGTGCTGTGCTCATCACTCACCGCTCTGCCCTCAGAGCTTATGCTGCCACTGGATATTGATAGGGCCCTTGAAAAATCACCCTCACAGAAAGCATTCTGCCAACAAGACCCATAAAATAATCTGTGGATCTATATAGAGGGTTAATGGTGCTTAAAACCTGCCGTCCTGTACACCTTAATATGTCAACCACCAATTATGTGATAATAGTTTATTTTTTATTTACTTTTACAAAAATAAAAGACAAAACATCAACATTTTACAGCGTCCAAGTAATATTCATGTTAAAGAAGAGATATTACAGATTTTAAAAAATTTTTGTATGGTAGCAGGTTTTGAAGAGTCAGTTTATTTTTTAGTTCAAAATAGCTACTGAGTTAAGGCCATACTTAAGTAAAAGACATTCACTGCATGAACTACAATGTAGCTGTAAAACTAAATGCCAGGACAGCGGGAACAGCTGACATTTCAGCTAACCTTGTAATAAAGTATGATGCAACAAAAGTGCTGACAGAGTATCTATCATTCTGTTTGCAGTAGGGTAAGATGAGAATTGTGTATTCTGGTAGTGAGACCTTCCTTAAATAAGGAAGTATTTAGCAGCTTGGCCTTTTAGGTGATCTGGTTAAAGGCCATTGTTGTTGTCTGATGTGACCAGTGACTCACTTAAATAAAATCTTTCTATTTTAATTGGAGAGAGATTAGAAAATAGAGTTGAATGTCAAAAAACATGCCTAGAGGCACCTTTACCTTAATCCTCTGCCATTTTCAGTGACAGTCTTCCCAAGTCAAGATTAATAATATATACCTGCTGTATGTAGGCAAAAAGTCAATAGTAAGATTGGGTTTTCCCAAAAGAGATTAGATTTCTTTAACAATTATAATTTATAACTGTACATTTAAAACATGGACAAAGGGTAACAATTTGTTAAATCTTATTTTATTTTCAGTTAACCCTTTAAGCCCTCTGCCGATTTTTAGGCCTCTCCTCCAAAATTGCTAGCCCATCATAAAATTAGTATATCTCTGCAAAAAAAAGGTCTTTTTAAATCATTTTAGAGTAAGGGAACATTCGTGGGATTTGATAATATGTGTAATTAATCAGTAAATGTTACTAATGGAGAATAAATGAAGATGGCATAAAGCAAAAATGAAAATAGTTTCAGACTTGCCTAAAAAATATGTAAACATTATATCTGCAAAGGCTAACTCTAAAAAAGTGAAGAACAAAATTAGAGAAGTTTTAGTGGATATTAAAATAATTAAATCAGCATTAATATATCAGGCCTAAAGCTAAATACTGTCATTATTATTTTTTTTTGTAATTATATTTTCTTAGCTGGCCTTATTATGTGTCTGAAGCTAGAAAGATTGAAGCTAGTTATTTTCAGAAAGCCTAATTATTTGCTTGCTAACTCATTATGTTGGAGTATCCCATTATCTGAATTATTAACATGAATTTACTTCAAAGGTGCTTTTTCTGTGGAAAATAGAATAATATGAAAAAAATGTTAACGTGTTTGATATCAGAGCCTAAATTAGGAATAAAATATAAACCTGCTGGAGGCAGAAAACACTTTAAAAGTTCACATGATAGTGCAGCTAAATTTTAAATGTAAAATTCTAATAATGAAAAGGATACTGTGAGGATACAGGACTTAATCTGATCCTCTCTTGAGCTTTTACATTCACCCAAACCACCAAAACCTTGAAACGATCAGGAGCTCTCTTCTCCTTCACCCAAGCCCTAAGAGATAGTGCTTATTAACTGCTGCTGCAACAAAAATGTTTAACTTTGTACTTATGCTGATGCGTGTACATTTACAGTCTTTATCTGCCCACTCTTGCATGACTCAGAACTTTTTTTGTATTATTTTATTCTACTTTTTCTTTGCCGATACCCTTCAGTCCCTGTCTTTGCCTTCTTATCTCAGTTATATCTTTCTTTATCTTGCCCATTCTGTCCGTCTCACTTGCTCGCTCCTTTTTCTGAGTTTAAGCCTCAAAAGCTGCTATGAGGAAGATAGCTGACAGGACAGCATGGTTCTCAGCAGAAGCATGAGAGACATCTTCTACTCTCGCCTCCATATACATATCAAGGCTGAGTCGATGCTGTTGTTGAGAACTTGCGACTGCTCACGCTGTCAAAAATAAAACTTCTCCCTCATCTTTATTTATTTTTTCATGCAGAAAACTCATTACTTATTACCTCTTAGAGAAAGTTTGGAAAGTTTGTAAAAAACTGTCATTCTGTTTGTTTAACGTGAAGTTTCTACCTGACTCAGCATTCTCTGACTTCCAGAACTTGGAAACCTCTCTATCCGGTAGCAGAGTTTTGAACATTGTGTCCCAGAATGCTCTGGAGTTCACACACCTTTCAACCTCCACTCTGCACTGCAGTAGGGAAGGTTATATGCTCAGTACGGACTGTTTGCTCATGGTAGGTATTGATCTAGCCATAGGCATGCTGTTCTTGAAATAGCACTAAAAGAGAGATAGTAAGTCACTGAAGGGACAAATGCCTTTCAAGAGCTGGATAGAAAATGGCAATATGTTACTGTAAGTCATTTGGGACCCCCTCCTCCTTTCTGTGAATTGGTGTCTCTGCCTACCTCTTGATCCAGAATGGGTTGTCCTCTCTGAAAACAAACCTTGACCTTGCACATCAGGGACTGTGGTTTACTTACCGCTGGCCTGGGCCCGTGCTGTGGTACTCTAGAATCGCTCTTGGGTACACAGACTACGCCATAAATCAAATGTAGCTTAACTGTTGTTCTTCTCTCCCCTTTTCTGAGGTTATTAATGATGTGAGCTAAGAAAGCTGAGCTGGACAAAGCCAAAAGCCTGCTGCTGCTACTGCTGGGATCTACCCTTTCAAATCCCAGTGTGGGCATTGCAACATATTTATAACCCCTAATTCTAAATGACTACATGTATATATGGACATATGTGTGTCTGGATTTAAGCATACATGAATGTGTAATTTTATTTTTTAAAAGTGGTCTTTTGAGACATTTTTTTAAGAAAACTAAAAAGGAAACAATGCAAGTCCTAATTATATGCCAGAAATAGAGGAGCTGGGAAAAAGTGAAAATTTTTTATTTTGAAAATAAATAAAAAATTTTATTGAAATTTTATTTTTGTGAATTAGATTTAGAGGAAAAAGGAAAATATATGTAAAAACAAAAACCAAACTAATAAGGAAAAAAAAATTATAATACTATAAACATCATCAACGGATAATATGAGCAAGTTTGACAAAAGGGGTGGGAAGAAGTATACATTTTCCCCACGACTTTCTACAGTTGTAAAGTTTTTGAATGAACATGAATGACATGGAAGGTCTACAGCCTGGATTCACTTTTCAGGGACAGCCAGGCACCTGGATGAGACATTCTTTTGCAAATGTTTGTATCTGGGAAGCTTTAAAAGATGAGCCCATAAGTCATGAAATCAGAAAAAAAATAGGATCAGTGGTGATGGAAATAGCCAACCATGCCTTAGGCAAAAAGATTTGCTTTATGCTGCTTCAGTCTGTTTTCATATTGGAGTGTGCAACCAGGTATCAAAGCAACAGGAACTAGAGATGCCTTGTAAAGGATCTTTCTCAGACAGCAACAGTCAGAGACAAGTCAGACAATGCCAACCAGTTGTGTGAAAAATAAGTTATGACACCGTAGTTTATAAATCTTATACATGAATGTATGTCATGCTGGTTCATCTTGCAATTTAAAGTTGAAATTATCAGGTGTATTTAATATACAAGGATAAAAAAAGTTTTATTTAAAGAAAATACATCTTTTCTAAGTAAATAAAGACTCCTTTAACTGATGTTTTTGTTCATGGGACATGCATCAGAAAACATCAATATACAGTAATGTAAATAGAAAAGCTACAAAGAGACAGATGCTAAGGAAGAAATCCAGAACTGCTCATTTGAAGTTTCTTAAAAATCACTTGGGCAAGACAGAAGTTTTTAGGACAAAAGTTGAAAAAGCATGTGGATAAAACCAAAATTGAACTTTCTAGAATTAGAATAATTTTTAGGAGCAATATTAGAGTCCAACATGTGAATATCTCTGAAACATGGCGGTGGTAGTATCATTCTTTGGCTCTGTTTTAATGCATCTGGACAGGATCAGTTGCCATAACTTTTGGAAATCAGATTCTGAACTCTACAGAGATATCTAAACGGAAAAGGTCAGGATGTGTCTGTTGGATTATTTTCAAGAGAAAATGAGTTGTGCAGTCCAAAAATATGACACAAGTATTTTCTGCAAGGAATGGTTAAAAATTAGCAAAGTTAATGTTTTAGAATCACCAATTCACCAACCCTCGACCTTAAAGATGCACTACTTAACTTTGGCAAATTTTCTAAGTGAAGCGCCCCCATCGACGGCTTGTTTGGCATCCATCTTGCATCTTACCTGTACAGTGACCTCTCTCCAGACAGTAAAAGTCCCTTTCTCTTACTTTTTTACTTCTCTTCCTCTGATAATGTCCTCAAGCATTTCTTTGCTGAATCAGCCATGGTGAGCATTTAAAATGGCCGATGTGTTGAAATCTACTACTAGTGTGTGACGCAGTGCGTAAAGCGAAGCTTAATAACGTGTCAGAAAACAAAAGTTGTAAAGTATGATTTCTCACCCTCAGGACGGGTCTGGGCTGCGATGGCTCCAGAAGTGAAGAAAATAAATGCCACTGTACCATCACACGAGTCACGAATGCAGAGTTTGAAGCTGGGAAAGTCATAGTGCATCTTTAATCCATTGGAAAGCATGCAGAAAGATCTGATGCAAGGAGTTTTATGTGAGGAAAGCTGACATCCCTGAAATCTTTTAACAGATGAATGACTTATAATTCCTCCAAGATGATTTGCAGGACAGATTTACTATTGCCAGACATGTTTAGTTCTAGTCAGTGCTGCAAAAAGGTATCACAACAGATAGATTTGCTACTCATGGTTATGCAGTATTTAATTTTGTCTCCCAAATAAATAAATGATATTTGTTTAAATTGATCCTTGTGATGTTCTTTTAACACTAAATCTAAAGGTGTCTGAGATTAGAATTATAGAAGAGAATTATAGAAAATTTTATAAGGATCAGAACTGCTCGCCCATCATCTTCATCTATTTTTCAACAGTCTCCTTCATTA
Source organism: Rhadinocentrus ornatus (assembly GCA_037177495.1). NCBI lineage: Eukaryota > Metazoa > Chordata > Actinopteri > Atheriniformes > Melanotaeniidae > Rhadinocentrus > Rhadinocentrus ornatus. The sequence continues at coordinate 14,458,650 of JBAMHW010000022.1, forward strand.
GTACATTTTAAATTTTGGGCCCTGGTTTGGATGCAATATCTTTATTTGTAAGAGCGGACAAAGGATTTTCGGATCAGGCCATTTAGGAAAAATGCTTTTATAGGTGAAATAACTCCTGTCTATTATTCTAACCCCACGGAGCTGCTGTCTAAAAACTGAAAAAAGTGTCACATATTACACTGGATACAGAGAGAAAATCTGTAAAGGCTGTAGTGCTTTAAATAGAAAGGCAAGCAATGTAACAAAGTTGGGTGTGGAAAATATATTTATCTGTAATAAAATCTTTGACTTTGGCATCAAGTTATTGTCAAACTTCAGTTAAAAGCAAATGAGGACAAGAGAGGGAAGTAAAAAAAACAAACAGGTGTAGCAGAGGAAAACGGGGACGCTGGAAGACTACCCAGTGAAAATGCATTGCCTGTGGTGTTATAGAAGTTGACATTTGCAAGAATCAGCAGAATTTCCTGTGGAATGTCCCCCCACTCAAGAAAGTGTCATGGTAGATATTTCATGTTGCTGCAGAATGCAGAGAATCTTCCTGGTCATGTCATGCGCTACACACAAAAAACAAAAAAAAAAGTCTGATATCAGCAGGGTAATCTGCAGTGGGTAAGCAGTGACCTACCCAGTGCTTTAACAGGCCAGGAAATGGAGAGTCATTAAACTCTAACAAACTTGGCATAAACACCTCCCTTAAGCTACACCCAGTGTAGGGTTTTTGACTGAACTATGCAACTGCAAATGATTACACTTAGAAAAAAACATGGATACTGGTGACCTGCGTTTTTTAAGGTCAAATAACAATGTCCAAATCCATTGTTTGCTCCAGAAAATATGCTGACCAATTCTTTTTATTTTAGATATTTACTCACACATTAAACGTACACTTACATAAAGAATCTGGACTTGAAGTGAAGACTTTAATCCACAATAAAGATACATTTTAAATTTTTACATTTTTACTTTTACTTTTTATATAAATATATATATACACACATCTGTAAGTGTGAACAAATAGTAGTGTAAATGAGAGGATATACATGTGTATGTGTGAGCTGACACTAGTTTGAGAGAGAACTTGTAGTATGTGTGTTAGAGGTAATTTTGTCACGGAAGAGGCGGGTCTATAACCGGAGTGCAGAGAGTACATGTGTGCTGGCAGCGCATTCTTCAGGTTGCCGGTGCGCTGGCAGGAAATGACTTGTTGCCGCCCTAATAAGTGTAGTTTGGTTTTTAATTAGAAGTCAACACGTTAGACTTTTTACATTTTTTTGTTCACACTCTTCATAAGGCAAGGCACGGCAAATTTATTAGTATAGCAAATTTCATGTACAAGACAATTCAGATGCTTTACATAAAACATTAAACATGACAGCAGGGTGCAGAAAGCCTGCACTGATAGAAAAGATTTAACTTCTGCCTATGTAAACTCTTTTTCATTTTCTGATCTTCTATCTCTGTCTTTTGCTGTGATAGTAGTGGTTCATGTGATAAAGGCAATAACAGGGTGACAAGTTTTGACAAAGATAGATGGCTGTGAAGTTTTAGGTCAATAGAACAAAGGACTGAACATAATGTACGCCAGCAGGCTGCCTGTCTGTGTTCACAGATCTGGGAAGACTTGTTATCAGCTCCTTTAACATGAGGATGAACAGCTACTATCTTTCCTTCTATTATCTATCTATAATTGTGTGACTGGTAGGACCTCTTTATTAACGGATTAACTATCAAAATAAGGATTACATAACTTTTAAGGTATCTAGTGTTAATTAAACAATTAAATCAATTCAAATATTCACGTAATTTTAGTCTCTGAGAAATGCATGTAGAATAATGCATTTAGGGGTATGTTCTAAGTTTTATTTATAGGAGTTTTCTGTTACCTATGGGCAAGAAATGTTGTTTGTTGAGTGCAGGTCTGCTGAATTTAGTAACTATAGAAATTGAGAAGTCTTTTGGAAACATTCCTGCATTACTCCAAGCTTATTAGCCATGTTAAAGGGGTAAAAGCCGAAATCATTTCACCGCAGGGTTTGCTGTTGTGCACTGCCTGTAGACCAAAACAAAGTGTTTAATGAGCCACACCTCCATCAACCTCTTCCCCCCACACCCAACTCACCTCGTCTGCTAATAAATGTGCAAAGTGCAAACACACTGACCAAAACAATATCACCAGTTTGTGGAACACGTGGAAGTAACGTATAATGTTTATGTTGTTACTTACCCTCCAGGAGAAGTGCTAGCGCCAAGTTAAATTGTAAACTCTTTAGCTCTCGAAGTGCTCTTCGCTTTGGAAAAGCAGGCTAATTTAAATAAAATAAAATAAAACTTTATTTATGAAACACCTTTCATGCTGGGGCAACACAAAGTGCTTTACATGAAAAAAGCAATTTATGCATATTAAAAATAAAATGAGCCTTTACACACATCAAAAGAGATTACATAGCAATAAATAGAAAGAAAAAAACACTCAGTCTTTCACACAGTTGCACGCACACATATGTATTCACACACACACACAAAGCAGAACCCCCCCACCCCCACCCCAATTTGTAGAAACATGACCCACAGTCTGGGCCCCGTTTACATCTGAAGGTAAATGTTTTGTTTCGCTCTCCACCATTTTGATTTTAAAATATGTAGTTAATGCTACTTGTTAGGAATGTTCTATGAGTGGGAAACTGTGTGTGGGGTTAAAACAAGGATATGGTTGGATCAGGAAGGAAAGGGGCGGGGAATTAGAGGGAGTTCGGTTAATAAAAAGCTGGGAGAGTTGTCGGGTTTAAGAGTTCCTGCTGTGAGTTCAGGTTGTGCAGGTGTTCGGTGTGGTTACGGCCCACAGTAACCAGTATTCTGTTAGAAAATAAAGCTGCTGTTCTTGGAGAAGCCCTCGTTCGTTCTTCCTCACATCCAGCGGGATGTTACAATATTTTCCATTTGCATGAATACAATAAAGTAGATCAAGTTTAAAATCAGATAATAATACAGACTTTATGATGGTTACAATGACTGGCAATAAGAAGACTGTTTTAATTACCTGCGAACAATCCTTTTGTCCACATTCTATAAGCATTTTGCAGGGTAGAGTAATTTGATGGATAATGAATTGGTTGAATTCAGTAATTTTGTCTTTATATGGCGCTAAATTCCACACCGTGGCTCCTTGGTGCAAAACAGCAGAAGGATTTGATTTGATTGCACAACTGAAGCACCACATGATGAAACCCGATCAACAATTCCTACTGATACCAGAAACTTGCTGCTGACTAATTACAGTTTGGCTTATGCTGGCTCCACAATGTAACTTCCTGAAGAAACTACATAGATCAGCTATTTCTGTATGCAGGAATCTTGAATGCAGTATTTGTTCATTCTCTCTGGACCTATATGGTTAATGTGCAAGCAAAATGTTCTCGTTATAGTTAATTTACAACTCTGCAGAATGGTACATGATAGGTAAAGTGTAGGTGTGATTTGAGTTAGCATTTACTGCGGCTCTGCTGGGCTGGTCCATTGTTTCCATGGTATGTCTAGCTCTGCAGAAATGAGGGGAAATGTGTTTAAAAGCTTTCCAGAGCAGTGCAATGATATCCTATTGTATTTATCACCTGCTTGTCCTTCCTCTGTTCTCCTTCTGAGCCACTTTCTTTCCCCTTCTTCCCATCCTTCATCCATCTTACTCTTCTCTTTCTCTAATCACACTACAGACCTGTGTCAGTTCTTGAAAAATGAGCTGAGTTTAAAATGAATTAAGGATAAATTAGTACTTTTGGAAGTTTCTTCGGTTTCCTAAGAGGTACAGAATCCAATCTTAAAGAAGACTGAAGGGGTGTCACAGAGGAGAAGGGAGTCAGTGAAAGAGAAACAAAAATAAAGGAGGCAGCATTTGAGAGATTGCACTGTACATGTGGGGGCTTTTTGTTCTTTATTAGGTCCATATCTTAATTTCTGTGTCTTCATTGCCCTGTTGTCAAGCTTTATCAGCCTCTTCTCCTCCCTTTTCAGAGCAAACCTCTCAGAAAACCATTTATTATTTTTTCTTTGATGCAAAGAGCTTAATATTATTCTGATGCCTTTCTCCTTGCATAAAAATAAAGATTCCTGAGTTTTCAGATACTTATGATAGCAACAGAATTGTTACTGAGAGCTGGTGCAGAAATTGTCCTGCGGCTGACAACATGAACTTGAGTGCACTTCTATTAACTTTTACTATAGGGCTGAAACAAGAAGTCAAGTGAGAGGAATTACCTGAGAGAGATCCGATTTATCCTTGAGGAAAGATGCAAAAAGAAGAAAGATTAATTTCACTAACTGTATTCGTTGGGGATTTGATCATGTCGCGGTTTGTTTAAGCTGTAATTAACTCTAGTATTTTCAAGCATGAGTAAGCGGAACTCATAGGAAGTCCACAGCTAGACTTTACTTTTAAAAGATTGTTTAAACATGCAGACATTTGCAAGCATACACTAAAAGTACTTGTTCAGTTTTTGTTTTTTTTTAGACCTAAATGGCTTTGAGTACCTATAGCAGGCTTTAGGTGAGCCAAAATCTAAATCCCTCTTTGGATTAAGGAATTGTGGTTCTGTTATAGAGTTAAAGCAAAAAACGTCCTTTCCTAAGAATGAAACTGGGTTTAAACCTGCACACCCAGACACCACAACCTAGTGTATGGAACTAAACAAAGAGAGAGGTAGTAACATGGCATGTCAGCGTTGTTCTGAATGTTTGATTGTCTGCTGCAAATAAATAAATAAAAACATACAGATGCAACCATGATGCAGAAAAATTTATACAAAGATATCAAAAGGATTTTTGTCACCTCTCATCAAGTACTGTTTTTCTTTTCTTGCCTATGGCTGATGCCATACGTAATTCAATCTGCTCTGGCTGTTAAGATAAACAGTTTGTAAGATATGCCAAAAGTAAATACTTTCAAAAACCAATGTCTTTATTTTCAGAAGTAAAATTATTTGGGGCTGTGCCCTCCTTAAACAGTTAAGTAGTTGAAAATTAAACTAAAACTAAAAATTTAAGCCTTGACAACATTCAAGTAGATTAAATTGTTTTTTTTCTTTTGAAATATAGTAAATACAAAATGGTGGGCTGGTGTGGGAGTTCTCTATTTCTGTTGGAGCATAAATATATTTAATAAGTTCATCAAATCTAAAGGTTCCCTTATATACTTGTCATGCTCCCTCCCAGCATAGAACACATGTTTAATGTCACCAAAACTTTACAAAAGTCTGCACAAGAGCCTCTACAAACAGGATCTGTTACACTGCAATGTGGAAGCATACTGCCACAATCAGCTTTCCTTGTTAAAGGAAAAAAACTCATTGAAACTTAGCGATCATGAAACAAACACTTGCATGGATCACAAGTATGTTTTCATTGTAATAATAATAATAATGAATTAGATTTCCATAGCGCTTTTCAAGGCACCCAAAGCGCTTTACATTGTTCATTCACTCCTCACTCATACTTGGTGATGGTTAGCTACATGTGTAGCCACAGCTGCCCTGGGGCAGACTGACAGAAACATGGCAGCCAATCCCCGCCTACGGCCTCTCCGACCACCATCGAACATTCATGCACCAGTGATGCTGACACTGGCGGCAAGGAGGGTGAAGTGTCTTGCCCAAGGACACAGCGACAGATGACTGAGGGAGTGGGTATCAAACCACCAACTCTCCAGTTATTGGACGTCCCACTCTACTACCTGAACCACTGCCGCCCCAAATATTTGAATAATTATACTTAAGACTGAAAGTGTTGGAAACATTTCACATTTTTAGTATATGGTTTTGATGCTTTTATTTCCATGTACATAAATAAACTAAACTTTCATGGGTTAAATTAGTTTGTTATCAAGTTCGTAGTGCAAATTTGCATCCCTATGAGTACTGGTCAGTTAGCATCGTAAAAATGCAAGTCTTTTCTGCATTTATAAAGCTTTTACACACCTAAAAGGAATAACCAGTGGAGATGCTCAGTTTGACTTACCAATCACATTTGCCCAATTGCTACCAAATTAGTAGTTAGGCAAACCTCTGTGTCTGCAACTTAACTCTGCATTGTGTGGAAAGTAGGACTATCGTTCCCTTGCTGCTGACTTGCTTCAATGAACATGTCAATGATTTGCATTTTCCTGCACAAAATTGGTTTATACAGTCTGACTTGCAGATTTGACTCATTCTAATAAAAATTATTTATACTTGTGAGTTTTATCTGTATTTGCAAACACCTAGAATTGATTCTTACTTAAGTAATAAAAACTACATAATAAATTTACAAATCATAAAACAATAACCTCTTATATAGCATCTCACTCCTCTGAAATAGCTCTTTATAGGAGGTCATAGAAGCAAGGGGTATGTTTTAAGACAAAATCCTAAAAATAGAATTACGCTATCACTGTTTATTTGTTATATTTATTTATTTATTGTGTTTTTACCTACTTTTCTGTTGTAGAAACAAAAAAAATCTACAAACTCATTGTTTATGCTATTTTTGTCAGCTCTGACAAAGTTCTCTGGAAGAGCAGTGTGATTTCCACTGTGAGATTAAACTTTGCCTGGTTATGAATCTTTAGTAGGGTTGATTTAGTGTCCATGACTCCAGAAATGCTCTGACAGCTGTGATTTGTTGATTTAATCATCCTTCTCCTAGTAGGCAAACAGGCACATTTGAACTGTTTGAGATTCAGCACCCCTGTGCAGTCAGAGTTCCTTCATCCATGTGTTTCAGTGCTTCAGTCATTCCATCCGACTTCATATTTTCTTGGGGCTATAAACACGCTGTTAACTGTTTATTTTTTCATTGAATTATTGCCTTTTTCCTATTGATTGCTTTAAACTATGGTAAGGATAGTAACTTGTTTGGCTTTGACCTTCTTTTTTGCCTCACCTAGTTTGTCACTTAACTCTTGAACACTGAATAAACTGACCAATTAACTTCAGTGTTTTTATTTTACATCGTGGATATTATCAATAGTTATTCCTCTTGGTATTTAATGTTAATGGCTCTCTCTTTTGTAGTAATTGAGATGCATGGTCAAGCAGGTTGTAAGTGAGATGAGATAAACAGTGATTGGGTTTTAAAGACCTTCCACAGTCTGCCTTTCAGATAAGTGAGAGCAGGTCGGCTTGTGTCCAGCCACAGGATTGATGAAACACTGAAATCCCATCACACCACGCCTCGTCCAAGTCTCACAAACCAATGAATTAAGATCGTGACTGCCCTTTCAGTTCCTATTTGCTTATCGATCAAGATTTTCATCAGTCTTAAGTATTGAAGTATTGCTGAGAGGAGATTCATAAATCTTAAGCCAAATAGCACCACATACCATAAGTTATGGGCCAAAACAGGGGCCTCCTGCCGAGTGGAAGTCCAGCCTTAACCTGTCAGACTGGGACTAGTGTTGTAAATCCAGGCCCGAGCCTGTGATGGATATGTAGGGATTGAAGTGTTGGCCTTAATACCACCACACTGACTTGTATGTTAATCACAAAGTGCTGTTTAAGCAGTCTAACAGCAACACACCTGACACCCCCCACCTCCTCCCCCAAATCTCTGGTACTCATTCTTAACACCTTGTATAGTAATCAGACGTGCATGCATTTACACACACAAAGACACACTTTTCATTACATGTTTATGTCTCCAATTGCATTTCTTGGCTCATGGCTCTACTGGTTTTACTAGATGAAGGGAAAGACTTCTCTGGGTCGGGGGAGGTGTCTATACTTTAGGAGATCACCTATATACCTGTATATATGTGTCTGTAGAGTTGATGCTGTATGAAATTTATTCATCTCACAGTTCGAGGTATTTTACTATGTCCTTTTTTAGATCTTTGATTTAAGTAATTAATCAATTGTATTCCAGTGAGTCTTGATTTGGTTACATAAGTTGTGTAGTGTAGGTTAATACATCATTTTACTGAGCATATCTTTTTAGGTATGGAGGTTGTTACCGTGAGTGGCAGATTTTTATTATTTTTTTAATTGTTTGGGCTTGTCCTTTGTCACGTCGAATTAAACTTGTGGAAGACAGCGGCTCTCATGTTTCATCAGTGGAAGAGTTCGCTATCTGTGTTACCGCATTAGGGAAGCGGTTAGTGTGGGATGAGTTTTAATTAATGGTATAATTATTTGCTTTTCTGGTGCATTTCTTTAACCTTCCAGCATCATCTTTCTGATAATTATCAACAATTACAGGAAGCCACATTGAAAGTTTTGATGACTATGTAAACATAAACTGTTTTATCCTTGAGATTTATTACCTACCTCAGTTCTTCTCAATATTATCACACGGTTTGTGAACAAATTCTTAAAGGAAGCTTCAAATAATGCAAAACCCAAATAGATGATAAACCTTAATTTTTTTTTTACAGATTTTCTTATGTCTCTAATTGAACCGTGACATTATAAATCACTATCAAAAAGAAATGGATAAACAGTCTTTTTGGCTGAATTACAACCATTTCAACTTGGCCGTCTTTCTTGCTTGCTGATCATAATCTCATAAACTGCATTGACTGCACATGGCTCTCTGTGTGAGCAGGCCGCTGCTGCATTCCTATTATCTGGGATAAATATGCTGACTGGACATGCATAATACATGAGGAACAGGGTATTATTGCAATGCGCCTTTCTCAGTGGCAGTCACCTTTGTTTCACCACAGAGTCAAAATGGACACTTATACAATCTAAAAGCTACATCACAGCACTGGTGGCTCATAACCCTCAGTGCAATGCCGGGGAGGAAAGAGGAAGTAAAAAGAAAAATGAGGAGAAACTCAGAAGCCCAGAGCTGCAGCTCATTATCGTTTCCATCTCTTTCCCCCTCCCTCTGTTTTCCTTGCCTGTCCCATCCTTTCCTTGTCAGTCAGCCTCTGGTCCTTTAGCAAGCGAGCGTCCCCCTCTCTCCCAGTGGGCTTTTACCAGTCAGTGGATGCTGGCGCTAAGTGCTAATTACGCTCTCTATCTCACCACAGTGACAGCCATTGTCAACCAGATCTCTGCTCCCTGTTTTGCTAATCCAGAGCTGCAGAAGGAACACTTAAGTGAATACATGCTGCTAGCTGATGAGTTTAAGTTGACAGTTTAGCTGCAGACAACAAATGATGAGAATTCTTAGACCAAAACAAAGCAACTATTAAAACTATTTCGAGTTTTACTGAGTGACATACAATCAGGGTAGTTGTGACACAGTATGTCCTCTAGATATTGTGGATGATTTAATTTGATGTACTGTCTTGTGTTGTATATATATAATGTGAATAATGCAACACTGAAACCCAGGAGGTAAATCATTTGCTTTGCAGTCATGTTAACATGCATGCTTGTCTTCCATGTTGTGTAACACTAAAACGTGATCATCAAGTTGCAGATGTCCACGGAGACAAAGACCGGTACTACAACTGGTAAAAAGATCTTGAATCATTTAGATTGTAATCTACTTTGCTGTCCCTTTCTCAGTTGGTAAATACCTGCAATCGTGTTACTTTAAGCCTTCTTCTCTTGCCCGAAACTGCAGGTTGCCAAGCTCATTCCAGTTACACTCATAGTCCCACCATGTCTCCTAAACTTAATCAAGAGAAACCTCAGTGTGGTTGTTTCTACTTGTGTGTTTATCATGTGCTAGTTTTTGTAACCTCACCACTCACCTCAAAGAGAGTAAAATATCATATACAGGCAACCTAAAACCGTGAAGGCTGCAATTTTAGTTTGCTCACCCTTGAGATAATTAGAAAAAGGAAAAATAACGGGCAAGGCATTACTTCCAATTATTAACTCTGAAATTATCAAATTTATTATGCTCCTGTATCAAACACATTATGTATATAATTATGTTTACCTCCAGTTTATTCATTTATTGTCCTATGATGTATGACTTCTCTTTTTGTTTTCAAAATTAAAGTAATGTTTCAGTAATAACTTCATTGTCAGGCTGAGCCAGAGAGAAGCCGGACACAAACGCTGGTAAGATTTGAGAGTACAGTGGTCCCTCGCCATATCGCGGTTTATCTTCTGCGGACTCACTGTTTCGCAGATTTTTTTTGTATGCAGCACTGCATATTTAAGTATATGCAAATCCTATTTCAACCATTCTATGTCCAATTTTTACTATAGGAATCAGCCCACTGTGCTTTGTTTCTTAAATGAACGAAGTTACAGGCGAGGGTGGGGACGCAGCGCCAGAGGAGCTGTAATATATTTTAGGGGCTGAGTAATTACAAAATTCACGTTAAATAAATGTAGGTTTTTCAGAGCGTATAAAGTGTGTGAGAATGTTGAAAATGTTCATTATAGTTTGGTAAAGGTCTATAAACACTCCAAGGAGGAATAATTAGGCCTTAACATGCATTTAAATTGTGAAAAAATTAATAAGGTTGTCATTTCGCAGATTTCATTTATCACGGGGTGTTTTCAGAACGTACCCCCACAATTAACGAGGGACCACTATATTTACTAAAGCCGCCAATACAGAAATGACCAGAGTGGGTCAAAAGAGATGCAAGGAATTCAACACAATGTAGCAGTCTGTGCAGGGAGTATAAGTAGGCAAACGACCAGGTGCAGTAATTGATGATGATGAAAGAGAACAGGTGTGATCCAAGATGGCCTGAGTAGAGGGTTTCTGGGTATTGTAGTGCTGTAACCAGTGACTAGTACTCAGGTGAGGTGGAGCGCACCCGAGAGGAAGGAGCAGGCATGACATTCATGTTAATTAAAGTTGCATCTACCCTTTTATGGTCATCTTATGGTTTCTCTACGTGGATAGCAGGGACATGCATTGCCGCAGTCATAATTGAAATTTGATCTTTTATTTACATCCTTAAAGTTATATTCTCTACATACGCATTAGGAGGGAAAATGGCTTCTTTGTTGAAAAATACACTTAAAGATAACAGCAAATACAATTTCTCCTTAAAACAGGAAAATCCCATATTCAGAAATGCAGGTGTGCCTTGTAACTGGGTAACGCTTTACTGACGCATGTACAGTTGGAAAACATGCAAAAACGGTCTGCATTGGCACAAATTCTGTGCTGCACTTGAATAACAGTTGACTTGGTTGTCATGTGTGGCGGGTGGTGGTGAGGACCCAAATGCAGCCAGTATTACACAGGAGGCAAAATGGTGCGCGTGACAAGGTTTATTTTTAAATAACTCAGGACAGGGATGAACCAAACACACATGCTC
>JBAMHW010000022.1:14492780-14514853 GCA_037177495.1 Rhadinocentrus ornatus
TGGAAAATAAAGTCTGTCTTGTATGCCACCTGTAGTGTCTGCGCTTGGATTCCTAAGTTCACACCGGAGCGTAACAGAATAAATATATCTACAAAATATCTCAATGAATGTCTATTGGTATATTGCACTGGGGGAGATTCACATTTTAGAGTTCAATATGGTTATTGCCCAGGGGAAAAAGCTGTTTTTGAATCTGTTCGTTCTGGTCTTGAGGCACCTGTAGCGCCTTCCAGAGGGCACCATATTTTGTAAATTGTAAATTGCACAATGTCTCAATTTGAACATCTTACATGTTGTTTAAGTTCTATTGGAAATAAAATGTGGATTTATCAGATTTGACGATCATTACATTTTGTTTTTATATACATTTTACATGGCATCCCAATTTCTTTAGAATTGAGGTTGATGGATTGACCCGCCACATTACCGTGGTGGAGGAGTTTGCACATCCTGACAATCCTAGTGGCTAAGTTGTCGGGGGCTTTATGCCCCTGGTAGGGTCACCCATGGCAAACACATGTCTAGGGGAGGGACCAAACAAAGCCATGGACCCAGGTTTCCCTTGCCCAGACATGGGTCCCCGGGGTCCCTCTCTGGAGCCAGGCCTGGAGGTGGGGCACGGAGGCGAGCGCTTGGTGGCTGGGCCTTTGCCCATAGGGCTCGGTCGGGCTCAGCCCGAAAGGGTGACATTGACCCCCCCCTCCTGTGGGCTCATCACTTGCAGGAAGGGCCGTAGGGATCGGGTGCAGTGTGAGCTGGGCCCTGGCGGTCTGATCCTCGGCTGTAGAAGTTAGCTCTAGGGACGTGGAATGTCACCTCTCTGGTGAGGAAGGAGTCTGAGCTGGTGCACAAGGTTGAGCGGTTTCAGCTAGATATAGTTGGACTCACCTCAACGCACGGCTTTGGCTCTGGAACCACTGTCCTTGAGAGGGGCTGGACCCTCTTCCATTCTGGAGTTGCTCCAGGTGAGAGGGGCCGAGCGGGTATTGGCATACTTATTGCCCCCCTACTTGGCGCCTGTAAGCTGGGGTTTACCTCAGTGGACAAAAGGATAGCCTCCCTCCACCTTATGCTTATGCACCAAACGACAGTTCAGAGTCCCCACCCTTTTTGGAGTCCTTGGGGGGGGTGTTGGAGATCACTCCTTCCGGGGACGCCTCGTTCTGCTGGAGGACTTCAATGCCCACGTGGGCAATGACAGCGAGACCTGGATGGGCGCGATTGGGAGGAATGGCCCCCTGATCGAAATCCGAGTGTTGTTTTGTTGTTGGACTTCTGTGCTCGTCATGGATTGTCCATAACAAACACTTTGTTCAGGCATAAGAGTGTGTCCACATGTGCACTTGGCACCAGGACACTCAAGGCCGCAGTTCGATGATCAACTTTTTAGTCGTATTGTCGGACTTGTGGCCGCATGTCTTGTACACTCGGGTGAAGAGAGGGGTGGAGCTGTCAACTGATCACCACCTGGTGGTGAGTTGGCTCAGATGGTGGGGGAGGATGCCGGTCAGGCTTGTCAGACCCAAGGTGTTGTGAGGGTCTGCTGGGAGTGTCTGGCGGAGTCCACTGTCAGAAAGTGTTTCAACTCCCATCTCCGGCAGAGTTTCAACCATGTCCCGGGTGAGGCGGAAGACGTTGAGTCCGAGTGGGCTGAGTTCCGTGCCTCTATTGTTGAGACAGCCAGCCGCAGCTGTGGCCGCAAAGTCGTCGGTGCCTGTCGTGGCGGTAACCACCGAACTCATTGGTGGACACCAGCAGTGAGGGATGCCGTCAAGCTGAAGAAAGAGTCCTATCAGGCCTTTTTGGTCTGTGGGACTCCAGAGGCAGCTGATGGGTATCGGCGGGCTAAGCGGAACGCAGCTTCGGCGGTCACTGAGACAGAAATTCAGGCATGGGAGGAGTTTGGATAGGCCATGGAGAATGACTTCCGGATGGCTTCGAGGAGATTCTGGTCCATCACCCGGTGGAGGGGAAAGGAGTGCTCCATCAACACTGTGTACATTGGGGATGGGGGGCTGCTGACTGAGGCGGTGGAAGGAATACTTCGAAGACCTTCTCAATCCCACCAACATGTCTTCCGATGAGGAAGTAGAGTCTGGGGACACTGTTGTTGGCTCTCCCATCTCTGGGGCTGAAGTGGCTGAGGTGGTTAAAATGCTCCTCAATGGCAGGGCCCTGGGGGTGGATGAGGTCCGCCCAGAGTTCCTTAAGGCTCTGAATGCTGTAGGGATCTCAGCCTACATCCAATGTATAGGGATCCAATGTGGTTTTCGTCCCGGTCGTGGAACAGTAGACCAGTTTTATTCCCTCTTCAGGGTCTTGGAGGGGCATGGGAGTTTGCTCAACCAGTCTACATGTGTTTTGTGGACTTGGAGAAGGCGTTTGACCGTGTTCCCCAGGGACTCCTGTTGGGGGTACTCCGGGAGTATGGAGTGCTGGACCCCCTTGTTTGAGCTGTCCAATACCTGTACGACCGGTGTCAGAGCTTGGTCCGCATTGCCGGCAGTAATTCTGAATCATTTCCAATGACGGTTGGACTCTGACAAGGCTGCCCTTTGTCACTGATTCTGTTCATAACTTTCATAAACAGAATTTTAGGCGCAGCCGACATGTTGAAGGGATCCGGTTTGGTGGCCTTGGGAATGAGGTCCTGCCCCAAATGAAGGAGTTCATGTATCTCGTGGTCTTGAGGAACGGATGGAGTGGGAGATCGACAGGCAGATCAGTGCGGCGTCTGCAGTGATGCGGACTCTGCATCGGTCTGTTGTGGTGAAAAGGGAGCTGAGCCAAAAGGCAAAGCTCTCGATTTACTGGTGGATCAATGTTCCTTCCAATCAGGATTTGAGGAAATTACAAATTACTAAAAAATGTCTACAATAATAAAAAAAAACTTGTGTCAGAAGTGATAATAAGTGGCAATGGAAATGATTGTCACAAAGTGCTCTAATGTAGCAGAAAATGGTGACAAACAGAGAAAAGAAGGTATATTTATGAAATGGAATATTAATATTAAATAGACAGCCTATATGCATGACTGCCTATCTCTTTATGTGGACCTCTTGATAGGAAAAAAAGACACTAAAGGGAGCTCCAGTAACCCAGAGAAAACGATAAGAGCACAGTTTGCCAGATGTGTGGGGTCTCCCAAGGGGGAACCCTGGTGCACTGTACTGTGGATAAATTGCTTGAATGAAAGAAAACATAATTAAAACCTTTGTTCATGCCCAGGCAATCAAATAAATAGAAAATGAAAGAGAGGAGGGAGAAACAGCTTTGATGGATAACCAGTTCCAGCTCATATCCCCTTGTTCACAGCATACACACATATGCACAGCAAGCTTTTAATTAAGATGACATACTGTACAGAGAGTACAATTAATGGCTCCTGTCTCTCAAAAGCAGACAGTGTCAGTTTTTTTCTTTTTTGGCATTAGGGGCAGCCATGAGGCAGGACAGCAGCTGAAGTTTTCATTGCCACATGAATCAGCCATGCAGGAGTTAGTGTTCAAAAACTGTTCATGTGTTGAGGGAGGGGGGTTTCTCCATTAATGCAGACTCCAAAACAAGCATGTAGCTTCCTCCAGTGTAAATGGTTAATATTTAAAATATCTCAGTTGTTCCAGTTGTTAAAAAGAAAGGTAAAAATAGTTCTCACTTATTAATATAAATCTTTGACATGTTTTCATTTATGTTATATGTTATTCCAAGCAGGACAAATTAATCAACAACATATTATTCAGTAAGGATGGTTTTAGTTTTAAAGCCTTCTGGGTGTTTAAAAAGCTACCAGAGCAATCCCTGTAATGACTTGGCATGCTCCAAACCAGCACTTCTTCAATATTCATGAGGATATTCTATAGCTCTGCATGTAAACATCATAAAACTGGCTAGGCACTGTTTGGGTCTACACCCTGCTTTGTCAAAACCATGTCCCACAAAAAACGTGTACAGCATGTAGGTGTGATTATATAAAGTGCTCTGAGATTACCTATGTCATGATTTGTATATATATAAATAAGACTTCACTGAAATTGAATTTAATGACTAAGCACAGCCTTAGCATGGAGGACGTGTATGTTCTCTGTGTTTGGTGCTGCAGGGGAGGATTGTGGGGGACAGCTGCTCGCTCAGGTCATATGAACCCAAATCTCTGTTTGGAAGGAGACCAGCTTGTCTCCAGTTGTGCCTCCTAAGGCCATCAGAGAGCTCCCAGACAAGCCTGAGCCTGCACCACTTTAACACAGCAAAGAAAACAGACAGTTGTGCAGAGAGAAATCACAACATCCAACCTGGTACCATTTTTTTTTTATTTTGATATAATATAAATTCATTTTAGAAACTATATCATGACATTTGAAGTGATGATTGGGATGTACAACACATTAATAAAGGCTGAAAAGTGCAATGAAAAAAGTTAATTTAATACATTTATTGTTAAGTTAAGCAGAGCTATAATTTTTTGGGGAAAAAACATTTATGCAATTTCACATTTGAGCATTCTTACATCTCCAGAATGGCAAAGAAAAGAAATCAGTTTTTGGACCATTTGGGAAGATTTTTAGCTTGGGCAAATACTTAGTATGCATTGGTAGGGTGTTTGTCATTCTGTAAGGATCTCCCATCTTTACAAAGGATCTCACATAGTGACTATTAGCTTGTTTGTTAGGCCCTACATGCCTGATCACTCAGTATTTATGTGCAGCCAGATCTAGAAAGTATGTTAACACTCTTTCTAGATCTGGCTATGCCTTTGGAAAGTACCATAGCTTCAAAAGTATTTGCACATCCTCCCCCAGATCAGTGCCTTGACTAAGAGTTATCAAATACACAAGTGAAGACACATGTTGTATTATTAATTTTATAATTATTCTTAGTGGGAAATTCTGTTTTAATTCATAAAATACATTGATTTAAAGGACTTTGTGTGCATTTACAAGCATAAGTCGGTCTTAAATCAGTGAACCTTAATACTGATACATGATATATGAATTCAGCAATAGTTTATATCTCAGTGTAACGAATGATGAATCGCTGTGTCATGACTGGATCACGTTAAAATAATTAATACAATCTAAAGGAATTAAACAAGCTGCCATAAGCTTTACAGTGGTTGTTCATCATCTGCAGTAAACATCTCTTTTCAAATTATAGCCCAAGAGTTTTTATGAATGATTTATATTTTCGTACATGATCTTTCAGCTTCTTGGGAAATGGAATTTGGGTTTTTGCATTAGATAAAATAAACACGTTAATATGTTAAGAATAAAATAGATTTGCATATGTTTCAGTAAAAACATGGCATATTAGATCTGTATCAGTTTGTTCATATCTTGAATGTTGTCTTTGCTATCTGCTCGGAGAAGTAAAAAAGGTTTCCTTAATATTAACAGAGACAAGAACATAATTTCTCTTACCAATAGTGAAGAAATGAAGAGAAAAGACATAAATGATACTGATTGTACTTTAGATTATTTACAACATTTAACGTGTTGAGTGTGTAGTTCATGAAGCCTGTTTTTACAGAAAGATTTTCCAACATATTTTACTTTAAGAATCTAGTAATCGATTCAACCTTTACCATATTCAAATTTTAATACATTATCGGTTTTTAAAGAGATAATGAAATAAAAAAAATACATAAACATAAAAAATGAATAAATCCGATACAAGATTTATAAATTTTCATAACATAAATATTTTGTACAAAGGAAAAATCTCCCTCAAAATAAAAAGAGAAGTTGCCATTAAAACCTGCTTGGTTAGGTTTAGGAAAACATTGTGCTTTGCCTTTAAATAAATACTGTCTTAACATCTGCTGCATCGTAGAAATCTTCTTCTACCGTACCATGCATTAATCTAACTCCATCTGGAAAAGACACAAACATGGTGCCTAAAACATCACTTTGCAAGTCATGCTTGGTATATAAAACAAATAATAATTCTTCTCCATTGAAATGAATATGTGGTGCATTCAAAAAGTGATGTACTGGACAGTGTCATTTGAATATAGTAAATTCAACACACTCTAACTCTGAAGTGTAGCAATTGCTGTACTAAATAAAATGCAATGTATTGTTATTGTGTCATCGTATCAGGCCGACTGGGTCTTTGTTGGTCAACAGGGGGAAATTTTTTTCTATTTACATCTATTTAAAGAAATAGGATTAAACATGACTTTTTGTTTGTTTGTTTTTGTTTGCTTTTTCTTTAAAGGAAGGACATGGAACTAAGCTTGATCAAGCTGCTGACAAGATTAAGCATTGTGTGTTTTATGGACTAACCTGTGCAAACGTGCCATTTTTCTAAGATACTACATCTACTATTTTAATGGAAAGCGAGGGGACTATGTTAGATTACCGGAAGAAAATAAAGTTTTAAGACTTGCAATAACATTTTTTATTCTGTTGCAAAAATCAATTAAAGTCATGAGGAACTGACCATCATAAGCTAATTTTTTTCTGTTGCCTCTGACATATTGATCTCACGTTACCATAAAGCCATGTTTTTAATGTTCCACCACATCAGCACCCTAGGGCTAGAGTCCTGAACCCTTGCTATCCACTGTAAAGCTATAATTTATATTTTTTTATGTTTTAGTAAATAATTTTGCTTTGGCTATAAAATAATGTTTTTTTCCTTTTTTCATTTTGGCCTCATCTAGCAATTTAGTTGCTGTAATTTTAAAAATAACTGATTGAGAATTATCTGGAATAATCAGGTGGAATTTTGTGCACACATTTCAAGTGGTTTACAGATAAGAGCTTTTCTGGCTCACAGAGTTGGATTTCTGGTGTGTGGAAGGAGGTGTTATGTGGGTGTGTGACTCTGGACGGCTTGGAGGGAGGGTCAAAGACAGGATTTCTCAGTCTAATTAACGCCTTGGCAAAAATGGTAGCATACGTTTATGAACAAATTTCCCAGCAGCCATGTTTTCATTTGAAAAAGCTGACAAGGAAACAGCACAGCATGTGTGCTACAGGCTGCATTGGGAATGAGAGAAGAGTATATGTGTGTTGCGTTGTGAGTCATTTGTGGAAAATGTTGCATTACTACAATCTATCAGGAGTGCTTGTGTTTTAAAGTTGACGGACAAATTGGGTTATAAAAATGCTTCCATTTGCATCATACTTCCAAAAAGCATGAAAATTAAAGATTTAAATAAGACATGCTGATGATTGTGTCAGTTTGATCCTGAACATCTGACAGTTACAAAGATTTGAATCATCTTTCAGCTGCTCCAAGGTCTTACATTAATAAGCACTTTAAGATAATAAATTAAAGATGTGTTAACAAAAACAAGGCTACGGTGCAATCTCTTGCAATCCTGTCATAAAATAAATTCATGAAACGTGAGTCAGTTAGTAGGTGGAAAATTGTTTGCAATTAGTCACAGTTTTGCTTTAGTAGTGGCAAAGAGATTCCTTCATGTGGGAAATTATTGTACTGTTATACTGTATTTGCAAAACTTTTCTTATTTGGAATTTAGAGTTTTGGATTAGGGTAGCTATCTCAATTTAGCAACACTTTAGTTCAGATAAGGACGCAGTGTTAGTGGAGGGCTCACAGATGTGTTGAGTCATTCCTCTGTTAGTTTTTTGGCTTCTGTTTTAATATATATATTTAGGTGGAAAAATGAGGTGAAACTAATGTGTATTATTTTGGTATCAGTAAAATATATTAGGAAATAAACATACCATCAAAAATCCTGAATATCTCAGCTAAAACAACTGCAGGCAAAAGACTGATATTGCCTCTGTGGAGAACCAAGATTTTGGTGAGTTTTGCAAACATCCACAATTGTTAAGAATAGAGAACTTAATTTTGAGGTTCAAATCTGTTAACTTATTGATATCTGCTAGGCATTTTAACAAAGGGCGGAAACAACTGGCCATTCAAGGAATTGCAATCTATTATGTTGGCTTTATTTTTCAGCCTCAGAGGTCCCTGCATCATCTGACATTGTTTTTAATTCAGTTACCTTTTATTTCCTTGATAAATTCATGTAGTTGCCACTATGATATCATAACTGTCATGGTGTTACCAGAAAAAACTATTGTACTCATTTGTTCTACTGTCCTCACATGATTTAAAAAAAATACCTCTAGAATATATTCCTATGGTTTATTTTTCTGTGGTAACTCAGTAATTCCAGTCCAAATAATAATAATAATAATTAAAAATTAGAAGAAGAAGAAGAAGAAGTATTTTACAGCAGAGATTAACCCAAAAATATTTTAAGTCAAAATGTGCTTTTCTGTGGTCCCTTTTAGCTTTGGTTCAACTTTACGTAAAATACCAGATTCTCCAAACTGCAGGTAAAACAATAACTAGTCATAAAAACTTCATACACCCTCTCTTCACAAAATGTTTGTGAGATTTCTTTTTTCTCTTAAAATGGTTAAACTGTTTGGCCTTCCTGACATTGGTCCAAGGCTGTTATCTCACCTGGAATTTTGTTTTGTAAAATGGCCAACATTATTACCATTGTAATCAATATATCAAATATCACATTGTATTTGTGTCATTTGAGGCTAAGGTATTTTTGTGAGTGCTGAATAAATAACAGCTGTACAGAACAGTCAGATCTCTCTGTGCCACTGTTACAAAATGCTGCAATGAAAACTCTAATAGCTCCACTGTACAGTGTGATCTCATACCTTTTTAGGGCTCTCTGAAACGACAGCCACGTGATTCACAGCAAAGTGGCATTACACATTACAGAGCTGAGAAACACTAAAGATGGAAAGAGAGAGAGAGATGGTGAAATGATGAGAGTTAAAGGGGAAGCAAGTCAGACAAAGAGAGGTACAGAGAAATGAATGAGACAGGAAAGGGAAGGAAACAGGAGATGCAGTCATATAGAGTTCAAAGGTAAACCACAGTGAGGCAGATCATGTATGAACTGTGCATCAGTGCCACAGTCAGTGAGTTCAACCCACATTGTGTAATCTTGCTCTTCACTTGGGATTCAGACCTGAATCAACCATCAAAGTCAAAATATTTGTATACTTCTTTGTTAGATTTTCTCTTTGTTTGCATTTCATACCAACTTTTTTTAAAATATAACAGCAGCCTCCAAACTCATCTGGCTCTTAATCAGACAAGTTAAAAAGACGGTTAATTGAATTGTGCACCCACAAATTTTACTATACGGGTCTTTTCTTATGTCTCTATGCCACTGTAATCCACAGTAGTGATATATCAGCTTCTGGATGTATGACAGCATTTCAATGTGGGTAAATTAATTGAATGAATATCTTCTGCTTCTGTCTCTGTCTTTTCCATCCTGCACTCTGCTGCTCTATACTTCCTGTAACAGTAAAAGTGCAATTGGCCAGCAAACAGCTCTGTGTCTGATTAAGACTTGCCAGCCACTGATTTTTATTGGCTGTGTAATGGTGCAGAACTTAAACATTTATCAGGGTCGATGGGCTGCATGTAGCAGCTACAAGCTATTAGGGAATGCAGAGGAGGTAAGTGGGTGTAGAAAGTTCGAACAAACAGTAGATGTCAGAATGAACTGTCACCTTTGGAGGGAAATTAAAAATGTCACAAGCAAGAAATTATTTAGGGTTTGCTTCTGCTGCAGTGTGCCTGGCTCTGTTTGATTTACATCAGTACCAAACTACATTAACAGAATAAGTTGGTGCATTACAGCAAAGAACTGTAAAATGTTGTTAATTATGCCTTACTGGTTCCCCACAATAGAAAATGCATTAAGAAGAAGGAATGTGAAAATAAATAGTCTTTCCTCTTTTTCAAAGTTCCAGTATTTTCATCTGGACTGAGTGTTCCTAACCTGTACCACCTGGCAAAAAGAGGGAGAATTCATCAGTTTTTGGGTATGGGTGCATTGTGTCCTAACCCAGGTGCTGGCTGTCCCACTACGAACCTTTGGTTGACAAAGCTGAGTATAATCCGCTAATGTTCTTAATCCTGAGGTCACATTAAAAAATGGATGAGAAATTAATCTGCTGTCAGGTCTGTCAGGTATGTTTTGTCAGTGCCCGTGCTTATTTTCAACCAAATCCCTTTGTATAGGCCAATATGACCTAACCACCAACCAAACCAGCCAGCCAAATCCCTCAGTACAGACTGTGTCACATAGTCTCAGTTCTTTTGTCCTTGCATTGTGTAGATTTCATTACAGTGGTAAATTTGAAAAAGAAAGCATCCAAAACACAGATGAGAAAATATAAAGTTACCTCTTTTGTTTCTTTGAACATCTGTGAAGCACAATGGTGAGGAGGAAGAGAAACTATTAGGACTGCAAACAAAGAAACCTACATCCAGAAAAGAGTAGAAGCATTTGTTCCTTTGGCAGACAGATTTGCAAAACTTGTTCACACTTTGCAAATGTGTTACTGCTTCCTCCTACACAAGAACTCAAACGTGAACTGTGTTTTGTTTCAGTGTTTGCCATATCTTCCTATGCCATACTATGCCATGCATATATGTTGCTGTAACCAGGCTAATTTAATTTCTTCTGGATGAGTGGATCAAAAAGACTCACAATCACTGTTTTCCTTCAGTTTGCTTTCCCCTTTTCATGCAGTAATCTGCACAAAAAGCAGAATTAAAGCAGCGTTCCCTGGAGCCAGCCCTCTCTTTTCAGATTAAAGAATAGGTAAAGAATGAGAAATTGGGAGGACATGCTTGTTTGAGGGAAGAGGGATTGCGTTAACACTCAGAGGTGAAACTTTTGGATTAAGCTGTCACATTGAAAGGTTTCACAGAGCAGGACAGTGCAGGAAAAAAGATGGCTGCTTCTCTTCATAGAATCATATTTCTGTCATTGGTTGATAGCTTTAAACCATATAAATAGAAAGAAAAAGTTATTCAATTCTTTAACTGACTATAAATATTTAAACATTTAAATTTAAAGGTTTTACTCCTTAACACTTTTTTAGTGACTATAATGAATCTTATTAAAAATGTGCGTAAATAAACTTAACTTGTGTGTAAAATAAACTTGTTATCTCATTACTGTTTCTAGTTTAGATAATTTCACTACTGTTACTGTATGCTTTACTGCAATTTCAACCATTTGTTAAAAAATATTGATTATTATCATTGTCCAAAAGAAAAGGAAAAGGTGCAAAGAAACATTTTCCTTTTTTTTTTTTAGCACAAACTTTGAAATGTTAAGTAAAATACACAACAAAACATTAAAACCACTGACAGCTGAGGTTACTGTGAATGTTCCTCTTCCAACAATTTACTATATTGCAGGGAACCCTGAACCCTGTTCACTGCAAAAACTGTTCAAACGAGCCTGAGGTTCAAACTCCTTACATTTCAAACGTTATCAAGCACAGACAGGATACACTGGAGAAAACCCAGTTCAGCCATGTTACTCACAGGACCAAATGATCTGCTGCCAACATGTCAGCAGACACCACACCCCTCCCAGTGTGTGTATAACCCTGTATGACCAGTGCTATTCTGAAGAAACAATGGGAACTGGAAAAAAGACAGTTTAATGGTGTTACAGAAGAAAAATTCCAATTCTGAGATTTCTGTAAAATTTCATCAAAAACCGTCCAGAAATCTTCGAGTTATGTATCTGACAGACAGACCAACACTGCTGAACACATGACCTCCACCTCGGCAGAGATAATTAAACTTGTCACTCTGACAAGAGTTGTGGTTTCCTCTCTCCTGGAAATGCTCCAGCTCACGGTTATTATTTGGTGTCTGGTGTGAACAAATCTGTGGTTTTGATTCCACAGCATCTCTGATGGGTTCAGACAGGAGTTTGTTTGAAACCTTACATTGTTATATTTTCTTTGCTCATGGTCCTTGTCCTGCTGCATCACACAACTTCCATGAAACAGCCAACCTAACAACATCCAGTTGAGAAACTTTGGAATTTATTTCCCCTTTGATGATGGTAAACTGTCCAGGGCCAGAGGCAGCAAGCCTGCTGTAAATCATCACACACCCACCATTCTTCAACTGTGGAGTAATATTTCACATCCTTATTTTAATCAGTACAAAACTATTTTATTAGAAGAGATGCAGACTCTCAAATAGCCTCTTGGTGAATTTCCGACAAGCGATGATATTTTTAGCAGGGAGCTAACTCTGTCTGATCAGAGGTAGGTACAACGGCATCTTTCTTTAACTATGTGGTTCTTTTTTTTACACCAATGAACATTCTCTAATATGTTTTTGAGTCATTGCAGTTGGGTACCACATGGCTAAATCAGCTTCCTTTATATACAGATTGGTGTCAGTAATTATTTTAGATTTGATTTACATTGTCAGATGTTCGATTGGAATAGCAGAGTCAACCTTTAGAGCATTTCTCTATGTCATTAGCCTGGGATGGGTGCCATTTGTTGGACATTGTGTATTCACAGCTCATACGAGAAGCAAATTAGGACGTGTGGCAT
Source organism: Rhadinocentrus ornatus (assembly GCA_037177495.1). Taxonomy (NCBI): domain Eukaryota; kingdom Metazoa; phylum Chordata; class Actinopteri; order Atheriniformes; family Melanotaeniidae; genus Rhadinocentrus; species Rhadinocentrus ornatus. The sequence goes on from JBAMHW010000022.1 coordinate 14,505,179, forward strand.
ATTTTTCAGAATAAATTTTTCCATATAACATTAAATCAAGATGTGAGCCTCGTCAATGGATGCAAATAATTCTAAAGAGTTTCTTTTTACTTTAAGATTAATAAAGATGTCAGTACATAGCACCATCACTCATGCTTGAGTAACTGAGTAAGTGTCAAAGTATACTAATAATGAGAAGAACATAAAACAAATGTAGTTAAACTTTAAAGCAGAGGTTAGTACTGTTGCAGTTTAATGCTTTATCGTCAGTGGACTGGGAAAGGATAAGACAATACATCAACTTCATTTAAAACATCAGTTCAGTGATGCAAATACATTGATCCAAAGTCAAAGTATTTATCAAATATTGATAGAGTACTCAGTTGTAAGACATGCTTAAGAAAGAACATGTGGAACTGTGTCTTTTTTGCTTTTTTCTCACAACTAAAATTTTCTTTTTTTCTATTTAAAGAGATAAATGATTGAGCGCAGGAATAAAGTTTTATTTTACTATTTTAGCTGCTTTGTGGCTTGATCTGAAAAAAAGTGATTAGGTTGCATCAGATGTTATATCATCTTGTATCGATTATTGTTTCCGGAATCAAATCAGATCAAAGTCAGATTGAATCAGAATTTGTATTGCTGGAAAACACTGAATCATCTTCTGCTGAATCTTTAATGATGTTGAATTGTGATCAAACGAATGCACAGCTGTCTGTGTATAAAATGTATCATGCAAATCACTGAGATCAACATAAATTTAATCATGATCTAATTTTGACATTGTTTTACAGTATAGCCGAGTTCTAAAAAAAACTTACTAGAGTTGCTGTTACAAGCCTAAAGCATCTTAACGGTAACTATAAAAAACAAAAAAACATTGATAAATGAAACATGAATGGAAATGTAATTAATCTTCATTCCCCACTTTTTATTGTTCCTTTTCTTTCTCAGTAAAATGCTGCATATTTTGGTGCTTTAGCCACTTTGAGCCAACACCTGTCAGCTAAACGTCTTGAGATTTCAATGCAACTAGTTCTACTTTTGGGCTCAGTACTCTCAGCATCTGGAGCAGCATACCTGGTGGCCTGAAAATAATATATATATCCTACCAAAGTAGCATGCTTGCATGAACCCTTCATGAATGTGGAGATCAATAAAAAATATTAATTCATGTCTGTAATTTCTGTGCATCCACCAATGAATATATATTTTATTTAGTTACAATGTGGAGGCTATGCTACTCATGATAAAGCTGTGTGTTTATCAGCTTAATGCCTTCCTCTCCTACGGCACACAGGCAGGGAGAAGACCTCTCCTTTAGTGTTCGAGGGTTTCGTTGTGACTCACATAGTATGACTCTAAAACCCCCACCTTCACCTGAAATGAGGCAAACTGGGAGGCGCTCTTATAGTAGGTTTTATTTATTTATTTTTTGCCTTGTATTGTAGAAATCCCTCCTTTGCAGCCCTTCAAAAAACAGGTCCTCAAATAACATGAAAGCTACATCTTCACTGTCTTTGAAGACTGAATCTGACACAAGTTAAGTATCTTGTATATTTGTCATACTGCTAGGCACGGTGTGATTTCTGCTGAATCCTGCAACACATACACAATGTAAATGCATGCCAGCATGCATAATTGCATTCAATTATACACCAATAATTTAGCTACTTTGATACATTTTGAAGCTAGGTTGAATTTTACAAGAAATTAAGCATCATAACAGTAGTTTGAAACCATTTACAGTGAATGTAAAAAGCAGATAATTTTGTTTAATTTTGTTTTATTAAAGTAAATGAGATGGCTTAAATATGTAGCTTTGGTTTGTCAAATAAAAAAGCCTCTAATATTATGTCGCAGTACACTTGATAAGTAACTGATGCAGAAAAAGAGAGAGGCAAATGTCCACACTGCTGTGAACATCACCACATCAGAGTGAAGTTGATAAACAGCTCTCCTTTCTTCAGTTTTTTTCTTTTTTCAAGTTTAAAATGAAATCTCGAGTCCCTGCTGAGTTGGAGATGGATGTGCAGGTGCCGTTGCTCTTCGATTTCTCCAACTCTGCAGAGTCATCCTTGCAGGAGAATCACGACTGGACCAGCCCTTCTCAGATCACCAACAAAACGCGCTTCAGATTCATCATTTAGTCTGTATTTCTTTCTCACTTTCTACACCTTGTGTTTTCAGTGGAGCACCCCCCCCCCCCCCATCCCCCATCTTTTGTTTTGCGCTGACCTTCACAAGGAGCACACAGCCTTCTCTTCTGTTCAGGCTCCTTACTTTCTTAAATGAGAGAAGAAGGGATGAGCAAAGCTCTGGAAAGGGCAGCTCTATCTATTTTTTTTTTATTTTTTTTACTCTCCCTGCAGAGTGCAACTACAGTCACACTCTACCTTAATACTGAATCCTTCTAAATGTAAAGCTAAATGTCCCAGGCAGTGTAAAATTTGATGCATGTCATGCAGACTAAAACGTTCCCTAAGGCCACTTCATTATGGACCACAAATATTGATGTGCCTCATGAAAGCAGCATCAGTATTGCAACACATAGCGTTAGAGTGGTGAGACCCTGTATAAGGTGTGTCCTGCAGCAGTGGGTGTGGCTAACATCTTCACTGCAGCAAGGCAAAACTTCCACTGGATGCCTGTGTGATAGAACAAGCTATGGTAGAGCACACAAAGTACCACACCTCACACATTTCTGGTGTACATGAATCTCATTTTTATTTTCCACAGAAAAAAAGATCTTTGCCTTATTTTTTCTGGTATGTTAAGGTTACATTTAAAACCATTCTATGAAAACTGTAGCACCAGAGCAGATTTTTATTGCCCTTTGATAAAAATGTCAATTTGTGCTATTTTTCAGTTTTGATCAGCTTTAATTGGGGAAGAGACTTATATATATATATATATATGTGTGTGTGTGTGTGTGTGTGTGTGTGCGTGTGTGTGTGTATAAAAACTAGCACTTCATTTCTTTTTCCAGTCAGTTGCAAAATAAGACAGAGAAAATTTGATATCTTAATTTCTTCATTTAAATCACAACAAATACATTTATAGCAAATAAAAAAATTGGTCGGTATTAAGCATAATCCAAGCAGGGAATCAGCTTTAATGATAATTATTATTATTATTATTATTATTATTATTATTATATATTTATATATTCATATGTATACATATATATATATATAAATATATGTATATATATATTTATGTTTATATACAAGTATGGCACTTGATTACACAAAAGCAAGAAAACACTTCACAAATAAAGCAGTGGGCGCTTTGGTGTGTTATAAATTAAGGAAGTCACAGACATTAGCGTTTGCAGCAAATTCACCAGATACTGTTTTGCAAGTTAGCTAATAAGCAATGGAATGATTACATATGTTAAGGTCAATGGTGCAACACAGGCAACAAAAAAACATGAATAAAGCTGATGTAACTACGTCGAATTTCCGTATGGATTTATATATCTATGCATATATAAATCTGGATGGTAGATTGTTTTCCCCTCTTTGAATGGTGCCATTTAATGAGGTTAGTGCCAGAAAAACAGGTGAAAAGAAAATGACTTTAAAACACCGTCAGGTCAGTAGCACATTTGGATAAAATCAGGCTCTCATGTGTTCATCTCTTAGTGCAATTTTTTCTTTTCTTCTCTTTTCTTTTTTGCATTTACTCTCTTCAAGTACATCAGAACAGCCCACAAAGAGTAAATCTGTGAACACGTTAACATGGTCTTCACTTAGCATTTTACAGAGTATAAACGTTACTAAAAAGTTGCATCAGTGCAATAATAAATAAGTAAACAAACGTTTAATCCACGTTTGCCACGAAGTCCATAAAAGACCAACAAATCAAAGAGAAAAAAAGAAACGAAATCTGCCCACTCTTTAAGTCATGACACGAATTAGGCGTGCGGATCTGTCCATCATGTCCATCAAGGTTTTTACATGTTTTACTCCTTTCTCGCCGTGTGCTACACATATGCAGAGTCACTGGACTGAGTGCGACCAAAATTAGGCACACTCATTCTTGGCAAGTCCTTATTTCTGATTTCATAAATGGACTTCCTCCGAGCTTGCACACCTCGCACGGCCGTTTTGATTTTCCTCCAGCCCAAATGATTGAGTTCAGCCAGGTTCAGCACCACACAAAACCCACTGACCGCAAACATGAACACCAGGAACACTGTCTTCTCCGTGGGTCTGGAGACATAGCACTCAACATCTTTTATGCAGGGGTAGCGATCACATTCGTACACCGAGGGGACGTTGAATCCGTACAAGAAATACTGACCCACCAAAAAGCCTATTTCCAGCGCGTTTCTGAAAACAACTTGGATGATGTAAAACCTGGAGATGCCTTCTTGTCGCCTCATTTTGGACTTTGTAGTTCTCATGGCCGAATTTGGGATCTCTTTCACTTCTAAGCAGTCCGGTTCGGCTTCTTTGGTGGAGTTCTCTGTGTTCTGAAGTACTCCATTGACAATGGTGTTCTTTATCTTTTTGCTCTCGTCTCGCTTCAGAGAATCTTGATCCTTATCTAGTGTCAGATAGACTGTTGAGTACCGCCGCTCCTTCTGTTTGGCCGATTGATGCACCGAGTATGTGATAAAACAAAGACTCGGAGTGCACACCATGATAATTTGAAAAACCCAATATCTAATGTGTGAAATGGGAAATGCCTTGTCGTAGCATGCCTGGTTGCAGCCCGGTTGTAAGGTGTTACAAACAAACATGGTCTGTTCGTCATCATAGACAGTCTCTCCAACTATTGCTACGATTAGAATCCGGAAGATGACCACCACTGTTAGTAGGATCCTAAAAGGCAAGCAAACAAACAAACAACGTGAAAATATGTGTAAGTATATGAGTATATGATGTGGAGATTAGGTTCAGCTGTGCTCCCTCGGTGGCCGGAGCGCGTAGAGTCCAATTCTGGTCTGTTAATTTGAGGAGCTGTCTTGTGCTGACACAGGACGCTTTTGCAGATGTGTATTTCTTACAACGTGCTTCATTTGTGTATCTGGGCAGCTTGTGTTATGTGTTTTAATGGTTATGACATGTCAGCAATCGGCGTTGCCTTGATTGTACCTGTGTGAGCATGTTAATGAAATGAGGCGATAACGCCCGACTCTCGCTCAATCTCTCCCTGCCACCCCTGAGTGCACAACCACCACTCACATTCACCAATAAACATCAAATGGAAAAATGGATAAATGAAACGACATATGACATTTGGTTTAGGTTGTTTGACTCTGCAGCACCATCCCAGGTTCCTAAAAGACAGCTGTCTTCTGGTCTACTCAGCTGTCTCGCTCAGGAGGAGGACAAAAAGGAAATCTGACTAACAGGACAGCAAAAAATCCACAACACAGACACGAAGGACTGGGCACCATGCTACAGATGATCCTGGAGGCACAACACAGAAACGGGGGCCTGGGGACCATGCTAAAGACGATCCTGGAGGCTGCTGCGGTTCTTCGGTTGTTCTTGGTTTTTGTTGATCATCTTACCTTCCGATCATAGTAGAGTGCTGCTGGACAGCAGCCTCCAGGAGCCTCTCTAGTATAGTCCATTCCCCCATTTCTGATCATCCGGAGAAGACAAAGGTAAAACGGCACTCTGTTCAAAATCCCTCCAAAGAAAAAAAGCGCTATTTCCCGTTCGGCTTCACCCTGTCCTCGTTGTTTTTAGGCTCCAGAGCTTCTGAAATTGGCTAAAAAAAAACGCATCCGGCAAAGGATGCTTCTACCATCCCCGTTTCCCCCCTGTCTCTCTGCGCGCTATCTGGTTGGTTATGTTCTGAGAGCGCAGCGCCAGTAAGCGTCCTGCTGTGTGTGCCGAGCGCTCCCACAACGTTGCCACACTGTTCCTTGTCATGAGAGTCTGAGGGCTGATTACTGTAAGCCCTCCTATTTTCGATCTTCAGATCAGGTTGATGGGCTGCGCGCTGCGTCTGGATGGAGGCAGGTTGGATTTAATGTCTTGCCAGCGTTAATCCGCCTTTAAGTACTCCCCTCCCCAGCCCCCCCGCCCATGCGTCACGTACGCACAGACAGGTCGGTGGAGCGCAGTGCCAAGGCTTTCCAGTATTTTAGTTTTGGAAATAGCATGCACCATTCAGTGGAGACTGGTGTAGATTGCTGTCTCCAAAAAGTCACAGAAAACAGATATTTTGTGGTTATCTCGTTGGTGCTTTCGCATTTCAACCACAATTAATTTGTCCATACATGCACCAATTAAATGTTTCTTTCAAGGTGACTCCTGTATTTTTTTAATCAGAAATGTGTATATATATATATATATATATACTGCATATTACACACTTTTCTTGCACACTTTTAATCAAGTCTAGTGTTCTTCTATCTATTGTTTTATATCCAGAACACATGGAGCTGACTACAGGCTAAATTAATCCATTTCCATTCTTTCTTTCTGGGAGAGGGCAGCCTCGCGTGCCTCGAGGTATCTCTCCCCATGTAGCAGACTGCTGGCTTGGATGGTAGCTGTTGTTTCCACCTCGGGCAAAGATGACGCTGTGGATACAGTGACAGAGTGAAAGTACCATCCGAGTTGTTAATCGCTTTACAAAGCAGCAGCCTGCCTACTTGCCTGTCTGCCTCTCTTCTCGAAGTTTAAAAATAGAAGCAAACTGTAAATCTTTCTGAGATTTAACGGAACCGTGCGGAATTAATGAATCATTATTATGAGATTGTCCTTTTGAACACAAATCTATGACTATATAGGGAATTAACTTAATATGTACCCTTAATGTTTTGGTTTTTTTTTCACTTTGATCCATTCCTAAATCATATGAATAATTATTTTTTATTGATGACTTGTCATCAGCAACTATTTGCGTCCTCATTAAGTGGAAGGTAGGCTTATATATTATTATTGTCACTTATTAGCTTTGTCCAATCTGGGCTTACTGCTCACGTGACAGCAGTGTTGTGACTAAATGAAAGTTTGTGTGGTTAATTTCTCATGAGGCTGATCCCTACTCTCGCTGTAATCTTTTCTAATTCAAATCTTCAATAACCTTTACCCATCACGTGAAGAAAGGACAGAGCCCCGCAAGAAACTAAAAGAAAGAGAAAAGAACAGTTGTTTATTCATTAACCTACACAAATCCACATGTAAACTGCATTTATGTAAACAAAGACTTTGATAACAAATTATTAGCTGATATTAAGCTACATCATTGGTAGTAGGCAGAGACAAGATGAGATAATAGAGGGTGAAAAAGTTTGGAGTGTAGAAGCACTTCCGGTGGACGATGGAGGGTCCAGCCTCATCATACTCCCGTTTATTGATCCACATCTGCTGGAAAGTGGACAGAGACGCAAGGATAGAGCCGCCAATCCATACAGAGTACTTCCTCTCAGGGGGGGGCAATAATCTAAAGAAAAAATACATGTTGGAAAGATTCCAACAGCAAAGCGCGGTACTGGGGGCTAGAGCGGTGATCTCTTTCTGCATGCGATCAGCGATACCAGGACACTTAGTATTGCCACCGGAGAGGACATTGTTGGTGTACAGATCCTTACGAATGTCGATGTCACACTTCATGATGCTGTGTATGTGGTTTCGTGAATGCCAGCAGATTCCATGCCTGTGCAAACGCAGTGGACAGTTGAGTGAGTTTTGCCCTACAGCAAAGAGCACATGGTGCTGAAATGGACAGCTCTGCCAACAGCTGCGCGCGCTGCGGAGCAAAGATAAACTGTTAGCCCCTGTTTCAGATTACTCGTGCCTGTTTGTTTGTCACGAAGGAGTAAACCTGAGATGAATGAACAGTGACCTGGTGATCATAAATTAGTCAAAAATACAAACAAATTAAATTAACTTTCAAACCAAGTTTATTAATTCTTTCTGCTCAGACTTCAAGTCATCACACCGTCGTGTAAAGTCCCTGCTGCATTATATCTCAGATTTTTAATTAACCACAAGAAGCATTCCACTTTCTGCTAAGGTATGCCAAAACAGCCAAAGTCAAAGCATCAACAAGACACAATGACTAAAGGACATTTTTGAGTGCAAAGGATTGCAGTTGACGTAATAGAATTTTTTTCCCCAAAGCAGGTTGAAATTCCAGAAGTCGGAATATGTTTCTGGTATCTAAAACGAAAATATTAATGTTGCCCAATGTATCCTCTCAAACCTTCTCATAATAAAATGCGTGTATGTAATCAATCATTTTGGTAACCTCAACAGTAGTCCAAACCTTAAAATGTCACTTTGAAAGTGAATTAATGTTGTCAACCAATACAAGAATAAACTTCTCAAATAAGTCATAAACTGCACTACAACACAATTTAGATCAATTTATTTACTTCTAATACGTGCAAGCCTGACAAGTGATAATAAATCCTACACAAATCATTAGATTTTCCAAACAATGATTATTAGCTATTTTAACGTTAAAGCCCATTTAAATGTTATCGTTTATGACTTTAGTTACTGAATTGTTATTGTTTAATTCTGCAGTCGTTCAGTGTGAAATTGATATCCATTGCAACGAAATTAATGTTTGGATGTCTGAGTTAGTCTCTACGCACCAATGAATGAGGGCTGGAAGAGGGTCTCAGGGCAGCGGAAACGTTCATTGGCGATGGTGATGACCTGACCGCAACTCGTAGCTCTTTTCCAAGGAGGAGGAGGAAGCCGCGGTGGCCATCTCATTCTCAAAGTCCAGAGCGACGTAGCAAAGCTTCTCCTTGATGTCGCGCACGATCTCGCGCACAGCTGCATTTAACAGACGTGAATGTTTGACATTTCGGAATTGTGGATTCCTTGTCTGAACTTGGTAACATCCATCAAACTGACAACAAATCCCGTAGTTGTTGTCAGTTTATAGGACTACTCACCGGTTGTAACAAAAGAATATCCACGTTCTATGAGGATCTTCATGGGGTAATCTGTGAGGTCACGACCGACCAAGTCCAGACGCATGATGGCGTGAGGAAGAGCGTAACCTTCATATATAGACACGTTGTGGGTCACACCGTCACCAGAGTCCAAGACTATACCTATGGTCAGTTATACATGTACATATTTTATTCATGTATCTTATTCACTGAGAAAAAAAAACATATCTAATGCATCTTAGGTCATACCTGCGGTTCGCCCAGAGGCGTACAAGGACAGTACAGCCTGGATGGCCACATACATTGCTGAGACATTAAAAGTCTCGAACATTGATCTGAGTCATCTTCTCTCTGTTGGCCTTTGGGTTGAGAGGGGCTTCTGTCAGCAGGGTGGGATGCTCCTCTGGGGCCACTCGTAGCTCGTTGTAAAATGTGTGGTGCCAAATCTTCTCCATGTCATCCCAGTTGGTAATGATGCCATGCTCGATGGGATACCTCAGGGTCAAGATGCCTCTTTTGCTCTGGGCCTCGTCGCCGACGTAGGAGTCCTTCTGGCCCATACCGACCACGACGCCCTGAAAAGCAGCAGAACTAAGAGTAAGTGAAGTGGTGGCTTGACTGCTACAGCACAGCTATCATTATCCTGTATGCTGGAGTCAATTTTGATTCAGAAATTGGCATAAAAACAAAATAAAGGTTTATTTTAATGGTCAAAATACGCACGGATGAGCTAGCATTATTATTATTATTGTTATTATTATTATTATTATTATTATTATTATTATTATTATTATTATTATTATTATTATTAT
>JBAMHW010000022.1:14531972-14542103 GCA_037177495.1 Rhadinocentrus ornatus
GTGTAAAGCGCTTTGAGCGGTCAAGCTGACTGGAAAAGCGCTATATAAGTACAAGTCCATTTCCATTTCCATTTCCAATGTGGTCTTTTCTCCAATACTTATTTTTACACACCATGTGACAGTGAATGGATAGTTTAAAAACCAATTAAGCTTCACTTAATTAGCTTGGCTTGTGGCCTGTTAATTCTTCACAAGCACAAATACATTTTTACATCTGATCCATTTAGTCTGCGGCCTTATAGTTCAAAGGCTGAAAACAGTAAACTGTAACCACAGAGAGAGTAGAAGCTGCCAAGACCGAGAAAGTTGGACAGATGCTAGTGTACCCATAAATCAAACTGTTTTTATTATTGGACTTAAAGCTTTAGCATCACAAATTAAACATTTGTAACTGCACTGCTGATACATGTCAATTTTTAGCACTGACAGTTAGACCTGTTGTGATAAGCAATAAATCAAATAATTGCACGGTAAGAAAAAAGGAGGGCGGTAAGTCTCCCAGCTGCGATAATTTTCTTTTTTTTTTTTCCCCTATCTTACTTCACCATAGACTGAGTATGACAGCAGGTTTCACTATGGAGTATCTCGACTGAGCGCTCGAGTTTTTTGCGAAGTGATCTCTCTAATTTCGTACTTGACAGCAGCATGTTGCAGCACGAGACCGTGGTGAAGCACCTGTGCGAGCCGATATGGCGCATTTGTTTTACAGGGCTGCCAACTCTCACGCATCGGCCGTGGGACTCGCGCATGCAAGTGGTTTCTCACACTCTCGCGCTAAACCTCCGATTCTCACGCTGAACCATGTAAATAAGTCGAATGGAGAAACAAAGCTGCGAGCACTTTCTCATTTATTGTATCGCTGCTCCCCACATGTAGGCAGAACACACACATGTAGCCTTCAACAGTACAAAGCCCCCACTTCCTGGTCTACCGTAATAACTCCCGTAATGCGCAGGCACATTACACAAATAGAGTCAGCCTATATACTAACGTATATGACATAATACACATCAAGAACAATGCCGGCTAATCGAGAGGTTCGAGAGGATTCCCAGTGGGCCGCATTACTTTTGGGCCGGTGTCCTGGCATATGTGAAAAAGCGCAGCGTCATAGATAAGTCTGACACGCAGTGATCAGGGGAGATATTTCAGCCTCACAAACAGTAATGATGCGTAGTATATTTTTTTCTAGTTTTTTTTTTTTTTTTAATACAGTGGTACTAACTGGCAGTTTTGCCGGTTTTTCCTGTCTGAGCCCATGTTTAAGATTTATGTATATATTTTTTGAAGGGCAATTTTGTTTACAGAACAAAGACTTTATTATACATCATACTTATTGTTTTTGGTTGTTTTTTTTTCATTCAGCAAAAGATGAGAGTTAATGAGAGTCTATTCTATTTATTGTTTTATTTTTATTCAAAATTTCTTCCAGTTCCAGTGTAAAATCTTCTTTAGAAATTAAACTTTATTGATCTTTGAAAGGGTGTACTTGCATTATTATGGCATTATCATTATATTAGTTGAAAATGGTCTCAAAATGACAACATTATCGCTCCGTGCAATATTAACACTTATCGCAATAATGTCTGAGAAAATGTGACAAAACACAAATTTTCGTGGTTATGAACATTGTTATTTACCTGTCTATACTTCTGGGAGGTCTGCATCATGTGTATGTACATATTATACACAAGGTTTGCCATCTCTGGCATGCTCTTCACAATTTGGTCAGACTGTCCAGATGGATCTCTCTGAAGGGAAGAAACAGGAGAAAGATTGGTTGGAATCAAGGATGTGATATTAAAGACATTAAAATTGAAGAATTCTATCAGTCTAGTCAGAGATCAATCCTCTAGGCACCACCTGGAGAAAAACTGACCTAAGGCAAAATGTGTGTGGAAATTGCAATTCCCATGCCCACTGCTACCCGCTTGTTATTTGTATGAAATCTTTACCCTCCAGCTATCACTGCTTCCACACTAATCAAACAATTTCAGGATGCAGAATCAGTTATTTGACCACATCAGTATGCAGACAGAGTCTTGCAACCTAAAGCGAAGTAAGATGAGGAGAAAATCCTATCTGCTGAACTGCTGCCTCGTAAATACAGGGGTGATGCTCACAGAAGCCCTGTGGGCATCATGTCAGAGTCAATGAGAATAAAAGCTTTACTGCTGTTCAACTCAACTGTTCTTGAGGGCTACGCAGTAAAGCATCCATTAAAAAGCTTGTGGCTTAATGGTTTCCCCAGTTTTCCTGCTAATAGATCATACTGCAAGTATGTATATTTTCAAATGGAGCCGTAGTGTTTCGCGTTAGCGGTTAAATAGCCCATGATGGTTCTGTTCAAGTGTTGCCAGAGAAAACCTGACTTTTAATTTGCATCTGTGTGTTAGCAGCCGGAGTTTACTGACTCGGGCTTAGCAAGGGGCCACATGTGTGTGCCCAAAAGAGCTGTCCCTCATGGGGATGAACACTCTAGAGTCAGAGGAAGTGTCAGAGGCCATGGGGTATTTTAGACACCCCTATTGCTACATAAGCCAGTCAGTGAGACAGTGACCAGACAACAGCCGTGTCATGCTGGTCAGGCAGGATTTGGGAGAGTGGTTTTGTCTTTTGATCTATTGGGTTTATTTATAGTCAAGCCTGTGTTTCCCAAGCTTATAGATATCCCCTGCAGATGGCTGTTAACCCATCAGGGTCAATGCATTAAACTGTAGTAAGGCTTGGGACAAGTGAGTAACATGGGAAAGATTCCTTTCAGAAAACAGAAGCAGGACTAAACAGAGTCAAACAACAGTGATGTTGCGAGATACTTAAGATGACTTGAACAAAAAACTGTTTAAATATTTATTCCCCTATAAACAGATTAAAGGGAGTAGGGGAGTATAATGCATAAACAGACTAAAACATAGATGAGCATGTCAGCGTACAGGTTGTTCCTGGTTGTAGTACTCGTGCGGTCTGATGTGCAGCTGCAGCGGTCTGGCAGTGAGCTGGTTGAAGGCAGGAGTCAGCTCAAAGCAGTTCTGGAACAGTGACACCCGGGCGAAGATGTACAGACCCAATCTGGCTCTTGACATGGCTACCACCAAACGCCTCACATCCCTGTGGAGGGACAAGAAAAATAAGTTGAGGATTTGTTTGATACAAGGAGGACAAATATTCAATGGGACATGAGTGGGTGGAGAGGAAAACTGTGAAATTATAAAAAAAAAAAATAAAAAGGAGAGGAAATCATGTGTAGGGGAAAAACAACAACTGGGATTGCGATGAAAGGATAAAGACTGAAGAGAAAAAGACAAGTATAGTGTAGGAGGACGAAGGTTTAGGGACGGATAAGCAGGACTAGGTGAGTGGGACAAATATAGAGGCTCTGAAAGAAATAAAGGAAATGAAGGCAAAGGGCATGAATAAGTAGAGCCGACAAAGAGAGGGAGAAGTGGGAGAGTAGAGGAAAGGGTAGATTTAGGTTACTTTTTTTTTTTGCCATCAAGGAGAATTAAGAGATTAGAGACAGAGGAGTAATTTCTCTGTGAAAAGGAGGAATCCTGTTGGCATTGTAGCAATAAAAGTGTTTATCTACCCTGTTGAAGAATGCTACTGAAGGTCTATTTATCAGTGTATACAGTGTATCTATACAGAAGTCAAAAAGCTTGATAAAAAATAAAAACGCAGACAGCACTGAATGTTATCATATGGCAAGCCACACGTTAAGCTGCACTGTAAACTATGCACATTGCACACATCCACCTACTGTACTGTATGTTATTTAACATTCTACACAATAAACAGCATTCACACATACAGGTCGTTGTTTACTCTAGCAGCAAAAGCTGACTTTATAAATAGTCTTGGGTTTGATTAGGAAGAATTTGCCACACAATCACTATTGGGTGCATTTATAACACATCTAATAACACATACACAGCACATTAAATTCAGCTAAAAAGATAAAAATAAAATAGAACGTGGATTCCACCTGAGCACATGAGATTAAGAGGATTAATCCTTGCAATATGCATGATGAGTTTCATGAATATGCAAAAGAGAAAAAAAAGGGCTTTTGGGAGCCACCATGCGGAGAATGAGAAAGTTAACATGAGCAGCAGCTAGTCTTGAGATTATTGTGAAAAGTACTGCATATTTCAGGCAAAATGGTACAAAACGGAATCTGAAAGCAAAATATTTCCACAGAGACAAACTACCACAGCCTACACCAATGAGCACAGAGCTGTAGAGGACATTAACCAATCATACAGCATGATAGCCCGTGGACATGGCACTACTGAGAGATGCCCACCTGGGCTGAGCTGTGACTTGATGGGGCAAACTGAACCAATACTATTTCTGTGTGTGTGTGTGTGTGTCCTGTTTTGAGTGTGTACATGTCAGAGTGTGTCTGCATCTGTGTTGCCCTGTCAAAGTACATGCTCCTGTTTTTGAATGTGCTTTAGTATATCAGCAGGAATGCTTCTGCTGTCATAGCAAGGGTCAGCTCATCATATGGTCAGCTGCATCCCCTGTGGTTGTCACGGCAGCAGATTGCCATGAGGAGAGATGCTGTAGCATGGGAGAGTGCATGAGCAGAATTATGAGGTTAAAGTCAGTGGTGCACCACAGCGATCCCAGTATGGGAAAGGGAAAAAGGAATTCCCCATGACCTTTTGCTCTTTATTCTTCTGAATATTTAAATTTTTTCTGGCCTCTTTGCTGCAGATATTTAAAGAGATTCATACCATGAATTTCTATAAATGAATTACCAAATCACAGACAACTTGCATCTCAGAAAGCCTGTAGCAAAAAAATCTGGATTTAGGTTATGCTATATTATTTATCAGTAGTTTTATTTCAACACTCAGCTTATCAGATGTGATAAAATTTGGCTTGCTTATCAAACACAATTTGATCATATTTTATTCAAATATTCTCACGTGAATTAACTACGACTGTCCTCATTTTGCCAGAAAATTGAGTATTCATGGGACCATCAGTCATGTTATGAAGCCGAATGAAGGGCTTTCATGTTCAGTGCTGTCTGAAGTTATAATCCAGGACAATAGGAGCTCCAGTCACTTCTTAATGAATGTGCACTGAACAGAAGAAAAACTGAGAATGGATTGGGCTGCATACAATATCCAAATTTAGACAAGATCAGATGAACTATTGTCCTAATAACATCAAGTCATGTCTTTATCCGTGAGATGTGAAAAGAACAAAACAGGGTTTTTAGCTGCGCTTTTCTGCCACTTAACCTGATGACATTGAAAGGGTGCAGATTTAAATAGGGGAACTTGTATTTAGTGGCAAAAGGAATGGCCTGTTATTCGCACTGGAGTTCCAATTTGCAGGCTGTCCAGCGCTGTGATAAAGCTGTGAGGAGTGCAATTCCAACAGCAGCAGCTAATGTACATCACAGCCAGCGGCCAGTGTGGCATACACAAGTGCTGCAGATGAGTTGGGTTTCAACGTTCTGATAATAAAGCGTGTGGTGTATTAAGAGCTCACTGGGATCCCATGGCAGTTGGAAAGTGAAAGGCTATTTGACCACAAATCAATTCAGTGAAATGAGGAAGAAGCTGGGAGTGAGGAAAAGGAGCAGAGAGATCAGCAGAGACTAAGGGGACACGGAGGCTTCTCTTAACCAGGACAAAAACTACAGTCAGCACTAGTCATGCTCCTGTCCTGAAGCAACTTTATCCTCCCTGCATCAACACTGAGCCAGAGATCACGCATGCATCAACACGGCTGTGCTGTTCTAACAGTCAAACCTCATTCAGTTGTTACACACAACAAAAAGAGAAAGTCTCCTGAGAGCAGCTGTCTCCGTATAGTTAAGTGCCGGCATTTTTGCTGTGTTGTTTCCCTTGAGGATGTTTATCTTAGATATAGTTGCTATTACATGTAATTTTATAGTAGAATGGTTGTTAGAAGCTGAGGGCGATTTTGTATCAGGTACATTTTTCTGCTTGGAATGAACTGAAATGATTACCTTAGATGTCCCACAGCTTTGGTGCGGACCAGTGAGAGGATGATGTAATCATTCTGCTGACCCTGGAACCTGTCCACAGTTGTAATCTGTACAAACACAAAATATTCATTATTTAACAAGCAACACACAAATACACATAAAATCAAAGATGTGCCAACTAAGCTTTGACATCTAAAGTGCTTTGCAAAGTAAATGAGTGTTTACTTTCGAGTCAGGAGGGGGGATTTAGCTGGAATGTTTAGAAACACAAAAGAGAATACTTTCTCCATTCAATTCTTTCCCTTTCTGTCTTCTTTATTTATTTGTGAGAGGGGTGATGATAAGCAACGGTGCCAGCGTCTTCTTGTTGTTGCTGTTATCTATAAGAGCCACATGGGCAGCCAGGAGCATTAATACGACTTAGAGGGCATTTGCCACAACTAGCCTCTTACCAGGGCCCCTGAGAATCAGGTCCCAGGTACTGAGGGGGGTGTAGAAGGGGTATGCTGTTTGACTCGATCAGAGGTTATTTTAGGGACACACAGAATAGAGGAAAAATTCCCTTTCTGTGAGGTTTTACTTTCTCTGTGTCGGTGAATTTCCATCGTTAAACACTGTTAATCTCGTCTTGCTGGGAATTGAACCTTTTCCTATAAATGAAGAAAAGGACTGAGGCTGTGCCTTACATAATTAAGACTTGACACAAAGGCATAAAAAAGGGTAAAATGAAATCCTACTATAATGGAAGATGGTCTCTTAAGAATGCAAGTCACGTGTTCTGTCTAGCGAAGAAAAAACTAAAAATCTCCATAACATTGAATGATATACAAGTACAAGACAAAAAAAAATCTTTCATGTAAAAGAGTATGCATAAAATCTTTAAGAGAAAAAATAAAATTCAAGCATTGAAGAAAAAAAAATCTATGAAGAGATCTTATTCAGAAGATTAATGATGCAATCTGCTGCACCATCAACCTGCTTTTGGTTCCTGTGTAAAGACCAGTATTTAGAATTTACTTTACTTCACGCTGGACTGTTTTCTCTGCAATAACATTACCTCATGAAGATGTCGCTGAAATGATAAAAATCAATGGCTAGAACATAAACAACGAAACTGTTAAACTGACCTCACATAAAACTGAGAACACCCTCATGAAAAACTTTAATCATGACCACACAAGGGGGGAAAAAAAGAACTTCAGGAGCTTAAATCTCCCCCAATATTATGGCTACAGCAAGTGAAAAAAAAAGAAAGAAAAAAGGGCCAGTAGCCTAAACCTGCAGACAGCTGAGAATAGATGCTGCATAAATATAACAAGTCACAAGTCCTTTTGATTTGCTATTGTACACAAAACACTGCTGTGAAGTTATGGACCACATGCAGATAAACTCATAAGCTCAGCAGAAAGAGGTTGTGTCCTCTATAGATCCACGCATAAGGGAGGATCAATAGGACATCAGCTACCATGGAGAAACCACAGAGGCCCACAAGTACAGCAACCAACATGAGAGTGAGCCACGCTGAATTTCCTGAGTTTCCTCTTCCTAATGCAATTCTAAATGAAGCAGGAACCCCTTTTTGGACAAAAAAAAAGAATTTGGAGAGTGTGTGTGAATGTATAAAAGAGCAAGTCAGGGCTAATGAGGTATTTACATCTCTCAGTTGCTGTGTAGAACAGGTGCCGCACCACAGGGCAAAATATGTTGGTTTTATGGTTTTATGCATGCAGAATTGTGGGCTGTATGTTCAAGTTAAACATCTACTGTATATCTGAACGTGTCTACGTGAATCTGCAAACAGGAGGAGGTTTGACTTGGAGTTATTGTTGGACCACAGACATAGAAGCCCCCATCGACAATTTTCCCCAAGGTGCAGCATTTTGCATGGTGTTAAGTTATTTATGAGAAATCTTCTAGGGAGAGAATTACAGAGGTCGTGTCATTGTAAGGACGCAAACAAACACGCACACACACACAGGATATATTGTGAGCCCTTTGCACACAGAGCTGTTTTACAGAATGATTTTCTTCCATCTTGCCTTTTTTCCCTATCATTATGAAGACAATGGTCTTCCTCTCCCTCTTTTTGCTATTCTACCCATCCCGCTGTGCTGTTTTAATGCCAATTAGTGCCTGGAATGTGTAGGAATCAGACTGCTGGATTTTTGACATTTTTCTGAAACCATACCCAGGGATAGCGGAGTTAAAATTTTAATGTCTTATTGCTTGTGGACCTGATGTCTACATGTCTTTCATGACTTCATAAAAATCTGTGTGCTAGGATATGATAAGACATTTTTCTAACCTATGTCAACATATCCTGTTAAGACATTCTGGTTTCCATCCCACAGCTTTCTTGTTATTAAAGATGTCCATGTCATCAGTAAATGACGTTTGTGTTTGTGCTCATGTAGAAGAGCTAGAGATAAGTAAGAGATTGTGGACTAAAGCCTTAAACCGTAAGAATCTTCATTCATCCATCTTTGCAGTTAATGTGCATCCCAACTAACTACAGATAATGAAAACTCATCACACCTAAGATGAAGTTTTGCTTGATGACATGGAAATCATGTTAAAGAATGTTTGTAAAACAGAGCAAAAACATACTTAACTAGAAGCACCCAGAGAGCGCAGACCTCTGCCAAGCCATTGAAATTTATTTTTTGCCAGTGATTATGGACATTATTTTTTAGTTAGAAGCTCTAATGGCAAAATAATCCCTATCTCCCCATAGTAAAGAATCCTGGATTCTTCCATCAATCCTGATCCAGATCACCCCCAAAATCTAATTACTTTTCATTATTTTATTTCAAAGATTTTTGGAAAATTTTATCAAAATCTGTCAAAACCTTTTAAGTTGTTTTCCTAACAGACAGACAGACTGACACACAAGGCCACTGAATACACAACCGCTGCCTTGGTGGAAGTAATAAAAATATATAACTGCGTGCATGCTGTGTTTATGGGAATTTCAATTTTTGAGACTCAAGAAACCCCTCGAGCTATTGTGTGCTATTTTGAGGCCATGACTGGTGCTAACCGGCCTTCCTCTCCATTTGTGTCTAATTATAATCTTCTGAGTAAAGTAAGCTGGCTGTTGACATTTGCTTGGTTTTAGCCATTGTGACACATTGTCAGACACACTGTGGACCCAGTGCTCAGCGTGTGACCTTTTGAGCTGCTCAGCATTTTCCCACAAGAGTCCTATTTTTTTTGTTGTTTTTTTTCCAAAGCGCTCCCTCTCTGGTCATCTTTCATTTCAGCAAATCTAGCAGCCTGTCACTCCTGTCACTTTATCACTGGGCAAGCATACTGACTAAGGATCTGAGCGCAACGAATGATGCTTTATGTCTTAACATTGCAGGACAGTTTACATGGCTAAGCAGATTTTCTGTCTTGCTGTCAGAATAGGGAAAATGCTTCAAGACAAAACGAGAAGGTATGGTTGCACAGCACATAATACAGACACAACTACAGGGAACACTTTTACCCTGCAGCTGGGACAACACACCATTAATTTGGACTCCTAACTGCTGTCATAAATGACTCAGTGGGATTCACGTTCTGCTTGTTTTTGGATGATGACCTCCAATTATTTCTAACACATTTTTAACTCTTCTAGGATGCTTAAAGCTGATAAACTTTACTTGGTGACAGCTGTTGGTTTTCTATAACCTTTAATCAATACTGAATAATGAATTTATTTACCATCATCATGATAAAGTGAACGACTTACAGTTCTCTTTCATATAAAGTCAAAGACCTGATAAAGGTTTCAAAGATTGGGTCTTTGCCTTTATCAACATCTGCTGATGTCATCAATTTGGATCTATCAAAATTGAATTAATTCAATACTGATTCATAAAACTGAGAGATTGATTCTTTTTATTAATTTTTTTTATTTTATACGAGTTTCTTTAATTGCTGTGATGGGCCCAAGCTTCCCCATGACCCTGAACTGGACTAAGCAGTATAGAAAATGGGTCCGAATAGAGGCAGATACATGATTTTTTCTTTTTTCTGTGATGGCACAGACATATTTCAAGATGACAACTCCAGGATTCATCAGGCTCAGATTGTGAAAGAGTAGTTCAGGGAGCATGAGACATAATTTTCACACATGGGTTGGTCATCGTAGAGTCCAGACCGGAACCTCATTG
>JBAMHW010000022.1:14542203-14553645 GCA_037177495.1 Rhadinocentrus ornatus
AGAGTAGTTCAGGGAGCATGAGACATAATTTTCACACATGGGTTGGTCATCGTAGAGTCCAGACCGGAACCTCATTGTGAATCTTTGGATGGGCTGGAGAAAGCTTTGCACAGCGGTTGGAACCTTCCCATTATTAATACAAGATCTTCTGGATAAACACACGAACACTACATGGAAATAAATCTTCTAACATTGCAGAAGCTTAACGCAACAATGTCACAGTGAATGTGTGCTGTAAAGCTAAAAGTGTGTGTTAACTTTCCTTTTTGATGGCGACCTTTTTTTGAGCTAAGCAGCTTAATATGGTAAATGTATGTAAATACTTATATAGCACATTTCTAGTAACAAGTTGACCACTCAAAGCACTTGTTACACTACATGTCACATTCACCCATTCACACACACTCATACAGCACTTCTATTGCTACATACTAAGTGCTTTCTACTACCACTCACATTCATACCCTGACTGACACATCCGGAGGCAATGTGGGGTTCAGTATTTTGCCCAAGGACACTTTGGCATGGAGTCAAGTAAAGTCTGACTTTCCGGCTGGGAGACGACCTGCCCTTCCTCCTGAGCTACAACCGCTAGATCATTAATAAATGTGTGAAAAACCTAACAAAAAGTGAAAAATGGTAAGAGATTGTGAACAGGGTAAAATAATTAGAGAAAAAAAAAAAAAAAAAGGGAAAGCATAACCGGAGGAGAGCCAGTACAACTATTTAGCAGTACAAACAGAAAAGGAATGAGAGACAGCCAGAGGGCTGCTGACTAAACGCAGTGTAAAGAAAAAATGAGGAAAAACTAGAAGAGTTCAGGGGAATAACATGAAATAACTGAAGACAATCCAACAGTGTATTTAAGAGTTATGCAGAGAACAGATCTCACATGATCCCTGACACCAACACCAATCATACAAACTGTTTCATCCTGGGTGTGATTTACTGAGGTATGCACTTAGCTGGTAAGTAATAAGAAATGTCATTCTCCATTTGGTCTTATGACCAGTAGCTGCTCCAACAGTCTCATGATCTGTTGCAGCTGGACAATGAAGCCGTGGTTTTAAAATGTAACTTTTTTTTTCTTTTTTTTTTTACTTCTCCTGTAACTGTTTAGTGAATCAAGTCCCTCAATGACTCACATGACATCAACGAGAACCACAGAAATTAAATTGAATTTAAACACAGCTGTGTGTAACAGCAGCATTTATAATCAGTAGCAAAAATATGTAAGTGAAAATTCACAGATGTACTTATAGAGGCTACAGAGGAAAGTGTGTATGTTTGTTTTAATAGGAAGTAGAGGCATCAAAAGCCTTGTGAGAATTGGGAATTATGGATTTCTTTCTCACTGCAATGGAGGATAAGAGGCCTGTCCACTGACTACAGCTGGCATCTGGTGTGTGAAGAAACTATTTATGAGCACATCTTGTATGCTGGGTGTGTTTGAGTCCTACACATATACATGAAGTGAAAACATGTTTGTTGGACTGTGGAGAAGAAATGTGTTAACTTTAAGTGATGTCACATGGGAAGTCCAATGCGTTACAGTGTTGCTACACAGCATGTGAAACACCACAGGGTTAACAGGCAAAAAACATTTAAAAAAATCTATTTACAACAATTAAATAGGTCAGATACTTGAGGGACTGCTAAACACTGTATTGATTTCATTTAGATCTTTAGCCCCTTATTAACAAGTTTGAGTTTACAGACAAACAGTCCTGCGTTCTTTGTGCAAGACTAGCCTTTGCTTCATTCATGAGGCATGTAAAAACTAGTTTTTTTGTTTACAACCATTTAAATTACAATCATTAACTTACAATAAATTACAATTACAACCCAGTAATTGACTATTCTTGCAGGCTCTTACCTTGTGAGGCTGGCCAAAGAATGGATTTCCAGAACAGCGTTGGTTGATGACATCTCTGATCAGGTGTTTTTGTCCATTGTAGGTTGTAAGGATGCTGATGCGGTCTGGAGGGTACCCCAGCAGACGCATATACATGTAGAGAGCCACACAGTACTCCGCCTCAGCCAAGTTCTTCACAGAAAGAGAAAAGAACGTGGTAAAAACAAAATCAGATTGTCCTAACTGAATATAAAGTGCATCACCTGAGTCCTGTGAAAAAGACTTAAAAATGATCTCTTACTGTCTATTAGTGAGTGACAGTCAAAAAATAGATGTTACTGAGAAGAACCGGTAGGCTGAATTACTTAAAAAGTATCAACACCTAAAGCTCTGCTATTTTCTTTCTCCTGTTTCTCATCTTACTGCCCCTTAATCACCTGTCATGTGTTAAACTTGTCAGCCTGATAAAAGCCCAGTCATGCATTTACTTTCTTCTAATTTGGGCTGGAATTAACTGATATAGCAAGTAGTCAGATGGGACAAGGTGTCCTATATGTGGACCCTCAGGATTACTGCGATAGTTCTACTGCCTATGAGTAACATTAGGTGAGGAATAGATAAAATTATAAAATATATTATTCTCTAACATATTGCTTATGAACAGTCATTTTAATAAATAAATAGACGTGACATGTAGACACATCTAGTTGAAATAATTCTTTCTTCACTGAACTCCTATACCAAACCTCAAAGGCAAAATTCTACATTAGAGATCTCCTCCCAGAGTGAGTAAACGTGAAGGCTAAAACAACACATTTTCCAGCATTGCGCATCCTTGCTCTAACACTACCCTCTGCCCTTCAAATGTGATGGAAAAAAACCTGAAATGAAACAAGCCAGCAGTATGCATTATTCATCCAGTTTCAATTAAATGTGGACTGCAGCCTCACATCTTTGCTAGTTATTTATGCAGCTTCATCAACACTTCCTGATCCAGCTGCACTGGAACCAACACATCAAAAACAATAACAGTCTTTGTTCTGCCTCCCATTACCTGGCGACAAAAAGCACACGTCGCTTTAATAAATCACACCATGCTTTTAAAAATAAATAAATCACCAAATGAAGAAAAAACAGTTAAAATCTGAGGTCTTTAAAATGTATTAATTGTATTTATCCATCTGAATGTAAATGTTACTTTACAGTTTAATCACAAAGGCAAAATTATTCACAAACATTACCATCTTGTGCATACAGAAAAAAATCTAAGCTGAACTCTGGCTGACATGCCCAACTTTGCATACCTCATGTGCATGTTTCAACGAATAAGATCTAATGTCCTAACACCCGGAAGATGTTAGTAACCATAACAACAAGAGCAAACCTACCACTGGAGTTTGAGCCAGTGGCCTGAGGTAACATAAGGACTGAAGAGGATGAAAGAGGGAAAGAAGATATTGCTCAATGTCATTAAGATACAACCTACTAAAAGGAAAAAGAAATCTGGAATTAATCTGGATTGTCTGTAAGCCCATCATACCAATGGCTCTTATGTAATTTAAAATGAAAGCATATGAAACAAAAGCTTGAGCGTAGTGGATGAGAAAGTCAAATTTCTAACAGCAGATGATGTGCATTTAGATAAGTATTTTACTGTTCATGAGCTGTTTGACAACACTGAAGTGCTATCATTGGACTGAGCCTTAATATGGAAAGTGCTTTAGCAAATGAGCCAAAGAAATAGCAATCAACCTTTGCACATGTGCATTTTGCACCGCAAGTACACAGCAGTAGCTGAGCCTGTTTGTTCAGCTGTGAGATCTATTCAGTATAGTCGCAACCGCTTCTCTTGTGTCAAATGTATCCAATCTCTCCTAGAAAAGACGATGTAAGTGGTTTGTGTATATGAGTTGTGTGTCAGGCCTAGAAAGAGAGTCTGGCGATTCCCTTGAGGAGCCTGAAAATGGCAACAGGCAAATGGAATTTAGGTTCATGTGACCTGGTGCCTTGAGAAGTGCACATGGTCTGGATTTAAGAATAATAAGAAGCTTCAGGGACATGAACATTGAGTGTTGGATGCAGCTGTGATGCTCATAAAGCAATTTCATATCCCCAGGCAGATTACAATCCTAAAGAAATAGCTTTCATATTAAAGTTCAATTTTGGCATTTCCATTATGACAAAATAGTTTTAGGTGAATGTGCATCTTCTACCTCTTCAATATATCCTACTTTTACATTTCTTGATCAGCAAAAATGAAATGGCTTTAACTAAAAACACAGTTTTTGTGAGTAGTTACACAAGTAGTTCGCTGTTACACAAAACCTGGTGTGCAAAAGTACACAACCTTATCCACCAAGTCCCCCCATCCCTCCCACCCACACACTGTCTTGGAGTCTCAGCAATGTCATGATGAAACACAATCTGGATCCTGGTGTGAAGGACAAACCCACTGGTCTGTGCTAGGCAGCCAGAGTTAACTGCAGAATAAGCAGTGATGAAAATATCATCCGAACTGGTGGCTAAACCACAGAAATTTAAAAATTAATGAGCTGCTGTACAATAACCAATTTAGAAGAAATTGAGAATAGGAAAGAATATGATGCTCTGCTCTGGTGAATTTAAGTGTGTGTGAGTGTTTCTCAGTGTGAAGGAGTGTATTTTTTTTTTCCAGCAACAGCTGCACTCTCTGTAACATGACCCATTTCAGTTCATCTAACATTGTACTGGTGCTACTGATATTAAGGATACCGGTGTAATGTCCAACTTAACAGTCATTTCAATTAGAACAATGTCTCTGTGGATGCGTGCAGTATTTTCAATTCATTTAGATTGTGTATATCAAGCGAGGTATAACACAATAATCCTCACAGAGCCTCACAGCTTGGATCAACATAACAATGAATATTAGAGGGCAGTAGCTTTTACAGGACAGTCTTTGCATCGTCAGAAAAAAACTTCACCACGACATAAAAGCAACAACATAAAACTTTATCAGTCCTTAATCAAGATCACTGTGTTGAAGGAAGCAGTGGTGAATAGAAGCACTTAAAACTATAAGATGTGGCTAAAATACTGGAGGGGGAAAAAATCTCAGATTACTGAGCAGCTGATTAGAAACTAAATTACTCCACTACCGGTGCTTTTTATCTGTTAATATGACTGCATCAATTCACGCATATACCATGTTAAAAATAATACTTATATGCTACTTAGTCCCATCGAGGCACACTGACATCACAATACGGTACGGGGCAGCACTTTGTGGGTGTTTTGCCGATATTATTTGCTTATTTTGTTCATTGTCGTGTTATGTAATTTAAAGCCATTTGAGAAATTACTTGTGATACTTGGCAAGAGTTAGCTTAAACCTATAAAATGTATATATGGATTAAATTACTAGTACAAATATTAGTTGGAGTTTGTGTATTTTTCTAGTTACGGTTTGGACTACTTACCTGGTAAAAGTAAGGATTTGGCTCAGATTCTCCAACCCCATTGAAGTCCTCCACATTAATTAGCTGAAAGTCATAGGTGAGGCCAGGGTTGGGCACCTGGAACTCTGGAAGTTCCTGCACGTGAGGCAGGTTCCCAAGATGTCTGTAGCGCCAGTTGTAAAGGTTACAAAGACTACAGAAGAGACAGAAACACATCAAGTTACATTGTTTTAACACACCAGCTTGTGTTAAATCAAGTCAGTCTAAATTGACTCTGACATCATTTTCTGCTCTGATGACCCACCTTGCACGTGCACGGCCCTGTGCATCCAAGTCTATGGTGGGCACTCCAAGGCGCACAAATCGGGTGAAGAGAGACTGCTCCATGTTGGAGTACTTCTGAAAGGCCATGTTCTTGATGACTGGGGGCAGCTGGTGGTGGTCTCCAATCATGATCCAACGTTTTAGCCTGCTGTATCCATCCTCTGGGTTCTAGAGATAAAAGAAGACAGTTAAAGAATATTTGTTACCATAAAATAAACACTGCACAAATACATCTTACCAAGCATAGTTTTAGCAGTTAATTTAGGTTTACCTTTAAATCTGACTGGCCTCACTGCAAAGATAACTGCATTGGCTTTATGATTTTCCACCAGACACGTTAACATACATCACCATTTGCAGCCTGATTCCATTATAGCTCTCTCATGTTTTCCAGCATGATTCCATTTAGTTTCTTGGTAACTGACTGTAGGCCATTGCAATAAAACCATAAGAAGAGAACGCATTGAGTCCAGAGACTCTGGCTCATGATTAAAAACAAAAGAAATAAAATAAATAATAAAAGGACTTCTGGTCATTAATCTGATGTGCTTAGTGACATCACTGCACGAAGAAATTAGCTAATCTCAGTTTTTGTGCAACTACCGGAGAGAAAAACCATTACCATATGTGGAGCCTATCAATCAGACCACAAATGGAAAGTCAGATAGAAAGCTTAAGCACTGGGAGATTGACTCAACTAGGCTTCATGTGGGAAAGTTTTTATTTGTGTCAAGTTTCATAAATACAATTTTTCAAACGCAATTTTAAAGAAAACATTAAACTCTAAATTACACACGTGCACATGAAGATAAAACATTATGAGGGAGAGTCTGGAAAGGGTTACCTGTAACAACAGAGGGATGAAGGTCTCGATCTCAAGAATCTGCGCAGCTTCTTCCATCAGAATGTTGTCATACTGTTAGAGATGATAAACAAATGGTTAAAATATCCAAACTGACTGCGCAAAACACCAGGGCTGTCCAGTCTTAACGTCAAATGAGAAAAGTTCACCTTGAATCCCAACTCCACCAGGTCATGACGTTTGAGTGCAGCATGTGTGCAGGTCATAGCAATGATTTTGGCTTCCTTCACCAACAGATACTTAGAGCGGTCCAGTCCACTCCTCAGCAGCTCAAAGGCCCTAAACTCCTATCAGAGATGGTGACAAGGAAGAGTTGAAGGTCAGAAGTCAAAGCAGTATTTTGTAAAAGGGCATCATTTGGATTATAAACAACAAAATGTAATTTAAGATAATGTATTTTTGTGTGCTATTGTTTATCAAGGTAATTTTAATGGCCTGATAACACATTAATAAATTATTACTGTATTGTAATTGGTAATGATATGACGATGATACTACACAAAGAACACTTCAATACTTAGAAAACCAGGAAAAGATCATAAACCTAGTGAGAATCAGTTCTTTCTGTTGAAGCACAGGCTCTAGCAACACCAAGTCTTTGACCAGCGCACACCAGGGAGTGAAGGAACTCTTGATATGAGTATTAATAATGACTGTGGAGCAAATAACTCAAATGGAAGCAGAAAAAGCTAATATTTGAGTACTAATAAACGAATACCAGCTACACAATCTGACTGCACCAACATGCCATCCTGGCACCTTGTATGATTAAGACCAGAAAACAATTCTTGGAAAAACACTGCTTTAATAGTATACTTTAATCAACCTCATCCCTACTTTTTAGGTCATTAGAAGTGAGTTTTCTCTTTACTATCGTGCAGTAATAAAGAGGCCAACCAGCCCTCTGTGGAAGATGATACTGGGTGCAGTTTATTGTTCAATACCTAGAGCACTTTGGCACAGACGCTCTTCTACTGCCTCTACTGCAATGACAGTGCCAGGGACAGCTTTTTTTCAAAATACAAATCAGTTCCCTTCAGCATGCTGATATCACTGCATTACAATAAACGCTGTGGGGAAGACACAGAAGAACAGAGAGTATGGGTAAACAGGCTATTTTCAGGATGCTACACTAGCTGTGTAGAGGCAGGGTTGGAGAGAGGAAGAGAGAAGTAGACTCGGACAGCACTGGGGTATAAATATTTGATGAGTTACTATTTTAGTATTAATATTAAACCGATCAAAACATGCAAAATTGATGAGGTCTATTTTTAACCCTGGTGGCTCCAGAGAGACTGAAGTGTTAAATCAAGACAGTAAGGATACACAGACGCTGAAGAGAGAAAAAAATAAGTAAAAAAGCAGTAAATACAGGGGAACTGCAGAGGAGTTAGTCTTTATACTAAAAACCCAGAAGGCACATTGCATCTGTCTGTCAGGCAATAGATTCTCACAATAGTCCTGTGACAGCTCATTCGAAACTGCTTTTACATTTTAAAGGTCGACAGATGAGCAACTGCAGCAGGACGGTGCTTGTACCTTGCACCACGTTCAGCAGCACCTCTTAATGGGTGTGCAGATTTCGCTGCTGCATGGGTGAGGCTGAGGGAGGAGGGAGAGGTGCGGTGATGCAGTGATACAGAGGCCAGCCTGATAAATCAAGGTCACCACACATGTCAGGATATTACCTCTAGCCAATAACTTCTTTATTGCTTTTTGGAAATCATCTTGGTGTTCCCATAAATCTGAAATGTTTTTGTTATTTCTACTGAAATAGCTGATGAGCTGAAGAGGAATGATAACACATCTTCAGCTGTGGGTTCATGAGTGAAAATTCATGAAAAAAAAAAGACAATAATCACAGGAGCATTGATAATTCCACTGTGCGCCCCTCCCAAAAAAAGTTAGCCAGGAAGAAAGCAAATGGTACTTAAGAGTATGTGCAACATCTAGTCAAAAGGCTGGCAGATATTTTCTTTTTTTTAAAAAAAATCAGGATCAGCTACAGCTGACACAGCTTCAGTGTATTTCAGCAAAAAGAATAAGAAGGCAGAAAGTTATCTCAACTTTAGTTGAAGTGACGTGTGTGCTATAAATAAATTCACTTTTCCATGCTGCATTCAAGTAGCCTCTTTACATCCCACTGAGTGTTGCTCAGCAGTGAAGAAACCAGTGGACTCCAACATGTCAGTGACCTTCTTACCTCCAACTGGGTAAATATTTTCTTGATGTGGCGATAGCAGCCCTCTGCGATGTCCATGTCTTCCTCATACGATTGGCCCTTGAACACAGGCTGGGGTGCGTTGGAAAAGTACTTGTGGAAGGGAAAGCATGCAGCAACGGCCTCCACCTCTACCTGCATGCCCTGCTTAGGTTTGACTTTGCTCATGTACTCCTCCCAGCGAGAAATCACCTGGAGTGGAGAAAGAAAACTTTCATTTACCCCCTTCTGAATGAGTTCCAGGAGTGATTTTTCTTTTTTAAATTGTGCATATTTAAATTCCATGCATTTTTTTTTTTAACATAAATACATAGAGACCTTATCATGGTTATTTGTAATTGCACAGAAGATGGAGTGGCTTGGCATAAATGCCTACCAGTATGGAAATTACAGCAAAAGAAAAAAGTAAATGTTTACATACAAAGACTGTAGGAATATGGTTTCTTTTAATCAATAGCTTTAGTGAGGCACAATACTTCTAGGATGTACACTGAAAAGCTTAGCTGATGTTTATCTACAAAAAATGGCTGCATGAGCATATTCAGGGTTCTGCACAGCCCTACCTTGTCCAATTAGTGTATCCTATATTTTTACAGAATCATTCAAATACATAAAAAAAGATAATAATTAAAAAAAAAGAACAAATGAGAAAAGATTGCCTCAATCTCACAGAGCGCAACACCCCCCCCACACACGCACACACACACACACACCCCACCCCACTGAGTAGATAATAAACCAGTTTCAACCAAACAGAATGGAGGCCTGGTTCTATAAATACTCTTGTAAAAAAAAACAACTTTAAGGAAATCATTAATGAGACTGCTCGAGGACTTAGCCTATATCATATTAATTATCTGTCTGCATGGACTACAAAAACAACCATGAATAACCACACACACACACACACACACCCACACACACACACACCATTATCATGGTTCACAAGCAGAATTTTATGCCATGGTCAAAGATTTAAATGTCACATTCTGCTGCTTTGTTTCCAGAGCTACTGTACACACAAGTACAGCAAATACAGTCACTGAAACACCAAATTAACACAGAACCACAGAAGTATGTTAGAACCTAATAAAAGACTGGCAAAGCACAATAATGACAACATGCAAAAAATCATATATCCACAGCTTGAGGTTAGGTAATAACAGGAATAAAGCATTCCAAATACTTCAAGTATAGTAAAACTACAAAATTATAATAATCTGCTATAGGATGTGGTTTGAAAACACACAAGCTAATTCTCTGGCATAAATATCTCACTTTTGTAAAATGATACAACAGGTTATTTAAGTGACAGCTAATACTTTTCAGATTCGGATTAAAAAGGTAGTTTTTTTGAGCTCTTAATAACATAGATGACCTGCACCTATTTACAAAAGAATTTTTTTTTCATAACCCATCCAGTGAAGCAAGGGAGTGCAAGAAAATAATTGTCTGCAGTGGCATTTTTCTCAGAGTCTAAGAATACACTAATAATGAAGCGACAGGAATAAACAGCATGCTGAGAACGCTTGGTAACATGCACTCTAAGGCAAACAATACAAAGGGTCTGGGGAATGGAAATTTCAATAATGCTACAATTTGATTGGCATGAAAGGTTTGAGAAAAGGGACAGCCATTACGGAAATCCATTCTAATAAATTCTAAAAAAAAACTTTCCTGAGTCACCTTAGCTCGCTGCTTTGTAAATCAATATTAAAATCCAAAGGAAAGATGCAAGGATTGGTAGTTATTAAATAGAGAAAGGAGAGGAGCAAATGACTGGTAGAAAAAAAAAACAATCTTAAGCATAGAAGTTTTTTTTTGTAAACTTATATGTAATTACAAATTTAACTTGAACATTCTTTCACTTTTATGTACAATGTGAAGCAGAAAGCTAAACCAGAAACACAGTCAACAACCAAATACAAACAAATGTTTACCTGATAGAGGTAGAAGTGCCCAGCTGTCTCACAGGTGTAAGACACATCTCCGGGGACACCCAAGCTCTCCTGTAATCTTGCCACCTCTCTAAGAAGCTCCAGTCTTCGAGCTAGGACATAGTTCACTCTCCCATACCTGTAAACGGCACAACAGTCATTCAAGATGAAGAGTCACAAGGTGTGATCCAGAAACTGATGTTTAAAGAAATATTAGGATTCTTCCAAGAAGTCATATTTTTCCACTCCCTTTACTTTAAGATCACTCAACCTCTGTTTGTCTTCACTCTTTTAAACAATATTATTTCTCTAATATTTTAATTAATCAGAAAGCGTCGAAGCCTCCAAACAACTTTAAATAAAACAGCTGGTTGTGACCCACAGCAGCCTGTAGCATCACTGACCTACATACTGGTAAGCAACCCAAACAGAGAATTTTTACTATTATTTATGAAAAACACATTGTTTTCTTGTGAATATTGACTTGATTGTGGATATATGGTTAATTACAGAGTAAAATGGGTTAAAAAAATATTGTTAAGTGCAGAGGTGAAGGAGAGAAGGACATCTTGTCCTTTTTTCTTTGATGCACTCTGCTGTACAGCTGATAAATTCTGACATGGCAACGAGACAACACACACACAGGAAGAAGGCGTGGTCATAGTGCAATACTAGAGGTGAAGACTATTTTTTATGGATGGACCGATATTCGATATTAATATTGTCGTTATAACCGATATTTACCAATGTCGATATATATATTTTGTTTCAAAAGGTTTGAGATTATCAGATTCTGTACAAAGTAA
>JBAMHW010000022.1:14553745-14578345 GCA_037177495.1 Rhadinocentrus ornatus
TCCCACAATGCAGTGCTGCATCGCTGTCACGTCCAAACATGGCCACATGGATAAACCCCCTCCTCCTCCCGACACACATACACAAATTAGACGAAAGTAAATATCAGCTGTTAATATCGGCCCAGTTTTGCTTATCGTACCGATACCGATATGTAAAAAAATGACTAACATCGGCCGATACGATATTAATGCCGATATATCATGCATCCCTACTATTTTTAGACCTTCTTCAAAGGTTCTCAGTCAACAGGGGACTCAATGAGGATCACACTGCTTTTCCTGTTTGACCACAATAAAATTTAAAATAGGAAGTGACCTTGCTGCTGAGTGACACGTCTGTTAGGAGAGAGCAGACACACAGATGTGAATGAAATAATTTAAGTAATATCTAAAGGTGTTAAAAGGAGAGGATTGTGTGTTTCACCTTAAACAAAAGTGGTTTCATGACATGTTCTTGGCATTATTTTTATGCTGGAACTAAACAAAGCTTCTGCTACACTTCCAGTCAGATCTACTCTCAAAATCTTATTAAAACAGGAAAAAGTTTTTCATGAAATGCAATGCAGCATTGTGAATTAATGCTGTACCTTCCCCCTTTGTTAGGCATTCAGTGAAGCACTAACATCCCTTTTCTTTTTCCCCTTTGTTTAAAGTGTTAATTAAAACTCTCAAGCTCTCTCCTCTTGCTGGTGTCAGTGGGGTGGAAGAAGTGTGGAGTCTGCATGTTGTTATGAGGCAGCGAGGCAGGGGTTGGGGGGGGGGGGGGGGGACGACGACATTAAATGCTGCTAGCTAAAGCTCTTTCTTTTATGTCTGTGTTGCTGCATAATTTAGGAAAGCTAGAGTCTGCTCTCATGTGTAGTCCTAAGTTTTCATACAACAGTCATGCAGTGTTAACACACAGGCTACAGCTCATGAGAAACATGCAGAAGCCTTCACATCCTCATTTAGAAGTAATGCTTAGAGCTTTAGGATGTAATTTTCTCAGTAATTAACAAAGCAGTCCATAAGGAAACTTTAAATAGTAACAGCATAAAATTGTATTTAATATTCAGTGACACTGGGCTATTTATAGTCAGAGCTGGCTAAGAAATATTGTTTGCAAAAATTAAATAAGAAAAAAAAAAAATTCAGACTGATTCATTTAACAACAGTGTTAAATTTAGTAGCATTCATGTCAGCTGTAAATGTTTTGGGTATCTTTAGATAGTTGAGTAGTCCTCAATGCTATCATGAATGCTTGTAATCCACTCTTTGCCCAGCTAACTGTGTCTCAGTAGTAAGAACTGAGTCACTCTCCTTCAAGGCACTCTCCTGTAACCTACTACAAAAAAAAATTTGAGTTAAACAAATTTTACTAACACATAAATTAAATTATTATGGTCATCCAGCACTGATTTAGAAGGGGCTCCTTCCTCACCAGTACTTAAAATGTATTCTAATAGCTGTGGAAAAATAGATTTATTCATGTAATTATCTATACATTCATCAATTTATTTAATAAATCAAACCAATCAGTGTTGTAAATAAATGATTTAGGCTTTGTGTGTCACTGACGCAAGAGATGGACAAGATTGCCAGACTTTTCCATAACAGAACATTTCCACAACATGCTACAGGTCAAGTTGTATGTTTACTTTGGTCGTCTACAACAGGAACCACCACCTGATAATCAAGATATAAAAGAGTAGAAAATTGATTAGTTAGAATGGGGAAAATTAGAATTGGTATTCTGTAATTGTGATTCCAAAATACTTGGAACAATGTGTGAAATGTAAATAAAAACAAAATGTAATGATTTACAAACCTCATGACCAATATTTTGTTTAACTAGAACACCCATTAAATGTTACAGGTGGGAGTTTTCATTTGATAGCAGCAGCATATCTTGTATAAGTTGGGACAAGATCATGGTTACCAATGCGTAGCACCCTTTAATCTTTTATCCACTATCTGTAAACATCTGAGGACTGAGGAGACCAGTTGTTGGATCTTTAGGAGAGGAATGCTGGCACGTTCACACCAGGATAATCAGGGGAAAATTTCAGACCTTTGTTTTGTTTTGTTTGCTATGCCACTTGGGATTTCACGTGATTTCTTAATTAATCGTGGTATTAAATGCTACGATTACATTATGGTAAAGATTTCTTAATATTTTCACGTTCTATAAAAGATCATGTCAGATCAGCGCAACTTGCACACAGAACAAAAACACGGTTATTTTATATATCTAGGGCTGAGCGATTAATCGAATTGTAATCAAAATTACGATTTGGGTTTTCAACGATCATAAAAATGAAATGGTCTGATTAATTTGCTCCTTCCCAGTTTACTTAATGTGCTTGCCTCTTTGTTTTTGGACATCCGAAGATAAAACTAATTATCTGCTTAAAAAGTGTCAAAATCTTCATAAATAAGGAGGATTAAGTGCTTTTTGGTGGATTCTGTTCACCGCTGTGGCAAGACGCCTACATGCCTAGAATCGGTTTCTCTCGCTTAGAGATAAGGCCAAATGTAAGCGAATCGTACCAGCGTCAACTTGCAAGTGACCAAGAGCCCCGGTTTTCAAGCAGACCATAGTTTGCTTCTTTGGTCTGCATCAGAGGTCGCACTGCTCTAAACCAACTGCAATGTCTATGGAAGCAGACCTGGGTTTGTTTAAAGTGGACCAAACAGCGCCAGTGTCAATACACCCTAAAGCAGGTCAGTCCTGCACCCAGACTTTTCTATGGCAGTAATTTTCATCACACGGACATTTCTGTTTTAATGCAGTGCCACCTGAGAGCCAAAAGATCATGCACATCAAATACTGAATTCTGGCCATGTCCCTTACTCGCACAGATGTCTCCAGGTTCTCTGAACATTCTGATGTCATTGAATTGTTTTCATTTACATTTAATACAGCGCCCAAACTGATTTTTGTGTAAAATTGTTGTAAATCTTACACAATAACTCATTTTTACTGGCTTTCTAAATTGTTTGATATGTGCACACTTTTGGTATTTATGATGAGGCCAGGCCTTCCCCTATGTGGTCCTCTATTATTCATTATAAGGAAAAAACAACAACAAAAACAAACAAACAAACAAAAAAAACACATTGCAAAACTTACTAGTACCACCAAATCTGGTGCATAATAATAATGAAAGGGTTAATCAGGCACACATTACATGTAAGTGCAGCAGGGTCAGATTGCTTTTACTGGAGGAAAGCTCTGCAAATCTAGCGACCTAATGAAGACAAACAAGGTCCATGGCCTGGCAGATGAGGGTATCGAGTAGCCCTGTCACTGCATTGGCTCAGACTCATTATGTACGTGGGCAGCTGCTTTTGTGTGTGTGTGTGTGAAAGAAGTGCAGTAAGTCTGCTTAACGAGTGAATGCACTTTCACACATGGATGTGTGTCTAAGTTTTCACATGCAGTTTTTGTTTGTTTAAACACAAATATCTGTGAATTTGTTCTTTCCACCTGTCGTGTGCTTTCCTCACCTGCTGAAGTCCTTCTCCGTTTCCAGCTCTTCCTCTCCGTGGCCCAGACGCAGAAGGTGGCGTTCGTCTATGTCTAGAGCCATGATCTTTTCAAACAGCTGGTTCAGAGCCTGGAGTGGGATGAACCAGTAAAACAAAGAAAGATAATTAAACATCAAAAGTTTGATGTGTGTTTTATGCAAGTAGTATATGTAGTTATAATGTTTTGAAGTCAGCTTCTGTTAGAGATGTAAGTGGCAGGGGGAGATTGTTGCAGAACAATAATTGTGAAACAATGTTTCTTGTGGATAAGGTTCTTTCTGGCAAGCACAGTTTGTGTAAAAAAGCAGATTAGTTTATGATTAAAAACTGAGGCACAAGAGAGCTTAATTTAATTTTTTCCCCCTATGGTATAAATGTGACTACAGCCTGATTAATAGAGTTTGAAGCACAGGCTGCAAATTCTCTAACTTTGGTGTTATTTCAAAAGAGTTTTGATTAAACTTTTTTTTTTTTGCTAATTTACTGCTTTTTTGTTGTTGTTAATAAAATTCTTGTTTGCGTGTGTTAACCTGGTTGGAGTGTGTGACTATGAGAGTCCTCTGCTCTGGAAAGTTGTGATAAAGATTTGAGATGATCTGAACAGCAACATCTGTTTTTCCGGTGCCTGGTGGTCCCACAACCTGGAGACACAGCAGGGAGAAAACAGTTGTAAATGGAGGAAGGAGAAAAGAAAAGCAGAAAAAAAAAAAAAAAAAAAAAAAAAAAAAAAGATAATGAACACAAGCTGAAATGAGGGTCCAAATAGGGCAATACTTTTTTTATGTAAATCACAATATATGTTTATTTATTTTATTTAATGAGGAAAATGCACATTAATGAGCACAAATACATGACATTGTGTAAATATGCCGGATTCAGCTTAAAGCTATCTACCGTCCATAGTACTCGGACATTTACAGACAAGACATACAACAACAGATATCATTTAAAATATACATTATACAAAAAGCAATCCACAAACAATATATCACATTTAACCTCACCTATGTTGACAGGTTTGACTGGTTTTGAGCCATTTTTTAGCTCTTTTTTAAAAGTTATAAGGGTGGAGCCTCTCGTATAGAAGTTGGAAGACTATTCCAGTTCATGCAACCCTTAACAGCAATGGTATTTTATCCTGTGGCAGTCTGTCTAAATAGAACCTCACAGTCCCCTCTGGAGGCAGATCTGGTCCTGAGGTTACTGTCTCTAAGTCTGATTAATTCCTCCAGGGGAGGAGGGGCTAGGCCATGAAGACATTTATATATATCTCGATATAATTATTTTGTTAAGTAACCAAAGAAACAGTTCTAATTTACAGCCTTGAGTGCTAAATGCACTTTTAGTAAGGATCAGCTGCATGTGCATTAAATTAGTTGACTAAAATAAAGTAGCTGTATATTAAATTAAAAGCTCTTAAAACAAAATTAATGAAACTTACTTTGCAAAAAGAAGATATTTGACTCAAAACAAGCTGTCTCTATATTAACGATATTCCCTCATTCTATTTAATCGCGTGTGATCAAGTTTCGATATATTTGAAAATCTTAAAACTATTTTAATTGGAGGCCATGTTGAGATCATCTAGTGGCTGTCACAGTTGGCCATAGGCATGTCAGAACAGGCTGGTGGTCCATTGTCAGCCATGCTCAGATTGACGAAATACAGTGAAATGTTGCCTAACAGGGTGGTCATTTTGAGTTTATACACAGGCAAGGACAGAGAGCCAATGGGGAGAGGAAGAACCAAGTATAATTTGGGCCTTCCTTTCGTAGGTAAATCAGTCCCTGACCATGTACACGTTATGATAATAACCTTAAGCCTTGTTAACTTAACTAAAGAGAGAGAGGGGTGGGGGTGGGGCATATCTAATTTACAACATTAATATTCATGAAACAGATTGGTCTCTCAGGTGAGTAATCTTTTCTAAAAATAGTAGGCATAATTATATAATTCTGCATAAATCAGTACATAATCAGCTCCTTGGTTTTCCTACATGAAAGTTGGGTGAACCAGGAGGTAGTGTGCATTTTCTATGGCTGCTAATGACTACACCATATGCCAAGATGTAAGGTAAGATATGGAAGGGGCATATGAAAGCACACATTCAGAGCTATTTTATGACCTTGCTGATTGCTTCTTAGCCATGTTTACTTCAACTGGCTACATAAAAATAACACAGATCCTGCTGCTGGCTTCCAGCATTTCTGTCAAACCAGTGTTACAGTACACCGGAATAAAAACACCATGGTTGATGTATTGGTGAATCTATTGTTTTGTCATGTTATGTTGACCATTTTATTCCCAATAACAAAACTTATGATGGGTTTTTGTTATCATTCTAAATTGGTGAGGGATATTATGGAACATTTTGGAAACAGAAAATCAAATTTTTTAATAACTTCAATTTCATTTCAACATTTGTGCTAAGGGCTTAAACAGTAAATAAGTAATTATAAAATTCTTACCATGGTAAGTCCTGGCTGCATGCCAGCTCGAATGGCTTCAAGCTGAGTTGGTGTGAACTGAATTGTATTCCTGCAAACAATTTACATTACAGATGGGGGGGGAGGAGAAGAATTTGCTTGAGATAATGAACATCCTAGACAGCAAAAACATATTTGCATTTAAATGTTTTTGTTACAAACAATTTTATGATGCTTATTGGGACCATTTTGATAGATTTTCGAGCCAAATCAAACACCAGTAGATGCACGTTAACAACCAAAAAAGCACCTGAATGTAAGAGGATAACAAGTCATAAACCATGGAGACAAATAAAAACAAATCAAAATACCCAGACTCAAAATTTGATACCTTCAACCAACATAGTCTAAAAACCTCGATGCAGCTGACTTGTTAAGGTTTTGGGATTGAAGTTATGGACTCATGGTATACTATGTTATGTCACACACTTAAAGTACTGATGTAACATTTGCTGTGACTAAGTGTCACAATATTTTAACACAAACTTCATAAAGTTTAATGAGTTACTCTAAAGCCTATTGAACTTGATTAATTAAAATGGAAGTGAGAGAACTTGAGTTTTGGCCTCTCACCGTTTGGGCTGATTGTATGGGTAGGGCCCACGGTTGGTGGTGACATAGGGTTCAACAGTCAATGTCTTCTCTTCCTCCTTGTCTTTGATTTCTTCATCAGCTTTTCTCTTCTTTCCTTTGTCTGGTTTGTTTGAGATGGGAAACTTGATTCTGGTGAAGTAAAAGAAATAAAGAACAGAAGGATGAAGCAAAATGGAAATGATAGCAGATTTGTACAGCGAGCTCATAAAACAATCAATCTTTAACTTTCACCTGAAGGGAGGGGCTTGCAGTTCAGGGTTCTCCTCTGAGACCTTTATTTTGTTCTCAGGGAAACATGACCGTAAGTGGTCCAGGGACAGAAAGGTGTCATTGAAGTCCAAAGTAGAGATTTGATTTGGCATCTTGGAATAGTGGGCACTGCCTGGGTCACCATAGCCTAGGATGATGTCATGAAGCCAGTCTGGAACAACACACTCCGTGTTCATCAGGTTTCTGATGGTTTCCAGAACCGCCTGAAATAAAACAGAAAACAGAGTTGTAGATATAAAACCAATAGATCTGAAGAACAAATAAGAATTCTAACTGACTGAGTCCCTCAAAAAAATCCATCAAGAAGTAGTTTAGCTGGATTAGAATATAAATGGAGGGCTGATGGAAAAGCAGGTGATTTTTAAGACTGTCAATTATGCTTTTAATGAGCTGCAAAGTGTCTAATATCATGTAAATCAAGCAGTGAGTTTGAAAAATGTGACTAGCATTGAGTGAGTCACAGATCTAAACAAATGCTTGTTTACATCCCATCAGTTCCATTTTTCTGAATTCAAGGTAAAAAAAAAACAAAACGCCGATGAACATTCGTCACTTCTCTGGTTGTGAAAACAGAAAGGGGGTGTGCAGATTCAGAAACAGCACATTCAACAAAGCCATAACGGTAACTTTTAAATTAAATCTGATTAAATTAAACTCTCTTAACATCAAGCAACATGAAGCAAAGCAACATAAAACTGGGATTATTGGCATATTTAACATATTTAGAAGCTTCACATATTTAGAAAATTATTAATTTTGTCACATTTAAAAAAGAGAAACTTTTAAGGCCTATGTAACAAATCTTGAAGTGACCATAATTATGTAGTCCAAACCTTGAAGTTATTCTCCTTAGGTTTGCGTCTCATGATGATGTTGAAAGTCTCGTATGGGTCTTCGGTGCCATTCTGAATACTGCTGGTCATGTCCTGCTGATACTGGTTTGGGTCTAGCCACACACGAAACGTTCTGGTGTCCCCACGTAGCTTAGGCTTTGGTTCCGGTCCTAGAATACAGTGACAGGAAAAGTATTTATTTCAGCAATTAACTGATTATAACCCATAAGGATAAACACACTATAAATTATATTTTTTTAGCTCTTTGAAATCCATGTTACAAAGTTTTCCAATTTTAGGCGAGATCTAGGTTAGAACAGCAAAACAGAGCAGAATGGCATATCTTTTTAACTTTAAAAGGAAAAAGCTCACATTTAAAACTGTCTCTAAACGGGTTTATTTTCAGATGTGAAGCCCATCCTTTAATAATAAGTATTAAACATTAATAACAAGCTTGGTTACCTCTGTGCAAAGATATAACCAAGCTCCCCATGAACAGGAATTGCATGTTGATGCTCGACTGACTGACCACAGGCTTGAGGCCTATTCCCACAGGGACTCAATGTGGTGCACAAAGTGCAGCTTTCACAGACATATAAACAGATTTTGTGTGGAGCTTCAGGGCAAAGAGCAGGAAAATGTAACTAATCTTGTCTGCTGATGTGTGTGCCCATGTGCACAGTTATGTGGTTTATGTGGGGATCATCAAATCTTCTTGCTTCACCCTCAACACAATGCAAAGAAAATATGGGCAGCCAGGCCAAGGTGTGAGCACAGTTATGACTGGTATCTGCCATTTAAAAGGTAAGATCAAATGGAAAGCTTGGAGGGAGATTTGTGCTTTATATTTAAAAAGAACAAGCATGTGCACATTCATCAGATCATACACTACACTTAATTCTGTAATTGATTAGAAGAGTTTTTCTAATAAAACATGACTGCATCCCACAATGCACTTCTCATTTTGTGTTATCATACTTGGTGATTTTTCTTGACCTCACTTCACCACCCAGTTACCCAGAGTACCACTTATTCCTGCTGGGGATCTGAATGTTTAACTAAGCTGACACTGGCAGAAAATGTTCCCTGGCATAGTTTCTATTTAGAATGTGCTTCCTTCTGCATATTTAATCCAAGCAGATGAGACAGGACAGGGAAAGAGGTGCTTTAACACATAGACACATGTTCTGATGGTAGAAAGAGACAAATACTTGCAGGGTAACTCAGGTGAACCTACCACTCAATCCAGCTGATTTCAAAACATGACAAGGCAAAGAGAAATTGTGCTACTGTATTAAAATATCTTATCTGCTAGGAAAGGTTAGGGATTTAAATTTGGTCTTAGGGTATTCATCCTGGCTCTTTATCAGTGCTGTTTTTGGCAGGCATCTCAGTTTTAGTCTTAGTTTCAGTCTTCAGGTCGAAAACGCTTATTATTTTTAGTCACATTTTAGTTATTTCTAAGTTTAATAGTTTTAGTCTAGTTTTAGTCGACAAAAACTCAAAAAGGTTTTAGTCTATTAGTCTTTTAAAAAATTAATTTTGGTCAATAATGCGTATTAAAAAGTGGAATCAAGGTTGACAGGTTATAAAAAGTATTGCAATTCATAAAACGAGTTAACCTTAATGCATTTGCATAATAACCAGAACCTTTACAAGACTGATAGCTTTAGCCGAGACTTACCCATCAACAGATCTATAAGTTCAAGATATAGCAACACAGCTAGTTGTTTGGTTATTTAATCAATAATTAGAAAATGAAAAGGAATGGTTTTAGCTAAGCAAAGCGAATGCTAATTCAGCCCTGGAGAAGACGGATCCCTCACGTGTCTTCTGACCATGGTCAGAAGAGGAAAACGGTAAAGGTTAACATATGAATGAATAAACTGCTTGTCTGTGTGCGCGCTACACGTCTGGTGGTGGGTGTGTCCAGCGTGCAGCAGCATTGCTGACTTACAGATCGCGCTCAAAATAGGCAACAATGTCATGGATTTTTAATGTCGGACAATCAGCCCTTGAACATTTTCATCTTGTCAACGAAATCTCAAAAAAACGTACCGTCATGTTTTTGTCATCAGAAAGCCATGTTTAGCTCGTCACTGTCTCGTTATTATCATGAAAAAGAGGTTTGTCAACGAAATAAATTCGTCATCGTTGACGAAAACACTGCTCTTTATTAGGCCCAACACAATTCTTACATAATTGCATTATCACAATTATCTGAGCTGATGATAAACTAAAAACGGCATCAGTGTTCTGCAAAAAATTGCAAATTTTCAAGTATTTCCTACAAGGAAAAAAATAAAATTTAAAATAACTTGGAGATGTGACTCGTCCCCTGTTCCTATTATATGAATGAGGATCTATAAAAATCACTACTCTGGCATTGCCCACGAATCTCCCAACCAGCAGATGGCAATTGATTTCCCTGTTTATTCTGGCTCTACTATACGCTGCTGTGGTCATCTATTGAACCACAGACCAATTGTCTATAAGTGGAAGCTAAATTGTACAGGGTCAAATGCATGTGAAAGAATCAGAAGTACTCAATTCCTAT
Organism: Rhadinocentrus ornatus; assembly: GCA_037177495.1. Taxonomy (NCBI): domain Eukaryota; kingdom Metazoa; phylum Chordata; class Actinopteri; order Atheriniformes; family Melanotaeniidae; genus Rhadinocentrus; species Rhadinocentrus ornatus. Next base: position 14,563,996 of record JBAMHW010000022.1, read on the forward strand.
TGCTTTCATCATCAGCAATACAGCACTTGCCAGTTGATTCAGCAGATGTGGGTGGACCGCCAGGGCAGGCATCTAGCAGCTATGGCCTCAAGAACAGCAGCAGCTAAGGGGGCCAGTGGTAGCTAGTAAACCAGAGTTGCAGCTGCTAACAGCTTCTCACTTCCTCAACTGGCTGGTGCTGTAAGCGATGAAAGGTAAAGACATTTCTATTCTAATAGCTCCAGTTGCAAGCCATGGCTTTTATTTAGTATGTTGGTATGTTTACAGGTACAGATGTAGCTGCTGAGAATGTTAACAGCTGCTAACACTTCTTATGGCTTGCCCTAGCTCTTATTCAATTGGCTCCTCAAAATACATGCCCATTAGCCCAGAATCAGCTGAGGAACAACAGCACTGCTGGTTAGAGTGGAAAGTTCTCTGATGCTGCCCAGATGCTAGGAGACACTGATGCAAGCCTGTTTAGCCTCTGTTACTTCTCTTGCCTTGACTACCCATGCCAGGTGAAATTATGACAGGTTAGTGAAATATGCCATTCAGAGCAGACTGATTTTTAATGATAATTAACAGCACATTTGCATGATCTGTATGTGCTTAATAGACCTGCTCTTTAGGCCTGATATCTAATATGTTGTTGTTGACAATCCCTTCTTTCAGTAGTGAGTGGAGCTCATTTTACCAAACTCTGCAAGGCAAGCACTTACTGTGTTCTCTTACTGAAACACATTTGTGCAAATAAAGTCAATTTAAGTAATCATTTAAATCTATCACATAAAGCAGAGGCCAGGGCTCTCAGGTGGTGTTGTTAACCTAAGGCTAATGAAATGTTAATGTGAACAGGCCAGGTCTAATTGTGACTGCCACCATGAAGACAGCAGCCTGACCCTTAGCTGATAGGTGAGACTGTGCATGGGCCTGCCTGGAGGAAGGATGGCATGTGTTGTTTGATGTGTTTGTTTGTGTGTATGCATTATGCAGGCAGAAGCACATGTGAGTATACCTTCTTCAATGACACGACCTTTGTCATCCAGCATACCCTGTACCTCGCAGCCTCTCACGTACACCAGGCCAGTCTGATCTACAAAGGACTGGCGCCGGTCGAAGCGTGTGCCGTAGAGTAAGACAGGCCGCACTGTGATCAGAAAGCAAACATCGTGCTTCCTCAAACCTTAAGGGAGAGAGGATGGAGTGAGAGAAATAGGAGAGAAAGGTGTTGAGAAAGGAAAAAGGACACATGAGAGGGACAATAGATGGGGAATTGAAACATAAATATTAAAATAATAATCCATAATGAAAATAAACAAACTCACAAAAGCAGATGTTTTTCTTTAAGACCTACTGATAATTTACATGTAAACATTTACATCCAATATGTTATTTATATAAGACAATTACAACATTGGTATACAATTAGTGGGGTACAAACAGAATAACCTTTATTTTTTTTCACTGAGCTACAGGAGACAGTCAAAGACTTGAAGGGAATCAAAAGCTGTCAAACTACTGTCATCTCTTGTGTCTTAATTAACAACACAGAGACAAAGAAAGAAAATTTATCAGGGTATAAAACACAGAGGGTATAGAGGCTACACAGAAATAGCATGTCTTCAAGAAGATATAACGGTAGGCAAAGGTCAGGAGTCAAAGCTTGATAGGAAGGAATGCAGCAAGAACGGAAGACTTTAAAAAGGTTATGAACTACATAGTGGGAGATATAATAAACAAAGAAATAGGAAAAGATGTAGAAGATGAGCAATAATACATCACAGTTAACTTTTACCTTCCCACTCATTCTTGATATGATCTTGGACATTGAGGTTAATGGTCACGTCAGCCCGTACACGAGCTGGCCAACTCTCTCCGATGTTGGGCTTGGCGACCTCTACTATGGAAAAAGAGGTGATGGTCTGAGCCATCCGAGCCCAGCCCCCAAAAACAACACCACCATACTCTGACTGCCTGTGAGAAGAGACATGACATGAAGTTAGGACAAGTGCTGTGGGCTGTTGTCAAGAATGAAAATGAGTTGGATTTAGGAAAGCATGTGAAACTGCTGTTTACTTATTTACTTTTGTAGAATCAACAACAAGTTAGTGCAATACTTGATGTAATGGGAGCACTTGTTATGTTAAGAAATGGGAAACCCATGCAGTCATTGCCTATTTGTAACTTATTTTCAATGTGCTGTTCCATTCATGTTGTTACGTTAATAGTTGCAAGCAGAATAACAAGCATTCTCAAAAGCATTGATTATTTTAAACTGTGAGCAAACACATTTTTTAACCAAGAAAGTAATAACATATTGTGGACCAAGGCTATGTTCACACTGCAGCTCTTGATGCTTAAATCAGATTTTTTTTCTCTAAAATCTGATCTGAATCATCTTTTTTGCATGGCTGTTTACATTATTATTTCAATATGGCCTTCATCACACTTTAGTGTGTATGGTACGTGGCTGTGAAGTAACACGCATGTGCAGAAAAAAGCACAACGTCACGGAGGGTGTATGTTTACGGAAGTAAGTATGGATGCTTCATGTGTTTGTATATCAATTTGGAAGTACCTGCACGGGCGGAGCAAACAAAACTATGCCCAATTGGTTAATGAAATGATTGGATATTGCCATGATTCAATACTGCTGCGTTCCCATTCCACCAGCACAGATTTGTCTGATATCTGTGATGATCTAGAACCACATATGAAAGTGGCCTAGGGCAGGTTTAAAAAAAACAAAAACAACAAAAAAACAGATTTATGCCATATAGACTGTCATTAAAAAATCTGATATGAATCACATATGGGGCAAAAAAAGAAATATCTGAATTTAGCTGCAGTATGATTGTTTGAAACTAATATAACTGGAAATATCTCACCATGGTTTCATCCTCCAAACCACATCCTCTATGTCCTGTCTGATCTCATAAGTGGACTCCAAACGAAAGAGGTTAAAGTTCCTCAAAAGGTAGTCATGGAGGGTCAGGAACTGGAGATTCAGCTTTGGTAAAGCTAGACAGCCTGTTAAAAAAAATAAATAAATAAATGAACATATATAATCAGTGCAAAAAAAACACACAAAAAAAACAGCAACAACAATAAACAACAGAACAAAACAATAAAAATAATCCACACAGAATAAATAAAAGGTCATGAATCGAATGTTACAGTTTAAGAAGTTTGGTTTAAGTGATATAGTAAAAAGGCTATTGAATTTAATGCCAAAAAAGGATTCCACATAAAAGAGGTTGCAATTAGATGCAGTTAAGATAAGGGATAACACAAAATGAGAGATAGCACAAGGGAGTGATTACACATTAAAACTAATCAGCATGCTAAGGTGAATGCCAACACAATGACTAAATAACTTAATCATTCACAATCACTCAAGCATTAATTTATGTACAACACACACCTTCCCCTGAGTAGTACTCTGTAGGGACAATGTTTTCATCCCAGATTATCTTCTCTGTTGGATAAAGGGGCATCTGGTTCAGTTGCTCAATCTGAGAGATTCTGCGCTCATGACGGGACACCTGTGCACGTATGAACGACACAGAGAAAGATAACATCCACACAGAGAAAAAAAAAGATGCTCCTCTGCCCCATTCAGCACAATTTTTAGGAACTTAACTTTCTCTCTTACTAGAAGACAGCACGAAAAAAAGGAATTGGGTCACTGACCAGTCTGTTACCACATGTCATTGTTTGTCATCTTAAGGATGTGTGTGTGCAATGCAGTTAAAGAGCTTAAGACATGTACTTACATATACTTAGGGTCATAAAGTGTTTACTTCTTTTGTTTGTTTATTTTTTGTCTGGTAGGAATGGGAGTCAAGTAAGAAAAAACGCGCATTTAAAGTCAAAAACAATGGGATCCTCGTAAGTATTATTATGGGAAGAAACACTTATTAATATGCACAACTAAGGTAAAATATTCATTATTATAGATATACTGCCTTTTCAGGTATTAAGGAAAATTGTGTGATCAAATTTGAGTACCTCAGTCATTTTTCAGTACACAGAATAGAAATTAATTTGGTTCAATCTCCCCAACCACTGAATGTCTATCAGTTTAAGAAGTTTAATTTTTGTCTTGTTTTACTGCAACTACAGACTCATTTGATGTTTTCAGATGACCACGAAGCAGAATTCTGGGCCTCTTTCTTCTCTGAGAGTGTTAAACCTACAACTGTGGAAAGAGTCCAGTGAGCTCTGTGTAACATAAATGTTGTTATAGAGTGTGTGCGCAAATGTCTCTACAGAGGAACGTGTTTGTGACAGTTTGTTGTAACCAAGGGATAGGTAAACTTGGTCCTTAAGGGCCACTGTCCTGCAGGTTTTGGATGTTTTCTGCTGCAGGACACCTGAATCAGATTAATGTTTAGGACAAAACTTGCCAACAAGCTGTTGAGGAAAGCCATTTAATTTTAATCAGGTGTGTCAGAGCAGGGAAACATCTGAAACCTGCAGGACTGTGACCCTAAGGGACCATTTGTAGATGATGATCAATTGGACATGTAAGAGATGAAAATTATAATAATGATTACAGGTCAGTAGTCCCTGCACTGATCTGTGTGCTTGTTGGCAGATGAGTAAAATTAAACAATCTTCAATGTTAGGGGGTTAAGAGTATTTATTGTTGGTTATGTTTAACTGTGACAGGCTAGCAGGGCAAGGATCCAGCAAAATCCCTGGAGAGGATTAAAAAAAAAAAAAGCTAGATTAGGGGAACAAAGGAAGGGCAACCAGACAATACAGTCGAATTAACTCAAGGTTTGTTACAAAAATTTAAAAACTCATTTTAATTGGTAAATGAAGAGGGTTAGGGCAGTAAAAAGGGGGATGTTATATGTGTGTCAAGGTCAAGATCTTAAATTAATTACCTTAAAATGTGAAACACAAAACCTATTATGCCAAAGCACTGAGTGGCAAATTAATGTTCTCAAAAATACTTTTTTTTTCTTTACTTTTCTTTTTTTTTAATACTGTCAGTAGATAACCCACCAATAAAGGATTTATTACTTCGTCAATTTAATGTTTTGGGGGTACTTTTATATGGACGGCCAGGAAAAAAACAAAAAAGATTTATATTTGATTTTAAAGATTTAAAAAGAAAAAAAAAAAAAAAAAAAAGAAGCATTACATATTGACCATCATCAGACAGTTATAGATCCATTGCTCATGAGCCAATATGCACATGATGCTAACACTATCTTTACCAGCAACTCAAGGAGAACTTCTTTCTCAATGGTGGTGTCTTGTCCTTCAGAAAGCTCTGGCAGCAAGCACAGATACGAGGCCACCCGGTGGAGCATGTTGGGACTACAGAAAAACAGGAGGACAGGATTAGTCAACGAGAACATTTACATTCGCAAATTACTAATTTAGCTTTCACTCTTATCCAGAGCAGGGATGCCAATAAGCAGATAATAACTAAAGACAATGACTAAAATTATGAAGATTAAGAGGACCAGCAGGAACAATCTGTTAATTTATAATTTATACAATTTATAATTGAACAATTAATTTAAAAATGTATTTAATATTTTTAATGCCATATCTATAACAGAAATGTTTAAGTCAAACCCTCTTTTTGGACACTAGCTTATTGAGATTTTCAGGTGACAACACTGAATGTATGAGGATACACAGCCTTATCAAATACTTTATGCTTATTAGCACTGCGGCACAAAGCAATTCCTCTGTTTGGTTTGACACTTCTGGCACTTCTGCTCAGTCAGCGTGTACGTTAAGGGCCGAGGGCGCACTGATGAGACAGGATTATGAAAATCAAAGCCCATCTCCGTCTCGGAAAGCTGAGGTGTGGCTCTCTGCATACAGACCTGTTTTAATCAAGCTGACACACTGTGACACAGGCAAGGTCTGGTGCATAGCGAAGGACGGGGCCTGGACACAGTGTGACAGGCCTGGACAGCCACACGTGGCAATGACCAACTGTGACCGTATACGTGCATCCATTCTGCTACTTATGATGCCACACATGAGCAGTGGGGTGGCAGTTCTGCCAATGTTGCACTTTGGTGGTCCAGCAGATGACCTGGCATGGGTCATGTGGACATTCTTTCCCATAGCAACAAAATAACAGGAGCACGACAACTCACTGCGAGTAAGTAAGATGACTGGGCCAGGTCAAGACTGACAGCAGAACCAGTGGCAGGGTAAGGTAAAGATGGGGGAATAGCAGAAACCACTCTACAGTAAGTTCCTTCTGTAACCTGAGATTTGTCTAGTCCTGCTAGAATTGGAAGTCGCCAAACCATTAGTTAAGTTAATTTAGTATTTAAATGACAAAAAGATGCCTTTAAGTTGCAACAACAGACAACAGGCACTAATCCATTACCTGGTTTGGTCACGATAAATGAGCAGGAGGTGCCTCTAAACTGCCTCGAAATGGTTAACTTTCTGTGCATGCCATTTACATCATGACTACAAAACATCATAAACCTGGAAAGACTTGTTTATAATTTTTTGGTTATTTTTGCTAATATTCTCAGAATAGATGCCAGGATCAAATTAATAAAAACACAGAAAAATATCATCTTTCCAAATGACTTCCCCACAGCAAATGTAATCCACATAACTAGTTTGACCAATTATTTGAAGATTTCCTGACGTAATGACCAACTCATTTAATCTTTTGTCAGCATTTTACAGGGATGAACTCTCTTTTACTGTGTATTCAACTTCTTTTTGCCCTGAAATGCACTCACCATGTTTCACATGACTCAAAGAAGTGTCAAGTGTGTGTACATGACATCGTAATGGTGTGTGTATATGCAGACAGGCTATACAAGGATGCTGCGTTAGTGTGTTTCAGGGACTTAGGGGATAAATTCAGAGCGGCGGTTGACTGAGAGCTTAGCACATCAGTAGCACAGCTGGAATAAATTGGCATTAGAGTGAGTTATTTGGATAAAAAAAAATGCCTTGTTAAATCTGATCGGCATATTTGGAGTTATCCAAGAGGTGCCTCTGTGACAGTTATAGAGCACAGAACAATGCACTTCCTGCTGTATTCAAACCTACTAATTCAAGGAAAAAGAGCAGAGCCTCAAATATAAATACAAGAAATGGTTCAGCTGAGACTTCACCTGATTCAGCTCAGTTTGACTCATAACACTCAGACGCAAAGAAGCTTAATGATGGGGTTTAAACATTCATAATCCACTAGGGTTGACACGATACTAAAATTTTAAACTCGATATAGATACCAAGAATGATGCTCGATACTTAATACTATTTTCGATACTATAGAAAAATAAATAAATAAATAAAAAAAAATATAATTACTTCGTTAATCAAAGTCAGCAAATCACAAAAATAACAACACAATATAAGCCTCTTGTGAGTGCTTCTGGACGGGGGATGAGAGGGGCCTGTGGTATAATCTGTGACAATTGGCGAGAATTGTAAACAATAAGTGTCTCAAAGTCTCCAATAACACCAGATAAAGTCTCCAATTTGGTTGCTAGCCTTATTTTTTTTCTTTAAAGTGCAGCTAAAGAGATCTAAAAAAAAAAAAAGCGACAAGTTGCTAAGTAACACTGCAAACAATGGGTCCTCCAGGGAGAAGCTGTAGGGCGGGGCTGCCCGCCGTAGTGCCTGTATAAAAAGGATAGAGACAGCTGTTTTCTTTTTTTCTTATATAAACCAGCAGACACCAAAGTAGCATTTAAGTATCGATACCTTTGCTAATTAATATCTAACTAGATATTGAACTTCGATTAGTATTAATCGATTAGTATCTAAGAATTGATTTTGTTGGCAACACTATAATCCACTAGAGCAGTAAAAAAAGAAATATGGAAAGCAAAGAGAAAAAAACACCTCACAAAAATCAAAACAAAGAACTCAAGCACAAATACGGGATTGAAAGACCTTGCAAAGGTTTCTCAGTAATTTTAAAATATCATCACAGACCAGGAATCCGGGCTTTTCACTCTCATTCACATGAGTACAACACACACATACACACACAGGCCAGTTCATCAAAGTGAGGGTGGTTTTTGGCTCTTTGGCAAGCTAATATGATCTGACAAACACAGCTGTTCAAAGAGTTTATTCTCAAGCCACTGCAAATCGATTAAATTAATGAGGCGTGCCTCTGTCTGGCTGGTACCAGCTGCCCATTCAAGGGTTCACTAGCTGCCTTTTAGCAGGGAAGTCAGGCAGCAAAGGCAGCGCCACTATATTACAAAAGAGCGCCAAGATAGATATATGTGCCTGTTTTTCATATGCAGCTTGTGTTAATAGGTAGTAGGAAAACCTTAGCGTCTAGCACCAAGATGCTGAAGGTAAATGTTTTTTGATCTGTAAATATAAAAAACAAACACGCCAAGGACCACTTCAGTAAATATGAACATTTGCACATCTGACATCAGTATTGTTTTTTAAAACAACAGCCTGCGGCTTACACGGCTCGTAGTAATCAACCAGTCTTTTTACTCTCTCAACATTTCCTTCCATCTTTGCACAAGCAAACAGATTCTTGGTTGTGTAATGTGTCTTTAGTGGTGCAAGAATTCACCTGAGATGCCCAAACTGTTTGGTTAAAGATTCTCGAGTGTCCACTGCTGCAACATTGGACAAAGCAAAGTCATGTAACTCTGGGAAATGAGCGAAAGCTGCCCTCTGCAAGACAGAAAAATAGGAGCACAACATTTACGAGTCTAGATTAGAAGGAAGATTAACCAAAAACAAGTCCTAACATTAACATCAAAATCTATATAAAAGCATGTTTTTAAAACTGATCTGATACTATAGCTAGTAGCAGTATCTCACAATCATGTTTTCCCCCACAGCATGCAGCCCAATTTCTCCCAATTTACAACAAAAGTAAAGATATTACTAACACATGTCCTGAGGACAGTCACTGAAAAAAACACAAGAGCCAAGACAGCAGGAAGTGGATGAGATATACCACTTATGTCTATCTTTACCTGCAGTGAGGTGATTCTGTCATAGTGCAAAGTGGTCATCTCCTTCTCAGTCAGGGCATTTCCTGTCTGGTCATTAATCTCAAAACCAGCATAGAACTTCAGCATGTCAAGAAGCTGCAGAGATAAAACAAGACAGCAGGTTGCTTCCAGAGCTCACAACTATTTCTTCTGCATGCTTGAATATTTTCATCACACATGTAGTTGTACCTGGCAGAAAAGATGCCCCTCCTTCTCTCTTTTAGTGAGGCCAGACAGGTGGCAGCTGACCACTAGATGAGCATCATCCATCACTGTATTGAACCAGCGTCTGGTGGGCAGAAGAGCCTAAACACACAGGACATCATGTTTACAGCCTTTAACTACATGCTTACAGCTGTGTATAAAAACGTAACTGTTAAGTTGTACCAACAACTGAGAGGAATTTCATGAGGAAAAAAACAGAGGGTAAAATACTATTTCATTAAAACAAGACCAAAATAACTCAACGGACTTATGTCCATAATAAGTATTGTATGAACTGACAAGGATGGGATTAATCATCTGACTCAACAACCACCACATTCTCCAGCACCCGGAACATAATAATCAGTACACCCCATTTTTTAATGTTTTTTTTTCTTGTCTCAAGGTTGTTTTGACATGCATGATAGCGAGACAAAAAAAAAGGCACGATGACAGTAAGATGTGAAGACGACACGGAAGAGAAAACTGGCTCAGAAACTTCTATAGTCATCATTTACTTTCAAGTTCTACAAGAAAAAAGGAAACCTGTCAAAATTAGATAACAGAGCTGCTTTGGTGTTATACAACAAAGAAACCTTGAACAATATGATGTGCAGTCTGAGTGAAAGGTCGACTAGTGCAAATGGATTTGCACCATAACTGCTAAGAAAAAAGAAATTTCCACAAAAGATAGCCCTGTAAAAAGAAAGTATGGAAAGGAATTCTGAAATGCAACCAAAAGATCTATTGTTCCATTTATTTATAGTATTATTCCAAGGTAGCAGGCACTGTAAGTGGCACCCAAACACTGTAAGAACAGATCCCTTGATATCCAACCATGTCTGATGTCAACACAATCCTAAAACCCAGAAAAAAAAACAGCGGTGACAACAGGGATTTCGTTGCCTGCATTCATTTTCAGGTCGTCATCAGAGAGAGGAAGTACAGATTTCAAGCAACTGAGGCTTTGTAAAAGGATAGTGCTGAAGGACAGGACATGTCTCTTGAGAGAGACAGCTGGCCAGCCACTAGCCGTTGCCAGGGAAAGCAAGGCCAGCCTGTCAGCAGACAGCCTGATGAAATCTATTGGGCTCCCTCGCCACTAACAGAGTTTCTGCTCAAGCAGCAGGAATAACAATTTCATGTGACAGCACGTCGTCACTCCATCTCATTGGCGAGTTTAAATGCTTATAATGCTTACAAGCTTTTGCCTAACCTTTAAAAACAAAAAACAAATGACTCTTGGGTCACCATAAAATTCAAGAAATACAAGACTTTGTCACATTTCCAGCAGCATGGAAATCATATCATACAAATAAATTGTTAAAAAAATCATGCATTGTGATTTCAGGATTTTTTTTAGATTATGTCTCTCACAGTGGACATGCACCTACGATGAAAATTTCAGACCCTTCCATGTTTCTAAGTGGGAGAACTTGCAAAATAGCAGGGTGTTCAAATACTTATTTTCCTCACTGTATACCACATTTAAAAAATCACCAGACTGAAAATAATCACCATCCAAGACTGTTTAAATAGTTCAAAGCTCTGCAGACAGATGTGACAGAAGAGCAACGAGAGGAGCTGGGACTGGACATTTATCCTGTCTGTTGATCTGAGTCAGCTATAAAAACATGAAAGACAAAAACTGATACAGTAACTAATGGCTAAACCCCTTTCTCATCAGCAATTATGCTGCAGACATACACATATAGTATACATCCATACAGAGAAACTAAGTGTGGTTTGTTTTATAGGAAATTACAAATAAAGGGAAATCCAATCATAGCAGAGAAGGTTCGAAAGGTGAAAGATTTACTGATGAAGACCACAGCACAGGAGGATGTGTCTCACCTCCAAATCAATCATGAGCTCAATGAATCTCTCGCAGTAATGTACTTTGTCCATGGATACAGGCCCTGTGGAAAATGACAGATTATTATGGAGGATACCACTTAAGATCGGATCAATGACAATGTAAACGCGTAAACAATCTCAACCCCAAATGAGAGGGAAAGAGGACGTGTAGTCTCCACCAAGGATGTGAGGCCAACAAACGCATGTGGACAACACCACGGAGCCATGCAGAGTGGATAGCCTCAGTAAGAGAAACTGTATGGCTAGCACAGCAGCACACTGGGACCTGACCCCTCATTAAGGATGTTTGTGTATGTGTGCGTGTGTCTGAGTGTGTATGCACTGAAAGTTGAGGCATGCAGCAAGCATTAGAGTGATGTGGATCCTGCTGAGCTTTAGATAGTAATCTAGTCTGTCAGGATTGCATTCTATCTAAACACACTCTGTTTTTAGCATTCAGGTGGGGGGCCTGTGTGTCGGCCTGCATTACAACATAATGGTCTGGGCCTGTGGCTGTATGGCAGCTGGACTACATGTTCCTTCGCCAGCTGCACAACTCGGAAAGAAAATAGAGAATAGTGCAACTGCAATGGTGTTAAAGAAAATGTAAATACTAAATTTAATTTTGGGCTTAATCTGTTATTGGATACAGCCAGTTCTTTGGAAAGGCTAAGTACAATAATCCTGCTGGGGAAGGTGGAGAGCATGAATTTAAAAAACCTAATTTGGGACCAAAGTCCCAGGATAATTACTATTTGGAGGTAATGATCAACACAAGACATGCATTTTCCCTAATGTAAAAATAAGCAAGATATAATGGTCATTATTATGGTTGATAGAATTCCCGTTCCATTTCCTAAGGGAAATAGAAATATTTTTTCATTATTACCTGATGGTGGAATTGACATGAGGACTCCAAGAAACTTTTTAATAAGAGCTGAGAGAAAGGTCCTCTCTTTGGCCGCCCTACAGAAGACACAAAGAAAGTAGGCAGGACAAAGTCTTGAAACCCATGCAATTCAAATCATAATTTCTTCAACTGTATAGATCTTCTGAACACGCCAGCAAAGAAAATAATATTACTGTTCAGCTGAGGCAGCATCCATCTTATCAAATTTCTTCTTGATTAGATTCCAGAACTTCTGCAGCTTTGGGACTTCCTTCAGCTCGTGTTGGAGTCTGGACTACAAACATTATAATAAATAAATAACACAATCAGGAGTCACTTTAACTAAAATGTCATAACGGTGTCATACCAGGGAGACAAGCCCTGATTATGAAATTAAACTGTATCATTGCTTAGGATGCCTACAGAAACTTAATAAGGTAATACGTCGACAGCTTACTGGTAAGAGGCACATCCACATTGGCAGAGATATGAGCTGCTGCATCTGTTCTCTGATCAAATCCACCTCCTGGGTGGAAGGTGCACAGAGAATGGGGCAATGAAAAATGAGAAAATATGAGAGGGAGTTGTCAAAATGCACCAAGCATGACAGATTTTTTATTGCACCTCAGACCCTAATAAAAGTCTGCAACTAAAATATTTACAGGCCTTTATGGGATACAATCAAAGGGCAGCAGACTATCACAGCAGATTTTAAAGTGAGACATCTGCAATGTTTCCCTGTGGTCTGATGCAGCTTTAGACCATGCAGAGGAGCCGGTTCCACCACCCTGTCTACTACTGCCATCTAGTGGGCATTACAAATAATGAACATTTTCAAATGAAAAACTTGTGTTACTTTAAAATATGTAAATATTGCAGTAAAAAGATATACGGGTCACTTCTGCTAATCAAGGTATTGAATAACGACATGTTCATTTATCCAAGTAGAACAAGGCTCACTTTCCCAGCAAGATAGACAGGACATTGAATGCTACTGTAAGTGGTACTCACCAGGCTGTTGAAACAGTGGTCAAGGAAGACCAGGAGCACAGTTTGTTCCTTCAGAGTAAGGCCAGCCTCCTCACCTGTTAACACAGCTTCCATCACACATTTGAAGAAGAATGGGAAATGGTCGGGCTCCTTCTTAAACACCTGATAAATACCAAACAAAAACCCAAGGTAATACTGCATTAAACCATCATACAGAATGACAACTGTAAAGACTTTTATGTTGAATGAATACAGTTTCTTTTAATATGTATTTACAAGTACAATACAGTACAATAGCCATAGCGATGACAATTTGTCTAAATGTAGATGGCTAAGTGTTTTGCTTTTACCTCCCAAGCTGGAACGTTCTCTCTGAACTTTTCATTCACGATGCAACAAATGGACATGAGATACGCTTTGCTGGACATCTCTGGTGTGTAGTTCACCCAAAGGTAGTTTTCAAGGTATTGGCTGAAAGAGGAGGAAATAGTAAATCACTATCTTCTTTCAATTTTTATTATTATTTTTATTTTTCTCTTTGCATAAACAAAGAGGAAGAGAATTATCAAACCTGAATTCAAGCAGCATAATTTTTCTAATGGCAAATCTGTAAATATACAGGAAAGAAGAAAAAAGTGATACATAACTGAGTTTAAAATCTTAAAAAGGAAGTTTAGTTAAAAATTACTATATGTTCACTTACTTAGACATGATAATCTCTTTTTCATATACATCCTCCATGACCTGAAAACACAGAAAGAAATATTAAAATCATTAGGAACTGAGCTAAAAAAAAAAAAAAAAAAAAATGTCTTTGTCAGGTAAAGTACAATAATTGCTTTTCAATGAACCATCCAACTCACTATTAAAGATCAAGCACATCCCATGACAGCAGTTGCCTAAACAAGTAAAACATCATGACCTGCCAACTCAAATACCGTTCAGCAAAATACTCGAGTCAGCCCAAAGCATTTATCTCGATCCAGCGGTCCCCACATCCCTGAATCCAATCAAGCATGTATTGGAACTAGACAAATCGACAGTCTCCTGCAAACCCACAGGATGCAGAAAATCATCTGGTCAAACACTACTTCCAAGGACACCCCAAGAGGTCTTGTGGCTAGGTGTCACAATTACTTGATTTCACAATTAGCAGCATCAAACGGAACAATTATTTAATTGTAAATGGTCAGTGTTTATATAGCGCTTTACTGTACCTGGAATAATACACAAAGCACTTTACATTATACATCACATTTACCCATTGAATTATAAAACTTCTTGGTTTTTTTTGATGTTGTTGACATCTTTGTTAATGGAAAATGATGTCACAACATCAAGAGTGGAATGAAGTATAAAACCAAGCTATGCAGCTGCTAAGTGTAACCATTGAAACTCTCAAAATAAGTGCTGAGAGTCATACTATCCTGTGTTTCTC
>JBAMHW010000022.1:14578764-14637690 GCA_037177495.1 Rhadinocentrus ornatus
GTCAGAACTGTCTGGAGTTTTCATTATTTACCGACCTCCTCCGATCCTGCCTAAACAAATAAAAGTGTTTCATTACACCCATTCACACACACATTCACGCGCTGATGGCTGATGCCATGCAAGGCGCTAACCACGACCCATCAGTAGCAATTTGGGGTTAGGTGTCTTGCTCAAAGACACCTCGACATATACTCGACAGGCTGAGGATCGAACCTAAGGACTACAAGACGACCACTCTATCCACGCTGCTCATTAACGGAATCAGTCCTCATTATCATCACTTTCCATTAACGATCAGGTCTAAACCATAATGGCAGATCAAAGTTTTTTGATAAATCATATGGGCTTCCATGCAGCAATCCTCTAAATGTAAGGCCTGAAAACTATCAGAAACCACTGGTTTTTGGTGGATTAGGTTCACTGCTATGACAAAGCACCAGCATGCAAAAAATCAGACCAAAACGTTGATTCTACAGAATAATCTCTTTGCATTAACACATTGCTTTTGATAGCCCTAATTAAAACTTACAGAACTATAAGGAGTGTTCATGTGATTTTTACACATTCAGTGTTGGGAGATTAACACATAATAACTGTGAAAATCGTAATTTTTTTCTTTGACAGTAATCATACCAAAAACATCTGTAATCATGACATCCCTACTTGTGCCCATGATAGTTTAGAACTGTTTTGATGTAATGAGCTGGGCTAACACAATATTATGTCTGTAACTTTTGCTGTAACACCTCTGACATGCAGCCATGCACAACTCACCTTAGGGTCAAAGGGTAGTTTATTCTTTGCATGCGGAGCCCAATATTTATTAGCCAACTGAAAAAAGAAAATTAGAAACGTATGCATATCACTTAGCATGGGACAGTGAACACAAATTATAATTAAGATATATACATTAAGAACAATTTATTTTAGGTTAGTATGTGGATGTAAGATCTAAAAGCAAACCTAGACATTTACTTTAGTCTGTTTCTTGTATGAATTCCTTTATCTTTTCTATTGCAATATCAAACATAGAACTATGCACAGGCAAGGTACTGCCAAGTTAAGTTAAGACTTATTATGTCAAAGGTAAAGTCCTTCCATTTCCCTCAACGACTCGCTCAAGATAAATGCCTTTTAATCCCACAGTGCTGGACCAAATCTGAAGTTTACCTGTGTAACATATTCTGCATTTATCTGAGATACGGAAGGCGCGGCAGCCTTTTTAGCAGGGGTTTCTTTCTCCGTGGTGGCCATCTCTGACAGCTACATTAACTGTGAGGACAATAAAACAGTCAAAATTATTTATTAATGTGCAGATATCAAAACAAACAAATATGAACAAGGCTACATTGTTATGTGCTAAAAGAAAAAGTTAGCATGCCTGATTTAAAAAGTTAAGAAGATTTGTAAATCAAAAGTTATGGTATGTAAAGTTATGAAAGTTAAGGTCACTACACAATTCATTAATAAGTGTCGTGTTACTGCCATTAATCCGGACTAATGGTAACTAATTGTCAACGTTAGCTTTCACAATTGGGTGCACAGCTAGGCTAATTAGCACTACTGTAAGAGAGATGTATAAAATAATTTTGGATTATGGCTTTTTTGTTATAACTATTACAAAACGTTATGCTAATAAATGATAAAGTTCACTCACTAACCTTTATATTTCATTCAGTGTGACTACCGCAACAGAATAAGCATGTACACAAAACGCGCTGAATGCGATCAACTTCCGGAATAGGTCCGCCTCTATAAGCTTCCCAATGCACAAAAGCATGTCTAACAGTTCCGCTTTACCGCATCTGATGAAAGACCAAAACATTCTTTTTCTTTTCTTCTTGATGTTTCCAGTAGGGAAGAAGTCAAAACAAATGATTGATCATAGTTTTATTATATGTTTAAGTAGTAATAGATTATTCAGGGCAAATTTTTTTTTTACTACTGCCACATCTTTTACACACATTAATCTCTTGCTTTGTACATTGAAAAGAGATTTAAGAAATTATTGACCATTTAATGGTGCATATAACAATAGCAATATTTTGTATAACACGCTTTTTCAACACCAATAACTGACTTGGGGAATATTTTTGATTAATTTGGCACATCTACCTACCATTTTGACAATGACAGTTAGTCTGTCACAAAGTTTTAACCACAATGTCACATTTATAGACCTTTAGGCCTGTGTGTATAAGATTTGATGTCAGAGATGTTTTTAGTTCAACCTTCTTGAACAGATGTGTTGCATAAAGTTCCTTTCACTTCGAAAACCATCAGTACACATGTCACAATCACTGTTAGCGGTTTATACTACTTACCTGGATACATTTGATTTCCAACCACAATGAATCCCTTCACACCTTGTTGCTCTCTGCAGTAGTTGTACGTCTGCTGGGCTGATTTAATGTTTCTACATCATGTGCATTGCCCTGTTTTGATTTCAGTCTAGCTTATTTAATTCAAGGGCAACTCAGGAGGGAAATTAACAATAATCAGATGTCACATGACCACAGTCTCCCTCTGTGCTTTAATTCTGATTCATCATGCTCCTAGTTTAAACTTGCTTTTGGCAATGCAAGGCATTCACTATCTAATGCTTTTGAAGCTTTCAAACAATGCTATAAAATTGTTTAAATCCTGCATGCATCATCTGATGTCTTTGTAAAGTTGAGACACATAGGCAACACTTTAAGCACTGAAAGGAAACACTTCTGTTGTTTGATTGTTGGTTTTCATTTTAATTTAGATGTCATTGTCCTTTTTACAGACAGACTCTTCAGAAACATTTCCTGTCTTTTACAGCTCAGTTTTGTGTGACATATGAGATAAGATTCTGGTCTACTGTATTTAGTTTTCTCTCATTTACCATTTTATTGGTTTGTTCCAGTTGTATTGTGAAGATTCTTTTCTAGGACTTACATTTCTTGCATTGAAATGTCATTTGCAGCATTTTGTGTTAAGCCCTCTTTTCACAATACCAAAGGGCTTTTGTTCAGTATAAGTTTTTAAGTTCTAATACAGAGGGAAACATCATAAACACAACATATGTAACACCGATGAACAATGCTTCCCTTCTGCTGCTTGCTAAAGGCATGGTTGGATTTCCTACCAGCATCTTAGGGATAAGGGCCGCTCCATGTTTCTGGTTAACCAGTGATGTTTAAAACAATGTGATCTGTATTACTAGGTTCCGGCAAATCTTTTATTGCTTCTAAATAATTTATTTCAACAAGAATGTTACCTTCTAAATGTACTTGGTTCCTTAAATTTTTTAAATGTTACCTTAGATTAAAATTAATTTAAAAGGACCTTTTGCAGATCATACACTGAAATTGTTTAAAACTTCTTTGTGTCATATTTTTCTTTTTCTTTGTTTTTTTTAACTTGAATTCTTAAATCTGTTGTCTGCTATGGTTTTATGTATGAATCTGTCTTCATTTAAAACTTGCTCAGGTTTTTGAAAATTGTATTGAAGCTGCATTTCCACTGAGTAATTCACAGGAGTGTGGTGGAAATGATATGACTGAAGAAGTAAATCGAAGGGTTGATTCCTGTTATAATGCACATTTTTGCAGCATGTTTAGCAAGTGAAAATTTGCTTGACTAACAAGTTTAGGCTTGTTTGTGAAGGTAAAGACAATTACTTCAAGCATTTTCTGGGTAATCATCAACCTCAGAGGAAGGCAGAGCAAAAGCGTCAGTCACATTTAGTCTTTTCCAGCGTAAGGTGGAAAAAAACCCAATAAAAAACAAAACATACAACATGTGTTATTTTGGAATCTGTTAATCCCAGCTTCTTATTTTATCACTTCATGGTTATTGGTTATTAGTCCAAATATTTCTGGACAGCCTTGCACTGTGCACTGCACTGCAAAATGCAAAAATCTAATTTTCTGTATGCTACAATTTACATTATATACTAGACAGGTGTCAACAACAGAACGAAGGCTGTACTGAGGTCATAATTAGCTTATTACATTGCTTGCACATTATAGGCTATTGGTTGGCAGTCCTAGAAAGGACCTAGAAAGCGAAAGACCTTCACGTTTTACACGTTTCCCTGTTTCAACACACATGACTGAAATTAATGAGTCACTGAGCTCAACTGGATAAGCTGGTGGATCAATTTAACTTGAAATAGGTGTATTAGAGCAGGGAAACACCTAAAACTTGCAGGATTGCAGTTCTCAAGGATCTGAGTTGCCTACCCCTGTTCCCCCCATCATTCCTCTTTTTAACAAAACTTGAAGATTATGTGTATATAATTATAGATCATGCACTGATATTTAGTTTACTCTTTTAGCTCTGATCACTATTATTAGGCAGCATTTATCTAACACTATAAGTACTATAAGTACTTGTTCCTTCCCCACTCCTTCAAGCAACGAGTAAAAACCAAATCTTTCACAACATTGTTCTTTATAATAATTTTAAAGGTACAGTGAGTCCAAATTACTGACATCTAGTGGTAAAGATGGGCATAGAAATGACTTGAGATGCCAAGCACAATTGTAATTGGACAGTGGCTGTCAGTGGCCAAAGTTTTAACAGTCATTAAAATATTTTCATCTATGAGTGGATCCTGAGGCCTTAGGGGTGGCCGTTACCTCATCATAGCCTATTTAATTTTTTTGCCTTCATGCGGAACCATTCCTGCGCTGCCATTGCGCTTCCAGACATTTTAGCTGCGCACACATCGTGTCTTCAGGTGATTACTGTGGTTAGAGATTCCCCTCAGAGTGGCAGCTGTCAGACGTGACCAAATAAATAATCAGCAGCACTGCTTGCCAACAGGCATACCAGGCAAATGCTTGGGATGCCAAGTGCTGGCAAACTTTGACTCGCTACAGAGCAATGACAATGTGGAAAGTTTGTAATGACAGCGGTGGACTGGAGCAGAACCCCGTAAATGGTCCCCGCTTCAACCCTCGGCCTTGCTGCAAGTAGCGGTGTATCTTATGCAAACAGACAGGAGAGAGCAAGTTTATCAAAACTTAGAGCAGGAAGAGCACAAAGAAAAGTGATCAAGACAGTGGTAAGTAGTGGAGATGATACATTAGCTAATTTAGCTCAGAGCAGCTCAGTCTGTCCTCATGTTGAGTTCCTGGCTGTGAGGCTGAAAATAAAAATGTATCTTGGACAATTAGCAACAAAGCTTATAATATTATTATTAACATTAAATATTGTAATAAAAGGGTGATGAACGCTGGTTGGTGAAGCCCCTGTGAAATGTTGGCCAGGGCCCAGGAAACTTCAGAATCACCTCTGCAGGTAATTACAGGTAAGTTATATAATATCAGAGGAGAGACTGAGTGTATTATATCTGTGTGTAT
Source organism: Rhadinocentrus ornatus (assembly GCA_037177495.1). Taxonomy (NCBI): domain Eukaryota; kingdom Metazoa; phylum Chordata; class Actinopteri; order Atheriniformes; family Melanotaeniidae; genus Rhadinocentrus; species Rhadinocentrus ornatus. Next base: position 14,584,104 of record JBAMHW010000022.1, read on the forward strand.
GTATAGATTGATCAGACTATGATCAGAAAACATAAATGATGTATTTTTGTATTCCTGATGATCAGCAGCTCATTATGCTGCTGATCACCATAATCTAAGCTGAATACAGCTGAAAGTAGTAAAATTCAATATAGTTGTCTGGAAAATGTGCTGCTGCTGTATACTGAAAGCTTCTTTTTAATTTATCTGCACAAAAAAAGGAAAAACACTATTAACTCACTATTATGATTGATGAGCACATTCAGATGTAGAGTGGGGTGTTGATAAGGTTTCAAGCTATGTCAGTGCTTTTTCTGTTTAAGAAAGTAAAAATATTTAAGCATGGCTGAGTCAGAATATCAATCATTGATAACTTTCTCTGCCTGTTCATGAAAGCAATGATAGAAAATTAAACTCAGGATGTGATGAGAAATGCTGGACAAACAGAAATCATTTGCGGATTTAAACTGCAGTGCTTCAAACATCCACAAGAGGGGAGCATACACCACTAAACAGCATGTGTTGTGTTGCCTGTTTAACAAATAAAGTTCCATTCAGTCAGTGCTGAGACCATAAATGCATGCTTTCACAATCTGTTGGGGAAAGAAAACAATGCATTATGAAACAAATAGAATTCCAACATGAAAACAAAACAAAACCACAGTAAGTGAAGCAAGCGGATGCAAGGAGGCGTCTCATGCGGCAAGGCCGCTCCTCAGCTTGGCTCCCCTTCTGTAGCCCACTGCTATGGGGAAAGAGTCACACAGATCAACAAATTTTGCCTGGAGGAAAAAACACACAGTTAAAGTCCATGTGCAAGGCCATAATGACAAGGGCCGCAGGCTGGTACATTGTGCACAAAGGACAATATTGGCTACAACAGCCTGTTTCGTTGAGTGGAGTGGTTGCAGGTCAGCTTGGTTGAAAATGTACATTTGACAAAACACATAAGAAAAATAAATGTCACACTGTCTTTATTCATTTTGTAAGTCAGTACAGTGGCGAGGACACAAAGAAACATGTCTTCCTTAGTCCATAACATTGGTTATGATGAAGTTGTGAAGAGGTAGTTAGAGCTTTGCCAGCGTTTGTAGGAAAACATTCCTGCAAAAGACAGAATAAAATACTAAGTTTATGATAGACAAGTGGTTGCCATGGATTCAATTTTAGTGGCCATACTCCTCTGTGTATAGTGAAATGCTGACTGAGTTTTACTACATGTGAAATATATTGCATTGTTGTTGCCATCATTGAATAATTAATTTAAAGCAAATCATTTCTCAAAACCTTTTTGAATCTTTCTTGGAAACAATTTTTTAAATACTGACTAAATAAACACTACACCTGTGTTTATATGTATTGGCATATCTGTGGTTGTTACACATTCATTTATTAAAAACATTCAAATATAGGCAGACATTTGTGAAAGTGATTTGTGTGTGTGTAGTTAGCTGACTCAACAAAGACACTTCAAAAATAAGCAAATCATAGTACTGATTTGAAATTGGCATCAATCAAAATTCTGAATCTCCCTCTGGTGGGGCCCTTTTAAAACTTAATGGAGAACATTAACACACACACTATATTTATAGGGGATTGGTAACCTCACTCTCATAAATAATTGCTTGTTTGTATTTTTCAACCTTCAATCAAAAAATCTTCAGGCTCTACTGGCTGCCTCTATTGTTCACTTTTTGATAACAGCAATCAAAACAACACTGTGGTGGTTGAAGATCAATAGCCAACTCCACTCCACATGAAGAGAATAGCCTGAGTGAAAATGCATCCCAACTCAGATTATCAATACTGTTCATGATCTTTGAGAAAGAAATGTTCCAGGAGCAATGGTTAATAGTGTTATTTTCTTCCAAAATCATCACGCTGTGTCCACTGACACACACACACCCCGCAGCCTTGTGTGGTAGTGTCCTTCTTCTATTAACCAGGTTGCCTTAGAATCAATAGAAAACATAAAGAAGCTTAATCTTTTCAGGTGCTTGGTGCTGATTGCCTATTACAGAATAATAACACACCTTGAGCCCCATGGAGCATGAGAAATAAACACACTCAGCTCATCCAAACACATTACACAGTCCTAAACCAGTCACACAGTAAATCTGAAGGTTTACAACTGAACAGATGGTGTCAGAGGTGGTGCAAGGCCTTTATGAGGGGTGTCAGTTTGCAAGCTGAGAGACATTCTACCAGAAACGGTGAGATATCAGAGGATACAGTATCACCTTATGGAATGAGACACTGCTGGTGACTCCCTTTGTAAGCTATGATCTTCAGTCCTCTGATATGTAGCTTCAGGTTGCAGAAGTTTAATTAGACTTGTTGCTGAGGTAGAGTAACAGCTGCTACTGTCTTCAACACCACTGGAGGATCAAGTCAGGTACTGGTTTAAATTTTGGGGTCAGAAGTTGAATTAAAAAAATCTACATTTATTTCTCTTTTGCATGTCTATCAAGTCGATCACATGTTGATTTTTAATTCAGCAATCACTGTAGTAAACATTAGTCAACATTAATGGGCAGCTTTTCATATTAAGTTATTAGGTGCTGGGCTGTCAGAGGTGTTGTGTCTAAAACGTCACTGAATTCCAGTGCTGTGGATTACTGGAATCTGCTGGTTGAGTCCGGATGTGTTTCTATGAACTGAGCCAGCAGGACAAATGGAGGATCTTGGAGTCTGGCAAGTCCAGGACGGGAACCAAGGCCACAGACGGACTTGACTCTGCTAAAGATTTTTCCAAACTTTCTTCAAGTCCTGCAAGACAAAGGGCAGGTTAAAGTGTTAGGCTAAGATGTCACTGGACATTATTAACTGGCATAGCTGTCCCACTGGGGTTGTCCCAACACTGCGGCTACATTTAACCCTTCAACCAGAGACCAAAGACTTATTTACAAATTATTGGCATTCTTAAACAGCTGGCAGATTGCAACCTCTTACCCCCAGCCCGTTCACCTCCCTGCCGTGTGGACATATGGTCAGCGAGGACTGAACGCTAGACCACCCCTCTCAAATTTGTCCAAAACACACACACAAACACATTTACTAAGAAACGATCAAGAAGCTTGTTGGGGGTACCTAGTTAAATGGATCTTCTGCTCCTGTTGAGTTGGGATGTTAGGAAGCTGTGTTGAGACTGCCAAATGAGACATATGTTTGTATATGTGTGCGTGTTAGTGTGTGGCCAGACTATATGGACTACTGAGAATTCAGTGACCGTCTCAGAGCCATGTCTGATGACAGCCTGTCTATTGAGCAGCAGCCAGCTGGGATGTTGCCCCTTCCCTCTTGTGCTCTAGACACTAATTGTTCACAAGTGTCTCATGGTTGACTGTCCAGTGTAATTTCTTCTGTTCTAACAGTATATTGAGAGGGACTTGGGTGTGGTCACTAATCTGACATGGTCAAAATAAAGCTACACATCCTTGAGACCCTGCTGCGTCACAGTTGTACCATCAGCATTAGAAATGTCAATCGAGTTACATTGACAGTGACATCTGTCTCATATAATGCACATCAAACTGCAATTCCTCAGTGGTTATCTGGATCTCAGTAGACAAACAAATTAGTCTTCCTTTACTAACGCCTACCATAACTGTACTTCTACAGTGTGACATTCATGTGAACTTAGAAAAAGTGAAATTAGGACATAGAGGTTACAAGAGCTGTTTGGCTAAATTTAATAAGCCTATTTCGCTTTCGTTTGAAGCACACACAGCATGCCAAACATCCATACAAAGAGCCCCCGCACCATAATTAGCTAATATGCACTACAGCTTAAAACGTCCCCACTGAACACAGGCCTTTTTGGAGAGCATTAAAAGACTAAATATGTGTTATCAGAGCACCACGGGAAGCAGGATTCTCTGACAACTGAATGTGCTATGGAGATCACAGACAGGGGATAGTTTTATTAAAAGAAGAAACACACCCTTCATCACACCTTGTGCACTAAGTCTGTTTTATGTCAGAACGTTTTAATCTTGTACCACCGGATGAGAAATAATTGCGCTCTCTCTTGGAGTCTCTTTTGGTGCCTGAACACACAGACATATGAAAGAGAGACAACAAAGGGGGCTGAAGGTGACATAAATGACCATTTAATTTTAGTTTTTCTGTCTTTTTTTAATAAAATGTGAGCAAAAGCAGTTTGCATTCTTGCAATCTCTATATATGTTTTAGTAAAATAAAATCAAAATCTTATGTAGACGGCTCATTAATGCCCAGTCTCTCTTTAATGTCCTTCAGATGCCCTTTTGGCAACACAGGAATCTTAACTTTGACGCTAAGGGGACAGAGACTGTAAGATTCAAAAAGCCATCACATTCACATTATTGAGACTAATGAATCCATCATGATCAACAAGTAGCTTTTGTCCTGATAAATGACAAACAGACACAAAAAAGTCTGCGGTTAAAATGTTGAGTTAAAAATCAAATGTATAACTCATGATTCCAACAACGTTTATGCTAAAAGTCACACACTGCAGAACTAAGAGGAGCGTGACGAAAATGGAAAGAAAAAAGCTTTACCTAAGTAGAATGAATAACTCCTACTGGATATATGGGGCTTTTGAGGAAAGATGAAGGCTCAGAGCTATTAGTGTTTAGTTGTGCTACACTAACTTCCAAACTGGTCAAATTACCCAGTAAACAAGATAGTATTTATTAAGTGCAGGCACTTAAAATTTTAGTTTAAGGAGAATACGCTACGGCAGCAAGTAGTGCCGTGAGTTAACTTTATCAGCAGGTATGAACAAGATTTAACAAATTGTCATCAGTCACCAGTTTGTGACCTGGAAGCTGCAGAAAAACGCAATTCCCCTCAGCTTTATGTATTTTAACTATTAACTGATTAAGACATGTTGCAACAAATGCAGACATCTCTATTTATATTGAGATGTTGATGAACATGAGGGCAATCGCTATAAGAGAACATCAGGGCAGGTAACAACGCAAACTAACAATTCTGTCAATGTTTCATTTTGCTGATTCTATTTATTTTTTTTAAATTATTTTTTAACTCCCAATTTCATTTAAAAGGTTTTATTTATAAGAAATTTAACTTTGTTCCTTTAAATATATTTCTTCTATTTTACTCATTGCATTGTGCTCTCTCTTAAATGATGAGGCAGTATTTAGGCCTGTCCCCAAAACTAAAAATTTTGAGGTGTGTTGGCCAATCTTGAAGAGATTCTTTCTATCGTAAGTAACAAGTTGAGACAAGATGTTTAAAGGTTTCATTCGAACCATATGTCATGTCTATCAACTGTGAATCCTAAAGCAAGCAAATGTAGGAGGGGGTGTGCAGTCACATTTTGCTCCAGTGTTGTCTTGTCTGTGTGCTGACAGCAGCAGTGGCGAGGCTGTGGCTGCTAGCGCCAGAGGTGTTAGTTTTTCTCCTTTGACTTTTGGATTCATCACCCAATGAGCATAGGCTGTGACCCATAAAACCGCCCATAGGTAAGCTTGCAGGGCTCGGTTGTGCATGCATTGCAAGGTACCAGATTTCAACGATGACTCAGTAAATGGTTATAGGGAAAGATTTGGTGCAGTCCATAATCAAAAAAACATACATATAAAGGGGAAAATATACTAGTTGAGTTTGTACCAGTTAACCAAAGACAAAGTACCACATACAATTTTTTTTAACCCATATGAAGCATTTTAAAAATAGCTAACTGCATCAATTTTGAAATAATTTACCATGTTGAGAATGACAGAATACACAACTAACAAGCATCCCATATCATAACACAATATTCTAATTAAACAACAACACAAATAGCGCTGTTCCTCTGTTATGCATATCAAAACACACCGACCTTTCCCCAGTCATTATTGGCAACCATAATTCCACATTGTATAAATAAGTTACGTCAAAAGACGGCTGCCTCTGCAAAGATGGAGAAATGTTAATTGACTGCTTCGGCAATGATTTGACAACTGAGCCTCTGATCGATGTGCTAGTTGCCCTTTTCTCTCAGAGAGAACATCTCTCAGGATAAAACAAATATCATTCCACGTCTGCCTTGACAAGAATCTAGAATCCAGGGAGCAGGAAACGGTGGCGTATAAAAGTGTAATGATGACAAAAGAGTGCCGGCTGCTTGGGTTACTGTACACACTGCAGACACAACAAATGACTCACAATAATTAAACACAGGAAGAAGAGGGGATCCTCTGGAGAGACTGTTTCATTTAATACTTTATGTTGACTTAACCAATGTTAGCTCAAACTTCATTGAACAGAGAGTGTAGAGTGAGACAGGCTGTCATGTTGTTTTCATTTATACGGGGCTGAGGTATTTAACTTGCAGTAGTACTTGCAACAGATCTGTTGCATTTAAGAGAATGACATCTTATTAATAAGTGAAAAAAAAGTCTTGAGGACATACCAGTAAGCACCAATATTTTAAGTGATTAATATTGATCATATTGAAATAATCAAATTCTATCAGCAAGAATTGGGCCCTGGTATCTACGCAGATCTCACTTTGAAAAACCCCACCCACTTAAATATAGCAAAGCAAGCAAACTCCCCATTACAATGGCTTCCTCTAACAGAACCAATTGCCCACCCCTGAAAAAAAATGTTCAAGATATATGAAAAGGAGTCTAGTGTTTAAACACAATGATCCAAGTCTGACCACGTATGTTATGGCTGATCGGTTGAAGTGTTGTGTATAACATACCTTGAACTATCTGCTGTGCCACTGAGTGGTTGCATTTGTAGAAGACCCTGGCACACAATGGCACCAGCTCAGCATCCATCATCTTTATTGCTTTCAAGAATGAGGTAACAACTTCTTCTGTAACACAATTCACATCAGCGACCTCCAGGTCATCACTAGATGCATCCAGGGAAAGTGAAAGTGAACCACTATGGCCATCAGCAGACATCACATGGTGGCACACTAAGGATCCGCATGCCATCTTTGTGGTCATGTGACCGGAAGTTCTTCTGGCAGGTTCATCCTTGATTGCAGTTACATGGAGCTCAACAGCTGCATCTTTAGGCAAGGCAGGCACCACCACGATCAATAATGGCACAAGTTTGATCTCAGATTCCCACACAAAGTCCTGCAATGAAGACAGATGGTGTTCAAATTAATCACACAGGAAAATTATATACTCTGTCCTGCTGCACACTATAAACAATCAGATGTATAGCCCTCCTGCTGAGAAGCATGCTGTGGACACAAACATTCAAAAACCCATCAACATCCTTGTAAAGCCCATCAAAAACAAAAGACCACCACACAGCAGTCAGAAAGGCTTTTTGCTTGACAGGCTATCAATTAATGTGAGACTGTGAAGTGACCCTTGGTAATGACAGTGTACAAACAATTGAGAAAGAACACACAGTGTTTGCAACTAACATATATAAACACACCAATAAATTTACTTTGACCTGAATTTGTCAACTGGACAGGTTCTATCCAAGATGATTTCTCACCTTTTTTGACAAGATCGTTTTCAGCATGTTACTGCAGTTTCACTGCACATTCAGCGCCTCAATTTTATCTACAGATGCAAAAATATCTCTTTTTCTTCTCACTCCTTTGGCTTGAGGGCCATTAGCGGTAACAAAATGTCTTGGAGCAGTGCTACAATGTGGTTCTCTTATAATACTTGGCCGTGGCTTCATCTGCTAATGGGAGAGAAATGAGTGTTTTATGTAACCGTCATTTCAGTCAGAGTCGATAGGGCAAAAACACTTAACCCCCTTTTCAATTTTCTGGATCAATTTTCATCCACTTACACCCCTCTTCGTAAGTGCAGAATAATAGGTTTCTTGCATTTTATTTTAGTATTCACTCGAGAAAAAAAAAAAAAAAATCCCAAAGAGTGGATGCCGACTTCTTTGTTTCTTAAAAAGAAGAAGTAAAAGAAAGAAAAAAAAACTAGTCATGACCCAAACTGCATCTCACTAAATCACCACTTAGCTTCAGATTGAACTTTAGCAAACGCATCATTGTGTATCAACAGCTAACCTCTCATCTCTAAGGGTAGAGGGAAAAAAAAGTAGGTGTTCTTAATGACTAGAGTAAAGGGGTTAAGACTTTTGTACTGTTCTGATTTTGAAGGTAGCTTGTTTGCAGTGATCATCAACAATGATTATCAAAGAAGTAGACAATAGCCTTGTCAGCATAGACCTGTCCACACGTCAAACAAGATGACAGCACATATACGCGCCCAATGCTTTGAAAATGTTATATTAGCACTTCTGGCACAGGCTAGGTATTCTCCTAGAGGGAATTGCTTCTGCACTTGTCAATAGTGATTCAACAAGGAACACATGCGCAAAGTGGGAAGAGGAGTGACAGGACAGGGAGTTCTTGCTCAGCCAGGCTTAAAGGCCACCCTGCAGGCCTTTGGTGCCGGGGTACTTTACCCAACCAACAGTCAGCAAGGAGATCTGAGGACTTCAGCACTGTGCTCCAGCCTCTGGCAGGATTTTGTTACCATGGCACAGTTACAGACTTTTTTATAAGAGCTGTCGCATGAGGTTACATCAGTTTAGATTTGGTTCCTTTTTTATATATCTACCACAATTCTGGATTAGATGGGAATTTTTATTCGGCACTTTTGTGACTTTAAATGTACAGAAGTGGGGAAATTGTTTGTTTTTTCTATGCGCAGATAAATCTGTGGCCACGGTTTTATTACTGTGTGCTTTCTCACAAGTGGAGGCAGTGAACACTTTCATTTCTTCATGATCAGACGTCATTAATTGAATTAATCTGATAAAACACAAAGTTTGAAATATGGTGGAGCAGAGTGCTGGAGTGGCAAGTTGGAAGGCCTGGCAGGTGGCAGTGAGAGTGTATGTGTGTGTTTAGAGGTCTCTGTTCCACTTCTCACCAGCCACTTACTGCAGTCCATCTCATTATTTAATGCCACTTCAGTTGCAGGGCATGCAGCCATTCCCTCTGTGCTCTCTCACTCTGTAGGCAGCAGGTAAAAGCATATAGTCTGAATCTGCTGTGCTCAGCGCTCTACCCTGATGGGGTGTGACCTGCTTCCCCTTCTGTTTGTTTTTCCTCTCCCTACTTTCCTCCTTCTAACTTGTGTCCATGTGCCTGGAGCGTGTGGTAGGTTGAAGGGCCGAGAGGCGTGAAAGCTGAACGGTAAACACGATAATAAGGAAGTGGTGTAAAGGCGGCAAACAGCAGGGAGCTGATGGGGCTGCACCGCTTAGCCAGTTCCCCTACATTTCCTGCCCAGCAGGATGCCTTCAGCATGTGGTTCTTATGCCTCAGCACTTACTGTCGTGCTGTCAGTCTGATATAATATCCCATCCTATTCACTCATTTATTTATTCTTTTCTCTAAAGATTCCACTCTGAGGCTAGCCAGATTGTTTCTGTAAAGGAAACATGCAGGGCTGTGTCACTGGGGTAAAGAAAAATTTATAATTATGAGGCCATTTTAAAATCACAGCAGTGACTACTTAAAAAGTTCTAAGTATGTAGCTTTGCTGTTTGACTTGTTGAAGAAACCACCCTGCAAATTCATTTATTAAAAATAAACAAAACCTTTTTTAAGTAGTTTTCCCTATTTTTTGATAAATCACAAATTATGCATGTTTAAATGAATCATTTTGAGTAAATAAATAATATACAACTTAAACTGGATTTATTTTCAGCGTGTTGCTACACAAGGAGATATCTGTTTAACAATTATTGACTCACCACATCAACACCTCCCTGTTTATCAAACCTTTTGAGCACACACTTGCATGCACACAGACAAATAAGCTCTTTGTGGTTTAATGCAGTGTGAATATAATTTCACACATGTAGCAACTCCAGAATGCTCCCAATTAACCCTGCAAGCTTCTTCATCCACCTGATTGAAGAAATTATCAAGACAACAAAAACGTGGCCCTGTGGCTTCACAGACACACCGGGCATTTCTATCACAGATTCCCACTTTACAAGACTCATATCAGCACAGCGTTCCCCGTCTCTCTTTGAATCTCTACATGTAAGATTAGGCCTGTCGCGATAAGCAATAATTAAGAAAAAAATTTAATAAATGTAATTTAAAAATGTAATAAGTAAGAAAAAATGAGCGTGATAAGTTTCATTATTATTTTATTTTTTCTATCTTAATTTACCATAGACTGTGTATGACAACAGGTTTCATTCTGGAGAATCTCGACTGAACGCTCTGGTTTCTTGCAGAGTGATCTCTCTAGTGTCGTACTCGACAGCAGCATGTTGCAGCACGAGACCGTAGTGAAGCACCTGTGCGAGCCGATATGCCGCATTTGTTTTACAGGGCTGCCAAATGTCACGAATCAGCCGTGAGACTCGCGCATTTGAGTGGCTCCTCACACTCTCGCGCTAAACCTCCGATTCTCAGGCTGAATCATGTTAATAAGTCGAATGGAGAAAAATAGCTGCGAGCACTTTCTCACTCACTGCTCCTAGATCAGTCTGACACGCAGTGATGAGGGGAGATATTTCAGCTTCACATACAGCAACAACGCGCAGTACATTTTTTTCTAATTTTTTTTTAACACAAAGGTACTAACTGGCAGTTTTGTCGAGTTTTCCTATCTGAGCCCAGGTTTAATATTTTTTTATATATTTTTTGAAGGGCAAAGACTTTATTATCCATCATACATTCATTCATTGTTAATGAGACTGAGAGTCTATTCTATTTATTGTTTTTGTTTTATTTAAAATTTCTTCCAGTTCCATTAAAATGTTCTTTAGAAATTATTATTAATTTTATTGATCTTTGAAAGGGTGTACTTGCATTATTATGGCATTATCGCAATAAATTCTGAGAAAATGTATCGCACGTGGGTTTCATTTGATATTCATAATTGAGACACAAATGCATGATGATGCATTCAGTTGTTTTTTTTTAAATCAAATTAATTATTGTTGGTGTATTTATGTAGTTGTACCCGACTCTTACTGACACTTATCTTTGTTGCGAACTATTTTCAACCTTATATTTACTCAGTTACAATTTATATTTTAAGATATGTATCAATAAAAATCCCCAAAAGACATGATCTTGTAAAAATAAATGCAAATGAGGCCTTTCATCATTTATGTTGTCTGAGACAAGTGTGAAACTAGGGTTTGACCCGAGTAAAAAATACCTATTAGAGTGCTTTTTATAATCCCAAAATCTGGTACAAATGTTTTTCTTATTGTTATAAATGAACACTCCCTTCACAGCTGCTTTCTGCATTTCCTCTGCAAAGTGTGAGGCCAAGTTGGAATTATGATCTATCATAAAGGGAAGACAGGGTGTGTGGTGGGATTAGTGACCCAGCACCTAAACCAGCTCTGTTCTAAAAACCTGTTTACAAGTGAGACCCCGAGCTGTCAATTACTGCTGCTTAACCTGTGAATCACTTGAAAGGGCTGTCTCCTGGTAGCAATCCTGAGCCAGTTAGATGAATGTTTTGATAGTTATGACAGGCTGCAAGGAAGCACGAGAGACGGTGTGGTCCATCTCCACTGACCTCAGGTCCTGTCACCTTCCAAAGGTTTGACCTTAGTTAGCCTTATTATCTGACTGACTAAATCTGGATGCTAAATTGGTAGTGTACTGCCAAGGCTTTTAAGATTTCTATTCCAATGTGAGTTGCAATGAGGCAAAATGTGTCAAATAAATTAACACAGAGACACCAGCTCTTTAGTGATGAAGGTCTTGTATATGTTTTGGAATTCAAAATATCTTATCAAACATGTTAAAGCTGTATGAATATGATTACTGGCTTTAAGTATAATTTGAATTTTACATATAGTTCTACTTTATACTGTGCTGTAACTGACATAAAGTTGACAGTCTTTCCCCCAGTCTGTAACGCTGTTCACCACTTACACCAAGCCACATGTTGGAGGTGGGCTCCTAACTCTCTCCCTGAGGCCCTATTCCCATGGTTAGACAGATTACTGTGGGAGGAGAAGGGCTGCCAAGGGAGACCGGAGCCCTTATTAGATGTACGGAGCAGGGTTGTAAGCCACGGCAGCAGAATGGAGGGAAGGTTGGAGGGCGGTGGCAGGGAAGAGGAGTGAGGAGGGGGGATAAGCTGCTCTGAGAGTTGAACCCCGCTCCAAAATGGTTTGTGGGGGCAAAGGATTAGGGAGGCTCTGAGGAAGACATCTGCTTCTGTGCCAAGCTCCACATTATCAAAGACACCAGTGCTTCCCACATCATCAACTTTTCATGAGTGCACTCACTGGTAAATATCAGTAGCAGCGGCTTGGGTCTCAGGGGGGCAGAGAAGGTTGCGAAACATTCCCTTATTTCATTACTAGAAAACAAAATTCTGAAAGGTCTCTCTGAAAAACTTGCATTCCATGGTAAGTTTTCCCTCTTTAATTGTTCATTGAAGCAGGGATCCCTCTATCCTGTAATCCATTAAATATGTGCTCTTCCTACATTGAACAAGTATGATCAATATTTCTTCTACATCTATAATAAAACTGACATAAATTAATCTTTTGCTTCAACACTGCAATATATTTCATAAACAAAAATCCAACTCTGTGGTGGCTAACCTTCTCTTCCTCTGTGGCCTTCAGCATGCAATCCCAAACTGCTCTGATAACCCCAATATCCTTGTGCCTTGTAGTGTAACAGTGGGCCTGGACGACATGAGCAAGGGTCAAGCTGCTGATCGCAGCCTCCAGAACCTTCTTCATGTGGCTGAAGGACAATTGGGCCTGTGTGTAGGTGCCAGCCTTAACCAACTGCATGGTGCAGGGGACCAAAGCAATTTGACCAGCACAGAACACCAGCTCATCAACCTGGAGAGGAAAGCAAAAAAGATATGGTGCTGTTAGTGATAATATAGTAAAGTCAAGCATGCTGTAAGAATTTACATTTGTGTGGCTGTGCTACAATTAAATGGAAATATCAGCATGCTAATAGGCAGCATCATTGGTGGTGCTAAAGAGGTCAGCAGATTAAAACTATCAATTAAATCAGAAACAATAAATGTTTGATCAGAATATCCAGAAAATAGATTTAATAATCTTTAAAATTTTCAGTCAAAAGTAGTGGTTTTATTGTCTGCTACCCCTTAAGGGTAGCAAAGCCAACTATTAAATTGATTAATGTCACACTCTCACAGACAATCAATTTAGTTCTCTCGACTAACTTGTGCTCAATACATCAACCTCAGAGTGAAGTTTTTCAAAAGAGTTTGTCACTGATGCCAAATAAACGGAATGGACACTTGGAAAATTTGCCAATGAAAAAGTGAAGGTAACTATGAGTAAAGGAGAATAATAAGGAAACACAGATGGAAAATAAAGATGAATTAGCATAGAAGACTTAATATAAAATAAGACATTAAAAAAAGTTAAGAAAGTTCAATTTATGAAACTCTTAATTAAAAATAATAAAGTACAGTTGTCACAGAGGTGCTATAATCAAATTAACATAAATTATTAGCCTGTGTTTGATAGGCAGTACATTAATTAACAAGTTCCATTCCTCCCATCTTCCAGCATCATATCACCAACAGCTCGTGTTTCACACTTTTAAGACAAGCAGGTATTCTGTTAGATGCCTGCAAATACATTTTAGTGGCACCAGTGTTAGTCATAAGCGCAATTAACCAAGTGATAATAAGCTCAATTCTCTTTTAAATACCTTTAAGAAATAAGCTCCTTGAATAATGAAAGCAGAAACAAAATCCATCTGCTTAATGCAGACAGAGGAGCAGGGATAAAGAATGGCATTAAGAAGGTCAGGCCTTTAGAGACTCAGCAGTGTTTAAGATTTGGAGCTGGACACTTACTGCTGGTCAATGCAAAAAGATGCTTGTTATATGTTAAGAATTACAGAGACCCATGTGCATATGCAGATCTCCAGGGAGGATAAATTGATACAAAAACAATGTTCTTTACTGATAAGCAAACATGCAGCTAAGGGTTTTGCTTTTCAACTGAGATTCGAACTTCTTAACCTTCTTATTTAAAACAAATCTTATGTTTCCCTTTTTTCAGATCAGTGACACAGAAGCCCTCACAGATTCCTTCCACCATATAATGGTGGAACATTTATTACAGAATACTTACAGTTTCTTAAATGAAATCTGTATTTTACTGAATACTAGCAGAACAAGATGTCAGCCACACAAGTATTTGGCTAGAGGGCAAATACTGTCATTGCTATTTCCATAATCGAATGAGTTTGCCATGATCCTCAGCTTCTGGGTTCACTTGTCAGCTTTGATGAAGCTTCAGCTTCCATCTCTGCAACTGCAAATTACCGGGACAGTGGATGAGACATGAGATGGAGGGAAGACAAGTAAGACGAACCCAAGTGAGAGAGGGCAGAGAGGATGGAGATAAGGCCCTTGCTGCTTGCAACCATTTGAATCAATCACCGGATCATTTACCTGCTAGCACGATCTGCCCAGGAGCCTGCATTACTGGAAGTGCTGAACATAAAAGCCAGATTCCCACATATCAACAACAAATTGTCACCGGCATTCCGTTTATGAGCCATCAAACGCCACCATATCCACTCCAACAAAGAAGAGCTCCATCAGGTTGGAAGGGTGGCCACAATCTTTTAACAAGCTTGTCCTCATGAAAAGAGCTTGCTGCATCCTGAATTCATAAAGACCAGCTACCATTTGTCAATTTGAATATCAAAAGGTGCAAGCAAGGGCCCCCTTGACTGTTAAAGGCAGACTCCCATAGCGTCTCCCAAGCAGGTGTGTGATGATCAATTATTAAGGATCCCACTCTGGTTACTCTTAGTGGGAGGTGGAATCAGGGGATCTGGGATTCTGTGGTTTCTGTGTTGATCCTGGATGGGGGAGAGACTGAGGAGAGTGAATACTATTTACATAAAATTAACAGTTCAAAAGAATGAGTTCACACACCAATCAAACTTGTTAATTGACTGTCAATGGTGTGTCCCTGAATATACAACACAACTACATTATTCATCTAAGGCCTTGACAGCGAAGACAGTCCAATTTGCATGGGCGTTCTAAACGTGATCAACAACCACAATGCCACATGCATTTTTAATAGGCCAAAGATGGAAACCTTTAATATTAATAAGGGTCAAACAATTGCATATGCGATTAAACTTTCTTTAACAAGGTAAGTATTTTTCAAACGCTAGCCTTAGCAGTCTAAACGGCCCACAGAGAAAAGAGATAATGTGCTCTATTCCACTGGGCACAGCAAGGAAATGCAACATGTTTATCTTGGTTGATTTCTGTTTCTCATATTCTTAATATTTGATAGTTGCTGCTATAATTCATAAAGTTGATTCAAACATTATTTAAGATTGGACTAAGTTTGCAGTTTAAAAAGTTCCATCCTCTGAAAGATGTAAATGATGTCATGTCCCAGTACTACATTTTTATACACTATATATTTACCCTAATTATAAAAAATCTGACTTGGAAACAAACTTAAAAAAAACAGCTTCTAAGACAAACTAACTTCCAGTAGTTGAACAACTGAACAAACATTATGTTTTATATTTATCTGATATTATAAATGCAGATATATTTCTGCCTTGCATTTTCTCTACTGTTACCACGTGGCTAAAACACCATGATTTTTCTAATGAACCCAGTGATATGTCCAAAGGTCACCAACATTTGGTGAAGACAGTAACATAAGTAAAAGTAATCATGAAGTGTCCAGGCGTGTCTGCTTCCAACCCTTTACAGAGTCTCATTTCATGTGTATGAGGTGTTTCTAACTGCAGTTTTTGTCATAAGGCTTCCTGAGAGGACCAGATGTTGCTAGACTACATTCACATTGGTGTTGGAGCCCTCTGGGTCCCCATCATGCTGAGGATGTCTCCGAGTATCATTAGCAAAGCTTCAGAATGGTGTAGATGAACTAGGCTGGGTTGGATAAAATGACCTGGTATTGATGAACAGTCAGGTTTTTCTGCCTGGTTCCAAGGACAGAGAGAGGTGGAAAACTGCTCCACCGCTCCTATCAGATATGCTAATGGTCACATTTCTCTCCATTGAGACCTCATACATAATTTAAACAGGAAAATGATAATGCAAAAGTGTAAAATAGGTTAGATTAATATGGTGTAACTTTCCCTTCAGCAAGGAGCCATGTAACCAAGCTAAAGGGGTAATGGCGGCACAATATCAGCTAAAAAGATGGGTTATTAAGCTCTAAATATACTAAATGTCTGTGAGATGCTGATTAATTTTAAGGTTCCTACATGTTTTGAAAATCTTTTATAGAGCTCATTTAGTATATAATAAGTCCATTACGTAGTATCTTATGTGTATATATATATATATATATATATATATGTGTGTGTGTATTTTACTTTAAATCTGTTTAATTTTTTATCATGTGCATATGTTCAAATAAAGTAGTTCAAAATGTAGGGATCAAAAAGTATGTATGAAGTTTTGTTGTACGTATTTAAGTGCATACATAGCTTTTGCTTTTCAGCTGGGATTTGATGTGCAAGGACTGCTTAATCCTTATGTGGTGGATGGCTGTTTGTCAGGGATGTTGCTGTGATTTCATCTTAAACTGGCTTCAAGTCTGTGGGGTTCTTTCAGCATTAGTGAATTCAAAGCAGATCACGTCTGGGAACGGGGAATGATAAGAAATGGGCTCATGTTGTGCCGCGCCCTGAGGAAATCCTGCCTTCTTCTGACACATCATTTCTACAGACGCAAACCTTTCAGGAGAGCCACAACCTTCTCTCTCCTACAGAACCTTTTTATTTTGTTAGTCTTCTCATTTAAGGCTTCATAAGGGGACAGATATTTGCCTTTTTTTTCCCCCATTTGCTCATCTTTTTTTCCCACTATTTATTTTTCTCTTTCCGTTTGTGCTCCAGCCTAACCCCTGTATGCTCAACTGTCATACAACATTACTGTTACTTAAATGGCGACATAAATAGCCGCATGAACCACACAAGGAAAAAGGAAGTATAGAACATTTCTAAATGGATTCTCTCAGGTCTAAAACTGTGCATCATTCAGAAAACTTGTAATTACTTGACAAAATTAGTAAACTAAAATGAGCCATTTTTGAGGCAACATGTGGTCAGTGGCCATTCCCCAATACCACACTTTCTATAAGTTTGCTTTGTATTTTTCTTTCTGCTTTTCATTTCTGTCCCAGACATGCTCATGCAATAGACATTTAACTGTGAGGAGCACTAACACTGCCGCGTCAGCTCTGGTTAACTTTACGCTGGTCAGGACCTGTCACTCAATACTATCACCAAGGTCAGAAGGGCCTGCCTGCTGAATGCCCAGAGAGACATATCTAAAAGTCAACAGCATGTATAAACAAAGAAATAAAAATTTCTTTCCCTGATAAAAAGAAACAACAAATTTTCATACAATCTCATGTGTTTTTGTGTTTTATTAGATAAATTTACTGCAGCAATAATGATGTTAAAATGAAGAAATACGATCAAATAAAATAAAAAACAAACAAAAAAAACAAAACAAAAAAAGCTGTAATAAAATTGTCTGCTGCACTAGAGTAGTGTGCCACACAAGAGTTGAGCAGTGGATGAAGAGTGATGGAGGGGCATGGTTTTTCATTGCGTTAGGCAAAATGCCCTGCTGCCTTCAACTGTCCCAACCTCACATTTTTTGACAAATTGGTTGTGAGGCTTTTACGACTGATGCACATATCGCAAAAATCATTTCTGCCAAGCTTCTTCTATGACCTGCCCGTGGGACATGACAAGCCCCTCCATGCATCGCTCTATCAAGCCGAATCTTTCCAGGACAATGCAAATTATGACAAATTCCATCATCCTGCATTATGCGCTTTCCCGCTAATCTCCCTAATTCGAGAGAATCGCGGAGGGTCTCGCTGTTTCAGCTGAGGGGCATGTTGTCTGACTGAATGATGCTGAAACTGCAACCGTCATCCCCCCGTTCTGTCTCGCTTCCCAGCTGTGTCTCTTCTGCCTTTACTGTTTAAGTTGTAAACTGTCAGTATGTGCATGATCAGATTACAGTGGGCAACACCTATTCTCTATGATAACGTGCAAATGCCCAAACCTAATCAGCAAAATTAAGCTACTGGTCTAATAACATAAGCAATCTGTGTCCTCATTTGCAGACACAGAAGAAAAAGAAAAAACCCACTCAAGTTCTTCCTGCTTTGTTGGTGCTCTATTTATGTGACGGACAGAACATGCAGTTTAGTATTCACAGATTAAAATATGATTAACAGACAAAAAAAGAAAAAGACAAATATGGCAGAGAGAATGTACACATGGAAAAATAATGTAATTCTTAATGTTTTCAACAGATGGCAGTATGGCTACATTTAAAACGGTTCACCAATGGTGTATGTATACACTCCGCTCAGACCGTGGACGGGGTGGCCAGACAGCCTCAAGAGTATTTTTATTATTTATTTATTTTTATTCCTTCAAAATATTCACAATACAGAAATTCCTTAAATAAATTTAAAGAATATGGATGAACGAAATAGTAAAATTAGATAAAAATAAGATAATATTTTTTTTAATAACTACACAAGTGTTTTTCCAGGATTATATAGTTTATATATATATAGTGGAAACTCCAGCACATCGGACATGTGTAAATAAAAATACACACAAAAAATACCTGAAAATTTTAAATCCGTATAAATTTTGGATTTATTAGTTTTTTTTCTCTAAAAATCAAAAGAAATCAGAGGTAATTTTTAAAATATAGCAAACTGAAACTATAAAATGTGCTAAATCCAAGATGGAAATAGGCCAAAACCAAATGAAACATACACATTAAGCGTCGTCTTAGTCATCTTTAGTACTTCTTAAAAATAATTTTATAAATTCAGAGAAGGTAGAAATGCTTCTGCCCTGCTGCACATGGAGATAGTAATAATTTCAGACCAGTCACTGACTGGTCTGTTTAATACGAGCAACTTGTGGATTCGCAGGAACACAGGTGCAGTTGTTACAGAAATCATCTTTAACAGCAGTTTTCTAAAATACACCAACCGCAGCAAGATGCTGTACAGAAGTGCTGCCAGGTTATGCTGCTGCTAGCTATTTATAACCTCCACATGGGGTTGGTCACTGAGTTATAGCCTGGTGTTTGTGACTATGATCAGTCATGTTTGCACTATATATACATCTTTACTGCACTAAACACTCCAGGTTTCAAAAATGTTATTACTGTAATTTTTTTTTTCTAAAAGAGTAAAATGTTGTAGGCTACACTAGTGTTGATCCCTGCTTTGTTCTATCTATGTTTGCCACACATGTAGATTTCACAAGAAACCTCTTCCAGATCCTCCCTATCTTTGTGTTTTTGTGTCTATGTGTGTGTGTGTTAACCGTGTCTGCGCAGGCCCTGTCAGCCATGCCCTCTCGTCACTGTAGGGGGAAAAAACACACCCGGGCAGCTCTGAATATAGCAGCTAGTTACCATAGTAATGGGATGGTCATACATCTTTCCTCTCTCAGACAGAGATGGGAGTGGACAGGACACGCCGCTATGCTTTTTATCTATGCATTTGGTATTCAGTTATTTCATTCCGCAAATAAAAAGCCGAGCCATCCACCTCTCCCTTTTCTGTATTCAAACAGAGGGGTGAAATGGGAAGTAAATAGTTGGATATGGGGTAATAATTCACACATAGGACTACAAATAATTGATGTGTTTTGACTGAGTGTTTGTGATTGTGATTGTAATAGTGAGAGTGTCTTGGCAGATGTCTGCAGTGGTGGGATCTTTACATGACACTTTTCAGATGCCTTCTTGATTTCTCTGAACCATTCACCCCTCCACTGCTCATCAGCCATGACAAAGTGAGAAGCAAATAAGCATGCTCTCATACACACACACTCTAATGTAGCATGAGGTTCTCTTAAAATAAGTAGTGTTATGTACCATTCATTTAATGTAATTACGTTCAAACACTAAAATTTATTGCATCAATCTAAATATCGTGCTTCTGTGCTATTCTCTACATTAATAACAATCTGCAAAAGTGAGTGATTTAAATTGGTGGTCCATTCACCGGGGACCTCAGCTTCTTGTGGAATCCCAAGTCCCCCAAAGATTACTGCAGTAGTAAATCTCCCCGCATCCACTCACACACACAATGTTTAAATGATGTGTATCTGCACGTTTGTCTGTAAACTGTGTGCGTGTAACGTGAAAGAAAAAGAGGGACGATGGCTACAGCTATCCTGTCCCGACTTCCCATGGCTTGTTGACATGAACCAAGGCAGTCAGGCACCAATAATACATGAAGAGCTGTTCAAAGACAATTAGGATCAGTTGTCAGGACTGGGCCCATTAATGAGTGGGAGTGTGGCAGGGGCTGAGGCAGAGGCACAGTGCAGGCGAATGCGACTGCCTGAGAGCCGATGCACTCTGACAGATCCAGTCCTTCCCCTGTCCTCGCCTGGTACAAGCTGATACCAGCCTGTGCCCACGTGGTGCTGCAGCACAGGATACTGTAGCAAATGACGCTATGCCTTCTGAAAATGACTACCGCCATGGCAGGTCAGCCTCCACGCTGTCACAACGGGGGGGAAAGGGAGGACAGTGGCCTGAGAGGATTGGGTAAGAAGCAACATAATTACCCTTTCTGCTGTCTACCACTTCCCATAAAACTGCCTCCTCATCAGATTAAAAAGGTGGTGTGATTTGACCTCTTGCATATACGTGTCCACATTTAGAAGCGCAACTTCCCATCCCCGTCTAGTGTCTCAAGCACTGTCCCAAGACAAAGCGATGACCATGTGCCGAGGCAGGCATATTTCTTGAGCTGTGGCGGTAAGGAAGGAGGTCCTCCAGTTGTTGCTGCATTCTTGCACACAGTAGATATTATTGGAACACAAATACCAATTTTAACATACGCCATCAGCATATGTTTAAGTATAATTACACAACATACTTTGAGATATGTGTACACTTAGTTGCCTGTTTTATTTATTTGCATGCAACAATAATTTAAAGGTCTTTCCTGACTCAGCCATGACTCTTTTTTTAGACAACCAAACCAGTTTACCTTGTCACACAGTCAGAGCCTATCACAAAGAGCACACAAGTATACGTGTGTGTGTGTCCACATGTATCCCTGTGAGACGTGGCCTCAGAGTATACAGCAGAAACACCTTTACGGTCAGGTCTTACTGGGTTTGATCAGCGTGTTCCCCATGTGTCCAAATTCATGTGAAAACACTTGACCCTGGTGTCTGGGAAGAAGCCGACAGAGACGGACTCAGGTGATGCTCAGAGATAGGAGCTGAATCTATTCTCACAGGGAAATGGCTCTGAGGCGAAGCTTGACTGTCAGTCAAAAGCTCTCTCCCCAGACAAAAGGTTCAACTCATTGCACACAAGCCAAGCCTTGTGGAAAAGAAACAAGCCTATTCTGCTTTTGCCTTCTGTGAAATGAAAAGGGAAAAACAAATCTGTGTTAACATCCTCTGCTGCAACTAAGAGCAAGTAACTACATGTGCTAAAAAACAGCAGCTTTGAGTTGCCTTCAATCTCACAACTGCTCAAACTGCTGAGCCTTCAAGAGCTCATTTTTCATCGACTCAATTACTCGACAACTGTTCTCCCCCTGGCCCCACCTCTTCCTCACTACCTCATCTCCCCTCCTGCTTAGTTGGAAGTGATCATTTGTTCTTTTATTAAAGTTGATAACATCCCTTGCTCTGTCTGAGTGTGCATGCTGGAGAGCCGCCCCTACTGTTCTAGCCTCCAGCATTTCATATTATTGGTGCATTATTTCACGCATGCCCTCCTCTTTTATCAAGCGCTTTTGAAGTAATGTTAATAGACTAGAAAATTGAGACATTTATGAAGTATGGGCCATGTTTATGAAAAAATCCATAAAGTATGACAGGGGAGAGGTGAGATAAAAGCAAGGTTTTAATAGATTATGGCAAACAGGGGAGAGGCGTCAGATCCTGACAGGCACCTCCTCCGAGATCCCTCATATTTTATGGGATTAATTTTGTTGTATTAGAAATGAAGTTAAATGTTCTAATTAATCTGTCCGTGCTGCATGAATACCTCCCTGAACACGGATGCATGCACACACACAGTTTTTTAAGCTAATTACTCTTCTGTGGTAATTGAGGTAGATGTAGTCTCTAGATGTGTGCTTAGGAAGTTTGAGGAGGTGGGAGGGGGGGTATTTGTTGTGGCGGTGGTGGTGTTGGGGGGTGAATTTTGCACATCGGCTGTTTTACAGTGGTGAAACATTGTCAGTGAGAACAAGCCATAAAACTAAAGCACTTACTTTTATTTCTGCTGTTCATTGCTAATTTTTGGCTTAGTTGTTTGTTTGTTTTTTGCTTTGTTTTAAATATATCAGCACACAAAGAGAGATGGAAAATGATTTCCTAATGCAAATGATATGCTTGTCATTGGTATGCTGAATTTAGCTTAATATTTTTAAACAAAATTTTATTGCCACGTCTCTAATTTAATGAGTTTTCCCACTTTCTATTGTAAGTCATATTAGAAAAGAAACCTTTAAAAAAATTTTTTAACATGCTTTACAGTGTCTATTTCTTGATAATAGCAAAATCAAACTGAGGTTTCAACTTAGCAGAGAGAGAGAAAAAAAACTGTTTGGTTCAATATAGGGGGCCTGACCTCCCTCTAACTTTACTTGAACTCTCAACTTCCCATGAAAAGGGCCAGACAAAGTTCAACCTATTGTTTTTAGATATTTAGACTCCTGTAAGAAGATTATTTCAATTCAACCACCCGCCTCCCTTTGATGTTAATAGGCAGCGTCAGATTCACTTCCTTCCTAATGCCTCACAGTCCACTTTGACAATTTTCAAAATCCAATGCAAATCCTATC
This sequence comes from Rhadinocentrus ornatus, assembly GCA_037177495.1. Taxonomy (NCBI): domain Eukaryota; kingdom Metazoa; phylum Chordata; class Actinopteri; order Atheriniformes; family Melanotaeniidae; genus Rhadinocentrus; species Rhadinocentrus ornatus. Next base: position 14,606,916 of record JBAMHW010000022.1, read on the forward strand.
GCAGGCTCGTGCAAGACAATCTCCCACAATATTGACTGTCACTCACAATTAAGGGACTGAGGCAAGGGGCTAGTACTCAGTGGCAACTTGAGGCTGGCTGGTGCAGTCCGCTCCCTAAACACACCCCACAGAATCTGATCAGTGAGTATAATTTCCCCGTAAATATCCCAGGGGTGAGCCACTTACCTTAACAAGAAAGAAGAGATGTTTAACAACCATTCAGCTGATAGTCCTTCTATTCAGACCTGCTTTGGCTATTGTGTTTGTCTCTATAAATGCGCCTCCAAAGGGAATGTATCCAAATAAGCATCATTAATTTAAAAAGATGTGGGGAAAAAAATCCTGCAGTTTGAGCCTCCTGTTGCAAAGTCTGAAATTTGTAGATACTTATTTTCTTTATCTGCCGACTCATTGGCAAGATCTTCTGTCATTAATGCAAGTGCATCTCTGTTGAAAAATGTTGAATACTGATTACTTAAAAAACGAAAAGAAAGAGACCCATGCTCTTCTTCCTGCTATTATGTTAATGCACCAGAATTGTTTAAAAGCTCCCCTAGTTATTGACAGAAAAAGCAGCAATTACTTTTGTTTCCTTTAAAAGCACGCCATTACTTGGTTTGTGCTGTAATGATAGAATTTGTTTTAATATTTTGCAGCAAAGTGGATCTTCGAAAACATCTTTTGTTTCTTTAATAAATTGACTGGGGCAATAAAAGACTGATATTTTTAATAATTTAAATAACATTATGCAAATATTGGATAAAACAAAAAGAGCTATAGAAAATATGACACTAAACAAACAATGAGTGACAGAAACTTTGATGCTACCACATGTAAAAATTATTTGATTAAAAACATACAACAATCTATAATATGATGCAGCCTCTAAACATGTGTCTGTCAGGTACAGAACAAAATGAAACAGTGTAAAAACAAAGCATAAATTAAATTACAGTTTTTTATTCTGTAGCTTGCGGCTTTAATCTAAACTGAGGCAGTATTATATATCAACATGCAATACACCAAGAGCCCCCCAGCTTTGACATTATAAAGGTTAACTAATTCTTTAAATCAAGTCAGATCGGAAACTGTCAGCTTGCCAGGCCAAGCCGACATTCAGTCAGCTTGCCATTTCCTAGAACCGACGCCGAGAGACATGACAAGCCAAGCAGACAGATGAATAGACGGATGGAGTTTGAAAGTCCAGCATCCATCACATGTCAATCTCTAGCCCAGTTCCTCTATACCACCACCAGTAGCTGCCCTCTATGAGCAGACCTACTGTAATTAAATTCTGCAGGGTCATGTTCTGTCACCAGCCATGTGCTGTCTCTCAAACCAACAAACACAAGAATAAACTGGTTCCAATATAGCTGGAGAATAAACACGAATGTGTTTTATGACCCTAAATGACCAAATGGTTAGCTAATAGCTAAACAGTGCCTGACTGATAAATGATAAAGCAGTTCATCAGAACTGTTCAACAAAGATATCTGAGATTTATTGTACTATCATTTATTCAGTAAACTTAATTGCCACAATTTAAGTCACCTCTGCTACACACAACTGACTGCATCCTCAAGATCACAGATTAATCCTTAAATGTAGCACAACCTATTTATTATTTAATAATTGCACAGAAAACAAATGTGGACAGTTCTTGTGTTGTTTGGTCTCAGACAACAGTTATTTCTCTTTGTGGAGGCCAGATCCCTGAGGCTATTGTGTCACACGGCAACAGTCACAAAAGAAAATTGTCATTTAGATAGAGAAGATGTGGTAGTGGTGAGAGATGGGGAAGGGCTACATGCTTGCTCACAGCAAGGGGGTAATTGTATCAATATGTAAAACTCTCTAGCTGCACTGAAGAGTTGTTAATACATTTTTGATCAAATTAAGTCATTGTAGCGTGGAGGAATAGACACATTGAGAGAACGCGCAGGGGTCGTATGAAGTTCCATGCACAGCTCTGAGCAAGCAAACTGCTCTCACTGTTTTCTTAAATTACTATGAATATGAATGGTAATTAGAGGAATGAGAGATTACACTGTTTTCCAAAGGCAACAGTGCATGCACACAGCTGACTTCAATTTCATGTCTCAACGAGGCTTCATTGAGGAAATCAAACACTGCTGGCATGTTAAAAGCAAACCTGACTCTGTAGGATGCATCTCAGGAATCTAAACTTCAGTGACACACTGCTGAGAAATGCCGTCAAGCTCTGAACGAATGGTTAATCCACACATGTTCTCACTCATATGCGGATTTGGCTGCAGGATCAAGGACAGTGTCGAGGAGATGGACACTATCCTTGTTGACAGTACCTTGACAAGTGTAATCCTATATAATACACAGTGGGTAAACAGAACACCAAGCCAACCGTGCAACCACAGCCCACACTTCCTCTGCTCTTCCTTTGAATGCTACATTCTTTTTGGGTTTGAAACAATATGAAAGACGTTCGACATGCAGCTTTACAAACAAGTGAAAAAGTAGATACATACTACCCACTATGAAAGGACACACATTTACATGTATAGACAAAAGCAATCTTTCTCATATGTTTCTATACACATTAATCCATACTTAAGAAATTTCTATAAGAGACAAAAATGACACATCAAGCAATGCATATAAACTCAGAAACCTTAAATGCCCTGAAAATGCAAAGCCTAAAAACAGCATCATGAAAATCACAAGGACACTTGATCATTAGTCAGATTAATCCTTGATCATCCTCTACTAAGCTTAAAATCATATGAAAATCACTTCATTTTGGCCAAAATAAGTTCCACTAATGCTGAAATGGCCATTTTAAAAATGTATCTATTAAACTAATATATAAATATTTATGTAACCTCAAATTTAAAAAATGACACAAATTAGAAAGAAAACCCGAATGTGATTATTTGCAATTCTTATAAATCAATATGGTATTTACAATTTCAAATAAACAAAAAAATATTGAAAATAAGACTTTCTATTAAATCATGTCAAATATCGTCTTGATTTTGATGGCAGCAACTAGGGGTGGCACCATTATAGATTATCTTTGTATGATTATTGCCAAAGAAATAATCAGAACGTAACATAATGGCAACATAACAAAATAATCTAGATTTAAAATAAAGTTAGCAAGAAGTCTCATTCCAATAAAATCCTCTCTGATCTATAAACAATAAATAAATACTACATATTAACTCTGTGTTTCTCTTAGAGAAAAAAGATGGAAAAGGCTAGAGGACTTTGGGAGGCTTCTTTCTGGAAACTGCAGCTTGTATACGGCTCTATGGTGCGGCTTGACCACAGGTCTGTAGCAGTGGGGAAACATTGGACTGTAGCCACGTCCTTCCCCAAACCCTCACAGCACTCAGGGCAGGGAGAGACACTCAACTAAAATGGTGACGAGATGGCAGTGATACCATTTGTCCAAAGTGTTGATGAGTTTCTTAAATCCCGGGTTGTTCACTGTGTTATTGAGAGCTGGTCTTTGGCGAGAAAAAAAAAGTTATGTTTGTTTATAACGTTTGTCTCTTTGTGTCTCTGGGAGCTGGTGGATTATTTAGTCGAGACTCTTCAGTCAGGCTGTAACCAACTGCACGCAGACGTCCTGCGAGTATAAATCCACTTTAAATTGAGGTGTTGGCAACTTGTGTCGAATAAAACCAACCATGTTTATTAATATTTACAAATTAGAGATTTGTTTATTAGATTTGCAAATCCTGACTTTTAATTTTTGTTTGTTTTTTACACAGTATCCCAAGTTTATGGGATTGGGTTTGTACTAATAAGTCCTTCATCAATTAACCATAAATATTCCAGCATCCAAATTGTGATTTAAACTCAGTAAATCTAATATATTTGGTTCTGTTGACTGCTGACAAACAAAATATGTAACCCGAGGACAGAGAAAAAGTTGTAGTTAATAAAAGCCCTACATAAAAAGTTAGACCTACTTAGAAATCTACTTTCTTATGTAGCTGGCACCAAATTTTATCTGTCAGTGCTGCCGTCCACTAGCTTCCCTGTCCCCCTGTTTAAGGTTTTCCAGCCTTACCCTGAGGGCCTGGCTGTATGGTCCAATGTTGGCTGGGGCCCAGTGGGACAGGCTTTGGACATGCAAGGCTTCTTTCTGGTGAAAGCAGCCTTCCTCAGGGGGCTTAGACCAGTCATGAAGCAGACAGTCCATCTGCAGCAGTTGACCAGAAGGAAGAGGTGCCTGGACACATACTCTACATGGACAAAAGAGGAAATGTGGAATGAATGCTGTGAAATAAAAAAACAAAACAAAACAGGGGTATAAGTTGGCACCTTTACCTGGCTGGAGGGTTTATGTCAAAGTGTTTCTTATAGACCACATTGAGTAAAGCAAAGTCTTCCATGTTCCTCACATACAGGTGAACCAAGATGATGTTCTTCATCTTCCAAGCTCTGCTGTCCAACTCATCTGTAGACAGGTAGCACGTTGTCAGTTACAGTACCATTGAACAAATTACACCGAAATAAGATCTGATTGCTACTGAACAAATTGCAAGTCCAATAATTTGAATGCTTTTATCATTCAGTTCTAAAAGTGGAGTGTACAATACTTCTGCATGACATTTAAATCTATTGTTGTAAAATGGCAATGGTGACCCCCTTCTATAAACAGACTTCTAACACAGTATGTGTGCAAGTTCTAGGCTTTAGAGGCAAACCCATGCACACGGGCTCAAAGCAAAGCCTCTCCCCTTACAACCATCTAAAAGAGCTTCAAGTTTGTTTTTCCTTTGCCAACACTAGCGTCTCAGAATACTTTGCTCTCATACAAAGAGGTTGATCATTAAATATTAACTTGTTTAATATAGTCTCTGCACTGTGAAGGGTGTTCAGCCAAGCACCACCATGAACATTAAATATGCTTTTCATCTTTTGTTTTTCTATCTCCATCAAAAAAGGACAGAGAGAAAAAAGACTGAGATACACTGTAAAAGTGTGCACGTTTAAACATCTGCAGGGCAAAAAAAGAAAAACAAAACAAAACCCAAAAACAAACAAAACACGGCCAAAATGCCTACGCAGCGTGTGCATGCATGTGTGTTTATAATTAAAAAGGCTTGGCTTGGGGTTAATTTGAAAAGCCTGTCCTTGTTTGGTGACCAGCTCACTATCCTATTCTTTTGATGGACAGTCTTTGAGACACAGTTTGCCTGCTGAGCTGAAAAGCACTTCTGAGTCAGGAATAAGTTTTCAAGCACTACTGCCTATCCCTGTGTGTGTCTAACACAGCAAGGAGAAAGAAAGATGCCCATGAGACAGACAAGTTTGCCCCAAGTTCTTTTCACTTTTATCATATTAGAGCTACAATGAGGAATCGAAAGCTGCATAGAAACCACTGAACAAAAGATTAATGTATCATCGCCTTTTGATTATAAAGGAGATTTTTTATTTTATTAAACAACACAGCCATACGTAATATGTACACATACATGCAGTTTGGGTATAAAGGAATTCTCTGTGCTAAGCTAAGGGAGCAAGAACTTGTGACACAATAGGTCAAAAATATAAATAAATAAAAAATAAGATAAAACAAATCTAAGAAAATATGTGGCTCAATGGGAGATGAAAGCTTTGCAGCTAAGATTGCACATTGTATTATTATACAAGTTGATTATATTGCACTCGAGTCTGTTACTTTCAACGTGAATCTGTAAGACTGTCGCATAAGGTTTCATCTATGTGGTTTAGGCCATCAGTCGGACTGTGGCAGAGATAAAGCTGCTGTGGATACGTGTCTGGTGTGTGTTTAACCTGTGTGCTTTTCCTCATACTGTACGCCTGAGTCTTTGTGCCTGAGTAAAAAGTCAGCAGGATAAGTGTCTTAGATTATGGTTTGGTGTTCTGGGCCGGATCTTCATTTTAATTGAGAATTGGTTCTCAATTGAGTTGTGATTATAGAAATATGCAACACAACTGCATCTGTGATCTATTCCCATCTGGATCCTTATCATACGGGATCCACTACGGAAATAAGTCCCGATGTTGGTCGTCTTTTAACGAGAGTTTGTGGGCTGAAGTTGACGTCTGCATCTTGTAGAGAGCAGCATTTCTCACTGCAGTTATACGTACAGCTACATCCCAGGCGTAAGTGACGGCTCCCTTCACTGTAAATCTGTCAGACAAACACCGTTCTGGTGTGGAGAGAGGGCTAAATCCGCTGCTAAGGAAAAAAAAATCCTGATTTTCATAAAAATAAATGACCAGAAATAGAAAATTCGATTTATTGATTAATTGCCCAGCCCTACCTGAGACACCTGAGTGTTTTTTCTTAAGCATTAAATAAGATACCCAAAGCCAGTACACCACTTTCTGCAGAAAGGTTTTCCTTTCATCCTTAACCTTTTCCTTACTTTGCAACTGTGTGAATGCTGCCATTGTTTGGTTCTCAATCTTAGGTTCTTGACACTGAAGCCCACTGATGCCACAGATCCATTGATAGCCTCTGGAGCTTTTTAATGAGCAGGATGGACGGATATCTGCAGGATGATATGCAATAACATGAAGAAATTCTAGAAATACTTTAAGTTGCACCAGAAATCCTTGTAAAAACTATGCTTGTTAAAAACTTTTGGAAAATTCAAAATATGCTTTGTACTTAATTTCTAACCATAGGCTGATTAAGAGATAATGCATTGTAAGATAGTTTATGTCAGCACAGAAATTTATTCAGAGACAGTCTTAAACGACAGCTCTTGTCAAACAGTCAATCAAAAATTCTAGCATCGAGATGCTGGCTGCATATGACACAGATCCAGGGAGCACACGCCACACAAAGATATCATCTGACACACACAGACATAAATACACACTCATGCATGCATGTCAGCATGCAAGTGCCTCACAACAAATGAGTCTCACAGTGGCCCGACTGACAACTAAGGTCACAGTTTGATGTAAATTTGTGCTGGTTGACTTTGACTTGATCAGCATATTCCACCTCCTCGGTCATCTTGTCAATGGCGTTCTGGCAAGGACAACTACCATGGGGCAATGCTCTCGCCACCACATCCTGCAATAAAGCACCACAGGGAATACATCAGGCCAAATGCCCACCAAAGAGCACAGAGCCTTTCGCAAAGACAGACAAAACGTTGTATAATTAGCCAACCTTTTCAAATACCCCACCGAGAACTCTGTTTGTGTGTGTGAGGGTGTGTGTGTGTGGGTGTGTGTCAGTCTTACATGACAAGGATCCAGACACACATAACTTCAAGGTGAATGAATATGAAACAACATGCTAACATATTCGTGGTTCGGGCGAATAGGGAGTGGTGTTTTCTGATACTGTAGATTCAATCATGCTGACTGTCAATCAAAGTTCATGACTAGATAGGTGAGACATGTTTTGGATTTCACCAGCGTTTTCTTTATATGTGTTTACTTACAGTTTGCTTCTGCTCTCTGCTACTGCTTTAAATAACAAATCATTACCATTCTCTAAGGCAACCATATTACCTGCCAAATTTAGCTGGGGCGTAACGCATTTAAATACATATTTCATATTTCCTCAACACACCCCTCACACTGTCCAACACTCATTCACCCCCCCATCCCCCGTCTGCTGTCAGCCACATTACGCCATATGATAATCAAATTAATTATACTTCAGCCCCGCTCTCCTGGCCAGCATGAAAAATAGCTTGACTAGCATTAACGGAGGGCAAATGATGGTAGTCCATCCCCACCCCCTGAGCCTGGTGCAGTTTCCTCTAGTGCTGGTGTCACCGCAGATCTGTCACCCTGACGAGAAGAGCTTCAGAAGGCTGAATCAGGGCAGGTTCTCCCCTGGTTCAGCCCCCCCCCCTCCCCTCATTCCTTCCTCCCTCCCATCCCCTACTCTTGCAGGCTCTGGTTCTCCCTGCTCTTTCCTCAGCAACCTAGGGGGGGCTAGAGGAATAACTGTGTGTGTATGTGTGCTAGTGTGATGGGGGTGGAAGCAGCAGTGTGGGGAGCAGAAAAAAATATGTAGCTGTAGGGAGTGAGGCTGCAGGGTCACAGAGGTTGTGGAATGGGGGTATGTTTTCTGTCCATAAGCCCCATCCCCCAACTGAGATGAACATATACAGTACATACATAAGGCTCTCTGCAAATAAACACAAAAGCACATGTACATATTATTGCGTGATGTGCAAAGAAACACATACACAAATCACGCTCTGCCCTTAAGACATGCTGATCCCTGTTGTAACTCCTACCCCCCCCTAACTTTCACCAACATGAAGCACTTGCTGTCAACAGAACCACTGATCTGCTAGTAGGTCACTTATCAAACCAAACAATTAAAACTGAGTACTTAAAAACAAACTCAACAAGTTAATTTTGTTCATCCCAGCCTTCTTACAATAAATAAAATAGTCTTGATTTGTCTGGCCTTGCAAGGAAAGTAAAATGTTTGCCAGGCTTCTGGTCTGTGAGGCCCAATTTAGCTTCCAATTTACCAAAAGCCAATTCACACTCCCTCCCTGCAACCCCTGCTTGTGTCTGCTTAGCCAGCTACCTGAATGCAAAACGCCTTAATGTGAGAAGACATGTTTATTAATCTGGGCCTAGTTTCAGGCTGCAGCGAATATTGCAGACGTCAAAGTAGGCCATGTGGGGCTAGAGGAGCAAGAGCAAGGGATGAAGGGAACGACCGAGAGCAAGACTGTGTGAGAGAGAGTTCGAAAGGCCCTCTGGAGGTTGATCTGAACCCTGCCCCGAAGTGCTGTGTTTCTCCTCTCCTCCAAAGTTATCAGACACCAAAGGGTTTTGTTCTTATATTTATTTTGCTCTTAAGAGTAGTTAAAGTAATCAAACCCCAAAGCAGCTCAAACTTTTGCTTATAAAATTATGGAGGTAGAATTGAAGTGCATTGATCTTAAATGTGAACCAAGTAATACCACTGGAAGTTAAACTCACTTTATTCTCTGTGTGCATTTTGGTGAAGCGCAGGTAGCCAACTGGAGCAAATGCATCTGCTGAGTGGATCACTGTCTCTGTTGCATCACTGCACAAATGCACAAAAAACTTCCAGAAATTCTTAGAAAAACAACTTACCCAGCATTCTCATGCAACACACTGAAAAGAAGCATAACTATATTATTCAGTTTTACTCACATGACTATCTTCTTTCTGAAGAGAGGACAATCAAGAGTGAATGTCTCATATTCACCTCCTTCTCCACAGATATGAACTCCATATTTCTGGGAGAGCTACTGAAAAAAACAACACACTTAATTTTAATAACATATTATATTATACAAGAATTTACACTACAGTAAAAAGCAAAAATAATAACAGTCGCTAAATAAATTTAAATAATTAATTCTTACTTCCAATTTCAGAATGTATATAAAAGATGTACATAGCCCTTAACATGTCACCTACTTGTGCGTGGTTGATTGTTTTAAAACTTCAAATTCTGTGTTTTAACCATCGTTTTTGCCTTTCTTTTAAAGTAAAATTGCTTGGAAAAAAGGCAATAAAGTAATTAATTTGGCAATAACTTATATAAAAATATATTAAAATAATAAGACACTGATGAAACTGATTTAAATTTCTATTGTCATTTTCAACTGTTCAGTTTAATTGATTGTCATAACAGTTGGAGTATTCATTTTGTCCACTCACTGTAGTTTCAGGGTGGGTGTTTGGTTGCATTTTGCAATTAGTGCCACCTGGTGTCACTTCAGCCAACACACTCAAGCTTGACAGTTTTAGGGAAAATATCCAAACCAACTGCTACATAAAGCTTAAACTATTAATTGCGCAAAAACATGACTAAAACTAGAGAGGAAATGAAATACAGACACAAAGACTAAAGCTAACAGAAATGGTTAAAACTTAGGCTAAAAAAATATTTATAACAGTTTGATAACCAGAAACAACTTTGACCATTAGAATCATATGCACATTTTATTAATTAAAACACTGACATCAAATGTTTGGCAAGGTATGTATCAGTCTATGACCTGTTTCAAATGGGACTCCATGTCAGCCAGGGATTTTCCTAAGTGCTTCTCTGGATCCAGGCCTGGCATCCACATGTGAATATACACAAAGCAACACAGACAGAAATACACCAACAAACACCGTTGCACACAGACAAATGTATTGAGAAACGAGAGAGCAAAAGAGAGAGAGAGAGAGAAAAGGTCTGATCAGGAACAGAGAACAGTGATTAAATATGACAGGCAGGGAGGTTTACGGGCAGTCACACGAACACACATGTAAACCTGCACCCTGGATCTATTTGTTTGACTTTGCAAGTAGTGTACACAGATCTTTCTGGGTAAGGGCAACAATTTTCAGTTGCTGGCCACAAACTCACCCTTGCCCACTAACCCCTCCCTCTCCCTCGCACATCTAGTTCCCTTTGAGAATATAAACTCTAGAAAGAGATCTTGTTTATTTGCCTTTTTCCTCCCCTTCCCCTGAAATGGCACATGGAAGTGACTCACAGACATGGGAGAGAAAAGAAGAAGGGGAAGCAAAGTTGGTGTGGAGTTTTGTATGCATGCCCAGTGGTGCCACACTTCTAAAATACAGCTTCACCGGCTCTTTCTCCCCAGACGAAAAAACTAAAACAAAACAAGTAAAAGCCCACCATCCAAGTGGCCAACCATCAAAAACACACACAAAAAAAACGTGATCCCTTTTAATAAGATTACCACATTGATCAGTTTAATTTTAAGATCACGTAAATGTACAAAATAAAAGGGGGAAAAAAATCAGTCCTTACTTATGAAATTTGTAAAGCACTGGTGGGATGTACTCTTTGTGACACAAGTCCCAATGATTGTGTTTGTGGCCACTATATTGAACTTTACCTAACCCTATTACTCCTTTCGTAGAGAAAGTGCAGCCTACGACTTCCTACTTCACATTCTTCACTATTTAGACAAAAAATAAAAAAAACACACAAACCCTGAGTACCAGGTGGTTTCTACAGAGAATGGAACAATAAAAACATAACAGGACATGAATGTAAAATGCTAAATTTGAGGAAATTCCAATCCATGTAGCTGTTTGCTCCTACCACCATGCTTGGCACAAGACAACAGATTGTTATCTACAGCATGAGAGCAAAGTTGCTTGAACCAAACAAGTCCATCTAGATGCTGACAGTGATGCTAGCCTTAATCCTTACATGTTTTCCATGAGTTTTGTTTATTAAGTGATTGACATAATCATTAACAAGCAACTGACCTATACAAAGTAATGTGAAGTTGTGGAAGTGATGTCATCGCATAAAAAAAAAAATTACTGAATTGGCCTAATAATTTGGCTGAAAATCCAATATAGCTCCTTTACTCCTAGACATCATGTGGCCCAGTTCATCGGCATGTTCATGTGTTTAATTAGAGGAACAAAGTTAATCCTAATGTGAGAATCTCTCTTCTCTCATGGCCTGACAACCTCAAAGGTTAATGTGTCATCTAAAGGCCCCATGGGGAGCAATGGATGGGAGACGAGAGAGAGAATGGAGAGAAGCTGTAAAGGAGGGATGTCGCATAGCATCCCGGGTTCATCTTAATCCCAGCTGTGTCTATCCTCCGGGCCCTTGGTCCAGTGCTATGGGGGAGAGACGGAGGACCACAGCAGTGGGAGGGTGGTTGAGAAAAGGGTAGACAGGGTGTGGAGAGAGAGAATGAGCAGGCCCTTATTCTCTTCCCAGGGGATCTGTGGTCTTAATTAGTGTGAGAATATCTAATCTCAACATCCTCTCATCTTAACCCTGCCACAAAGGTAATAAGGAGGGTGAAAAAAAAGCATTAAAATTCAATCCAATTTAAATATCCTCTTTAATTAGTCATGCCTTTTAACAAATTTTAATAATTGGCTCCAAATTGCTGAGGGGATGCAGCGTTTTTTAATGTGTTCATTAACTTCCCAGCTCTTAAATAATATATGACACTTGATTTAAGATTTACAAGGAGGGAAGAGGACGACAGTAGTGAGTGATAAAACATAGCAAACATGGAACTATTCCATACAAGACCACTTAGCACTTGTGTGAGTGTTTTCTTAATTAACATTCCTGACAGAATTAAGGTTACTTAAACCATTTGGACATGAGGCAAGGTGGGATGAGCATGCATTTTTGGAATACATGCTTTGCAAACTCCTAAAGTAGCCACTGGTGTGAGCCTTCGGCAATCTAACACCACTCATTTACAGGATCTTTACATCTCTGTCTCCACTGAACCTGTTTTATACCTTGACCTAAACCCAATTACCTAACCTCATTATGCCACATTAAACCCAAATAAGCCCACAAGAAGCTGCCATTAGTCTGCCACCAGAGAAAGCAGGACCACACTTTGGAGAGAGAAGAGCTTCCCTGGGAGAAACTAAGGAATAGTACTCCTTTAAAAGGGCTTTTTACCTTGCATTATCCTATAAAACTCCAATTTAATTCAGTGAACTTTAAAACCAGGGAGTCCAGTAATGAGAGAATGCATTTTTCTAAAAGCACTGTCAGCATTTAGTGGGTTGAAATTAAGGAAGAAGACAACGATAACCAGAAAGCCCAGATAATCAAACTACTTTTTGTACTTCAGTGGGAAAATGGTTGAAGTTGGTAAAGTGAATGACATTTATCCTTTCTTTGTAAGGCAGTAAACTGTGCCCAGTAGGCAAGGCCCACCCATTCACAAATCAGGCCCTCCCATCCAGGAACTAACCTTTTAATTTTTAATAGTGTACTTTTAAAAACCAATTTAACTTATTTGCCAGCTATTTTATAGTGGTACTCAATCATCCTAATTAGGATCTGTTCCTATTTGCGCTTTTATGGCACAAAGAAAACTTATCTCTGGAGATATTTGCAATTTGTATCATCAAATCTTATGTTGTGTTGTGCTGATATTTGGTGCACTCATTGGCTAGTGTTAGTGAAGTAGTAATCTATACTTTTAGACAATGGACACAGGAAAACGGTTCACCAATAACATGAAGAAAGGAACATGTGTCAGATGTCACGTTGCAGGAATCAACCACTTCCATCAGCTTGGATGATTCCAGCAATGTGACGAAACGTAGAAAGACAGAAACCGCTGCTGCAGCCACAGGTGTGTGTCTCTCCTTATTTCCTCCGCCTCTGGAGGCATTATCTGCAGCTGGATTAAACTCAGTCCGACTCATCCTTACTAAGCGTTGTAAGTCACAATAACATTTTTTGAATGAATGAATGTTTATTTTGAACATGTAAGCATATTACATAAAATTATTACATATTTCATGGAACATTGTTAACCAACACATTCAAAAGGAGTAGAAAGAAGCGCGAGCTTATCTAATCATACCCCTGAGCAATTTTTACTGACAGTATTGTATTATGTTAGGTTTTTTTTTTTTTTTTCCTGCTGCAGATGCTTCTTTGATGTTTTACAAATCTAAAGTGAGTTGCACATTATTAAACAGAATCAGTTTGGATGAGCTCTAGTAGCCTTTCTCAAACATGAATCTAAAGAATATTTGTACAGGTTAATTACTGAGCATTCCTCCACAGTTCCTCTTTGACTGGATGTAGATGTTTGTTGAGTGGTAAGAGCACGATGAAAACATCTGCGCTGAGCATCTGTGTTCTGTGTGAAATGTGATCCATGATGCAGAACGTATCTCTCATAATATCATGTTTAGTTTCATAACTGATCTCGGCCTCAGACAGCCTGTCATTTAATTATCTCTGATTACTAAACTGACTTTGCTATTCATAAATGAAATGTTACATTTTCTGTTATATCGTTTGGTAACGGCTGATATCAGCTAGATCCAGCTAGTGCCGCAATTTATTATTTTTTTTAAATAATCAATAATAATCTCTGATAATAATAATAGCGCAAAATAATTTAATGGTATTCTATACCTAATCTGCTTTGATATGGGCCAAATATCGAATTAATAATCCAGGATTTGGCCTCTTCTAAATTCAAAGCACGTCCACAGCAATCAATAGCCTGACCTGTTCCTGCGTCCTGCCGCTGGGACTGTCTCAGGACCAAGAGGACCCCCTACCAAACACTCCACGTTCCAGGGACTCTATAAGAGGGACCTCCACAGTATCAAGCTGTTGGTTTTGATGCCATTGCTGTTTAACACACAACATACGTAAATATGTCTGTCATCCATGCTATGTTGGCTTTTGGGCAAATGAACTTTTCTTCTGGTTCTTCAGAGAATCAAAGAAAGAACAAAGAAGTCTGAACCAACTGGGAACTGAAGTTAACCATACAGACAAAACGCTGTAAAGTTTCATCAAAACTTGAATTCTAAAACATTTTAAAATAAAACTCAGGAAAAAGATTTTTTTTTTCTTTAACACGACATAACCTTACCCAACAGAAAATGTTATTCTCACTTCTATCCTTCTAGAAGTCGAAGTCAATTATTCCCAGAGCTTTAATTGGCTCCATTTTTTAGCAACCAAGATTAGCCTTTCCCACCTCATAGAGTTTGACTTTTGTAAACCGACAGCACTGAGCTACCAATTTAATTGAAACTGCTTGTGATTTTGCTTACTGAGCCTAATGCCAAATTAGAAGCAGGGAGATCCTAGATACTGTCTGAGCTGAGCTGAGCTGAGCGCAATATCGCAGACATCCGTGGGTTGTCTTAAGATCTGACGTGCCAGCTGACAGCTTGGCTTTAATCCCTGCCTTCAGACAGAAAAGGCAGAGAAAATTGGATTCATGATGTGTAACATTTTAGCCTTTAAATGGATAAAATAAGCATTTCCTCCCTCGTAGGTGAGCTACATGAGCTTTTAAACAATGCTCTACAAGACCTATGCCAAAACAATAGCTGTTCACTATCAACTAATCTTTATAAGACAGACAGATGAATACTGAATAGAAAGGGGAAAAAAGAGGAGGGGAAGAGATATTGTATAAAGGCTGATAAGATTAAGGTTATATGTGAAATTTGTCAAGCTATTATCTGAAATTGTGTCTATAAGTAGAGTAATAGGATGCACGAGTTGTGTAGCAATCACATCAAGATGAAATCTATTAAAAAAACCTAAAAAAGAAAGTAAAGTGGCCAAAACTGTCCTGTAGAAATTTATATATATATAAAAAACACATGTTGTATTTTAAAAGATTTTTTTTAAAGTAAAGGATAAAAAAAATAAATATCTGGTAATTAAAACAACATCAATAAAATATCTTTTTTAACAATTAAAAAAAAGGGGGGGAAAAAAGCATTGCCCAGCAAGCAGGTATTTTCCTTTTTATTTCTATGTCTTTGACCATCAATTATCCTTTAATTGTAGACTGAAACAGAATGTGTGTCCTGATCAGCTAAAGCAAGTATGTGATGGAAATGCTTCTCTTGGTAGCTCAAAGGCTTTGCTCATGTGAAGAGTAAAAGATCATGAAGATAGACCCGATTTCACACATGCAAATTATCTCTGGAGCTGCAGACCAATTAACTGCTGAACCTGTGCCCTGATACACACCTGCACTAATCAATCAATTATCTTACATGAATATTTGATATTAGCTTTTGGAGATGCCAATTAGCAGGGCTAACTCAAGAGATGTGCCATTATGACAAGACATTTCCCCAACTACAGGATGCCTTTTTCTTTAGTTAAAAGCATTTTCTGACATTCATTAGCAGAGATCTACATAACTGAACTTATAACTTACTTCTCTTTTCTACTTATTATGACTTTCTTTTTTCTTTTGTGTTTTTTTGCTTCCACAAGCACACAAATAAGGACTTGTAGTAAATTTACTTGGAAGCAAGAAAGGCAAAGGTCTTCCTGTCTGTGAGACTAATGAAGGACAAATTTTCGACTTCTCTTTATTGAGAACCCAACAACACCAATTTCAAATTGCCACCCAGTGTAATAAGCTGTTGCAGTTGTCAGTTCATATGCAGACTTAACCTTTGACCTGTGAAAGTTGTTTTTTTCTCCTCATGGGGTCTGCACCAGTAAATCCCTCCAAATCTCTTTGTCTTGCTCTCTCACACACAAGCACACAAAAACACCAAAGCCCACCAGGTACGCCCTTCTGTCACCCAATCTCCCCTAAACAGCAAACCTCACTGCTCAGACCTGCTCCCACCAAAGCCTCAATTATATGAGTGCTGCCTAAATTGCCTTGGGCGCTCGTCCCCCTATTCAATTCTCTCCTTTCTAATTACTACTGCCCTGGGACAGGTGAGAAGTCAGGCCTGATACAATCTGCTCTTTTTACCTGTAGCCAAAACACACATGTACACATGCTCGCACAAACCTCTACAGTGAGGATGCCAAGACACACACTCAAAGGCACCCGAGGTGATTTCCCTTTCTAATTATAATTTTTCAAAAAATGTTGAGAATTTGCTTTTAGACAAAGTTGTGTTTAGATTAGAAAGCCTAGTAGAGATAGCAGGGTTACAGGGCGACTTAGGTGTTCAAAGTGGGGTGTTTTTTTTTACAAGACTATTTTTTCATAGGGATAATTTGGCGTTATGATTGATCCAATAATGTTGAATGCAGATCTACTTTGAGCTCACTTGGTTATTTAGGTAGTAAAGATCCCAAAATAACAATTTTGATTCATACACAATATTAATAATCCCATGAAAAATAAAACATCATGAAAACATGAATACTGACATCATCCCTACTCTGATGGGCATCTGACAAGTTATATTATTTATTGCCATGAAGTCCGTCATCAAAGCCATTAAAAAGTGAAAAATGGCTCCACTAACTAAAGTACCAAAGATAAATGGCTTAGCAAGAGCATTCCATAGAGGTTATTTGAGCAGTGTTGAAAGATATGTAGAATATTCCACACACGCTACTCAGCTCTGCGGGTCATCAGTCAGCCATGGTCCCCTTTTTGACTGATTGCTTTCAAAGGTGACAACAACCACTTAACGGCACGTAAACAGTGTCTATACGATGATCTATCTCCATGAGTAGTCTGAGAGTAAAAAAAACCATTTTTAGCCATAATTATCACTAGCTCAGTCAAAGAAGATCCAGCTGCACTGTCAAGTAGATACAGGTAAGGATCCTAACATCAAGTATAAGAGAAAAGGAAAAAAAAAATTTTTTGTCTCTATTATTCAGTAATCTGATATTCTTGTCCTCAGGCTCCAAAACAGGCAAGTAGAGAGCATGTGACACCACATTAACCTCTTCGCTCAGCGCTGAAGCAGTTTAAAATCGTAAATGAGAGATACCAGATTTTAATCTTCACGGACCATGTAGTCGCAGCTACGCATAGGCGATGAAAGCAGTGTTTCTCACACACAATGGCACATGCATCACTTATTGACAGGTTGCATTAATGTGCAGCGCGATCATCTGTGATTACTTCTCAGCTGCCAACCCTCCCAATACCACAACGCACTTCCATCACTGCTCCTCCCTCTGTGCTTCTTATCTTTTCATATTGTTCTCTGCTTCAATACGTTTGCCGCTGGCACAAGTCTTAACACCACTGCTAAACCACAGATTAATGATTTGGGCATTACTCTGCTTGTCTCCCTTTTTCTCTCCAGTTACACCCTCTTTTCCCTGCTATCTTCCACTTACTCATTTCTCTCTATCTTCTCTTTCTATCCCAATGCCAAACACAACTTAACCAACACCTAGAAAGGAAATTAAAAGTGAGCGGACATCAGGCTGCTCACCAGACAGCTGAGACAAACAAAAGAGACAAGACACAAAAACTCACCAAATGCAGCAACTTTGATGAGGATTGCATGTAGGTCAGATGATATCATCTCAGAGAGTAAAGACTCTTGGTCTTGGTGCCACAGGTAGGCCAACGGCTGCAAATCAAGCCGCAAACATCTGTGGAACAGGTGAAAGGAATGCAAAGTGGGCAATGCTAAATATTTGCCAACTTTTGAACAACTTAAAAGCCACTGGGTTGGGCAATTTCTCCATTTACAGGAAGGCTGCCACCCTGGTAGAACCACAGCACATGCTCCCACCTGCAACCATGCCCAGTGGCTTCATTTGAGGAGAAGACAAGCAAAAAAAAAAAGTCCTTCTTAAGCTTTGACTTCTCCATTACATCCAGTAAACTCATGGGAAACAGTCACACCACAACCACAACAGGTAACTGGAGCCATACTGTCTGTATGCAAATGAACACTGTTCAAAACATTCGTGAATGAGACTCTGTTGACCGACATCAGTGTTTATTCATTAAAAAGGTTTTATGCTTCAATTTTGTGACCTACGAAAGGTTATAACACCTCTCCAACAGTTTGTAGACTGATTTTTAATTTGTATTTAATTAGTTATTTCCTCAACCAAAACAAGAATAGGAACAATGCAGTCAAATATCACATCAGTTCTTCCTGAGAAAAAGAGCTTATGAAAAGCCAATTTTTCAATTTAACAAAATCACCTGACATTTATTTTATTCCTCTTTTATAAATCATTGCTCCATAAAAACAAAACCACACCAACAAAAATCAAAGCTAGCCTAAATAAAATGGCATAAACAAAACAAAATGTGTGTATATGTGCGTGTGTACATGTTTAAACAGAACTCAGCCCAGGTTTAGAACACCCAGTGAGGTAAAGACTACAGAGGATGTACTCTTTTCCTTCAGTGGACCACAGAATGTGCGTCATTTGAGTTCAGAGGCCCACTCATGGTGTGTGTGTGTGCAATTAAGACAGAAAGTGTGCTCTAAATCTTGAACGTTTGACTTACACATTTTCCACACGGACTCTCTGGTAATCGGACAGAATGGCCCCTGCAGACACTGCCTCAATGCCCTCCTTTTCCTGTGGGGGAGAAAAAACAGAGGAAGCCTAACAATGAAGATTTCTTTACTTATCCATTACACAATATGGACAAGATGCATTGTAATGGTACAGGGTGAGAAATACTTGTCTCAAGACCCAAAACACATGTAAACACACACACACATCAGTGAAGAAGACAAAGAAAACAGATTCCTGATAGCTCATGCCTTTCATTGGACCACAATCCTGTGGGGATGTTTACACTCTCGTTGTATCAAGGCCTCTATGGTCCAGCCCATAACCCCTGAAAGTTTGCCCACACAAGAGTTTGTGTGTGTTTGTATGTGTGTGACCAAAGGCACAAGCGCTGCCAAAGGCACTTTCTGGAGCTTATCAGCAGTATAGAGTAAGCAGTAGATGAGTGTGTCTGACCACAGCTCCCATCCTCTGCACACCGAGCTGAAAGATGAAACCGCAGAGACAACTTCAAGTATCAACTGAACTTTATGAATGTGAGTGGCATGTATCTTTAATATGGCTAAAGGCTAATCTAATTGCTTTTCATATCATATTCATATTTAAAAAAACAATGGGACAACAACACGCTCAAAAGATACTGGCGCAGCCTTGAGATGCATTCAATCTTCTTTCATGAAAACAGGCTTGATGTGGAGTGACACACACAAACGCACACACAAGCAAGCAAAAGCTCCCTGCTGACACACATAAATACATAAACAAATGCCTCCGCCCCCACCTCCTCTAACTGCACACCTACCTGCAGATTCATTAGAATATTACATGGGCTGTAATTAGAATGAGAGGCAAGGGTAGAAGCAGTGGAGGGATGCACAAGTCTACAGTAAATTACCTTGTAGCCATTATCAATTTCCCTGGCTACTGGTCCTTAAGATAACCCCCCCACCCCTCCTTCTCCCTGTGGTCCCTTCCTGCAATTTTTCTCTGCCTGATAAACATGCTGATTAAAGCGAACAGCGTGTAAACCTTTGATACTTTCCTAAATGAAATCCATGCCCTGCCTGGGGCCTGATGCTGAGCTGAAACACACTGTGCCTCACATACGCAAACACACACAAAGCTCCATATAGGCGTGCCAGCTAATCAGATAAGGGATGTGTTCTGTGTGTGTGTGGTGTTCACTGTGCAGTAGAGGATGTGAGGTATAAAGCTAAACACATATAGACAAACACACGGCAAGAAATTAACTCTGTGACCCAAGTTAAACACCAAGAGATCTTAAAAAGGGATTTTACAAAAATTCTAATATCTTTCCAATGAGTGCAAGACTGGAATGTATATTACAGCCAATTCCACTGCCCAGTGACAGTAATTAAGTTAGACTGATAACATTTTAACCCAGCACAGAGGAAAGGGGGCTCCAGGCAGTGTCATGTAATTCGAGGTAAGCCTCGAGGCCAGCACTCTATTCTAATACAATGATAACCTTTTCCCTAAATGCAACTGTCACTCCCTAAAGAGGCAAATTAGGAGGTAAGGAGTGGAATAAGGAAAGACAGAGAAAGCATAAAAAATTTACAAATGAGAATGTTAAAGGAGTGTGCAACATCAACACCAATTTAGTCCCTTGGCTTTAAACTTGGCAGGACCTGACAAAATATCTAAGAATCAGCTCAACAACAAACAGCTTCTTTGTGTATTTCTCTCTGTCTCCCTCTATCTCCTTTCTCTCTCTAGCTCTCAGGAGACAGACTGTTGTGGGTATTTGAACCTGTGAGGTTCAACTCTGCCTTCCCTAATTAAATGGCTCCTCATTTTTCTGGCTCTCATTACTTTACATCACACAGCCTTATATACCCACTCACAAGTAATGATAAAAAAAGAACAAATTTCTCACAGTAAAGACCTTTTGTTTCTTGACCATTTGGCAACTGCTTTGGAAAATTGTTATTTTTGGATGCGACTATGGTTTTTTTTGTCACTATTAAAGCTATCACCAGGAGACAGGCAGGGATGAGGGGGCAGCTAATGCCACTCTGGTAGTGATGTTACAAACTCAGCCAATTTCTGAACCTCTGTGGGAGAAGGTAGGATGAATTATTGTAAAGACAAAGGAGTACACATAAACAGGATAATGTTGGGATTTATTCTGTACCTTTGTGCTCCCACAAAAAAAAAAAGAAATTTGGATTTCATAAAGGCTGAAAATTTATAGAAATATTTTATAGTGAAAATGTTTCAAACAACAAGGTGGTTTATGTAGCACTTCCTAAAAATTAATTATATTAAAAACTTTGAGTGCCATCAAGGTAAATGATGTTTTGGCTGCATAAGAGGTGACATCTGGCTGGCTTAATGATAATTCAAGGCCAAGTTTCTTTAAGACACCAATGACTCTAAACACACTTTTCTTTCTATTAGGCTGGAGGCTAAAGATCTAAGGAAAGAGTCTGCTGCCCTGATTTCAGGTCACTTTTCTTTTTTCAACATTGCATGACCCATATTCATTAAAAGGAGCCTTGCCTGGTCTGGACCTGAGACCTTACCCCACCTCATGCCTACAGAGGGACTAATTCTGGCATGATCTTGTGCTGAAGTGCAAACCCCCAGCAGCTCTGTCAGATACAGACTAAACAAAGGCATGGCCTGGCTTCCCCTGCCCTCTCCGGCAGGCAGAGAAGCTATTAATGAGGATCTATGGCCCAGAGCAATGGAAGTCCTTCGTCCCCCCAGCCATGTCCATCAGGGTACTTAGCCCCATGCAGTCATTAACTTCTGTTACTAATTGTCAAATTCATTAAACTAATCCTTCCCCCCTATCCGGATGTCTCCTGTGGAAATGGATGGAGAAGGCTGAGTTATTAAGATGTCAGTTGTGGAGAAGATTAAGGCCAGCAGACATGCTCCACAAAGAAACGATACGGCCATTAAACTCTATATCAAGGTAGCGTGCGTGATATACTTTGTAATTATATATACATTCATCTTTGTAAGGGAGTAAAAGACTGGTTCAAATGTATTCAGTCACAGACATGCCTTTAGTCAAGAAATCCATTTGCCTTAAAGATACATTGACAGAAATCATAAAGAAAAGAATTTAACTTGAGAATGTGGCTATTTTATCAGCTCTCAGATTCTAAAGGTACTTACCAATGCCACATCTGCACTCAGGGTAATGTTCAACAATCAAAGCCATTAACAGCAACCAAGGCAATTAGAAAGCCATAAAATATTTAAAATTCAATATTCGTATTCATATGGAATACAGCTGAACCCTCATTAACTCTCTCTCAATGGCTGTCACAATGAGGTCTTAATTATACACCCCAACAATACAAAGCTCCAATTTATAAAATGGTGGGTTTTCTAAATGCCTGCTTCAGTCTGTTCTCACAACTAGGAGTTGTAAGCTGCCAGGTTGTAACTACTATGGAGATGAAGCCATAAACATCCTTTACAAAATCCTGATTTTATCAAGTCTGAAGTTGTTGACATGTGCATTCTATCATATTATCGCCTCCTGTTGCAGTGTGCTCGTCAGTGATGGCAGGGAGGTGGGAAAGTGGACAAGGTGGAGAAATTAATTAAAGTGCTTTGAATGACAGTTTGCTCAAGGGCACTGGGGTACAATCCTATACTCTCCACTGTTGCAATCATAACTTCACATCATCACTGTGTCTAACGCCACAGCCTTCAACCCAGCACCTCCTTCTCTTCAACATCCCTCTCCATCTCTCCTGCTCTTCTTCCCTCCCTTCCTTGATCCATCAAGTAAGTGACTGGATGCGACATGGTTTTAATGTTCTCTGCGTTAGATCAGTTCTGGGTCTCTTGTAATGAAATGGGATTGTTCTTCCTTGTTCACCGACAAGGTGGGAACACCGAGAGGGGGTTGATGTAGCAGATAAAATAGATGGAATATAAGGGATAGGGCCTACTTGGGTCAAGCGAGCGTGTTAAATATAATGCTGACATAGTCCTGGGGCATGTTGGGCTGTCCTGACAGCTCAGAAATGCCAAACTGACGGGAAGCTTAGTGTGAGCTAAGTAGGAGGAGACTGCTTATTTGTTCCTCATTACTATTCTGTATAGTCCAAGATGACAGCCAGAGTTGCCAAAGAAATGATGCACAGGCCATAGTTTGTAGCAATTACAAAATATATAACAACTTTTGTTTACATAATCTATATTTACTTAATTATATATTGCTTACAAAATTCCTACTGAGGGCACAACATTATGAACTGTGTCTGATCCAGGATGACAAAATAATAAATGGACATGTAGACATAGCAAGTGTTTTTGTGAAACAAACATCAGGTAAAGTCTTGTTTTAAATGCTTTCAGAAACATTCCCTTTGATAATTTGGTGATACTGTTTGTTGAAAGCAGCTGCAGAAAGACAGGCTCTTCCTTTATGCTCATGGACAGGTTGGCAAGATGACTCAACACATGTCAGACCTGGACTATACAGAGCACTAAAACAAGAAAAACAAAGTTCTTACTAAGCCAACTGCTCATGAGCCTAAATGCCTTGACTGATTCCTGAGATGATGCAGGTCAGAGTAACAAAGGGAGAACATAATTCTCTGCTGAGACCACTATGCAGATGTGACCGGCCAACAGAGGATATGACACATAGTCTGCTCAAAACGATGAGTGAGGTACACTTCAGAAGAAGAAGAAATGTGATGAGTGACAGGCAAGTGTTCACTGATTAGGATATGACGAAGAATGAAAAGACAGATCTTATCCATGGTGGTGCTACAGCAGCATTTTAGAGCAGAGTTTGTATTTGTACAGTTTCCTATTCTGGAGTTTACACACACACACACACATACACAGCCTTGCATAGTGATTCATTTACAATGACAGAACTGTTTTCAGCAATAGAGCCTGAGCATAAATATGCCATGCTGCACAGCTGGAAAATGTAGAAATTCATCAGGGTTAACGTAGAGTCGTAGAGAGATTAACGTTTCACGGGTTTCCTCTAAGATATATATGGTTACGTAAACACAGGCCTAGCCAGTTGTCAGGCAGGGAGGGAGAAAGCCTTAGCCAAAGCAAGCACAAAGCCCTAGTTTCAGCCAGCCAAGGACAAGGAGGCTTTCCATATCAAGACACATGGAAAACTAAATGCAAGGAAGCAGAAAAGAGACATGTTTATTGATCTTTATGAATGTATGAATACTTGCAATTTAAGCAAACAAGCTTAGTTATCGCTGGGTCCTAAATATACAATATCCTACAAAAACCAAAGTGCATTAATTTCTTTCTTTCTTTCTTTCTTTCTTTCTTTCTTTCTTTCTTTCTTACTTTCTTACTTATCGATATCATATAACTTTCTCCAAACTTCAATGGCTTGCCGTACACCAATAAAAGGAAAAGATGTTCCAACAAAAAAAATGCTAGCAACAGTCTTTTATAGAGGATAAAACAAAGTTATGATTCCAGCTCTGTCATACCAACATTCCCACTCGGCTGGGGTAAAAGTTTGTTTGAGACTCTCAAACAGGAAGCTGCCTCCAGAAAGCAAGAGGGACAAAATCAAAGAGAAAGTCTCGTGCCACAGAAGTAAACCATGTCAGTTGTTTTTTATGGTCCAGAATAAGCACCATGTCCACAGGGTGTAGCACACACATGAAATGATGCCCATGTTTACACACACAGACATGCACAAGCCCACGCAGGCTTGTGCACGTACACAAACACACACACACTCCAAAATGTAAATGTTTTTCTGATGAGGTCAAGTTCCCGGCTCTTGGCATCGAGGCTCTGCTGTCTTCTATCCTCCATTGCTCCAACAGACATCACGGACTTCCCACCCCCCCACCCCCACTCCCCAGAGAGAGACTACAGGAAAATATAGCAGTGATGCTGGTTTAACCCGCTCTCCAGACTCCAGACAGTGTTTTTCAACGGATGGTTATGACTTTAACTGCGGGAGATGATGGGGCCTACCACAAATATTTCTTGAGGGGAATGGTCCACAAAACAAAACATAAAAGGCCTCTTAATTTTGAGTAGATGAATGGCAGAGAGTTGAAAGACTTAACACCATTCATCAGCTGCCTGTTATGAGGCAGAATATATTAAGCTAGCCTGAGTAGTTGTTGATACAGGTGATTTAAAAAGCTACAAAGTCCCATTTTCTACTTTAAATTGATTTTCTTCAATGACTGATGAATGTTCCATTGTTTTTTAATGGCTGGAGAATAGAAATAGTTGGAATGATTTCAATACATTAGCCTGTGGAAGCCATGCAAATCTACTACATCTTTAGACAAGAGACAAATGCAACATTCTAAAAAAAGTTTTGACAAAAACATCAAAAGGGATTATGAAGAGAAATTTGAAAAAAGGAAATAGATGATTAAACTTGTGTGATTAGAAGAAAATGATCAGATTTCCCCACATCTTCAATAAGATCAATACAGCAGAAGAGAGAAATTGTAGCAATTTATTTTCCACATAGTATATTTATTCCAGTTTAGATCAGAACAAACAGAATTGACCAACATCTTGAATAAAAATAACCTCTAGATATATCCATAATTCATTCAGCATCAAAATAAACCCAGACCATAAAAACACACGTTCTTCATTGGGAAAATGTTCAACCAAGCGGTTTCTAGTGGCTCATGCCCTTGGCAAGGCAAGATAAGGCTATCAGCTTCCATCATCGCTAAACAAGATTGAGCAAAGTACATTAAGCAGAAAAATACAAACAAATTACAAAGGCTTGAGGCTTGACTCTTTATCTAATGTTTGTGGGGACTGCTAGCGTCAGTTGGTGGGAAATGGGCCTGCATCTAATAGATCCTGTCCCACCACTTCCACACGGCCAGCGAACAATACACAGTGCCATTATCTCAGCACTAATGCTATCCTTCCTCATGTGCAAAACAAGACTGCAATCTCAACCCCTCTGCCACTGTGTCAACCAACATAAATACAAGAATCTCAGACCAAAGGAAAAGATAACATGGCTATCACATAGAGAGGCAGCACAGAGGACAGCTGTTAGAAGACATTTATACTTGCTTACGTTGTAATATATTTTTAATCACAGTCATTTACATTAAGCTGAAATTTTATCATGAAAAAGCTTACACAAATGACTCTGTTGCCCCTAAACTGCTTGTAAGCTACTTTCAATAACACAATTTAGAGGTCTGTCTGCACCACAAACCAGCTACAACAAGCCCACATTAGCTTTGTTATTGATCTGATCTCCTAAACCCTCGCTGTGACCCCAGAGGTCATGATTTATGTATTAAGCAGCTTTTTAAAGAAATCCATTTTCCTGTTGAGCCCCCAATGTACGTCTAATGCGGCACCATGCCGGTAATCAGAGAAGGGCTGAGTGTTTGATTTTGACCCCACCCCACCCCCCTCCCACCTTTCATGGTTCACACCCCTCCTGAACATTGTGTCTCACAACACCTTAGCTGCCTAATCAATACTACAAAGCTCCGGGTTCGACTAGAAATTCCTCCGCCCGCCTGCCTGCCCTCCTCCTCTTTCTTTCCTCTGCCCTTTTCTTTCGCCTTCCCATCAGTTCTTCTCCCTCCTTTCCACACAGCAGGAAGCATCTCCATCAAGACACTTGCAACAAGACGGGGCTGGGCTTCTAAAAGGTCCAGATGAAAGCGTGACAAAAATACAATGGAGGAAAAGATGTCAATAAAAGAAAGGAAGAAGGGATGACAAGAATGGAAGTATGAAAAAAAATGTTTGGACTTGTGGACAGACTGCCTTGGTGATCTCAGAGGGCCCCACTCCTGTGTGCTGATGTCAATAATGGAGAGGCTGTAGTAGCTGAGGATGAAGGGAGGGGGTGTATTTAATAAAGGTCAGTAGAAACAGGGAAAGAATGTCTGTGAGTTTAAGAGAAGGATTATCTCACTAAACACAAGGTGTTTTAACACACACCAGAGGAAGGGAATGTTTCATCTACAAAGGCCAAAGGCCTCAGTGCACCTCTCCCCATAAGATCGCTTGGAAAAGGAAAAAAGAAAAAAAATGAAGGGATGCTAGATGTTAACTGACTCATGATATTGGCTGTACTAAAAACAAAAAAAAAGGTTTTAAAAAAGTGTTTCTGAAAAGTCGGATGCATTACAGGGTAAGAAAATTAGATTTGAAAGTAACATTTCCATCGTTCTCAAAGCTGGGTCTCAGTATGACAGAGATGTTACAGCGCTGCTAATTAGAGCTGGCGGAATAGAACATGTGCGTAGATATCATCTATTGTTCCTCATCACTCTAATGAGCTTAAATGTCTTTGTCTTTATTCATCAGCTCAAAGGTTGTAGAGTTGCTGTGATAGTCATTTTCTTTTTAGATATTTTTATCTATTATTACATCAAGTGACTCAAGTTACAAATGCATTTTTCCCAAACTTGCAACCATTTAGGTTTTTACTCCTTTTACAAACATCTTTAGCTTGTAAAATAAAGGCATTTCATTAAAAAAACCCAACTGAAAACTACAAATTCATAGCATCTGAATGTGTGCAAAAGGAATTAGTCTACAGTTGGGACTGGCAAAGAGAAAAAGAGTTCTTGTAGAGATGAGAGTGGTGAGAGCACGTCTGTCTAGCCTGGTGTGTTGAAAGAAGGTAAAGTAGGGGAAAGAAGAAAGGCAGAGGTGTGTAAGGAGAACAGAGATAGACCTGTTATCATGTAACAGAGGCCCAGTTTGACCTGACCTTGAACACACGAGCGTGCATGCAAGCTCACACACATGCATACACACAAGCAGGGTCACGGGGCATAAAGAGCCACTGTGTCAGGTCACAGAGCACAGAGAGAAGGATAAAGGACTTGAGGGATGTGATATGACTAATATGAGGGGTTTTGCAGGCTTTGGGCAGCAGGGGGGGAGAGGGGGGGACATTGGCGTTACAGCCAGGGGTGACTGACACTGTTGATCTGTATCACACATCAAAGCAGATCATACAGTGAAAAGCAGACCAACCGCACAACAAAGTATGGGCACACAACTACCAAAACGTGTTTTAAAACGCTCCTCCATACAAGAAAAAGAGCAACTATTCAAACTCCAAACCAGAAATGAAAATATTTTTGCAGTTAGATTCATCATTTATGCAATTCTTATATATTAACTTTGCTTTGAAGCCTGGCAGAAGACACAAAGATGTGAAACTACAGCCTTGTGCTAAAAACATCCAATAGAGCTTCACCAAAATACTGTTATTTCTACCCCTCAAAGAGCAGGTTCAAAGATCAGCACCTAGCAGGATGGGACAGGGTACGGTGAGGCTTGAATGTCTATCAGGTTACACACTTCAAAGAAGCATTGCCATGCACAGCCAGCGATGAGAGCAAAGGGGCCAAGGAAAGAGCCACATTGTTATCCTGCCATTATCACTACACTGCCAGGGAAAGGATAGCTCGTTTTTTTTGTCTATTATAATTAGGCTTCCCCCCACTTCTATCAACAATGGTTCTGAAGAATATGATCTCTTCCTTTGAATCATCTGAGTGGCTTCAAACATTCTCAGAGACACATTTGATTTGTCAGCTAATGCAAACCATCCATAGATGGCACTGTTGGCTCATGCTATGTTTGTTGCTGGCATTGCAAGGGAGGAGGAGGGCGGAATTTCAACTTAAAACTCATCAACTTTGGATTAGAGAAATAAATAAATAAATAAATCTTTCATCTCCACTCAAGTGTCATTTGCCAAATGTAATCTTGTAACTTCTAATTAATTCAAACTGCAGAGTATCTTCAAACTATCACACTTTCCAAACAGAACATTTTTATGGAAAACTGCTCTTTTCCAGCAATTGTGATTTAACTAATTATATTTAAAAAAGTATTTTTTTTTCTCTCATACCTTAAAAATTTCTTCACAACCAAAAAACACCGCAATTTTAAAAAAAATACTACTTTTATTTTATTCTTTACAAATAAAAACATCATACAAAGAGGTTGAATTTGGCTTAAAGTGACCACAAGCTATGACTTAAGTAAATGCTCAGAGCTTTACAGAGCAATTAGTAAAACTGAAATTTGAGAGATCAAGTTGTATTCATACGGTCGCTATCACTCAGTAAGCAATAGAGGAAGCCTGGTGTTTATGGTTTAAGATTGTTGATGACCATGAGAAGGGTAAATGGGGACATGACTGGAGGTCTGCAAGTCTGTGAGGGCCCTGTGGGAGTCCAAGTGCCCTGATCTATGGCCTGTCTGACTGGTGAGGTCAGACCAGAGAAGCCCTGGAAATGGGAAATTAGCAGGCTTTTGCAATTAAGAGCCATGACCACAGGCAGAGATGGTATTGCATCACATTCAGAAAACATGTTTGCTGTTTAACTGTGAATAATCATGAGAGGTTGAAAACCATTAACTGAACTGAGAGAATATGTTTATACTCACAGAAAAACATTACATCCAGAACTTTCTTATGTGGCAAGTCGCGATTTTATACAGAAGATGGCAAAATATGACAAGCAGAGGGCATGAAATGCCCTCAGGCAGGCTGATTGGCCTTTGCCACTGTGGCTGTATGTGTGGACATACAGAAGCCCTGAAGCAGTCCCACACTCCAGATGAACATGTCTCCACACAGACCATCAGAGCAGACCCTTACAAACCCCAATCCTATTTTCACCACATCAAGCCAAATTCCATTTTAACAACAAACTCCTAACCACTATCCCACAACGAGTTCTTAAATTTATATGCTTCAAGCTAAAATAAGAGGTTGTGTACGGGTGCAGAGGGGATAAAGCGTTACACAGGATCAATCCCCACACCCTGTTTGAGCTGACAGCAGGGAGAGCGTTTGCTGCTGTTGAAGTTTCCGTCCAGGTAGCTTCCTCATGGCTGCAGGCGGTCAGATAGGCAGGTAGTGCCAGGGGTGAGTTAAGCACACAAGCACTTATCTCAAACCTGTCAGTCACCCACCCATACAACATCGGACC
This sequence comes from Rhadinocentrus ornatus, assembly GCA_037177495.1. NCBI lineage: Eukaryota > Metazoa > Chordata > Actinopteri > Atheriniformes > Melanotaeniidae > Rhadinocentrus > Rhadinocentrus ornatus. Next base: position 14,636,595 of record JBAMHW010000022.1, read on the forward strand.
ACCGAGGTCTCATACATAATTTGCCATCAAATGAATATTTTCTCAGTGTCCTGGAAAAGTGGTGTTTGATGAAAAATTAATGCAGTGATTAATTTTTGCATCTGATCTTCTGTCATGAAAGATAAAAAAAAAAAAAATGAAAATTTTCTTGTGAACCATTGTTGAAGGGCAACTCTTTCCAACTTTGTGCATAAAACTTTGATCAGCTGAAACAACAGGTGTGCTATTGTTCCAGAGTAAAGTGAAAGACAAAACTTACTCCATTTACTGTAGAAGTGAAGGCAAACTAAATGAGACGGATCAAAGGCACTAACATGACTTTTTACTCTCCCAAGCAGTTGGGTTACACTGCAAAAAAGTCCTGAGTCTGAGTAGTTAGTGTACAGCAGGTCAGCTGCTGCTACAACATAAGCAGTGGCTCACTGAGACAGTATGAGGGGCCTCCAAGTGATTCTGTATCCATACTAAAAAGATCTTTAGAACAGCTCAATGTGCCATGAATTGTAGCTGTGAAGTTTAGCACAGAGGCGTTATGACAGCATGCTCACAATTATACTTGTGCAAACCTATGTTGGTATGCATGTGTATGAATGTCTATATACATACATTATATCTCTCCTTGCTACTAGACTTTAGATAGATCTTGGTACAAGGTTGTTTCTATTTTTAATTAATTAATAAATGCTGAAACTTAATTGTATGCTACTCCACCTGAGCCACAAATTTAATTCTCTTTGTTAACAAATGAAGAATGACAATAAGGCAAACATACACGTTAATATTTCAAATATAATATTTACCAACACAAATTAATTTAGGATATACTGCAACAGTAACTTTGTGCTGCTTAAAAGGAAAATTAATTTAAAAACAAACAAATAAAAATAAATAAACTACCATATTTTCCAGACTATAAAGGGGAATGTCTGTCTTTATGTGCAATGAACAACTCACCTGTTTATATCATATAACGTTAAACTTTGTCTGTGGCAGGGCAGGGTTGTGCATGCAGCGGTGTTGGTGTCCTTAAATGCCAAATGTGATTGTGTTTATAACCTGGATTTAAAAATGTCTACATTTGGTGAAAGTTTAATCT
>JBAMHW010000022.1:14643616-14666906 GCA_037177495.1 Rhadinocentrus ornatus
TGTTTACGAAGCAGCATTTTAAATAAAGTATAAAAACTGAGAAATTGCAAAATAAAAATATAAAAATTTTGTTGACACAAACGTGCAAATTATGAAAAAACTATTTACATACAAATAAGTATAAACATAATGTTAAAATGAGTTAATAAATTAGTTAAAATGATTAGTAAAAAAACAATAATAATGTTGGAGCTTTATAATTCCACATATAACAGTGCTCTGCACTGTTATGACTTTAAGGGGATGTTGTGGCAATCTAACAATGCCGGCTGTCCTAACAAGCTGGTGTGGACATATGGATTTATTACTAATTAAACACATCTCACAAAAATTTTTTGTTGTTTAAATGTATGACACCACTTAGTCAGAATTATTTAAGGAATATCTCTGTCACTAACTTAACATTGATAAGTGATAGGTGTTTTTCAAAATGTAAAAATGACATGCAATATGTTACATGGAAAAAAATAAAAGTAAAACATTTGAAGCATTTCATTTTTATATAAAAAAAACCCAAAACAAAACAAAACAAAAACACTATGATATATTATAACTTAATCAAAGTGGAAAGGTACTCCAACTCCATTCACACTCATCCTTTGCCTCTTGGGTCTCAAGAGAGGACCAAAAGTCCACGCACTGGTGTTCACACATAGGTTGTGCTTTTCCTCTGAGGGAGCCCTGTTTTGCTCAGAGGAAAGCCTTTGATGCTCCTTTTGCTCTCTGTTGTTGTGCCAGAGCAGAATAATTGCACTGCTTTTGTGTGCTTCTCTTACCTTCTACCCCTAAGCAGGCCAAAGGCAACTGATTCTGTCTGAGAGTACAAAATTGAGAGAGATGTCTCTTCATCCCATTGCTTTTAACGTGGTTCCCTTTTTTGTTTTGTTTTGTTTCTGGTTTATTCATTCCGAATAAATGGCTAAATCTACAATATGCCGATGAGTGTCATTTCTGTTGTAATGACAGCAGTATAAACTACACACAAGGATCCTTTGTCTAATCAGCAAATATGCTCCTGATGTGTTGTCATCAATTTTACACCAAGCTAATCTAATCAAATATATGTCAAATAAAATGTATAAAATAAATATTTTAGTTCCGTATCTTCATTTACATGTATTATTTATTCCTCCTCACTCACTGTAAGTACTGACATCTTATAGTTACATATTTTTATTCTATTTAACATTGCAGCAATAAAAGTTGCAGGTTATCAGCTTAAGGAGCTTGATTTAGTTTATAGATTTAAAAGGTTATTGGAGATATAACAGCCATTCTCTGGGCTGGTGAACAAACAAACAAAAACAGCTTCTGCATCATGATAACAAGTGCATATATATTTGTGAAATTAATATTTTATCACTACTAGAAATCTAATTTGGCAGGATGCATGATGTAGTTTCCAAAATGTTCCTCTGACATGTTTGTTTGAAAAATAGTCATGTCCTGTCATGTCCGGGAGAAAGCAGGACACATCCCCCTGGGTCTGGTTGTCCTTCAGTTTTGTAAACTCATTAATATATCACCTATGTTTTCCAATTTTGTGGGTTACACTTTAAATTACAGCCTTTCTCCCGCTGGTAATTTCCATTAAGGCCCAAGCCCATAGGATATGACTAATGCAAATTTTGTCACTTATCACTTTTAATTTATGTAGTTTATTACCCTGACAAATAAAGAGGTGCGTTGTTCGCGTTTTATTTGTGGCAGCATTTTGCTGACGTAAAAGAACATTTTATGTCCGTATTGTTGGTGTGATGGGGATAAAAAGTGTTGATGGATAGCTCAACTGAGACACAGCCAATGGACGTGAATATGAGACGCATAAATATGAAGGCAAGGCAGCAGGAATCAAATGACACCCTTGGCCTTTTCTTAAAGGAGCATGTGCATATGACAGGTGATTTACACGGACACACACAAGCTAATTTTTGTTGCACAAGGACACAAAAACTTTAGGTGTAATGAGAAACTAAGGCCTCAAATCACAAGACAATAAATTGAGTGTCAGAACAGGCCAGCCAAGGTTGCAGGCTGAGTGGCCAGAATACAAACACATGCACACTCATAGTATCGTCAACAAAACAAGTACATGCTGCAAAGTAGCATGGTGCATCAGGTGTTCTGTTTTTTTTGTTTTTTTTTTACAATAAACAATTCATTATACAAGTATTAGTGTGAATGCCCTTTAACAACTGGTAAAAAAGACATTAAAAAAAGAACTATTCTCATAATAAATTTACTTAATGACAACACAACACGTTTCATAAAATGTTTGGACAAATGGTTGCAGGCCCAAATTCTTGTGTTATACAAATCACATGGTTTGATTGCCATATAAAGCAAGAAAAAGGTGGTTTATTGTCAATACTTGGCTGTTTGATGTAATGAACTGTAAACATTTTAATATATTTGCTCATTCTAAATAAAGCTTGTTAATATTATGAAACATGTACAAATGACTTTCAGTCAACAATAAAATAGGATTCCATCTTGTCTGACACCTCAAGGTCAGAATAAAGCAAAGTAAGAAATTTTACTGGAAACTAGTTGCATGTATTGGACAGTAGCATATACTATAGGCTGAGAACAACATTTTAAATAATTATGCAGTTTGATTGCTTAATTGTTTCATTGGATCTCTGCTCAGGATTTTATAGGGCAAGCCTAAAATCACACTTCGATGAGGCATTGCGTATATCGATTAAATAGGGACTACTGTGCATTTTCAAGTGATTTTGAAAAAAAGGGCCTAACATACCTAATAAAATCTGTTTGTTGTTTGTTTTAATCAATATTTTTGGCTGAATGGTTAGCAACACATTTGACTATGATGTGACACACATTCATAATAGAGATTTATTTATGCTATACACAGACTTCAAAAGATACAAAGTTATACAGACATATGGTAATGTCATACTTAGTTATATAGTTCCCTCACATGTTGCCAGTTGAATTAGGCCAATAGAGGTAACAGTCAGCTGGTTAAAATACCCCAGCTCCAGTAAGGTTGTCAGATTTGGCTAGATTTTAGGTGGGAATTTAACTCACTGTATACTGAAATAAATTATACCATTAGCCACATTTGAAATTACTATGACCCTGTTTTGTGACCTGAGCTTGGGAAATATAATTATTTAATTTAGTTTAATTAGTTAAACAGTGTTTTTGTAGTCGCTTCAGTTGTCGCTGGAATTGGTTCTAACCCCCAATGATGGATGGACAGTGTTGTTGGGCTGATTCTAAGACATCATTCAAGCCAAATCAGGATTGGGTAGTTTGGCTGAATATATCATTTGGAGTACCTAGTGTATTTCTCACTCAGCAAACTAATAAAGTAAACTAACAGAAGATGTGAAACCAAAATCATAGCTGTTGTCCAGTTTCCTTTCATTTTCTGCCAGATATTTCATTGGTAATCAACATCAACAGAAAAGCCCCCCCCACCCAAAAAAACACACACACACACACAAAAATAAATAAAAAAAATCTCTTTTTAATGAAGTGGGTAAATTGGAAAAGTCGTGTTATACAAGATGAAGCTAAATGAACCCTGATGACAATCAAACATTACAATGAAGCAGTGATAAATTTGCACTCGAATGATGGTTGAAAGCAGTCCTGTGTATTTTTACTCTACTCCATTCTGGTGTTGCCTCCATCAGGGGCTCATTTTCCAAAGAACTATCAGCATGATTATACCTCTTTACGGCCCAACCACATCCAAATCAGTTAGTAAACAACCCAAACAGGGATCTGTACACATTTTTACAGACAATTAGCTGTTATCATAAGGGGCCTAAATAGATTAGTAGGCTCATTAATGTCTGAGGCTAATCGGTCCTTGATTGGAAATGTGAGAGAATGTGAAATAAATTTGTGGTTTGATCCAAATTGTGTTTGATCATGACATTGTCCTTTAGAACAGTCTGCAAACAGTAATTAAGGGGTTTATGGGTTTTGTTTTTTATCTAAATCTCCACAATAAAAATCTAGCTTTTACCCCTTGTTCCAACTGGCTTTTAAACAAAAGAAAATATTTCAAATGGATAAAAAAAGTTTTGCTTCATAAGCTGCAGTTCTTTTACAGGAGCCCTGAGATAATTTAACTAATAGTAGCATCTTTGCTTAGAAAGTGCCACTTTATTTAAAGAAGAAGCATTTCTAAAGTCAACCTTGATAAATTATGCTTTTGTATATGTCACAATTTTGATCCAAACTAAAAGTATTTGGCAGCAATTTTGCTAAAGGTGTAATGATGAATTTGATAGTCAATTAAAAAAGCAATAGCATATACTCAGTGCTTGCATATTTGAATAATTTAACAGCAAGAAGCTGGGTTTTATGGCCACCCCAAAATAAACTTTGATTGAGGTGATGTTTAAGATTAGGTACAGTGAAAGTACGACATAATTTGCAAATCTAATGAACATTTTTCAGCAAATATCTCTTTAGGTTAGGCTATACATATATAGATATACAATGCACTTAAGTATGAGTCTGGTGGCTGATTTCAACACTAATCAAGGATTTTAAAATAAATCAAAGAATCTAATGTGAACTTTCCAACACCCAATCCAGCTAACTATCCCTGAGTACAAATGTAATTTCCTCAATATTCCTCCTTGATTTCAAAAAGTCTTGCCCTGCTTGTAGTGAGCTATCCTACAGACAAAATTATAGCTTCAGTGATTGAAGCTTATGAAACTCTAGCCAAAAGGATGTGGTCCATTAAAGTGCACCACCATTCCCCTTATTGTGAAGCAGCCAAAGCAAACCAAACACACTGTTATCACCTCAACTCGCAGCCTCACGCGGTTCTATGGGATCTTGGGCCTAATGATTTACAGAGAAACATTGTTCTTAGTCTCCAAACCGCTAGGCATCTACCTTCCTTCTTGTGTCATTCATATATCTTTTAATAGAAAACCACACATGACTGTCTGTATTTATTTGTGGTTCATTCCCACAAACCCTGCCATATCTCAGGAGCCAGAAGTACTGAAAGAGAAAAGTAATTTGGTGAGAAAAAAAAGAACTGATGATTTTTATCCTTTTTACCTAATTTTACAAGTTAATTCACTACAATCTTAAATTCTGCTTTTGCTGCGATGATACTAGGAAATACAGACATAGACATTACAATGGCCAGTGCTAAATACTTTATAATCTGCAAATTGTCTGGTGGGATGCTTTAATTAGCTTGTCTGCTCTCTGATATACAATCCTCAGACAGTTTTCCTCTCAGCAGACAAACACAATCCTAATCCAGGAAATAGCCTGCAATCAGAATATTGAAGTTGACATCAGAGGTAGCCACAGAGGCGATTCCCACACACCCCTCCCATAGCTTCAAAGGTCTTCCTGGGCCTGTTATGGGTTTCCCTCGTGATGAAGTGTGACACTCCACAAACACAAAAGCCCCAGCACTCTCATGGGTCTCCTTTGCTTTTCTTGGATCTCTCCAATCCGACCGATGCCAAGTCATCTTGGCGGTTGTCAGAATGGGCCCCATATCTCTGAAGAGTGTATGTGTGTGTGGCGCAGGGTGCTGTCTGCGTGTATGCATGTGGTTATGTGTTGAGTGCATAACTTGTCATGGTCGTGGGGCCCTGTGAGCCTGTGAGTGCTTTATGTGTGTAAGTATGTGAGTTTTTTCGACCTTGAAATGATGTCATGCGCCCCCATAATCAAGAACGCCACCTTGTTGTCAGCAGGAGTTGCTGGATTTTTAAACCTCTTCATACGATCTTTGAAGACAAATGACTCCTTGTGTTTTAAAAAAGTATTTTAAAGATCAAACTGTATCACCAAGTCACACAAAGTATCAGTGCTATTCATATTTTCCTGACTAATTATCTTTTGTTATCTGTCGCAAAACATCCTTGTCTTTGGTTTTACATAGAATTTTTTTAAATGATTTTTCATCATAATTAAACATCTTTTACATATCTTTCCATTTCCATTAATTTTTCCCTGTTTTCACTCTTTCCCATATTCTTTTTTCATTGGTCCACAAACCCTGGTGGTCAGTTTTTTCTTTTTTTTTTCTTTTTTCCTCTCACAGTAAGACGTCACCTGCGCTAAATAGCTGGTCGAAGTTAAGCCAGACCGGAAAACTCACTGTCAGAACACAGCAAGTTCAGGTCTGCCATTTCTCTTGTGGTTTTGAGTTGGGGATATTTGTCTAACCGGCTGTCCAATGTCAACACTGGCTCTAAATACCCTCACTGCTGGAAAAAAGTGGGCTTCCTCAGGGAGGATAAAAATTAATGTTTGGTTAGAGATGAAATAAGAGGAGAAGAGGAGGATGGAAGAGGACAGAGCAACTGATCAAAGCCAGTATCAGATATATGGAGAGGACAAGAAGAGAAGGAGATGGATGAGAAAAAGAGTCCTAGTTGGCATGGGAATAGTGGAGTCATTTTACCCAGTCAGGTCTCATGTGAAAATAAGTGTTTCTTGACAAAGGAAAGCCTGTTTCTTTAGACATTAAAGGATCTCCTCTGTTTTTCTGCTCTTCACTGTCACAGGTGTCATAGGGGGTTAATCACTTTAAAATGAGACAGGCTGTGTAAAAGACAGCCCCTGATCATTCAGAACCACTCCTAAAGCTGTGACTAACCATAAATAACAAACAAAAATCCAAGGCCTCCCACGAGCATCAACATCAGCATCCTCAGATGAAAAACTGTTGGATAGATAGGAGATGACCACAGGTTTATGGCTTAAAACCTGTTGATCCTGAGCAATTGATATTCCCCCCTAAGATAGAGCAGAGCACCCACCTGCCTTCATCAACCACCCTCTCAGCAAAAAAAAAATGAATTCTAGCAGCAACTCCACCATGAGAAGGATGTCAGTGGCTTGCGCCTTTTCTTTTATGAGGAGAATTCCACACAGTAGGCCTTATATTTCTGGTTACTGGAGTCTGGTGATTAAAGTGTATAAAAAAGAGGGCAGCACCACTAAAAGGCAGTGATTTAGTGAGCTGTCATCCCAGTTCAGACGGGGCAACAAGTTCAAGTCCCCACAAGAGGATTGTAATGAAAATGAAACAAGGGATGGTACGGTGTTTGAGAGGAGAGGTTGGATAGCTGGAGGGTGCAGAGTAGGAAGTGTCGGTAAGATATGTGGGGTAATCTGGAGGGTATGATGGTGGTGATGCGTTGACTCAGTGCCAACGTCTTAGTAGGTTAACTTGAAAAACTTTTAGTGCAAAGTTTACATTAGTTTCAGCTATTTTTCAGAACAAAAGGCAACTCAGACTGGTTCCCTTGTGTCACCTAGTCCTGAAGCAAGATTAGAAAACATTGTTAAGAAAAAATTCCAATGTGAAAACTGAAAAGGACAGATTACTGAGTCCCTGACCTTTAACTAACCCCATCCTGACCTTGTTAAAACCCTGACCCCATCAATTCCACTCTTACAGGATTCATCTGTTAGCTGGACTGCCTGCCTCTCATCTGTGAGAGTGATGTTTGATGCCTTCAAGTACCAGCCAGCTATAAAAGACACATCCTGATGGGCCTTCCTCTGTTGTGTTTAATAGCTGTCTGTCTGTCCCGCCTCCCCTATCCCGACCTTTGCCACCACACCCACCCTCAGCCTCAGTCCTGGCCCTTGGCTAACCTCTCATATCCAAAGTTCAGGGTCAGGGCAGCAGACTCACTGCCAATTGGGCGGATGCCCAGAGGATCTGATGTAGCCAAGAGACGTACAAGACCCAGGGACCCCTCTGATGTTCCTGAGAGTTTCCAAAGAGGGAAAGGCTGGAGTATGTTTACAACATCTTAAATTTAGGGAGGGAAGGGGTGCCATGCATGCTTATACAGAGCATGACGAAAGAGCAGTGCAGTGTATAAATAAGTGTCACATAAAAAGAAGTATGTGACTCTTTCCCAGCAAACAGCTGAATAGAAGAATAGGCAGGTAGAAGAATGAGTTATAAATATAGTTCAACAGAAGTAGTCATGAAGTTCTCCATTTTCTTTATTTCGGCATTAAATTATTGTTTAATAGATTTAAACAACGGAAAATGATGATATGATGAAAAAAGGTGACTTTTGAAGAAAAATCATTTAAATTGAGAAAGAGAACAAAACGAATGAAAAAGAACATGAAAAACTTTTGACCAAAATTTCTCAAAACAAGGTGTGTTTCTTTTTATGAAACTGAGTTCAGAGCTAAATCCAGACTCATTTCCACTTAAGGAAGTGTATTCAGTCTATTCTTAAAAACAAGTTTGCAAGCCTGTTTTCTTTTTGTTTGTTTTGTGTTTTTTTGGACTTAAAGAACACAAATACTTACACACACCCAATAACAGTTTTGACATGACTTGCTTGTGACTCTTTCACATAATCAATTTATGTCTGCACTTCTTTTGTTTCCTGTTCAGCTGTTGTTTGCACTTGTAACCTATTTCTTTCCAAAAGAACAGTGATTGCACAGAACAGTGAAACAGAAGATGTAAATCTGTTGAAGAATTAATTTCAGAGTCAAAAGATGATAACAATACAATCTATAAACATCCACAAAACCTTCTTCCAGCAATGAAATTTTTAGAATAACAAATGTTGGCTGCTTATGGCTCTCTGATTGCTCAATTTTTCACTCCGTATAACTTGCTAATTTTTACTGCTCAATGTACTCTACTCAGCTGGTGTCACTAAGTCATAAGACTGCTGCTCCTGGCTGATATATGGGTCCACAGGATGATGTCAGCGAAAAACACTTTCAATAATTGCCATGATTAATACTCCCAACCTTCCACCACCTTCCCTTCTTCATGCAGCCACATATCTCCACCAAGGTTCATCTATCAGTCTGCTCTCAATCTGTTTAAGTCCTCTGAGTGATGCATAGCACTCTGCAAACCCTGTGCTCCAATGGACTCCATTTACATTTATCCAGATTCTAAGTTGACGAGTTTCTGCTACATAAAATTGTTGTTAGTTGGCGAGATTGGACAAGATAAAGAACTATAGTCATTATTATTTATTTTACTCAACTGTTTAATACAAGAGATTCTTCATTCATTTCTTTCAGCTGAAAACATATTATTTCCAACCAGACTCCATTTTCAGTTTTGCTATTGTAGAAAAAAATGTTTATTCAAATTTTCCCTGTCGCTGTACTAGAGTTGCTTAATAGCTTACAGCTGGCTTCACTAACAGGAATGTATGTAGAACTCTCACAGGACGGGTTTCCTCTTGGCTTGCTCACTAATTGTTTAGGAGGAAAAAGGTGAAAGAGATATGTATAAACAGCGGAGGTCTTCCAAAGAGCTGGGAGAGGCCTGGAGGGCCTGGGACAGTAGCTGACCTGTGATATTCATCATTTTTCTGAGCAGTGAAATCTGTCATGTTCTGTCTGGTGGCGTCAGGAAAAATAAACTCTGGTTTCCTTGTTGTTGATGGACAAATTCACTCTCAATAAGGTAGCACTTCCCATACGCATTGGTTTTGAATACATCAGACTGTCCAGAGATGATAGTGTACGTACAATGAGACAATAAATAGTGTCGTAGAGGACCAATCCCTTTGAGCTTTGCCAAATCCACTGCACCTAAATGAATCATGTAAACAAGTCTCATGAATCCAGATTTAGTTCTTAACAGAGCTCTTTCTGTTCTTAATAAAATTCTGTGTGAACAAATGCAAGTTTTCTGTTAAAGTTATAAGATTTTTTTCTTAAACGCATGGTACATATATTTACATGTTACATTTTAATAAAACTTATCAAATAATCAAACTTTACATAGCATTAAACTATTTTATATATCTTGAAATGAGACAGTCCCATGTTATACTTCCATGTACATTACTTTGGTGTCTTTGTGAATCTCAACTGTGCTGTTCATAAAAAAGAAAAAAGAAAATGTGGCCTGAGAATATGAATGGGATCTCTAGACAGTGATGTTCAGTGTAACAAATTGATAGCAGTCAATTAAGCATCTATTATTAACCTCCTATGGTTCACTGTCAATTATCTGTCCCATTAACTCTGTAATACTGTACGCTGTATGTGTTTAACACTGAGGAGATCCAGTATGGTTCATGTTCATATCTAATCAGCACTTAAAGCAAAAAGAGACAGAAATGATTACTTTTAATGTCAATTCAATTTAATTAGATTAAATGAAATGGTTAAGGCCATTTACACTTCTGTTCCATGGTTCTTACATGATGTACTGCAATAATAAAGTACACTTTCATAGATTAGTTATAAATTCCCCACTCTTGTTCCACAAAATTAAAGGCAAGCCAAAAAGATGGTTTTTCTGCTCTTATTACAGTTTTACAGATAATGGAACTGCCCACTTGACAGAGCACTAATAGTATGTCTAATAAAACGCATGTTAAAATTTGTTTCAGATGTTTCAGGAACATATAAAATCTTTAACACCTTCTCATACAAAACCTGGTAAAAGCTGCATTGAATTGATGCCCTGTTTCTCACATGTGTTGTAGACAAAAATATCATGAAACTTCCTCCATGGTTACATGATGGCAGTTCCTGTCATCTTCCTCTTGATGTTCACCAGCAGACCACTGAGCTTGTGAGAGGAAATCGTTTTACTGTTGCAGTGACCGAGTTCTATTTACACAAACTCCCTCAAAACACTTAAGACAGGATATTTTATTGTGAGAGGTCTTTCTTTTCCATGTTGCTTTCCCAGCACCAGCTGTCACCATGGTTTGAGTCCCAAACACAAGAAACACAACTCACAACACTACCTAAGTGTTTAAAGAAAAGAAAAAAACCCAAAAAAGATTAAAAAAAAAAAAAAAAAAAGCAAAAAAAAAAAACTGTTAATCTTTGGAGACGGTGCTGATATGGAAAAACTTTGAAGCCATTGTATTTGTCTGCAGTTTACTGAGTTAGTCATGTTTTACATTCACTGTGTCCAGACACAATGCATCAAGCAAATGAGATCCGGAAACAGATCACATTGTACACTATTTGCAGCATTTAGAATAATGCTCTAAACACAATGACATTCATATAATTCTGTGAAAATTCAATTCTTTTGAGATTTGGGAAGGAAACCATTTTAACCACAGAAACCCTAAATACCAGCTGGCTTGTTGCTGACATGAAAGGCAATACTGCCAAGTCAGACATGCTGTCATCTGATCTCAGTGAATGGGCTGCAACTGCATATTATGTCTGTGGGCAGAATCTGGACATCCTCTCACTTGGAATGAACTAGCATTGTCCCTGTGGCAAAGTCCCTGCCAGCCATTTTTCCTAATGGCACTTCTCTGAGAGATTTACGATCTGAAGATACAAGACAATTAGAGAAAGGGAAACACAAAAGCCTGGAGCTCTCCTGAGAAAGATTTACGGTTAAAGAGATGCTATTTTTGAAATTGAAAGTCTGATTGGAAAATGCTGATGGTGTGATCCAGTAGAGGACTCTGTTGCACTTACAATGTCAGGTTCACTCAGGTGTCACTTAACAGTTGGCCTCATTGCATCCTCTCTTGGTCTGTGGTCCTGTGCTGAGACTGACATGTCCTTTTTGTTTGCTCATTGTTGTGTACCTGCCATTAACATAAGTAGATGCAGTAAATGAGTCACAATGTGATATATAGCGTGATGGCAGAGCTTTCTTAGCTGAGGAAATGTTAACCTACCACTGCCTCCACTGATGTTGGCATGTCTCTCAGGTCAGAGAGTGAAACAGGAAACATTTGCAGTCATGTTCCAAGATTTTGGGAAACTAAAGTCCTGAAACTCAGAAAGAGGATATAAGACCATATAAAGGAAAGAGAGTAAGGTGAGGGAAAAACCATCTGTTTTAAGAAAAAGAGAGAGATAAAAAAGAGAGAGAGAGAATGATATAAGGCTCACAGAGCAAAAAAATAGGTGACAGAAAGATTGCAGAGTAAAACTTCTATGAAAGAAATTACTACCAATATTGTAGATAATAATTGTGAATGTCTTACAGATGCAGTTGATTAGCACTTTTATTTTTATTTTTTTTTAGCAATTCGTCTGTTGTTATAATGATGATATTTAACTAAATTTACTGGAAAATCCAATGTCTACATGGCATATAGATATATACATCAACATTTAGATTAAATTGACTTCCTTGGAAACCTTCTATAAATAAAACTAATTTAAAGCATTTTAGTTTCAAACATTGAATAGAAGGGCATATCAACAGTCATGCCATAGCCAAACAGTTGGTACACTGAGAAAGACTCTGGTGAGCAATGTTATGAGAAAGGATTATTAAAGTTCTCAGGGTATCTACAACCAGTATAAATCTCCTCAGATATAGCTTTGGCATACTTCTTCAATTCTTTTCATGATCAAACACCTCCATGTGTTAAATTCTTTTGTACACCAATCGCCAAAACCAAGAATCATATAGATTCATTTAATATTTTGAAATTTAGGGAAGCTCTGTGCATCTTCTGCCTCTCTGTGCACAACATGCTCATCGTTTGTCTTCTTTGATTGTCCGTGTTTAATGGCAGCCTCCATCTGCCAGCCCTCTGTGTCTGCAGGCAAGCGGCCCATGGCGCCCCACATTAGAGCCTTTTGGCATAAGCCCCAGGCACATTCCGCTTCTGGAAGTGTGATTATTGAGGCCTGATTACAATGTCTGCGATCACAATAATAAACCAACACTCCCTGAGTGGTTGACAATCTCACTGCAAAACAAAACGGCTGGAGAATTAATGATGCTTAAAACTCAGACAGGTTTTTAAGTGCTTATAATCTGGATCTAGGGTAATTTGCACCAATTGGTGGCATATGGTTTAGTTTTACACTTGATGTCCAGCAACAGATTTGAAATCTGTTGGACTGGGTATAAAACGGCACCACAAATTCAGATTTATTCAAATTAATTTAGACCCAATAAACAAACTGAAAAACTAAAATGTGCAAAAATTACACAAGAAAGGGGATTTCAGGCCCACAACAAACAAAAAGAATAGACAAATTTCAAGAAAAGGGGACAAAAAGGGAAAGAAAATGAACTTATACAACCAGACACTTGTGACAACAGTAGATCAGCTGTCTGTTTTAAATTTTTTTAAGGATGTCTGAAGGCTGGTTTAAGGACTAAGCAGCATGCTTTCTGTTCTGTGGAGAGGAACCAGCAAACAGAACTCATGTTGCTTAGTGCTTGACACACACATGAAAGCCCCCATGTTCTCTCTCTATAGAAGTGCCTGTGGTGGTCTCCAACTGCCTGCTTGTTTTTGAGGAGTACTCATTGCCTCATCCCTGCCTTCAGGCAAAGTTCGTCCCCATTCCTACCTCCTCGATACTCTCTGCTTTTTTTTTTTTTTTTTAACTTTCCTCCCGCCCCTCACTCATCACTTCCCTCTTTTGCTCAGTCTACCCTCACTTCTCAGTTTCTCCATCTTTTCATCCCCTCAGGGCAGCAGGTTCGGGTAGAAGTCTATTGCAGGGATCAGAGCTGATAACCTGTTCTCTGGACAGGCAGGCCACATGGGGCCACACCTTGCCTGAGGATAGGTCGATCCATGCTGGGGGCAACGGAGGCACAGGGGCCGGGAGCTAAGGCCAGGGGCTAGGTCTAGAGTCTGGGTTGAGAGCTTGAGTTGCGGCAGGGGCAGGGGTGATGTGGGCTGGATGCTGGGACAGCAGCTGCATGAGCCTGAAGGCCAGGGTAGGCATAATGGGGTGCACAGGGGGTGAGGGGCAGGACCGTGGAGCCAAGACAAAAGGAAAGGGTCAGCTTTAGTGACAGGGGTCTGCACGGTCTGGCTGAGGCTCTACTGATCCATGGTGGAGGGGAGCTGACAGGTGAGAGAACAGCACCACCCCTAATGATGGCAGCCAAGGTAGGGGTTAGCGGGAGATGCTAGTGCTGGTTGGCATGTAGTCTACTGTGAGGTGAGTTTGATGGAGTAGAAAGAGGATGAGGTGAAAGAGGGGAAATGAAAGCTGAACTGTGAACTGTGTTTCATAGCTTGTAGCCTACTGTGTGTAAAGCTTTTGTTTATACTGAAGTTTCAAAGATCAGATCAGCTTGAAAAAACAGCCTTGCTGCTTCTGCTGTTGGGCTTTTGCTTTGTGGCATAAACACAATATAATTATTCATATTAAATTTATTGACAAAAATGTTTAGAATTACATTAAAAACAAATTATTAAAACTGAGTTGAGTCCATTTGTGTGTTGATAGGTCACAAGTTGAACTTTTCATTGAAAAGTTATGAAAGACTCTACTGGTCTGCAAACTAAAGCTGTAGGTCAGAGGCCCTATGGGCCTGAGTTGTGCATATCTTCAATATATGTTTGTGTAACTTAGATATCTGTGCGTGTGGATGAACAAGTCTGTCCTGTAATGCTCCAGCTGCTTGCATTGCCCCAGTCTGTGCTGCCCCTATTCCATCCCCTTTCATGGGTCTGGGAGGGTGGTCGAATGGGGGAAGGAATGGTGGTGGTGGTGGAGAGTGTGCACAAAAAGTCACCCTGAATCTGCCAGCTGATTAATCAGGGGTGATTCGCCGGCAAGCGGAGCCTACCCGCTCCTTCCTGACTAGTCCGTGTGTATTTATTTAGAGTAACCCGTGGCCAGTCACGCCTGACCTCAAACCATCAGAAACAGCCACAGTTGCGGCCAAGCATAAACAAAAAAATGCGTAATGAAAGTAAGGGGACAGAGGACAGGGTGCTGTGTGGTGGGGTTGGAAGGGAGGGGAGAGAAGAGGGCAGGCACGCTTTCTTTCCTCTGAGATAGGGATCTTGAGCTTCACAGCAGAGCTCATGCGTCCAGACATTGAGCTGAAATAGCTGCCTGTGTCCTGGTGTTTACTTCTCAGCGGACATGGAAAAGGGAAATCACTGACCTCTGTCAGACCAGCCGGGGTCCATCCATCTTCCAGGCAAAACGTATTTTTTAGTAGGTATCAAATAGCTGGTAGTGAGTGGGAACCCTCCTACATGCAGTTAATTAGATCTCCAGGCCACACTACTGAACAGACATTATAACAGACATAGGCTATACACACACACATACACACACACACAAACACACACACACACACACACACACACACATATATATATATATATATATATATATATATATATATATAGATATATGTTTACCTCCCCATTCCTTTCTGATTTGCTGTAGTTTGTACTGAGTTAAAAGTATCAACTTAGATCGGTTTCATCATCTTAGTTGTGATGTAAGCAGCAAGTCTAGCAAGTGAACAGAAACAAACAAACTCCTACGATGAAACCTCTTTAGAGAATTATTGATCAAACATGAAGGTTTGCCAGAAGTCTGGGAGGGTTGGCTCTTAGTGGTCCCGTGTGGTGTAGAAGACCCATATCTTTCCTTCTTCAAGACACAGGAAAAAGCATACAGCGGATGGGTAAGAGGAAGGAGACAAAAAGCATAACACTAAAACTGAGGATGTGTGTTTCAATGAACCATGAAGAGAAATTATTGTTATAAAAGTTTGATTTGCCCTGGAAAAAAACAACTTAATACAACACTTGTATGTACGATTTATTGTGTCTATAATTGGATTTAAAATCCTCAAAGTTATTTTAAAGTCACTGTTAGGAGTTAGGATACATGTTTACCAACCTCCTTGTCCCCTACACGTCTGCTTCAGTGTCTTGCCTTAGTAACTAATCTGCATGGCAAGATGTGATCATCCAAGAGAGGCAAAATGGCATTTTAGGTGAGCAGGTGGAAGAAGGGAACGCACCACCTGGTGCCAGGGAGAAAAGGAGGAGAGGCACAGAGAGCACTGAATCCCAGCACAGCTTGTTGGGTTCTGACCCACTGCAACCCACAATCTCTACAAAACCCACCCACACTCTCTTTTCTCTGCCAACACATTTTGATCAGCCACGCAGTACCTGCCTGGCTGACACAGGAAGGGGTCCATCTCCTGTGGAGGCAAATGGAGGATAGCAGGATGAAGGGAGGGCAGGAGAGAAGGAACATAGTGGTAAACAACAGCACCTTTTGTCCTGCATCTGTCTGAGCCTGGCATCCTACAGTGTGTGACAGTTAGAGATGCATGTGGTACATTCAGCAATCTCTGACATAAATGTTGAGTCATCCCAGATGGCCAACACCTTCTCCTCCCCTGCCTGTGTTTCTCTTTCACTCCTACCCTCTGTATCTAAGTTGCTTTCACCACCTCCTGTCAACAAATGTCATCGGTTACTTTGAAGAATGACAATGAACAACTGAGATGACCCTTTAGCTAACAAGATATTTTGCCTTTAATATTAATAAAATCAGTATAAGGACAAGATAATGAGCGTCTTATATGTTTGCATCACAACAATCCTATGATGCAAAATGTAATATATAAGACATACACATACAAAAAAGCTTTAAAAAATATTTTTTCCTTTTAAAAAAAAAATAGTCATAAATAAAAAAATTGGTCAGTAGT
Source organism: Rhadinocentrus ornatus (assembly GCA_037177495.1). Classification (NCBI taxonomy): domain Eukaryota; kingdom Metazoa; phylum Chordata; class Actinopteri; order Atheriniformes; family Melanotaeniidae; genus Rhadinocentrus; species Rhadinocentrus ornatus. The sequence goes on from JBAMHW010000022.1 coordinate 14,660,043, forward strand.
GACTATGAAACTGTAGAAACTTTGTGGTCATAAGATGTAATATTTAACAAGCTGTGTATTTTGTGTTAGGGGCTATGAATGATGATTAACCTCTCTCTAATAAAACTTCTTGCATAATTATTCACATGCCAACTGCAAAGAAGCACCCACTGACAAAGTTAATACGCCTGACAGCTTTTCAGTTCCTGCCAACAAAAGATGGAAAAAAAGGGAGAAAATACATAACCCTTTGACTTTCGACAGTTTGGATTTAGGAGTCAACTTGACAGATGTTATGCTATTCTCTACATCCTGAGTTGTGGAAAAATGTAAAAAAAAAAATGCATTATTAATTTCACATTGTGGATAGCCAATATTCACAGAGTGCAAAGGAAGAACAGGCATGCGGGCCGGTGTGTGTGCCAGCGAGTGAACGAGCAACTCTAACCTTGAGCTTTTACCATCACCGGTTGACATCTCTGAAAACATGTTCGTTTTTTTTTCCAAGTGTGGGTTGTCAGCAGCACTGTCACAGGTAGGGAGAAGCGACACAAAGTAAAGAAGGACATATGTGGCTCCGTGAGGAGTGGAGGGATAGGGAGGGGTGGTGGAGGAGGCCTCTGTAAAGTCACTCACAGAGCTCCTGTCATGGTTAAGTAGACAGGTGCTTACTGTTAACACCCCACTAATATCTTTATGCATATTTATGAATTCTCCCTCCCTTATAATACGTTGCTCGTTAATGTCACAGCTGCCAAATATTGACTATGACTTTCTTTTAAAAAGCGCATAAATAAAACAGCTTTTAAAGATTCTGACCTGCTTAAATACATCACTTTTCCTGCCCCTTTGATCACAAAGCTTTTCATTATTTAAGCCTCCATGCTTCTTTATATTTTGCCTCCTTATTTGCTACAAATATGCAGTATATCTTCATTTATAGTAGGTACCTATCCCTCAGTCTAACATACTCACATTTAATCCTTCTTCACTTCTTTGTACATAAGTGTGGTCAGACATAAAAGTATTGCCATTATGGTAAAAGTTGGTGAGAGGGGCAACACTTACTGCTGGGTCTCATCAGTGAAAAAGTGGGAAATTGCTTTGTAATCTCCGTCAAACTTTGTAAAGTTTCCGTTACTAATGGCGCAAATGCACTTCATTGGAGGCAGATTTGTTAAACATAAAACAAACTTAGAACTTTACTTAGACAACATTATCAAAAAAGATACAGAACTTTACCACCAGAGCCCCTGGTTTTCATGGGAAGCAACTTCCATTAATTAAGCATGGTTGCAGGACATGAATTGTATGCAGTCAGTGACTTAAGCAGGGATTTCAATAATATTGCAAATGTCCTGCAATATCCACCTGAAAACACAGGGAAATAGATTAGACCATTGATTTAAACACATAATACAATTCCTTGACATGCACAGAACAATTCATTCTAAGACCTTCAGTGTTTTTGCATTCTGGTGGGATTTCAGTTTGTCTCTTCCTGTCTCTACGAGTAAACAAATTAGCCCTGAGGAGCCATAGGTGGGGTCAGAGGTCAACCCTGACACAGGAAGGCATGGTGTGACAGGCTTAGACCACTTGGACTTCTCACCCAAGGAACAGATGTTAGCGGCGGCAGTGTGATTATCACCACGGCGACCGAGGAACAGGAGCAACGGCCCTGGGATGGATGCTGGTAATTACTCAGGCTCCCCTGGGAATGAAATGACATGTGCCCGCCACTCTTGGAGATCACAGGGGTGTAATTAAAGCAGCAGAAAACAATTGTTAATAGGGTAGCAAATAAAGGTAGCAGAGGATCAGGGAAAGGGAAAGCAAGAGGCAAGGAAATGAGGATGCATAATAGAAGACTGCATCGCTTTAGTCTTCTGTCCTGTTTGTTTTCCACACTGTGACCTTCCTGTAAGGTATTAAATTCAAATGAATGACACTTCACTAAAAGTAAAGAAGATTGGACTTAAAATTATAAAGATCAAAATATTAATTTTTGATTGTTTTACTGTTGGTAAATCAGCATTGAAGCCACAAGCAGCAATGATAATCAGTGTTTCTTCTTTAGAATTCCAACATTTTCTCAATCAAATGGTCTTTTCAACCAGAAATATGTAACCCAGTAAATGCATTCTTTTTTTCAGAGGAATAATAATAATAAAAAAAACTTGTCTGGACACAAAGAAGTACAGCTTCAATGTTCAGCAGCGGATAAAACATTAACAGTACAACAAAAATGTCACAAAGTCACCCAAAGACCTCTGCTGGCATGCAAGAATCTATTTAAGTGCCACTGCAGTGTTTGTGACAGGTATGTTTTTGTCTTGCTCGGCAATGTGTGATGCACAGAGTGCCCACGCAGAGCTCTTAAAAGCACCATACAAGACCCCAAGTGTCAGAGCACATCACTACAGCCTTTTAGAGCAACAAAACCCTCTGACAGCACCAAAATGGCTACTCCTGCATCTTTTTTTTTTTCTTTTTAAACATTTTTTGTGCTCCAGACAGCTTTGTAGAAATTACCACATTCTTGGCAGGCCGATGAATTCTACCAAAAAAAGGCATCATAAGGGAAAAAAGTGGAAATACATATGGCCTTGTTGTGTGTGTGTCAGTGGGCTTTTGGTGGGTGTGTTTAGACTTTATATGAACAACTTAAATGGCTTTCAGCTTAGTTCTCCTTTGGATGTCAAAGAGAGCTGAAAAATGGTCAAATTGGATATTGTGGAGGACAACTGAGAAGTTGCCAAAACATGAAGGGCCTACTGTATTATTATCCCAAGTAATGACAACTTGAATAGCTGCAGCGCTCACACCATACACAAAGATCAAATGTCTGATCTTGGCAACAGAATGTGTGTGTAATTCTGTAGTTTATCTAATTACATAAAAAAAAAAACTACATTTGCAACGTTATACTTGTATTTGTGTAACACAGAAAGTCCTCATTGGCATTTCTGCCTAATCTGCTGTTTTTGTTCTGGCCCCTTGCATGTAAGGATTTCTCTAGTAGAAGAAGGAAGCAAGCTAAGGATAAGAGCTGGATCAGATGACTGTGATGATAATGTGTGACTTTGCCAGTCAGGTCTCTCTTCCATGGCAGAGGGGAGTCCCAGAGAGAATTAGCCATGCTGAGCTTGACACAGAATACCCACCCAGATAAATGGCAAGGATCTGGCAGGACATATTTTTGGGATTAACTCAGTGACCCAAAAAACTGAAGTCCACGAAAGAAGGATCATCAGGGACATGAGAGGAGAAGTCGGCAATTCATAGCTGTTAGAACCATCCTTGATCTTTCAATCACTGACATATAGCTCCTACAAAGAAAAAGTACACAATTAGACAATTATTTAGCATGAAGATGACAAAGCTTACTTATCACTAGCCAAGGCAGAGATACGGATAAACCATCTTCTTTAAAAGGAAATTAGTCCTTTCAAAGCACTGTTTAAAAAAAAAAAAAAAAAAGCAAAAGGGACATCTGCTCGCTTTCTAAACTTTCCAAGATCTTAAAAAGAATTCTTTCCTAAATATTCTTCTTTTAGACCACCACTGATGTTTACTCTCCCTGCCTGTACCTCCTTTTCCTCTGCACTCTTACTCTCTGTGGTAACATTCACACATCACACGCTGCAAATGTCCACATGGTCGCTGTTTCTTTGAGTGTTGTGTTGTCAGTGTTTCATGACTTATTCACTCATTTTGTTCCACTCAGGGCATCAATATTTAATGTGGATGGAAGACAGTTTTCCCTTGACTTAATAAAAGATAAGGTGTGCATGCACAACACAATGTGCACTACATGTAAATGCATATGAGAGTGTATGGTCTGCTGTGGGATAGTTGCTTTATGTTCTCTGCTTACTTCCCGTGGTGACGAACAGATGTTGTCAATGTAGTCTGAAGAGATGGCAGCACACACAAGTGAGGTTATTTACTGTATCTAGCACCAATTTTAAATACTTAGGGAAATGAAAATGTCATTAGGTATAGATTTCTTTTATTTTTTTATAAATTATGAAATTCTTCGATTTAATTTACTTAGATTTAGGACATGTAATAAATTTAACTCTCTGCTTTTTATCTAATGGTGGGTTTAGTCAGTTAAATCAATTGTTAAATCCTTGTGCATTTAAAGGCCAAGCAAAACTACATCAACATTCTGTGTTACTTAATTAGCTACTGATTGGAACAGTCTTGCTGTATCAATTCCACAGTTAACACTCATTAAATCTAATCCCTGTGCAGCCCACTGTCATATCCCGATGGCAAGCTTGCATCTAAACTGATTTGGCAACCTTTTGCCTTCTCTAATCTGGTCAAATCAATGGATACATTTGCTCTTGATCCAAATGGGGGGGATTGGGATCAATATGAATATTGATCAATAAGCGGTGCTGGATGCATTGGGAGGTCAGCCAGTTCTATAAGGTCGAGGCTAATCAGTTTAAGTTGTCCACAGGCAGTAAAACGGGGGCTAAACGAAGTTTAAGTGGTGGTCTGGCCTGCAGAGAGGCTCCGTGGGCTGCTTCTAGGTTATGAGAGCTCCCATAGAAAAAGAGGGTAAGCACAACAAACGAAAAAAGAGACTTTCGTTAAATATGTCAGGCTATTTAAATATTTATGCAACAGATTGTCCTAGTGCAGGTTGACTCTCACTCATACATTTACAATGGCAGATCACATCATTTTGTTTTGTTGCCATGTTCCTTCTCTGTAAAACATGAGGTTTTAAGGATCAAACAAACCAAAAATGAAAAAAATAAAATAAAAATACACAGACATTGTTCTTATCATTTAAAATCACTATAATTACAGATATACAATTCATAGCAAAAAAAAATACTTCACTGCACATAAAACTACTTTGCCAACTTTTAGCACTCTTTCCATTGATTGTTAAACGACAACTCATTTATACACAGCCATGTGACACAAATTTTAAATCTAGCAGAGAACAAAGTGGCTACAATTATTACTAACAGATTAGATGTAGCACTGAGGAATAAGACATGAGACATGGTGTTGACACACGTATACAAATAGACACACAAGCCTTTAAAGAAGGTAATAAAAACAGAAGTAGTATGTCTAACTTCAAGATCTGTCTAATCTTCAGCTAGTTTTTGAAAATTTGCTAAGTTTAGTGATATATTTCAGTTCATCTTTTGCCTGCTGAATTTGTCTGTTTCTCTCAAACCAGGGTGTATTTTGTGATGCTTGACAAAGGTTCAGGATATCCAGAATCATTAGAAGAGAGGACAAGGAAAGAGGTTTGCAAGGGTCACATGACATGAATAATAGCTCACCAAATTGTTTTACATACACAAAGACCTCATAAAATAAGAAGAAACACACACACACATGCAAAAAAACAGGACCAGAACTCACATGGAAAGATATTTTAGAAGAGAAAAACAAGAGCATAGTGAGTCGTGGTAGAGTCGTGGCAATAGATGACCTTTTCTGAGAGAGCCCCTTACTCAGTCTTGGGCCATGGTACACTTTTATTTATAGAAGGTATTTATAGAAGCGATTTTCCTGAGGTTATCCTGAGCAAAATGCCAGTTCTCATTACCAGCCAGGTCCTGCTTGTGCCTCATTTTACGGCTGGATGAGCCCAGGCAGCGGGGGACCCAGCATGCAGCCCAGGGTCACCTATTAAATCCTCATGTCCAAGAGAGCACCGTCATGCACTTCTTGTTCTACACAGGGTGGGGCTGCGGAATGATAAGAATAGAGTGAGTAAACCAGTAGCCAGGTGTGTGTGCATGCTATTGTGTTTGGAATGATTTATTATGGGAGTGTGCAATTAATGCTGGACTTAATGTACTTGATGTTTTCATAAATCAAGATTTTTTCATCATTTCATGACAAGCAAAAATCACACATGTAAGTAACTGTGGAGGTTCATTTGTAGAATATGAACTAAGTTCATCAGTTAACAAAAAAAGACAAAAAAAACCAAACAACATAGTGGCAAAATGGAAGTAATTATATCTTTTGTATGCATGCATGACTGTGACACTTTTTCTGTGCATTGAGATTGCATGGGATTGCATGAGTGTGTCTTTGTAAATTAATGTGTCTCTAATCAGAACAACTATAAGTCACCCTGGTGAAGCACCTCAGGCCCTTCTAGTGGGGCCTGTAAGTCTCAGCGTGGGGTCATGACAGCCCAGGGACATACAGACAGCACAGAAAGTCAACTCAAAGACATAACTGGACGTGCACAAGTTCCAGAAAAAGAAGAAAGAAAAACATTTTCTAATGATGGGATAAAGAGGCAAATTGTGTATGCTTTAGTCTTATTTGAACACAACAGTGTTCAAAGAAAATTTAATTTGTAGTGGCTGTGAATGCAACCCTATGTGAAGGCATAATAATGATAGTGACAGTTATATTGTAAAAATAACGTGTTTTAGCCTGAACAAATATTGCCAATTGACTTTACAGCCTAAAGCCAACCAGGAAATGATAAAGTTTGATTGTTATATCTAACCATGGCATGAAGAAGAGTAAACAAAACACTTGTGACTTCCTTGGAGAAGAGGTGGAGGTAGTGGAGTAATACAAGAACCTTGGAGATCAGCTAGACAACGAACTGGACATCAAATGCAACACAAAGGCCATTTACAAGAAGGGACAGAGCAGACTCTACTTCTTAAGGAAGCTAAGATCATCAACGTCTGCACGAAGGTGTTGCATGTCTTCTATACGTCTGTTGTTCAGTCTGATCAGGCCCCAGCTTGTGTCCAAGTAGCGCTACCCTACTTGCCACGCCTCTCCCCTGTTGATCCACAACCACCTTGATGCAACTTCTGCTGCGTCGGTCGCCAACTTAACAGCCCTTCGCTGACTGGCTCCTGT
>JBAMHW010000022.1:14667326-14677400 GCA_037177495.1 Rhadinocentrus ornatus
GTCGTCCATGAAGGCTCGAATGGGTGGCTGTCGAACTCCAGACTTGGTGAGGGGCCCCCTGCACTGGACTTCCGCAGTGTAAAAGTATTTTACCTTTCTAACATTTCATCATACCCATCTAGACGTCCTATCTTTACCTTCTACGCATATGCATATCACAAAAGTCATTTCAATGTGTGGTGAGGACACGCCCATGTAACCATGATACCCCAAAGTCCATGTCCAACAGCGGTAACTCTGTGTTGTAAAACTTTTGTGTCGTGACATAAACTTAATTTTTATTATATATTATGTCTACAATATTTTATATAATATATCTACATTCGCTAATCTACACTGTGGAATCATCTGACCTGCATAAAAAATATTAACATACGTTTGGGGTTAATTTATATTGTCAAGGCATCCTGCCTGCACTAATATAGCCAAGGCTACTGGGTAAGGAAGTATGCTATGTTTGATTTTTAACACCTTTGACATTATTTATCACCTTCAGATTTTCAGTTCAAGTGAAGATCATTAACCTACATATATTTAGATTAATGATCTTCACACTGAATAATTAGTTTTTGTAGCACAGATCATCAGATATACCCATAAATTCAGCCTGCAGTTGGATGTTTTGACAAGGCAGCACATTTTGACAGAACACCGGCCCACACAAATTTTTAAGCACCACCCCCTTTCATTGTGGTCACTGAGACTGAGATATAATTAATTAAAAATGAAAATTAAAAATACTTTCTTTCTTGACCACCACCGCTTTAAAAACACGTTGATCTGTGGTTCATTGGTTCTATTCTTAACTGACATTAAGATAAACCAATTAGATACTTTAAGCTCTGTTTGGCTCTGTGCCAGTGAATGCAGCTATCTGTCAGAACCAAGGAGAGAAAACGGAGATGAGGCGCAAAGAAACTGCACAATTAGAAAACGAACAAACCAAAACCTAAAATAAATAAATAAAAATGAAACAAAAACAACGCTGCCCAGTCTCCCAAAATTATTGACATTCAACCACAGCAGGACCTTTATTAGCTGCCATTGATGATGATGATGGTAGAGGCTGTGGTAAGCCACACTGCTTTCACATCACTGAGGTTCTGTTCTAAGTAAAGTTATCCAGTACATCTGACTCATATGACCCAGTTAGTGGTAAACACAAAGTTACAAAGTTTACAAAGTTATGATGAAGGAATGATAACATGTCTATGAAACTGCTGTTTTATTACCACGCTAGATTGTCTTGTTACATTATTTAGTTCATGGGTTCAGTGTTCACTGGTTACAACCGCAAATCTTAAATTTAGTTCTTTAACGTCTCCCGTAACTAAATTGCTTTATTGAAAGTGAGAATAAGTTTTTATCCTTTATTTATCATTCAGCAACATTAACAATGTCTCTCAGCTGTGTCCACACTGGCTGTGCTGGGAGACCCCACTCCCCCCTACCATGTGTTTCTCTTATGGTGTGACAGTCTGAATATGTGCTTATATATTGTACTGAGGAGTGTTGTTTTTGTATCTCAACATTGGGCCCTTCAGGCCCAGTGTAAAGATGCCTTTTATTCCCCTCATCCTGTTCTCATCCTAATGTTACCCTTTCCATCTGTGAAAAAGGTGTGCCGCCCCTGCGGCTGCTGCCTCAGTCTTGCACTTGTGTAATGACAATAAAGTTAAGTTCAAGTTCAAGTTCAACAATGAGTCGCACCTTTCTGGTTTTCTTCATTAGCCTATATTGGCTGTGGGCTGATAAGTGGCTACTTTTAGGCAGCTTCTATGTAGGTGTTGGTGTACAACATTAAGAAATAATACACATTTTAGGAATTTTTATTTTTATTATTTAGCCCAATTGTCCACATATTCATAATGATGCAGCTGTTTGCCTTGTTGCTAAAGAATCCAATAACTCTGGGCCTGACTGAATTATTATAGTTCTTTAGTGAAGTTGACATAACCACAGATAACATCTCCTATAGAGGAAAGAAGGCTTGCAGACACAGAGCCGCTGTCCCTACACTTTGTTCAGGAACAGTTTTCATCTGATCCATTATTTCTCATGACTATTTTTTCTATTTTCTTAGTCCATGAAACACAAAGTTGGACATGCTGCTCTAATATTTAGCACTGTGATGGAGTATAAATTTATATTTTTTTAACAAATTACAATATTGGAAGTATTTAATGTGTCTGCTATTACTGATTCTAGCTAACTCACTGCATTACTTTAATAGTTTTAAGCAGTTGCACAGTTGATATACACATTTAAGGGATTGCAAAGATTTGTGGTATGCATGATCATATATGATACTTTTTTCTATTTTTTTATATCTATATTTTCTATTGGGGCGAGCGGTTGTCTTGTAACCTGAGGGTTGCCGGTTTGATCCTCGGCCAAGTCAAGTTCATCTCGAGGTGTCTTTGGGCAAGACACAGAACCCCTAATTGCTTCTGATGGGTCATGGTGAGCGCTTTGCATGGCAGCTACTGCTATCAGTGCGTGAATGTAATGTATGATGTAAAGTGCTTTGGATAAAAGCGCTATATAAATACGGACCATTTACCAATTGATTGTATTTTCTCTGGTTTCTTATGTTCTAGTAGGGAATGATTGTACACTTCCCTGCTCAAATTTTCCTCACCTTCCCTTGTTTGGTTCAAAATTGTAAGGCTGTCAGGTGAAGCACCATTAGAGTGGGTCTTGACAGTCGGATGCAGTAATGATGGCCACAGCAAAGGAGAATATTTCTGCACAGGTCCAGCACACACCCACAAACAAGCGTGCGACCTTCTTCAGTTTCTCCAGGTGCTTCACAGACAGGACTCAGTTAGTTTCAGTTGCTTCCGGCCTCTTCCCACTATGCTAACCTTTCCGAACATTTTAGTCCTCTGTGCCTGTGATGGAGTGACAGACAGAGAAAGAAAAATCTGGTCACTGGGTCTACAGAAACAAAATTGTTACTGGTGCTAATTTAAAAATCTGAATTTTATTCATTCTCCTTATTCATGAAGTTTCTGACAGATTCAAAGCCTAACATATAGAGGATGGCCCGTTTGATAGATCAAATAACTTTTTTTTACCTGTTTGGTACAGGATTCAACAACATAATGACATAATATTTTCTTACTTGATGGCCCATTCATCTCACAAACAGGACTAGTGCTTGTTAAAGCTCGGCTATTGTTATGTACCTTTGTTAAACACCCCCCCCCCAATGTCTGATTGGCTTGTAGGCTCCACTATAAGGCTGCAATTCTTCCTATCCCACAAGTCTCTGTGACACTCAGTGTTCCAGAGAAAAGATGGTTCATATGAAGTGTACACTGGCAAATTTTCAAGCCCATTTTGTCATATTAGATAAATGGTTCACCTAAATTTATCAGAGTTCATCAGAATTTCTAAATTGTATGTCTATGATATAAATATTTCGAAATATAACATTGCTATTTTGATTTGGATTTCACTCCATCACTTATGTTTTACAGTAAACCGTTTTATATATGATTAGAAATAATTAAAATATTACATATGTGATTGCAGAGCTGAAGCAAAGATGCAAGTTTCAAAGTCTGAGCTCCAGAATTTGCATTCAATCTTTTTTTGGTCTACACCATTCCACAGACAGACAGATTTTGTTCAAACAGAAGCAAATTAAGATTTTTACCTTTTGCAGTACCAGAAACAACAATTACTTTAATGGCTGGATGTCTGATATTCCTTTTGGTCACAAAGGAATGCAATCAAAGCTTTTCACTGACATGATGTTACAGGGTCTGTTATTGGGGCAAATAATCATTTGCAGAGAGATGAGACCAAAACAGAACTTTTTAGGTGAAATGAGAAATATAAATTCTATAGAAATAAAGGCGCTGAGTTCCAGAGAAACAACATAACATGTGTCAAACATGGTGGTGGGAATATGAAGGTTTCAGTCTATGGTGCTGCGTCAGGGCTCAGATGGCTTTTCATATTTGACGGAGCAATCAGTTTGGAATTATACTTGTGAATTTGGTAGGAAATGTGAGGATATGACCAGATTTCAAGAGAACATAGGTGACACAGCAAGTCAACACCCATTTACTAGTCCTAGCAAAAAACAATGAAATAAGAGAAAAACTTAAGTTTTTTTCAGCTGTCTGGAAATTCTGACCACATCTGATTAAAATGTTGTGGCTAGATTATGTTCCTACAAAAAAGAAGAAGAAGAAAAAAACAAACAAAAAAACAAAATAACAAACAAAACAAAACCCATTGAATTCTTTAAGATTCTCACTTTCAAGAAATTTAAACCGGAACTACTTAAGAAAGAAATACAAAATACACATGCCATTTAACTAATGTAGTCTGAAATTAAGAATAATTGTGTTTTCTGATGTGCAACAACTCCAATAGATGGAGCTTATTTCTATGTAGTGCTACAAAGAACAAGAAGAATCACAGCTAATTTAATCGCAGACACATGGACTGGGTCTGCCTTGCTTCCAAAATACACTGACTGGCAAAGCATGACATCTTCATTCATATTATCCCGCCCTGTCTATCTCACAATATTAGTCTAAAGTCTCATCAACTATTAACATCATTGTGACCATCTAATGTAGGCAAAGGTTAAAACCCCTGCTTCCCTTCATGTGCACCAACCTACCTTTCTTAAGCCATATAATTCCCAGCGTTCCAGTATTTCGAAGTGAAGGAGCAAGGTCTGTCCCCCAGGGCTGTTTGCCTGCCTGTCTGACATCATAGACTGCAGCATCTTCTGATCCGTCGGCACAGAGAGACGATCTGACAGGCTTAATTTACAATGTCAGCCCTTTCAAAACCATTTCCCCCTCATGCTGACAGCAATCCTGCATTTATAAATTAGCAGAAACATTAACCTTTAGACTGATTGTAACGTGTACTGAGGGAGGCAAATTAACTTCCATTTGTTAATGTCAGATTTTGGGTTCAAATGGTACCAAAGAAAATGAAATAAGGAGATTGAGAAGATAACGTAATGTATTGTGTGTCCTGAAATGAAACATGTTGTCAGCTTTTGATGATGAACACGACTTTGTTTTTGAGGTAGGAGGAAGTGTGTTAGACATCTGGTGAAGCTTAGTAATTACACTCGTACACTCATTACATGCAGCACAAAGGCCTTACTGTTTATAAAAAACATCATCATACATGTATATGTATGATGACATGTCCTCTATCTTTTTTATATTTCATGAGATGTGAGCTGATAAAACTGTATTGTTGAAATACTGAAATAAAAAATATACAGATAATGAGTAGATAACAGCACAATTAGACGAAAAGTACAATTCTGAAGACATTGTTTTCTTTCTGGGAGCATTGCCAATAGAGACCAATATGAGATCTCCTGTTTGTTATTAAAATGGAGCATCGCCATTCAGTTACATCAGTGTAATTGCTAACTTGTGCCTATCAAACCCAGAAAAGTCTTCACACACTGGCATGTAACAGCTTGTCATGAGGAACTGTTGCAGTAATATTTGTGGCTATTACTCTAATTAGAGGAAAGCACACAGATGGTGTTGTTTCACAAACTCACAGACTGAGAATCAAAATGTCATCACTGCCAAAATTAGTGATGGTCTGAGAAAATAAAAGCAAAAAGAAAAAAAAAAAAAAGCTCCCTCCATTACTCATCCCAGCCCAGCTTCAATTTGAAAACTTCTTTCTTCTCTCCAAGTGAAGCTGACGTTAAATAGCCTTTCTTCCTTGATGAAAAAACATGGTCTTTAGTAGTGAAACAATGGTACTTGGGTACCATATGCTGCATTTAAATGCTGCAAGACAGCTGTGAAGCCTGAGTGTTCCTGGATGTGGGCCAGCTCCCAGAAGAAGCCTTCCACTGGTTGGAAAATGTTTCCAGTGAGAGCAGGAAGAAGCCACTTTTCATGGAGCAACTTCCAGATGCAGGACACAGAAGATTAGATGAGGACATCTGTGCATATAAGCATATGTGTGTGCTTATTTTTCCATGTGTGTGCTATTACTGTCTTGCACTGTCACCAAGCACAGTCAATGTCAATATCTCTAATGAAGCAAGGAAAAAGGTCAGATTTTCTGCAGGTGGTGATTGCAGTTAGTTCACTTTTAAGGACTTAAAGTATTTTAATCAGTTTGGCTGCATTTTTTAAAAGAATTGTTACTACTTTAGCAATACTCTACTTTGCCTGTACATATCAGTAACTTCTTCTAAACTTTTTATCAAGGAGTATGCATTTCCACCTCACAGACAAAACTGAAAAAGAATATCTTGTGTTTCTGTTGAGCCACACAGGAGGTGAAAGGTAGATATGCTTCTGCACTCTGACTCTGACTTTATTACTTACCCCCATAGAAACTGTCTGTCAATCAAATCATGCTCCTTCACAGACTAGCCCAAGGGCAGAGTGCTAGTGCACCTTCACAACAATGTTACATTGTTCACTACATATAGAGGCGGAGGATTCACCACAGAGAGGCGGAGGATTCAATAAGGAGACCATAAGGTAAGATAATCCCTTTTGTTGAAAAGAATGCCGAGGATTTTATATTGCTGAGCTGAGCTTTTATGTGATTCTTGAACATGGATATGATGAGGTGAAAAGTTTCTAATAACTGCATTTTGCCTTTAGCAAGGATTAAAGTGAACCTATGCCCAATGTAAGAATCTCAGATTACAAATCTGGATCCTGCCACAGGGCTGTTTTAACTGAGCTTTCTTGAAACTCCTGGCATGAGTCTTGCTTTGCAGTGATTTTATGCCTTTAACATCAGATGAAATCTTCATCAGATGCATTGCAGAAGCTTATTAAGTAGTTTAGGATTTGTGGAAGAGCTGCTAGATTTGTATAAGATGCCGCCTAACAGGTAATTCACTTTATACTGTTTAGGGGGGCACTTGTTAATGTTAAAGCATCAAAAGCAAAGGATAAGGTTTTGTTACCACCTATAAAAAGGAGCCCAAATGTCAAAATATTTCAGCAGGCAGACAGAGAAAGCTCAGTCTTAACAGAAAACATGTATTAGATGTAGCCACATACAGAGTGTCATAGTCCATGATTGCAAATTGTAAGATGGCATTGTATGGCTAAACTGTTTTCTGTAGTGTATGTGACATGACAGGCCCTAAGGCTGTATATTTTCTAAACCTCGTTATGTAGTTTAAAACATCCTTCCCTGATTTAAACTCCTAAACCTAACCAATGGATGTCCACAGATTAGCGTCATTTACCATCCACTCATTTGTTCTTGTAAGTGTTCATGGTAAAATTAAAATAGCTAGGTTTCAATTTTTTTTTCTTGTTTAGAAGATGTGAACAACAAAAGGTGAATGGAAACATAATTTTTTTTTTTGCGTTTTTCAGAAACTTGACACACATCAAGCAGAAAACATCTTCTGACCTGGTAAAGTCTGAAATTACGTCATTCACCAGATGTCTCCAGTCAGAGCTGCAAATAGTAACCTCATGTGACCAACATGATAGAATACCACGATATTTCCAAAGATTAAAGTCATTCCTGGAAAAAAGCGGTATTCTTCTTTTTTTTTCTTTCTTGTGGATGCCCCCTGTAGTTTTTATTTTCTCCTCCTTGAGTTTTGTGTACGGTTTAGTCAGTCACTTCTACTGAATTACAACCACAAGTAACTGGTTTATTTGCTTCAAATCAGTTAATAAATACTTGTTTGGAATTTTTTGTTTTTGCAACATTTCATAAGATTGCTTCATATTTGCTTTGCCATTAGATAGAAACTTGATCAGTAACAAACATTTGGCAAGATGTGGAACGTGATATTGTATGAAGTTAGTATGAATGTATTGAGTATAAATGGAGAAAAGTAGGGAGATGCAGCAAGATGTCAAGCCTGAAAGTCATCACTAAGTGAAAGATTTAAAGATGTTGTACATCAATGTGATAACGTACATACCTATTCCTTGTCCCTGTGAGTAAGAAAATAAAGTAATTGCAATTTTTTCATGAACTTGATTGTAAAATTGCAACTTTTTATGTGCTGAACCAATGAAGCTATTTTATATTCTGTCATGACTTTAGTTTGAAATATAAGAGGGGCAGAAGAAAACAGAGAAGAAAATGTGCTAAAGGAAGAGAATGAGATATTTTCATTGGAATGCATGTTGGCATCAGATTCACTCTGCAGAAGTTTAATAAAATGGGCTCAGTTAGCCCCTACTCATTACTATACTGCAAGTATTGACTTTGGCCTAGAGTCAGGACCAGATAAAATGGTGTATGGGCTTGTCCTAAGTGATTACTCAGAATTACAAATCTGTCTGTATGAAACCCGATACAGCATGTTTGCTGAGCACTTCATTTAACAAAGAGCACTTATACATAAACACTCACAATTTTAATCCAATAAGCAAGGGTGGGTATTTAAGAGCATGTAGGAGTATTCCATGTACATCCAATGACACTGAATGCAGTATACAAACAAACAAGGTGCTGTGGAAAGAGGAGTTTATTAATCAGCTAGTGATTGCACGAGCACATGAATACAAGCAAAACACACACACACACACACACACACACGCACACACACACACACACACACACACACACACACACACACACACTTCTTCAGTCTCTCTGCTATCTCACAGTTACACTCAGTCACCCAGTGTTGGTATAGTGTCTGGTCCTGACAGCTGAGTTTTAATTGGCCGGGGTGGTGCAGCACGGGCCGCTGTCATGCGGCTGGCAGTTTGAGGGGCTGTGGGACAGGCCCCACTGTGGGGGCTGTCAAACGGCCCACAGTCTCCACGGGAACCCCCACCGTGGGTGTCCCGCCTCATTTAGGAGCGCACAGACAAAGCGCCAATTAAGAGGGGCTTTAAACAATCAAACAGAGTTCCTCAGGGCCCACAGACACTCCACAGGGCACTGAGAAAGACAGGCAGATACACACACTTTTTTGTGGATGATACTACACATACACACCAATATGCACATATGCACATAGACAAAGATAGATAGGTAAAAATAGACTGATCATGACTGGATCTGAAGACATAATTAATGCTTGTTCTCAGGAAAGCATGAGTGAATTTGTGATCAGGCATTTCTCTGAATTAAACCTAATATTAAATGTGACCGATAACCACACAATAGAGACACAAATAGAGTTAAATATTATTTTAGAATAGAATATTTTCTACCAATGCTTTTTGGGATTGCTTTTCCTCTCTTTATTTTATATACATTTATATTATTAACTGCACACAATTACTTTGGAGACAATGCCTCAAAGAAACAAAAAGAAAACTTGCAACAATTAGAAAAACACAAAAACTTGCATCTGCTTGTATTTATCTGCCTCCAGTCTCACGGAAGGAAGCGCCACTGACTGATACTCTCCACCAAACTGATGAACCTTGCATTTTTAAGAGCAAAGCAGTGTCTTTAATGTATATCTCTGTCACTCCCCTCCTTTTGCCCCATCTTCTACTATGAGCTTCCAGATGCCACTTCCATATGGCCCTGCACCCTCTCCTGACAAGCCCATGGCTAAGGCCCATCCATCATTCTAGGGAGTGCACTCACTTGTTATCAGCTCAGGCTGGCGTTGGGGAGTAGGGAAGGCAGATGAGAATGGTGCTGGGAATAACAGAATTCAGGCAAATGGTACCTATCTCCCTCAGAACCACTCTGTCACTTAGAAGAGCACCACCTGCCCGTGGACACTTTATTTAGGATTTTCCTCCTTTTTTTCTCACACTAGTGATTTGAATGAGAAATTACAAAAACAGGAGGATGAAGATGGAGATGCGGCTCTCAAACTGCAGCCTTCTCCAGCCTCAGTGTTGAGGAAGATCAGGACCATAATCCAAGTTGTCCTGGAGGGGGAGATACAGGCATGCAGTCGAGCTGGAGCAAGACACACAACCCTACACTAGAGTGGAGAAATGAACAGGGACATGATCTACACATTAGTAAAAAAAGAAGACTGTATACACTTGAAAGAATAAGAATGAGAATGAGAATAAGAATAAGAATAAGAATAAGAATAAGAATAAGAATAAGAATAAGAATAAGAATAAGAATAAGAATAAGAAT
>JBAMHW010000022.1:14677500-14688581 GCA_037177495.1 Rhadinocentrus ornatus
TAAGAATAAGAATAAGAATAAGAATAAGAATAAGAATAAGAATAAGAATAAGAATAAGAATAAGAATAAGAATAATATAGAAATAACAGATATTGCCACTCAGATACATGTTACAATAAGTTTATACACTATATTCTAAAATATTCATTGGAAAGGAAATGAGAATCAACATGCAGGATTCTTGCAACACAACCAAAAAAATGTGGAGTGAATACATCATCTCTTTCATACAGTAAAAAAAATAAACGCTGTCCTTAAGACCAGATGCTGCCAAATTCACAATGTTTATCAGTACTAGTATAAACATGGACCACAGACAGTTTACATTTCTATTAGAGAGCATGTTCTGCACTCTCTCAGTTTTAGAAAAAAAAAATCCAACTTATTTTCAGAAGAAAAAGGGTGGAGATGGAAGACTGCACTTGCATTACATTTCAATTATAAAAACATAACTGTAAAACTCCTAACAGCATGACCCAAAGTGGATCATTTTTAAAAAAGCACCATGACAACATACACCATAATTCCCATATCTTTTACATACCTGAACAGTGTTTCCTTACATGCGCCAGGCATGGCTATCACTCTGCTGAATATATCAAAACAGATAAAATCCATTTTGAATAAAGATAAACAAAATACATTCAAAGAATGATAGCTTTGGTGGCCGCAGGTGTAATGACATTCAAACAGTGATAGAAATCAGTAAACACTCACAAGAGCACGAAAAAGAAATGCAGCTCTGGGTACAGATTGGAGTTAAAAAAAAAATCCTTTAGTGAAGAACAACCACCTTGTAACTGGAAGAAAGGTGTGGAGAATACATTCACCTTGAAACACAGGGGAAAGGGTGAGGAATATGATGCGTCTGAAGATAAGAACTATGACAAGGACGAAGTAGAAGTGGAGGCATTGTGGCCATTTTGTGGTATCCGTGGTGCCAGATATTCTAGCTGGAGGGCCACGTAGCCTGTATGTGCTTGTATGGCAGGGTGGTCACACTAGTAGTCGGCTGGGTAGCAGAGGATGAGTAATTTTAAACCCCATTAACAATCACTATATTTATTTATGAGGCTGGGGCTGGCTTGGTATGTATTGTTGCCCACACTTACTTACAGTGAATCCAGAGGACAGACGATCCTTGTCTGAGGCTTTCTGGGGGGAAGAGAAGCCTTGCTTCCTTGTAGACACTATGATAGCATGAATTATTGAGTGGGTGTAAAAAAAAAAAAAAATAGAGGCAACTTAAATGTAATATGTGGCCTTGTTATTGGCCCCCACCTTTGGCAACCTTTCAGTTTTAATTAACACTGTGGGGATAAGGGGGGTGGTGTGGAGGATGTAGTCTGACATGAATGCAGATATATGACAAAATCAGAGCTGGCAATGTGAAGTGTTTCTATTGTGCTCTTGTGCAAAACTGTTGCCAATAGGCAAGCATCTAGGGATGCTTTCTGCATATTTCCTGCAATTTCCTAACAACAAGGCCTAACAAGGCCAAAAAGATTGCAGATTAGATCAATTCTTTCTGATAGACATGGGGTGAGCTGACCAAAAATACTTCAAATTGAAATGTCTTTGCACTACACTCTGCATCAGGCCAATCAACAACCCACAGAACAGCGGCAAACTCATCATCTCTTGCCATTAAGGTTAAAATCTCCTCCTGATCAAACACTGAATCTGATTCTGTTCATGAGCCTGCAACAGCAAGTGCTGCCAATATGGCCGCCTTTCTTCAAGCTCCCTGGGTGGGAGTGACCCAAATGACTTCAAAGATTTTAGAGTGCTGCACATAACTGTCAGACAGGCATAGAGGCTGCCCGGTGTAAATAAAGGCTCAGACATTTACCATCAAAGAGGACGAACCATTGTTGTGGTCAACGTTGTCTCACGTGTCATGTTGGATGATCGGACAGGGAGTGTGTTGGTTGTTTTGATGTACAGTGGTGCTTTTCATGACCTCTTAAACGGTTGCAGGGAAAGGCGCATGTGTTAAACTACAATCCCGAGACTCTATTGATCAAAGTCAAGTGTCAAAACAGACAATTGGGTGATATGGTGTTGGCAGTTTTCTCTTAAAGACAACCACGAAGGAGCCAAAAGATCTTGTAGTTTTGATCTTAGACACGTAGATACTCAATATAAATATTTTCTACATATTGACTGTTCAGCTTTGTAATAAAGTCTTGTACTATAAAGAATTTAAAAAGATTAAAGAAACAAAGAATAAAGATATGTTCACTTGAATTTTGACACAAGTAGCAAGTAAACAAAAAGTATCCTGTTGCATTCAGGCACAAAAGGTTTGTGTTCCACGATTGTCATTCAAAGAGTTTGTACGGGAAGCAATTTCTCTCTGGCCCCCCCCCCCCCCCCTCCTTTTTTTTGTGCGCCACTGACGACTATCCTACAAAAACATTCTGTTTAAGCCACCTCTTCTCCCTTTTGCTGCATTTCTTTAAAAGATGTCTTCTTTTTACATGATAGATCTGGACCTGCAGACCCTCCCTGTCCAGCGATTTGTTCTGCAGACTTTGTCTGGTGAAATGATGGGAGGGGGGGTTGCCATAGAGATGTGTGCATATGTATGACTGAGAGTAAGAAACTGAGGTCTGAATAATCCTTCCCAACCCTCACAGCAAAGGCATTTCCAAAGCAGGTGGTCTTGCTCAGCCGCCATCTGGATTTCTCGATAGCAAGATAAGCTTTGCTATTTACAAACCCCAAACTTTGTTTAGACAAACCCTCTAAAAGCCATGTGATGGCCAAAAGAAACGTCAGACTCACTTTTGTTTTTAACCGTTGAGACCTGGGAAAAGAGAAAGTCATGCTAAATTTCCCTCAAAGCCACAAAGAGTTGAGAATAAGTAAATAAATAGTGAATTTGAATAAAATTGTACCATTACTTCTCAGATGCCTCCATAAAGTTAAAATTCATGTGGCTACATAAGGAGTAGTGTCCTTTTATATCCCTCCCAACAGAGAAAAAATAATCATTAATTGGAGATGTAATTATGAATGGGATGCAGCTTGTTGGTGTGGAGACTGATTTGAGAGGTGCAATGTCCAAGAAAAATTTATCAATACATGATTTTACAGATGATTTAGTTACGATTGCAGTTTACTTTAGTTTATTGTGCATTTCTTTGCCATAATGAGGCTATCTTGCATGAATAAAACCCATAATTCAAAACTGATATTACACAATTCCTTTTATTAAAGGATCATTGCATGCTATATTGAATTTCATGGGTTGCAGCAGGTGATGTGCTTGTTCAGGAGTTTAGTTGAAAACTAGGTCATTTGCATTGGAAATACACCAACACTCTTTGTTCAACATTCTTTGAACTTAGTTTAAACATCTTATCCCCTATGCAGCTCTCTTTCCTTTCAGTGATTGGGAGTGTAATACAGGCCGACTGCATTAAAGCCATTTCCGCTAAGTGAAATATGTGTCCCGTCAGTGCAGCTCATTCATTATTTATCCATTTGCTCACATCTGAAACAAACCTAAGGAGAAAAAAAAAATAAAAATAAAAAAAAATAAAATAAATACAAAGCTGTTTATGGGTCTTTGGGTTGGAGGAGCACTCTGGGATGTCATCCAGGAGTTGTGTTTTTTGCATATAGATTTTTTTTTAATGTTATTAACCTGTCCTTCCCCAGATGGCTCTGCCACCTCCAGTGAAGGAGAAAGGCGTGCATTCAAAAGGGAAAAGTGTAACAAGGATTGCTTCATGTTTGTTCAGGTCAATCTGGGTAAACCCTGTTCCCAAAAGTTCAAAGCAGATAACATGTGGTTTTCCAATGTCCTTTCAAGTAATTATAAATGGTAAAATAAAGTCACTATGATATTGCCATAACTGAGCAAGCCTGCTGTGGATGAGTTCCAGATGTCCCTTGTGCACTAATGCATTTGTTACAGCAATAAAAATACTTTTGATTATATTTTCATTTCAAGAATAGCTGGAGCTATCATTGCAACTGGAACAAAAGCACATGAAAAGGCAAAGAGAGATCAGAGGGACAGATGATGAGAGGTTGGGATTCCAGGAAATAGCATTTGATAGTATTTTACTGTGGTTAAGAGAAGGGAAAGCTTGAGAAAAGAAATGGACTACAGCTCTCAGTATGCAAACAGTGCAGAATTTATCACCTCATTGCAGGGGCAAACAAGGAAATTAAGCGATAAGAAAATCAATTGAATACCCCTGGATCTGCTACTTATGTTTAAAACTCCCAGCAAATGTGCAGCGAAGGCAGCATGGAGGGGAACATATGAAAGTAAAGGGTTGCAGGAGAGGACGTGGGTGGGTGAGGGGTTCGAGGGGCGTGGAAGAGAGGGTCATCAATCACAACTGGGTGACACGCAATGAAATCTGACCGCAGCCCAAGATGTTTTAATACGGCATCCATTAGAGTCCTCAAATAAATTGCAATTTGGAAAACAGAACATAATACCAGCCAAGTTTTCCCCATCCATCTTGCAGTGTGTCATGTAATGTAATTGCGTTGTTAATTTATCCAAGAATTTCCTTGGTACACCATTTCATCCACATTGGTTAATTTCCCTGTAGAGTATATTTTCTCTCTTTCCCTCAGTGAGCCCTCCCCACCTCTAGCTGTATAGCTAGCGGGGCAGAGTAATGTTTCTGCTTAGCATGGCATTAGTCGAAGGGCTAATCAAAGCACTGAAGTCTGTGACACTTTATCAATGCTTGGCTGTGCGCCGGCCAACCTTGCTGTGGTGCAGATCCAATCAAGCCTCCACTGCCTGTCATTATGTCCCTGTGACAGCAGGATCACTCAAAAATGCCTGTGGAGTACATCGATATTATTGACAGAGTTTAGGGGCATTTAAAGCTAGGACCAGCAGCACCAAATGCATTGCAGAGTGCTGACACTTCCTGTGTTTGAACCAAGGCTTCACAGAGAGTCAGGGGGAAAAGACAAGAGTGGGAAAGACGTATGGACATGAGCGGGATAATTAAAAAATCAATACACCACCTAAAAATAAATAAAATTATAGAATAAAAATAAATAAAACAAAAAGTTGGGGTTTACACTAATGTATAAAAATGCAGCTTCATAAGCCAATTTGATTAGGATAAAATCAGTTGTTTTAGCCTCTATTTTTTAGCCACAGTAAATATATTTACAATAATTGAAATAAAACAAGCACCTGGGTGATTCAAAGGGGTAATGGGTTAAGGAGTTGCAAAGACACTTTAAAAATGTTTTTAATTTCTAATGTCTAGAGACAAGATTGGCCCGCTTTAACATCCCTCTCGAGCTTCATGTGTGATATCAAGTGCCGACCCCTGTACTGGTTGGAGTAAAACTGACAGTGCATGGATGACTTATATGGTTCCATGTTAAAGAAGTCTCATCTTGTATCTGAGAATAACCAGAAGTATTCTTTTACCTGCTGTCACCTGACCGGGGATCTTGAGGAGGAGAGGGCTTGAAGGTGAGGGTAAGAATGGCCCTGCGGGAGAAAACAGGTGATATGAGGGGGATACTTTTGTCTCTCTCCTGGCACAGTCCTGTCTTCTCTCCCTTCAAACCCATGAGGCAAGACAGAGAGTGTGGAAGACAGCATGAAGCCTGACATGATCAAAGGATGAAAGAAGAGCTGGAGGAGGAGAGTCGACCAAAACAAAGGCTCATTCTAAAGTTCCCTTGTGCAGGTTTCCTTACTGTCTGACACAGAGAGAGAGAGACAAGGACTCCACCCCTCAGGCAGCCCTCATTTCTATCAGTGGACATATCATTGGCAACAGTACCTGCTTTATGATCTCTGTATAGTTCACATACATTAATCTTGTAAAGTCACAGAAGTATTCCTGTGCTTACAGGTTGTCCATGTAGTGATGAAATAAATAGTTTTTCAAAAATACAAATTTATAAAGCATGACTAGCAATGGCATAGCATAAAAACACCAAGGCGCACAGCCATTGGGTTGACAATCCCCTCAATAGGGAAGGGCCGACGAAGCGGTGGACCAGTATACAATTCTCCACATGCAGAGGAAGGTCCTTGGTGGAGAGCCAAACCTTCTGTCCAACCCGATACTCGGGGGCAGAAACCCGGCGCCTATTCACCGATCTGGCATTTACAGCGGAGGTGTCCAACGCGCCCGCAGCCACACCCCCTGAGAGCGTTGGGCCACCCCAGCTTCCCTTTCCTGAACTTGAAACACCGGGGGCTGGTAACCTTAGACCACGTAGGACGGGGACAAACCGGTGTCACTGAAAGGTAGAGAGTTTATGGCATTTTCCACCCACGACAGGTACTGGGACCACGTAGCAGGATCCTGTTCGCATAACAAGCTCAGTTTAGTCTCCACCTCTTGGTTGAGTCTCTCTGTCTGGCCATCCTTCTGGGGATGGAAACCAGACAAAAGGTCCACCCGAATACCCAGAAGGGTGTAGAACAGTGAAAGAGTCAGAACGGGGAAGACCAGTAATAAAATCCATAGAAATGTGTGACCAGGGTTAGTATGGGTAGCAGGCATAGCAGCCCCATAGGGGGGCGAAGTGAAGATTTAGCCTGGCAGCTGTGAAGACATGACAGCACATAATCCTTGACATCTTTAACCAGAGTGGCCCACCAGAAACGGTCTCGGACTGCGGACAGTGTTTTGTTAATTCGCGGATGACAATACAGTCGAGAGTTGTGGCTAAAAGACCAGGTGCCTGGGAACCAAAACAAAGCCCACCTGGCTCGTCTTGGGTTTAGTCGTTTAGCGGTCTGTAAGTACTCCAGGTTTTTATGATCTGTCCAGATGATGAAAGGTTTGGCGGCCACTTCCAGGCAATGCTGCCACTCCTCGAGGGCCAGTCTGACGGCTAATAACTCCTGGTTGCCCACGTCGTAATTTTGCTTTGCAGAGGACAGACTTCTAGAATAAAAAGTACAAAGGTGAATTTTATTGTCTGCGTACCTTTGGCTAACGATCGCCCCTACACCGGTGTTTGATGCATCAACCTCCACAATGAATTGCCGAGATGTAGCTAGGGAAAAAAGAACAGGGGCGGTGGTGAACAATGACTTTAGGCGCTGAAACGGACTCTCTGCCTGTTTTGACCAGGTAAATCGGAAGTTGGTGGATGTGAGAGTGTGCAATAGTGAAGTGATGGAACTGAAATCCCGGATGAAACGCCTATAGAAATTAGCAGATCCTAGGAAGCGTTGTAATCGTTTCCTATTTTGAGGCAACAGCCAATCTGTTATGGCTTCAACTTTGCCCGGGTCCATGAAATTACTTTACTCGTTACTGCACTTGAAAAGTAACGCCACTACTTATTACTTTACTTGACCATAATTCACCGTGTAGACATGGACAATCATCACTGACTTTCTGCATAGTGTTTACTGTATATTGTAAACAAAACGGTTTTAATACCACAAAAACAACATCGCTGTCTGTGGGAAGAAATGGACACACTTGTCTCATAATCATTTTATCTAGTATTTTTCTAAATCTGGGCGATTCAACAATCGACAGGGGGTGTATGTCTCCTACAATAAACCCTGCAACTAGCTTGTTAATTTCTGTCTGTGTTACCGGCTGCTGCGCTCCAGGAAATGCTGAAAAAAGCTTAGCTTGTTTAGAAATAATTCACAAAAGTAATTTTGTTACCAATATTTAAAGTGTAACGCACTACTTTACTTCGTTACCCAAAAAAGTAATATCGTTACTGTAACGCATTACTTTGTAACGCGTTACTCCCAACACTGGATATGTCCACCCTCACCACAATAAAAACAGTCCATCTTTGTACCGTCTTTCTTTCTCTGCGGGAGATAGATGGGTCCGACCAAGCTGCATGGGCTCCCTGACCTCTGTGAATGAAGATGACCCGGAAGCAGGTTGGTCAGGAGCTGTCTTGACCCTGGTCTCGGGTTGGCAACCTCGGCAAAAAAACCTCCTTTCCTCTTGCCGTACTTTTAGACGGAGATCAATCCGTGTGGCGAGGACTTCCAGCTCGGCCAGGTTCCTTGGAACATCCCAGTTGGCCAGCTCGTCTTTTATTACCAGTCCCTGGTAGAAGGCGTCACATAGAGCCACGTCGTTCCAGGAGCTTTCTGCAGACAAAGTGTGAAAATCAATGCTAAAGTCTGTAACTCGTTTCTTGCCTTGGCTCATGATCAGCAATCTGCCCTTTCGGGGAACACCGGATCAAAAATACGGAGGAGGGCCGCAGAAAAGTCTCTGAAGGAGTAACAGACCGAGGAATCATTTTGCCACTCAGCCATGCCCCAAACCTTTGCTTTTCCGGATAGCAGTGAAATCACATAGGCAACCTTTGCCTGATCTGAGGGAAAAGATGACGGCTGAAGCTCAAACTGAATCTTGCATTGAGTCACGTAAGGACAAACACCTCAGGTGGGGCAAGATGTGGTTCCTGGGATGGTCGAGTCTGATGCACAGAGGTATCCGTGGAGGAGAGGGAGGTCCAGGCGTCAGGAGCACCTGCGGACAAGGAGAGGTTAGTCATCATAGACATGAGGTTCTGCATGTTAGCCTGCAAGACAAGAATTCTGGATATCACACAGGGATTACTGATGACCATTTGGCAGGGAAGCAAAGACAGAGAGGTTAAATAGGGTGCTAAGCAGGTAAGGAGAGTGAGTACTCATGAGACCTAGGTGGAGCAGATGAGCCTGATTGCATGAAGCAGATCACCCTTAATGACAGTATTCCATGCATCCATTTTTACCGGCATTATCTAATTCAGATTGGCAGAGCTGGATCCAATCACTCTGCAGTAAGGAAGGCATTAACAACCATATTTGGGCAACTTTTTTTTAAAAACTTTGTTTCCTATATAACTTTTTACTTTCCTTGCTGTCTAATTCAGTATTTGGTAAGGGTTAAGTATTTCAGTTATTTGTTCGGGCTTTGGCAACAGCATTACTTAGTTAGCTTTAGGAACTAAAGTCAGGTGTAAAAAAAAAAAAAAGTGATGGGTAAGAAGTTCAAAAGTTTATTTGAAATGATTGTGAAATGAAAATATAGAACAATCATTTAACAAAGTACTAAATTTTAAAGCACAGAATGTGAGTGAATTGATTTATTGCTTGCCACGATTTATACAAACGGATCAAATGCTGATTCCGATTCATGTAAAGGGTTCATTTAAAGCAGATCTGACAATGTTGATTTCAATTTAGCTCAAAATTAGAAATTTGTTTCAAAACTAGCCACATGTGTTCAGTTGAGCCGTCTTTTCTGTTTTAAAACAAATCTATCATTAAATCTGTAGTGGTTTGCACAGAAAAGATCTAACCTTTTCCTTATAAATCAGCGGAATAAAGAAAAACCCTTTCATGCATCTCCAAAACACAGCGGCTTCCCAACCTCATAAACCTCAAAGCCCGGGCTACAGAAAGACATATTTATCTTATCCTAAAAACCCAGTTCATCATAGAACATGTTAAGTGTTTATACGATAATCATATATTTTCCATTCCAACTGTTCAGCACAGAGCACATTTGTTACAGGATTACATTTTGCATATTTCATGACACTGTATGCTACTTCATGCAAAATCTGGGTGATCTTGAGGAATGACGTTAATGTCCTAATACCCCCACCAGGAAATCAATCAATATTTAATGATTTAGAGAACTACATGAAAATCATAGTTTTGGGGGTTTTCTGTTTGGAACTGAACATCTCATCTTTCTTTAGTTGGACAGTTTTTTTTTATTTCTACCTTGGTGCCCATCACATTTTCTTTCCCCTTCTTCTTTATTGGAGTAAATTATGTCTCAAGAGGAGGAAGGCAAGGAGGAGATGCCCAGTTCCTCAAAATCCTACAATCTCACATCAAGCATAGCTATACAATGAAGGTGTGTGTGTGTGTCCGCCACAGCCTATGCAGCTGAAGATGATGGAGAGGCAAACAAGCACTTGTAAGTCAGCTAGCATTCCAACAGATGAAATGAAATGCTGACAGGATTGAAATCCAGCTTGACCCTACCCCCACCCACCAAGCACCCCAGTCTGCCTTCCCAGCTTATGGTTCAGACTAGAGAAAAGTAAAAAATAAATTAATAATAGTTTGTTATCTGTCAACATCACAGGCACTCCTGCCTGTTGACTCTGGTTTGCTCACAGCGAACAACAAATTCTTCATCACTGTAAAAGTTAGCAACATATTCACAAAAGTTGGGGGACATTAATCAATAGAATGTACAATTCCTTTATTGGCTACTGATGCCCATGTGTAACTTTCTTATGTGTGTACATTTTTAATCACATCATAACTTGACAACAGCATTGATTTGACTCAAATGAAACCATAAATACAGTTTTCCTCAAGCAAATTTTAGATAATCAAGTTTAGTTTCAAAGTGAAGTGAATAATAAGATAATCTTCCTTCAAAGTATTAAGGCTTAAAAAGGCAGTAATTCCGGTGGCGAAGTAAGTGGATGACCAGAAGGTCGGTGGTTAAAATTCAGCATCATCCTAGTCAATCTGTCTTTGTGTCCTTGGGCAAGGCACTTCACCCACTTTGCCTCCAGTATCAACATTGTTGGGAGGTGGTCTGAGAGTGCCATATAAATCTAATCTATTATTGTTATTACACAACTACTATGTATTTTAAAACAATGTAAAAACAAAAGTGATTGCTTTAGATGAACTAATGTAAATATAGTGAATGTCCATTTACAAGTAAAAACATGCAAACTAGTGCTGAACAGTGTAGCTACTGAAACACTTGAAATATGAAATAAAGGGCAAAATGTTTACTTACTGACCTTATCAATAGGAAACCCATCAACTTCAGGTATATGACATATCTATAAGCCTCTGAGGAATATCTCCAATTTGAACTTTGTTCTATTTATACGGTTTGACCAATGACAGGAAAATGTATTACCATTTGTAATCTTAAGATTAGATTGAATAATATAAACCCCACTGTCACTCGGTAAAACTAGAGCTATCTACACGTTTTAAAAAAAAAGCTGAATTCAAAACTTTCACCTTTAAGCTAACATAGAGGATAACGTGGAGCTTTTTGTAATGCTGCTCTCTTAGTTCATTTTGTTGGCCATTT
>JBAMHW010000022.1:14688681-14729760 GCA_037177495.1 Rhadinocentrus ornatus
TCACCTTTAAGCTAACATAGAGGATAACGTGGAGCTTTTTGTAATGCTGCTCTCTTAGTTCATTTTGTTGGCCATTTGGAGGCTTCATTTTTAACCATCAAGCTTTCATGACCCATTAAATCTTTCTGCAGAATTCTACAGGCTGGTAAAATGGTTATGGCCTCTTTATCTGTTTTATGGACTTCCTGGCCATTTCAGATGGGTAAAAATCGATGTAATTTTTGACCAAAATCAATTGAATTTACCAGTGGTAGATTAAAGATGCAGCACTGTTCAGGTGCAACAGTTTAGTGGGTTAGAAAACCTCAAAAACGGGTGTTTAAAACCTGTTAATAAAGGATGTGGTAGAAGTTTGAACACGTATTACATACATACTTTTTATTGCACTCCTGCATACTGTTGCATTTCATATGTTAAAAGAAAGTGCATCAATTTCACTGTGCTCCTTCAGAGGAGAAGGAATACAGCATTCTTTTAAAATGACAAGACATCATTGATCATTTAGTTGTGAAAGCTACATCTCTGTAATCCTTCTCTTCCTCTTGCTGTCACTGCACTGTCTAATGATGCACAGATTGACACTACAGCACTCCCCCACTTCCATCCCTCCTTTTTGCCCATCTGTGTGAAAGATCCAAGCATACAGTATCGCTTCTGCGTGTTCGCTTAATGTGCCTCACAGCCTGGGAGAATAAGGGATTAATGACATAGATTCATCTTTTCTGGTGATACACTCACCATTGTTTTCTTCAAGCATGTCCTAAATGCATCCGAGAATCCCCTAGAAGAGGTCTGCACCACAGTCCCATAGATCAGAGGTGCTGCTTCTAGTTTTATATTTTCCTTTACAATTCACTCAGTATATGCGGAATCTATATACAGCCTTTATATACAGACAGGCTAATAAACAGATATGTTTTTGAATTATACAGATACTGTATACTTGGATTAGTCTCAGGTTGTTCCATATGCCTAGACATATAATAAACAAATGATATGGTCTTAAATGTCTGCTTGCTATTGTAATTTAAAATACCTTCTCCTTTTGTTTGACCTGTTCATTTATTTTTTGAATATCAGTCATTTAAATACAAAAGAGCTATTATGCTCTTCCAATTACCCTTCAGTCCATATTATTGCCATCTATGATAGTGCATGTTACTGAGGGAACATACATAAACTCATCAAAGACCCATCTCAAACAACCTAGAGCTACATGCACGAGAAGACAATTATTGTTCTTAGGAGAATAGTTAACAAAAAGGCTAAAAGTTAATAATGACTTACATGTTCTTGTTTGGTTTTGTCAGAGCTTTCACCTTCATTTGGAAATTGTTTTGCTGCACAGCCTGAAGGAAGA
This sequence comes from Rhadinocentrus ornatus, assembly GCA_037177495.1. NCBI lineage: Eukaryota > Metazoa > Chordata > Actinopteri > Atheriniformes > Melanotaeniidae > Rhadinocentrus > Rhadinocentrus ornatus. The sequence goes on from JBAMHW010000022.1 coordinate 14,690,042, forward strand.
TGCAAATTAGCAACGATTTTACATTACTGCTTCACAGATAAAAATGTGGAAGCTTGATCTTGGAGGACAATTATTCCATTTATGTAGATTGTCCGCACAGGATCCATTCACACTTAGATTAATTGTGAATGGCGATATTTTACAGACAGAGTTAGAAGGTCCTGGTTAAGAAAATGGAATTAAGATAAATAAATTATTTTCCCAGTTAAACAAGACATTCCTTAAAAAAAAACCCAATAAAAAACAAAAACAAACCAAACGTGTTAGGGCACATCTCCAAAGCATCTGTCTGAATTGTCAGCTGCTAATAATAAGAGCACATAAACTGTAATTATCAAGGCATGAATCACACATACTATCCTCCAACAGAAATGCATTGCTGCCTGGGTGGTAAACCAGAGGAAAACACAGATTGACCCCAGTGAGAGGTGGGTGATCTTCTAACAGGTGAAAACCTGGCTTTCAGCACGCAGGGATCAAGTTTCTAAAAAAACCCGGGAAAGAGTGTGAAAACACTGATGACTGTTAATGTTCCATGTTCAAAGTGAGGGTATTAATTTCCAGTTGCAATGGGCGCACATCTAACCTCAAAGTTCCTGGCCTTCTAATTGCAGTGGCAAATGTACAGAAGAATGATTAGCTCACTTATAAATGTAGCTTAACAACCGATTTCCTGAAAATTTCACAGCAGTGATGTAGCTGCTGGTATTTACCCATCCCAGCAGTAGCAAGTCATCTTGAAATAGCAGCTGAGGGCTTCCATAATTACTGATTCAGAACTTGGAAAGTTTTATTAGGTTTTTGTTTTTGGCCTCCGTTTCAAAGTTTTTGGTTAAACGAATGAGATCATATTCTTATTTATGCTTGTTATATATAATAGCTTGAAATGTGTTCAAATTTCAGCAAGCTGTCCATCACTGGAGCACTCAAGACCTAAAAACCACATGCTGTAGATTTGACAAATTCTACTTCTGTTTAAAACCCTTAAAACATGATTCTTTCTCTCATCCTTTCTCATGCATTGTAACATAATTTTACATTTGAAAGTGAGGTGAGATGTAAAAGCTAAACTTGCAGGACCGACAGCTTCCACCGACACAAATGAGTGATTGCTCCGCTGGAAGACTTTAGCCCCAGTGTCACAGTAATGTGTGCGGCTGTCTTAACTTGAAATGGCAAAGCACATGAAGAGGGCTTTCTCCCATGAATCCCTCGCTCCTTACCACACATACACAGCCATCAGCAGGTTAATTAACTGTGAAAGCTGCTCACTTGAAACCTTAAATCACTCATTCAGCGTTCTGTCATGAGCCACCAGCTTAACCACGCTGACGAGGGTTCCGCCTTGTTTACCCAACACAGGAGACAGCACTGTGGAGGAGGGGCGGGTGGGGATTTAGGTAGTGTGGTGAGGTACTGCAAAAAGGGGCATCAAATTTGGACCGTGATGATGGAGGTAAAATGCCAGTGAGATCTAAAACCATATGTAAAAACATACCCCTAGGGGTCACAATAAATGCTCTAGCTCATATCTCTGTGATTGCAGACTGCTGTTCTTTGTGCTCTAGAAAACGTAATCTGTTGATTCAAATTGTTTGAATAAAAACAGGTGGATTGAATGTGTGAGTGTTTGGTACTTTGGATGAGAACCAATCCCACCTACATCGCTAACATCCTCCATAAGCACATATATACCAGGCTTTCTTTGTCTAATGTAAATTCTATCTTTGTAGGGGGGAACGGCACAGAATTCCCAGGAATTTGTCCATGGGATGAATTCTTAGATGATATCTGAATGCCAGACAGCCAGACCCAAGCTGAGCTCTCTTACACTCTTTAGGTCTTGTATCATCTCTGCCTCCATAGGTCGTCCATGATACCCAAATGTGTTTGTTCAAGGAGAACTGTGACTTTTGCCTATTTTCCCTAATTAGTCAAAAGGCCGTGGCAGGACAGGCCTCTCTTTCAGAGCAACAAAACCAACAGACGGGTTGTGTTCATGTGTGCTTGCTTCTCCTTTTAACAGGTTGGACATCCCAGAGACGGGTTCATTTTGTTCTCACTGCAGGGGTATTAAACTGTAATGGCACCCTGGGGAGGACTGGACTAATATGTAAGAGCTTTTAACAAGCTGAAATATCTGGAACTCAAATTTGGATTCACTTATTCCATGAAAGACCACATTTATGAAAAGAAAAAAAAAAAGAAGAAGACAAAAACCAAGGCACACTTTTGAATGTATTTTGAATGTGGTGTTTTTCATTTGACTGCTCAAGTGTTGACATTATTGACTGTAAACAAAATGATCATCTCTGGTGTGCCTTCCATCTCTGCCTCTGCCTGCCTTTATAATCCTCTCCCCTTTCTTTGAAAGATTCCTATTAAATATTATATCCATAAATCACCTCCCATCGAAAATAATCTCATAAACTTTTTTATAGCGCTCATCAGCATTCTTTGTTTAACATTTATGTTTATTGATAAATGAAGATAGCTTTAAATAATTCAAACCAAACATTAGCTGTGAGCAGGGAGATTAATAATTGATGGGGTGTGTGAAGGGCTGGGCCACTCTGGGAATAGATAATATTAGCTTAATGCAGGCTGTGTGAACAAGGGAAGTGTAATGGACCTGCCTTTAACTGATGATGGTTATTGTGGCCTAAAAGTTGTTACAAAAGGGGGGAAAGGGGTCTGAGTTTTGTTGAAGGGAGGAGGGGGTTGTAGTGTGGTCATAGATTTGGCTCACAGGAGCTGACAGTGCAAATTGTGGTTTTAATAGCAAGAGGTTTACACATTCTACCGGGAGGCCCTAATGGCCAAGCGTGTTCTTAGTGTAAAGGGAGAAAAATGGCCCTTTGCTATTAAAATGAAACTTGAGAAGGTCCTTGCTCTTACTTTGGTGTTTTTCTTTTTTCCCAGTCAAACTCTGTCTCCATCTCTCATTCTGATCCCCTCCTGTCCATTTCCTGCTTGAAGCTTGACTTTGCCCACACACCCACAACATAGCAGGACTCGCAAAGTGATCCAATACAGTGACCCTGTGTGTGGCAGGCAGGCTCATTTTACGCTGAGGACACAACCAGGTCAGTTATGAGACAGTCTAAACCTGTCCAGCAGATAATGTTCTGAGAATAATCTTTGCATTACATTAAATATGAATATATAGAAAGCCTCTCTCCATCCATCTGAGGCTATGCTTTTATACCCCTGAGAAGTGCACCATACTGTACGCAGGACAAAGCTATAATTTCAAAGTATCATTATTTTCTTGTACACAAAAGAAGAAAGCAACAATGTTAGATATTACACATATGCTTATGTTAATAGCTGCTCAGCGCCTGCAGGTCAGCCTGCAACAAAAGGGCCTCATTTACTCTCCAAGGGATACTATTCTTGTAGTGCCAGGCTAGTAAAAAAAAATAAAAAAAAAATAGAAAAACAGAGGGATAATATGTATCAAAGGCAGAGGAGGACCCTTCATTCCATATTGCTATCACAGCAGCATATTAGCATCTAAACAAAAGAAGCAGAATCCCCTGCAGCGAAGCAGTGTTTCATGTGGTCAGTCACTGCCTTTATTTATTTCTCAAACCAACACATTTTATGCTGAGTAGCAGAATTCTGCACACTAATCCACACGCACTCCACCCTAAAAAAAATCCTTGTGTGTCTTCAGTACAAAAGTGTTGAAGTTGCTTCTCCTTCTCTCTTTCTTCTCTCTGTTCGTCTCACCCTCTTTTGTTTGACTTTATCACAGAGCTATGACAGCTGTCATCACTCCTCAGCAAGCCTCAGATCTGCATTTCAAGGTTTGTAAGTTTGCAGGTTCATCAGGTTCTGCTTGGGCAGCTTGTCTGAAATCCACTTTCTGATGAGTGCTTCTCATAAACAATAGGTCACACATACATGCAAGGCAGCAGAAAAACCTTGTAACACTCCAGGAACATTTATGTCAACCAATTTAAGGCTATTTACTGTTTTATGTATTTGCAATACACTTTCTACAGTTACAATATTTTCTATGAAGGTTATGGCAGTGCCATTTTTGTGATGTTTCTGTACTTTCTCACAGCTCCTCTGGCAGCAATAACCTACCTTACATGTATTAATCTGTAAAAATGTAGCACATCTAACTGATGGCTTTGGTGAGATACATACATCAAAAGTAAAGAACGTGTCATTTCTTTTAAAAAGAATTACTAAAATTCATTGTTATAAACAAAACAAACAAAAAACTGCATTTTAAAGGAATATACATGACAGACTATTGGCTGTAAATTTAGAAAAATTAACAAGGAAACTGTGTCTCATAGCTTTGACTTAACAGTGAGTGAACTAACAAGAGCACCAAGATTGTATATTACAAAAATAAGTTGTAATGTCATTACCCCTGTAAGGACATTAGATGGGTGGACTAAGTGCCATGTTTCTAGTTAGGGTGAAGCAAAGTTTTGCCTAGGATAGTTTTAGCCTCTTCAAACCTCTAACAGACAAGTTTGCATTACTGTCTTACTATACATCTGATCTTTGAGACGGTTTTTAAAGGGAACTGAAATAATGCTTTAAGTTGAATCTCTAGGGTTCTGAAAGGGTTTTGAGTAAAAATTGTGACATTTTACTAACACCAAGTATGCCCCTAAATCTAGTTGAAGTTTTTAAACTCAAGATATCCTTATCACATATCCTTTGCTGCCCTTTGGTGGTAAGTAATGTAATGTGCTTTGGAAGTGGCAAATAAAAATTGAAAATAATTTATTTATAAGAAAAAACAAAAACAAAAAAACCCATCTGCCCTTAAAGCAGAAACCCATGGCTTTTAAAGAAAGCATTTGGGGGTGGACAAGATTCCAGTGTTTAGTTACAGTTATGATAGACTTGTTTGCTTTGACCCTGGCTACTCTCCTCTAATGCTGTCCCTGTCAAAAATGAATTGCCCTTTATGACAGATGTTTGACTGGTCAGCTGGTGACCTGCCAAAGAGCTCCTGGATAGATGGATAACATGCTAAGATCAACCTTGCAATTTGCCAGATCTAGCTTTGACAGCAAATTGAAAGAGATCAATAATAACCTGTCAGGAAGCAGCAGCCATTCCCTCTTATTTAGTGATAATGGTAAGTCTGAGTTTTATGTGTTGAAGCATATAAATTGTAGAAGAAAATAGCGAGAACATTAGTTTTTGGACAATTCTCCACAACGCATTGATATAAATATATTAACAAACATAAATACATCAAAGCCATTTTTGGGTAAGTATCTGTGCTACAGTAAGTTTCTTGTCCATGCAAAATAAAAGCACATCTGAGTGATGTCACCATTGTCTTTAGGCTAGTGCATGACCTCTGGGCATGGGGAGGACTCTGCATATGTAACCAGGCTAATTTAGGGAATGCTCTCAGCAAGCTTTACTCCATAATTTACAGGCTTGGTTTGTTTGAACCCTTTTTCTACCCATCAGACAACACTTGGTTCGCAGCCTTGCACAACTTCAGCTCCCCCGCTCATCTGGATAGCTGGAGGCCTAGTGGGAGACAGATAATAGACCAAAGGTACAAAGGCGCACATATCCCAATACATGCATAAGAGGGAAGTGCTGGGTCGTTATGGTAGTCTGGGATGGCCCCAGTTCCATCACTTTCTCTGATGTGTGCGTACAAGGGTGACATGTCATTGTCCTTGTGCTCGGCCTAAAGCAAAGCTCCTTTGTTATCTTCTCTGAATGCATAAACCTTTCTTGTCTGGACCTCACAACAGAGGACAAGGCAATTATACACAAAAGATCATGGTGTCTTTTGAAAGATTCTGTTAATTTTTTATCCAGTTCCTTTATGAAAGATGTCTCAGAAATTAGTTCAACTTGTTTAATGAAACATTGATTGATGACTTTTTTCTATTTATTACTGAACAAACAAACTTTTTAAATAAAAACAAATATGGACTTAAAGGTGACTGTCATAATATTGCTGCAAAATAAGCAATAGACATCAAAAGCATTTATTTGCTCACTCAGTTACAAATTGGGGAATAATATTCAAAAGATCTTGACATGATATTCCAAGCAAAAAGCAAAACTTAAATTTCAGATCACTTCGGTGAGCCTTCAAAACAAACTTCACTGCCGCCAAATCTCAGAAATGCTACCATGGTTCCTCTGTTCCTCTGTGATGACGTGCCGTTCTCCCAGTTCAGAGCCTTAATGGTGTCTGTGAAAAGCATGCAGCACCGAGCTCCAGGCTGGCAGGGGTGTGCTTAGAGCTGCACACTTGTCACAGCCCATGATATGAGCACTCCTCTGAACTACAGCCGTGAATAATTTCTTCAAGATCCAAAAATCTCTCTCCCCCCCCACACACACACACACTTTAGAACCAGCAGCCAAGTCCTTGTAACTATTTCAACACTTGCAAAGGAGAAAGCAAAGAAATGGAATACAGTAGTAGTCTCTCTTTGTTTAACTAAAGAAAGTTTGCAAAACTGCGCTCAGAACTTGACATTCAAAGAAAAGCATATGTGAGCAGTCTAGCAGACAAAAAGCCAGGGTGGCAGGCCCTGAAAGGGTTTCTGGGTATGAGCTAGCTTGTCTAACTGTAAACGAGCACAAGTGTGCGGACACTCATCAAACACTTGTCAACGTATCCTTGCCTGTGATTTTTCTGGGGTTCTGCTATTTGCTAAATTGTGTTTACATCACTACAGGCCTTTTATAATCCCACTTTGAGCATACAATTGTAGCAATTACCCTCAGATAGGTGCTGTGAAGCTGAAGAAACAACAGAATAAAAAGTTTTAAAACAAACGTCCCATATAATTGTTGCATCATTTGGCTTAGACTATAAAAACTCTCCACTTTTTTTTTTTTTTTTTTTAGTTTAACTCAATTCATGCTCTGGTATTTATGCTCTATGAGAAACTAAGAAAGATCTTTTCTTAGTAAATCTGGACATTCTTGCCTATTCATTTACCTCAGAATGCATGCTTCATATTTGAATGTAGAGCAGCAAATTATATGAATGTGAAGATGCATTCTAATGCCAAAACTAGCATCCATGAGAGTAAAGGCTTTCTGCAATCCTTGTGCTTGAGGCCTGTGTGATGTAAATTTTGTCATCTGCACTGACCACACACAGCCTAAGGATTTGTTATCTAGATGACTGAGCATGACAATCCACACACATTTCTCGAAAAAATCTCATTCAAAGAAAAAAAAACCCAGCAGATTAAGGAGCTGATGAGTAGAACAACAACATAAATGCTTGTTTTGAGGGGAAGTGCTGAAGGAGATTTGCCACTTCTTAAAAATGTTCTGAAAACTGATTACACTGAAATGAGGAGGTCCTCAATAGACATGGGAATCATGTAGCCAATGCTAGAGCTGTTAACGTGTAACTGGACAACTTTAGCCATGTATAAAAGTCTACTGACTGACATCAATTGTGTAACCTAAAGTATTATATCTGATTAGCAAAATTAGGCATTTTGCTGATTAAATATATAAATATTTCTCTATTTGTCCACCAAACAGTTAGCATTTAATGTAGGAAAATGAAATGATCTCAAGTAAATTTACTCAAGTAGATCTCAATTAAATTCCTAAACCTAAAAGTAATCTCATCAAGTTTGATTTTACTGCGTAGAATCAATCAATAAATAGTTGATAAAAAATAAAAACAACAAAAAACAATTATTTAAGGTACATTACTAGTATATTGGCTAGTTATATGATGATGGTAAAATTCCAAAGAGGCTAAAAGGGCTTTAAGAAAAGCTAAAAGTCAGAAAAAACATTTCATACAGACGCTGACAAGCATCAACAGAGATACTTTATCCAGTCTTGAGAATGTCATGAATACACACATGTTGCTCTTTTCAAAATTAAGTACATTTGAAGGAGACATGCACTCAGTGGAACATCCTCACTAACCAGGTGTCACCAGTTGAAGTAAGGGGTGAAAGTTGAAGGAAGGAAGAGGCCGTTTTGTTTTTCGCCATGTACCCAAAACTGCTGATGGATGCACTTCCTAAGTCTTTGCATCCACACACACATCAGAACAAATGGTGTAACTGTATGCTAATGTTCTTGCTTGTGGCCATGCATTATCTGCTCAACAGAGCAAAAGATTAAAAACAACCACAGATCACTTGTGTTTTGAAGAAAATATATATTTGTTCAACAGCATTTTGCACTTCTCTTTTGCCACAAGGCATTAATTCCAAATAATGAGTCAGACTAATCCCTCATTGGTTTTTGTGGCTTTAAGCATTAAAACTTGATGCGTCTCCTCACTTCACTGTAAATGCCTATGAACCTCTTAATGTACAAACTAAAGGCCCTGCTGGGTTGGATTGACCATAATGGATTTAGTCCAATGACAGATATCCAGCTCATAAATTGATTTGATCTCTGAGGACATAGAACAAGAGATGATTTCTACAATTGAGACATCAATGGAACATAGACCACAGGTCCATCCTTGCTAAAACTGGTGGTGGATAAATTAAACTTACTCCTGTGACTGGTAATTAGTATGAACTGATTTCTTATTAAATGAGGGATTGTTTAAATTAAACATAGTATGTGGTTTTGACTAAGCAAGTTTATCTTGCTGGACCTTTCATTTTATACCACATGGTGGTACAAATTATAAATCTTACTGTAGTTAATATTGTTATCAACATATTTTAGCCTTTAAGATCAGTAATCTATCACAGTGTCTATTTTTAAGATCAGTCACTCAGCCAGAAAGAGTCCGATTGCTCATAAATTCAGCATCGAATAAAGTGATCAAATTACATTTAATGCATTTTTTGTATCCGCAAGCCTCTGCCATAAATTAAAACCATCTGAAAGCGTGTGGAGTGCATTTCATTTTGCCTTGATTCATGTGCTGTAATATAACCCCTCTCCGATTCCCTGTGTGGCACAGGACAGCAGGGCGAGTGAGCTGAGTGCGTCAGGAGATTAAAACCTAACCACGAGATTGGACTCAGGATGTAGGCATCAGATAATATAGTTGAGATATAATGAAAGTGTAAACAAAAACCTGGCACATGAGAGAAAAGCCTGTTCCTAAAATCTCTCTCATCATTGTCATACTAACAAAAAATAGAAAAAAAGATTTCACAGGCCTGGCGCCCAGCAAGTTATTAACAGTCGACTGAATTACATCCTTAAGAACTTTAAGCAATGTGAGTTTTGCCTTAGTTTTAAAAAAAAAAATTTTTATGTCAGATAATTGCGTAGATGTCCTTACAAGGGTTGAGCAATCAAGGATGATTTTGAATGGGAGGGATACAATTTATGTGTTGTTGGCGATCCCACTGAAGATTACACTGTCACTGAAAAACTGACCCAAGAATATCATAAAGATGTCAAATTATTCTGTTAGCTTCCCATCTAGATGCTAAATCATTTTGTGCAAGTCTACAAGGGAAGATTATGATGTGTAAAGCTCTTGCACTCTGTGAGTACTGCACACTGGGCTCACACCTTTGTGTCCTTGTGTGCCCGGCTGCTGTTGTGATAGATTGGTCCTCAGTTGCACATTGGGAGCAGCTCTGAATGAGACGCCTGCCGGACAGCTGTGCTGGCACACACTGCAATCCTCTGTGCCAAGTCACAGAGCCTTTTTACCCCCACCACTCCCTAAGCGCAGCTCAGTGCTTACCGTCAGCCTCTTCCCTGTCCTGCTTCAATGACAAAACACACGTCAGGCTTTAACAGCTCACTTTGCATTGGCTTGGTGGGCCCAGTCCAGCTTTTGTGTAATTGGCAGGGTTGCCCTCTGTGGTAAGTGCCGGGCAAGTGGAGCATGCAGAGTCATATTTGTTGTTAATGTTGATATATATCGACATCATTAGTGCAGGAATAATTCCCACTACAATCTCTCTATTTTGACAGAGCTATTTTACTTTTATTATAGTGAAATAGTAAAGGCAACATCAGACTTCTAAAATGTACTTTTAGTTACTGTAACTGAAGACGTTAAGATGAATTAGATTATTGCTATGATTAGCATTTTACTGCACCAGCAGACTACATTAATAAGAGATAATGAAGAATCCATAGTACTTGTATTCAGGATAAAATTTAAACTAGTTTGGAAACTGACCTGAGGAGAATTTTTTTTTCCTCTATCAGTGAAGGCCTCGTGTGGTTGCTGACATAAACACGTACAGTGGGGCAAATTCTAACTGGGGAAATATTAAATTTACCAAAGAGAAAGAAGACAAACAGTTACCTTTCATTATAATTAGACCAACCTGCTTCTTTGTATGTTATGTCATCCCAGTACAGGCAAAGAAAATGCTTGAACATTCAATAATACAAACCCTAGGAATTACAGTTCCTGCATTTCTAAGCTTGAACTGACCCCAGACTTCAAAACGTATATCAAAATGATATCATGGCTTTGTGCAAACATCTGTGAGTGTCATCTTATGGTTTCACATGAATGCAGTTACTTTGATCACTCTGAGCAACCTCAAGTGTGAATGAAAAAAATCTGTTTCCATGTGATGTTATGATTGTCTGTACAGAAGGTCTGAAAGAGGAAGCAGATGATGTCATTAACCAGATTCTCCATACATTGTTCCCATTTTCGCTGCAGTTAGCTCCAGCCAAGTCTTCCCTTCTCTCCACCTTTTGTGAATGGATTCCCAGTGGAAGGATCGACATGGATTTCACAAACAATTTATCCCAAATTACAGGAAAATTGGCTGCAGATCTTAAGGAGAGGAGGGAAAAACAGAGTAGGACAAAATTAAGATGATCCACAGGGTATTTATTCACCAAAGCTCTCATGGTAGTTACACAGAGTTCTCCCCTTTCAAAATAACTGCACGGCGCCCCCCTCTCAAACCCCTGCAACAACCCCCTCCTTTCATTCGCCGTTTCAAATGTATTAATGGGCCGGAACCTTCCTGGATGATCTTGGCCCTCTCCCTAATGAAAACGCTCTGCGCCTGGATCCCAGCACAGTAATCAGGCTCTGGCCTCCAGAGCACTGGGGCATGCAACATGCAGGGCAGGAAGAGCCCCAGTGTGACCCCAAACTGTGTCCTTCAGTCACCCTGTGTTGCCCTACGCCCTCTCTGGCCTATGCCTCTTCTCCTCTAAAGCCCTCAACGCCAGAGGCCACAAGCCTGGATTTTGCAAAGGAAGTGCAAAGAAAAATCCAGCACTTTGACTAGAAGCACCACCCTTTGAAATATCTACTGTTTACAGTATGTCAATGGAGTGTAGCGCTCTGCACTAATAAAAGTTATAAAGCTCATTGAAATTGAAAACGATTCTGAATAGGTTTTTACGTATTATAATCTACTTTTACGCTGTTCCTTTCAGTCCCATTTAAAAAACAATGGAATATATTAACAATGACATGTTTATAAATTAATCTCAGAACGTATAACAAGGAAGAAAAGTTTCTGTTGCATGTTTTAAAATCTTACATCATCATTAACTGTGAAAGCAGTGTATATTGTGCACTCCCATTAGGATATCTCAGATGCATCATCAATTCACACCCCTCAGCTACTGTAAACAGAAGCTAAACCATATATTAAAATAAAAGTTCTTAAAAGCTGAAGAGGACAAAACAGAAGTAGAAACCATGTCACAGGGACTCCCTGTGTTTAGCATGTCCTGTCAGTAGCCAGAAAGCTTTTGTTTGGTATGTTCTGACAGGTTTCCCTTAGTCTTAACTCTCTGTCCCCCCCAGGCCCGGCCTTCAGCCTTGAGGTAAGACCAGCCAGATGTGGCGACCCAGGGCACTTTACAGCTGCATGTGCAGTGCGGCACTAAAATCACGGAGAAGTCACCGGGACGTGCATCATCTGTTTTAGCTTGTCTGTCTTCCCTGACAGACCGCAGAGTGCTGTTTTCATTCCTCTTGGATAATTTCTTTCACAGTTTTGCAAAACTGTCAGCAAACCTAAAGGGCTGATCCCCACCTGCCTGTACTGTTGCCCATTACCCCTAATGACAACCAGACACCCTTAAAGACAGGGTACAAAGGTGTTAACTACCCCACTGAGCTATGTTTAGCACAAATTTGCTAGCTCACATTTTTCACTTAAGAAATGGGCAGATTTTCACATATTTTCACTCTAGGCAATTAATTACAGTCCTGTATGAAGGATGCTTAAACTTTCAGATGATAATTTGGATTATGGCTTTATCAACTAGTAAAAAGGTCCATCTTCTACATCAGGCTTAAAAAAACTATTTAAGACTGCTTCTGGGAAAACCTAGCCCACCTTAAGCATACAGTAATCTTATAGAGACGCTAAGGCACTGAAACTTAACAAACAATATTAGATAAACTCCAAGCACCAAATCTTGAAAAAACACCGCTCTTACTACAGTTTATTCAAGACACATTTATGCGTGAGCACTTTTTCAAGGCAGTTTTTTTTTTAGAGTAAAAGAACAGCCAACCTTCACATGTGTTAGTGGAGCATGTGACAACTACACTATGGTCTGCATTTGTTTTTCTTGGGCACTTCCATTCTCTCCCTGACCTTGAGGGAACAAGGACCGGCAGGCAATTGTCTGGTGTCTCAAATAGTTAAGTCAGACATTTAACTGCTCTATACAAAAAGCTGCAACCCCTCTAACTACTGAAGAAATTACAGAGAAAAGATAATGAAAGAAAATCTGTCAGATATGAAGAAGACTCAGCTTTTTAGTGTCAGTGCTCAGCCAGGCATAAAATGCCCCATTTAGAGCCCTTTCCAGAAACAAAGCTCTCTGGCACAGGCTCACAGGTAATGATTGTCTGAGAATGCAATGAAAATTTTCCATTTCCCCCAACCTTTCTTGTGCACATCCAACCTTTCTTCTTGTGAGCCCTCCTTCTCTGCTCGAATGAGACCATAACGTTCAAGCAGCTCAGCCAGGAGTTGTGAAGCAAACTTGGTGAAAAGCAGCAGGAGATGAATCTCTTTAAGTCCCCTTGAACAACATAAAACAGTCTGAGCTTCCATTATTCAGGGGCCTGTGCTGCTTGTTTACAGTGCAGCAGGCCTGCTGCACCTGCACTCCGGATGGCCTGACAGCTTGATGGGCCCTTTAATGGTGATTCACTGGCCAGATCTATGTGGATAAAAATGGAATTCTGGGAGAGCAATCTAATAAGAAAATAAAGCACTGAATGGTTGCCATAGCTGTTGGATGGGCTTGTTGGGCCCTGCGCACCAGACCATGTTGGCTGGAAATCAAATCCGAACTTTGATCTTGGGGCTTTATTACATGCTATCACCTTAGCTATGGGTCCCATCAAATAGAGTGTTGCAGGGTCAAGTAGATGGCACTTCAGTTTTACCTTTGAAAACGTGGGCTTTAACCTTGATGCTCTGTAAACAGGAATTCAATGCCAGTGTTGGAAATTATTTGGGTTTCTCTGGCATAAGAAACCCTAAAGTGAACTGTATATTCTATAAAGAAAAGAAATAAAATAAATGGTTGGTATGATGCTATGCTCATAATAGTTTCGAACAGCAAACCGCAAAACTGAGATGCAGATATTCTATTGAGTAAAAATAAATATTAATGATGTATATATCAAATTTTACAGGTTCTGCTGTAACTTAATCCATATATTTACATAACATCTGGGGTGATTAAAGAAACTGTACCATAGTTTATCTGTGTAATTGTTTAATTAGCAGCTATGATCTCTGTAGTCATCCCCTGCAGGTATCCAAAAGCAGTTCAGTCTATATGATGTTACACAGCATGTAGACATTAAAGGCAGTGCATGTAGAGCTGCACACTCACACAAACACGAACACATACAAATATGTGTGCACTTACACACGCACAATCAGACCCAGGGCTCTAACTTGCAGTCTGCATTGATCTTGCTTGTCATATATCATTAATGAGGGTATTAAATCCATGTTTAGGAAGCAGAAGGCTGGCTTTAAGCAGGTTTTTGCTGGAGCAGCTAGTAACACAAAAGACCCTTGCTGAAATTTTCCCAAAGGAAAGGCCACTCTCTGGCTCTCTTTGGCTAAGGAGCACATTAATGGAGTGATGTCATGGTGGCTCATATGACTGCTACTGTCCAGGGAAAGCCAGAAAATTCAAGTCTGTGACCATAATTTGACCTTAAACAGTGAATGATGATGGACAGAATCATTAAAAGTATAACCTCATATGTTGTGCCACTTCCAACAACAGATAACGTCCTTATAGCCATCATCCAGATTTTATAAAGACAGTCACATTTCAATATTGTTAGTGGTAAAATTGAAAAGGTATGACACATCTTAAGAAAAACATTCTTGCACTGTACTCCAGCTGTATTGATTAGACTAACATCCCCCCTCTGTGCTACTCACCCCTAGGTTATCATCCCATCATTACCATCCGGAGTTTAGAGAGACACTACAGTATGATATGGCAAATGGACTTACTATTGATTTTGTCAGAGAAAGAGAGAATGGCAGATGGAGAGGAAGTCAAAAGAGAACATCTGGAAGGGAACAGAAGAGAAGGGGTTTCTGAAGGACCTCAGATGATAGATGATACAGGAAGATTGTGCCACATATAATCCTTTTAAATCTATGACTGTGCGTAGAGTAGAAGAATTTCTGGAGGACAAATATCCCAAAAAATTAAATGTGTGTTTTTCACACTCTTCTACTCTCATAATGCATGATCAAAAATGACAAAATGTCCATTTTTATACCATCTTAAAGGAGAGTAAAGGCTGTAGCACATTAAAATATAGTAACTTTGCTCTGACTAATCCCATTATTAGAGGGAATCTTTGCTTTGGAGCGAAACTGAGGTGTTAATGTGATGAGCAGCATGAGAGCTGAAAAAAAGGGGCAATCCTTCCTTTCGGGAAAGGGATATCCTGAGGCACGGCTATATAGACCTTAAGTGCTGACAAAGAAGATATTGTATTTTTCCAGTAATCCTTTTAAACACCACAGGGCAGAAGCATACACTTCATTTCACAGAATTGCTGTTAAATTTCATTGATGAAAGACTCTTGTTGTGATTTTATCAATTATTTATTATAAACCTGGCTAAATACAGTTAATCTTTGTATGGATAAATGTGTGCTTTTGTGAATAAAAACTCTCAGAAAGTAAAATAACAGCAGCAATTCCTTCAGAATCAGGTCATCCGTACAGCAAAAGGCCAATATTTTTTTCTCTCCTTTCTTCCCACTGGCTTGGTTTGTTTTGTTCTGCTTGATTAACCAAGAATGCTGGAAACTGTATGTATTGTTTCCGCACCATGAGCAGTGTCTAAAATATTTGCTGTGCATTAAATACTTTAGCAGACAATCAAAATCCTTTCAGCACTCCCCATTACTGTGAATAGGCTTAAGGGAAAATAATATGCTGGGCATGCTGGTTTTGGAAAACATGTCAACAATTCCTCGTCAGTGTGAGTTCCTTGCTGTCAGGTGGAGCTTACTAGGGGCTACGATTAGCGCGGATTTGTGTGATGCACCGTAACCTTGACACTGAACTGTGAAACAGCTTCACGTATCATTCCAAAGCACCTGTCAGTCAACTCACACCTACAAGGAAAAACATCCATTGGCAGGGGTGGTGTTTTAAAAGACATGTTACAATGGGTGCAGTGTAGCTGTTTTAGTCACACCAGGAACATGTTTGAAATATATTATCAACTGCATGTTCTGGTCTTGTATCATAGCTGACATTATGGTGTGCAAACATCAGGATTACTGACAAATTGACCCCCACAGTTACCTGCAGGGACTGAGATTGAGGATTAATCAAGGCAGAATTAAGAATTCAAAACCAACTACTCTTAGCCCTCAAGGCTTTACTTCCTCAGCATGGACCTTGAGAAGATACAGGCAGCTGCAAAGGATGTTGATGACTTTCTGACCAGACAGCCTTTTTTGTTACCACTGGCACAGGTGGATCCTCACTTCATTCTGTTCTGTTTGGCCACTATGAGAGCACAATTTGCAGCAGAGGTTATGTGAAATGTGAAGCGGGGAGGAAACACATTTTTCAATACATTAATTTTTAGGAAGCATCTTTCACAAGTGTCTCCGTTATTGTCTGACCTGTGGGAAACTGTTAAATGAGCTTCACCTCATGTTCAAGGTAGGATAGCAGCTTTTAGGAAGGGGATAGGTCAGATTTGAAAGCATTTGCTTACATAAAACTGACTTTAATCACTTATCTGTAACTTATGCTTTGGTTTATCTTTGTATGTTTTTTTTTGTGGATAAGTGGGTTGGCAAAAAAAAGAAAGGAAGGACACACTCACATTTGCTTTAGTGCGTCAATCTACTTGCACAACAGTACAATCCAAACAGATAAAAGGATGTAAAGTGATTGTAACTTCAGTAGCCACAATTACAACAAAACTAGCATAAACCATTTAACAGTTAAGTGACTTTTTGGATTTATTGCAGGATTTTTAACTGGACCTTTTGTCTGCAGACAACTGCACATACTTATGCAATGTCTCATGGCTGAGAACTACAGGAAGTCTGGCTGCTTTACCAAGGGAAGCTGGTGGTGTCATAAGGGCACCCCCTTTGAGAGGAAAGATGGGCAGAGATGTGGCAGAGGGGTCAGGGCACCTCACTTGAGACCAAAAAGGATTTAACACCACTTGTGGCCAATTGTTTAGGCTTACCCAGAATTTTTCCCAGGTTATTAACAACTCCACCTCACTGGCACAGTATAAACATATGAGAGCAACAGTCCTACACTACATAGCTAAGGTTAAAACAGTTAATTATTGCTGTTTCCAGTCAAAAGCACCACTTATGTTAACACTTACTAAATTTAAAAAAAAAAAAAAAAAAAAAGAACTCTTACCCCAGCCATTCTTCATGAATTAAGGCTTTGGGAGTCACCAACATGTCTGGGCTCATCGTCAACTAATCATCAGAGTTTATAAAAGTCTCTCACCAGACAGATTAGAATGACTGAAACCTCTCAGCAGCAGTGTCTAAACATGCACTTCTCTGCTCTAGAAGTCTCTCAAAATCCAAACAAAAAAAGAATTGGCGACAATCTTAGTGTACATCTCCCCTGTGGGCAAATTAAAGAATATTTCTCTTCGCATTTGTTCCTTGATGGAATTCACCATGTAAAGTTTGACAAGGGCTGGCGTTCTCTTTGACATCTCTTCATTTGGTGCTCTGTGCCATCAGGGCTCCAAAGGGAGAAAGATGAGTGGCATGGCAATGCACACATTTGTCTGCTGGTGTGACGTAAGGGCAGTGTTTATGTGACATCATAAATATGTATGTAGCTTTGTGCGGTAGAGGGTCATTTCCAGAGGTCATTTACCTGTCGTCCACTCTGAAAGTAGTGACTAAGCAGGCAGACGACAACTACACAGACACAAAGCTTTAAGTTACTATGTGATCTTAATCAATAAAAATTTTAAAAGTCCCTGTTTCCCCTTAAGCTATTGTTGAGAAATGTAGAAATGATATAAGTGAACTGGTCAGTTAAAAGTCAGGAAATTTACAGGAAGCACACAAATAGTCTGAGGAAGATAAGGACAAAGTTTCCTTGTTCCTTCCCCTCTGACATCCAAATATATTTAAAGATAAAAACAGTTTTAAAGTTGTTAAATGACATTTCCTAGAGCATAAGTTGCATTTTACTAACTAAATTCAGCTAATTCCTGACATGGTCAGTAATGAACCAGTTTACAACAAGTTCCAGTGATGTAAAGATGGGTGAGTCCTCTCCTAGGTCAACACAGGGTTAGATAGATGAAAGTACTGATCAGCAAGGATGAGCTCTTTGTGCCCACGCTCCCCTCACAGATGGATCATATGATGTACAAAACTGTCCAAATGAACACAGGTGTTCTGATTAGTCCTGCATGTTCCAGCAGAAGTTTTGGCATCCAGGACGCCCCTCCTCAATGACCATCTGCCCCGGGGGATCTATTTTCAACACCATGGGGATGTTTGGGAGTTATGGGAGGATCTAAAGCATCAAGTCAGGGGGGTGTGTGAGCAAAAAAAACCCAGCAGGGACAGATTTCCTTTGATTTCACTGAAAAGGTATTTCACCCTTTATTTCATGCAGTAAAAGATTTTTTTGGTTAATGTTACAGTTGAAAAATAAATGGGTTCTTAAAGGTTTTGTCAATGGCATTTGGTGGAAAAATTCCCTTATGAATGTCTGCAGTGTATGAATTTATGATATATTTGTTAAAAAATAATAGAGGGTCATACAGGAAAAAAGCATAAAGTTTTGCAGAGACACCCAATCACACGTCAGTAAGTTGAGAAACTGATGAAGCCTGACAAAACCAAATTGTGGGCTGTGTTGAGTCTCACAATAGCTTACTGTTTTCATTCTCAGATACAAGTCTCAGCAACCTCCTCTCACTGGGTCAAAGTGTTACATGGCACAAGTCCAAGCACAGGCCGACAATAAATAGAGTGCTTCAGAGTACTTGGAGCCCTGCTGCGGAGGAACAGTGTTTAGATAGGCCCTCCCAGTCTCATCCACATGAACTGAAAAGTTGAATTAATGAACTCACATGCTGTATGTCAGATTTATGTCTCACACTGCTGCTTTGCCTCCCCAGACCAGCACTTACTATCATACCACAGATCTCACACTAACATATATCCTCTCACTGATAATTATGTAGGCTATATGCAACAGCAAACAACTGTGCAGCACTTGGATTCTGACGCTGTGACAAGCGGAAACATTTATATGATGTTGCCTTTCTTGTCAGTTTTTCATTGTTTACTAAACTAGGATGTAAGTGGTCCCCTCGGGAGATGGTGGAGATTGACCATTGTCAGTGTGGAATGGGCAAACAGGATTAGTTGTGAATGTCTGAGCATGTGCACACATTTGACAAGGTGCACAACTGTAAATTTAGAATAATTGTTGTGGGGAAAAAAATCAAAGCAGCAGCAATGCCTATGGGAGACTGAAGTAATACTTAAGTATAGTGTGAATTTTAAAAAAGAAAGTAGGCAGGGCGGAGGTGGATACCAAAAAACAATTTCCCCCATTCCTCTTGCTGTCTGGAGCTGGAACTGATCTGTCCCTGGCATGGGCCCCAGGCACTGAGAGTGAAGCTACACTCCCTAATATTTTCAGCCTGGAGAATAAATAAAAGTCTATCATTGCTCAGCTGAAAGACTCATTAGTGTTGGTAGGACAGAGAAAAGACGGAGGAGTTGGAGGATGGTGGAAGTTTGTTTGTGTACAAATGTGTGTTCGTGCAGAGTGGGAGAGGATGATCAAAAGCTAAGGGGAGGCAGGAAATGATGCAAGGCTGTAAAAAGACAAACTGCTGGTGATGCTTATTTTCACTGCACTCAACACTAAAAATGAACTAAAGTTTGAGGCTCTGAAAGGTTGGGGCTGATGTCTTGGAACTGACCCGATACTACAAATAGCACCCCTGCCCCTGTCCAAACGTCATTGTTTGAGTTCCGCCTGGAATATGGATAGTTCCTATGGGGTCAAGATCTCAGGAGATGGATATTTCCCTCATGTCTATATCTACAGAGGAAAGGAAACATTAAACAACTCCACCGCACATTGATGTTTCTGCCGAATGATCCATTTTTTTACTAAAATCCTGCAGATCCAGGAAACAGACCAGGACCAGAGCATGCTCTACTCATCTTCAAAGTCTATATTTAAACAAAATGACACAGAACAATGTTAACTGTGACAAAAAGAGAGGGTGAGTGGCAAAGAGAAAGACTAAAACAAACAAAGACAGAGATATTCACTCAAACAGGAAGATAGAAGGCTACTGCCAGACATCACACTGTCAGTGTCGGTCTATATGTAGCATCTCCATAAACTGCTGAATGCAGACACGCACAGCATGAGGCCAGAGCCCCGATTCTACAGAGCGTTCCATTATAGTGAGCCCATTGGAGTTTTGGATCAGGTAAAGTACTATCCCAGCTACAGCTCTGTCCTCTGCTACTAGAATCCCAGCCCATCTAACAAAGCAGACAGAGTACTTCCACCACTGTCTCTTGGAGTCATTAACATCCTTCACTCACAAAGATTTATGACTTCATGATAAATGCGTGTGTGACTAAGTACAATAAAGACACTTCCAAGGACAACAGTTTATTTTCATATTGGTACTGGCCAACTTTGCTTTGCATGTTGAATTATTAAGTAAAAATCCAACCAAATGAATATAGACAAAGACAAAGACAAATTTTGTGCATCATTTTCCATTTCATAATTACCTTAGGTTATGTGGTGCACATTTAAGACAAGATCCCCCCAAAATACATTAAAAAAAACTCAAAACACAGATAGTTTTGTTTTATTATAATTTTATTATAATATGAGCTGTGCCTTTCAACTGTAATAACAAGAAATTACTTAAACCAATAAGCATATGATCAGTTGCATCCATGTGGAGTTTTCAGTAATCTGATAATAACATCAACCTGCAGTAAAGCTAAAGCATGAACAGAAAGAGACAGTCACAAAAAGCACAGACACACAGCACTATCTGGCAAAGAACACAACAGCTAATCTAAAGCAGTTCCAGGACTTTGTGCTGCTTAGATGGCTTCATGCCTTCAGGCCCTGCTGAACACTACTCCCCTGGCTAAATCCCTGCCAAGGAAGCACAAATCAGTGGCTGAGCTCATCCAGGCCTGCAGCACAGAACAAATAGTAAAGCTAACCCTCACCTGTCCGTAAAGACTCCCACCTCATGTGCTGTGTGTATTGTGCATGAAAAGTCTTGCTCATTTGTGTGTGTGTGTGTGTGTGTGTGCACCAGCAAAGTCCTTGCCAAAAGTGCAGCTGCCTTCATTGTGACGCATGGTTCTATTCCATCTCACCTATCTATCTAGAAAATGAAAAGTCCCTTGTTTTTCCTGTGGTGTTTTTCCTCTGACACCTCCTTTTCAATTCTCTTCCTCTTGCAGTTCTGCCCCTTCCTTTACTCCCCTCACTCTTTATCTCGTAATTTCTTCCAGTCGTTCCATCTGAATCTTCCCTCCAGACTCATACTGTAGAAAACAACCTGGAGCTCCAGCCTTTCTCTTGGAATGCTATTAATCCCAACAAGTTAGACGATTAGACTGCTCACTGGTGGCCGAGTAAAGACAGATTTTCTGATGAAAACATCCTGCAGCCTGCCTGCATCCCCTTCTCCCCCAGTCTCTTTGCTGCAAGTGTGACCCTGTAGATTAGGATAACATGCCATACTGTATTTATTTATATAGCTTGTTAAAAATACAACACATGGTTGACCAAAGTGCTACAGAACAAGTAAACACAAGACAAACATAATTAATATAAACACTAAAAACAAAGAGGAAAAAATACAATCAGAAGTCAAACTCACACAGCGTTAAAAGGATGGATGGGTAGGCAGGAGGGAACGGGTGAAACTTGCCCAACACAGGAAGGAAACGGCTTCTGATGTTATCTGTACATTTTGCAATTTATTAACAGCTATATTAAGTAATAAGAGGTGCACATTTTGATATAGTAAGATGTTTATACACATTTTAATCTTTTATGGTTTCATCTTTAGAGCCTGAAATGATTCCTAAAACAAAAGATTAGGACACTGTGTCACATTTCAAGACCAAACGACTGAAATGGCACTAACAGATACAAAACTGTATAAGCTCAAGAAGATGTTTTATTTACATGCTCCTTCACAATACCTGGTAGCACAAGGAGACCAAGGACAACTCATAATATGTGCAGCATAAATGCCTGATAGATCAGACTCCCTGTTTATTGATGAGAGAATGGAAAGAGCGAATGATTGTGGAGAGAGGTGGAGAACTGCAGCTCAATAGCTGGAGATTTGGAGGTCCCCTTCTGCTGTGCAAATGGACTCCAACATTTATTAGACAGATGACAGTGATATTTTTATGGATGGCACAAGAATCTGCTTGCATTGAGATCATGATTAATTTATGTTATAATTCATAAGCATGCTTTCATTTTTGTCTGCCCATTATGATCAGTAATAAGGCAATCATTTTGACTTATTTTGTAAATGTCTTTCAAAAGACTTAATTAAGTACATTCATCCAAACTAAACAGAGTTTATGCTTTCTGACTAAAGGTTATCATGCAATTTGATCCAGGCCAAATGAACAAATAACAGCCTTTTACAAAAAGCTGTGACTCAATAAGGCTTTTTAACCAAACCACTGCAAACAAATCACATTGTTGATCAATGTCTTCAATAATTAAATGCTGGGCAATAGCTTTTCTGTTTGGCTGCTGTCAATACAGTTGAAATTTATTTCTCTCTGCCTGTAAAGGAAGTCAATTTTTACAACCTTTCGATTTTCGACTGCAAAAACAAATAATTTGTGAAGAGGGAATTATATAGTTTGGTGTGTGTCTGCAGATGGTGATATCTTCACAGGGTTTCTGTTTTCTCTGCTGCAACATTAATCAATAGCTGAATTTAGATATGCCCTACAGTCTTAAACCTCATGTGACATGCTTGAGAAATATGGTGCACACTGCCCAAGATATGTAGGATATGAATATGATACAACTGTCCAGTGGTGGTGCTATCCACAGTTGTAATCTAACATGATGAAAAACCTCCTCTGAAAGCATTTCACAAAGTTTCCTGCAGGGCTTGATTGTGCTTCATGATGTAGGCTCCCTCTTGATAAAACTGTAAATTAGTATTTTCTCCTGACCTCAGGCTGTTTGCTACATTTTTCGCTGATGAAATAACTTACTTTCAATTGGCAACCGTTGGCCTCTTTGTAGAGTAATTTCCCTGGCTGAGAAACAAGTAACCAGAGTGGGGAGCAAAGGGCCAAATTATCCTTTGTGTTGAGATGAGTACATGAGCAACAACAAAGACTCACCTCTGTAAAAAGTATATCTAAAAGAAAAGACAGACACATAATCAAGTCTCAAGGCAGCAAACCAGGGATACCAAGCAGCTACACAATACACAGTATTTGTAACTGCAGTGATGTAAATAATCACAACAAGCCAAAATAAGTTGTGAGGTATTGAAAGAAAATGGGTACCTGGGTAACGTAAATCACATAAATATCACAATGCTGCAGCTCCTACAGCACAGTTCCCCAGAGACAGGGTCTCGGCAGAGTTAGATCCTGGACTCTCTCACAGACTCTATGTAAATCATACCTGGAGATCAGACCCTCCACTGGACCCCAACAGCCCCCTCCAGACACAAGTCACAGCCCTGTTGCTCAACTTTTAATTCAACCCAGAAATAACTACAGCCTCCGAGCCCATTGCTCCGACCTAAGTCTCAGAGGAAGCACTTTAACCCCAGCCACAAAACTCCAGACCTCTAACCTCAGCTCCTATACATATAATCACAGTTATGATGCTGCAGGGCCAGGGTAAGGGTCTAGTTAAGAATATCACACAGATTACAGCACTAGTTCTGCAGTCTCAGTGCAAGCACCTCATGATAAAGTGATGGTAATCGATTAAATTCAGCTCACCCTACTCAAAAGTGCAAGAATAAATTCACTTGTATGGAATGTAAAAGACCCCCCCAAAAAGAGTTAAAAGTTTAACTGGAGAGGCCATATTTGATCCCTCCAGACGCTTCATTGGGAGCCCAGCAGAAGGAAAAAAGAGCTGTTGATGGAATGCAGCCATTTGTTTGACCCTGTGGCCGTCTCAGGGAGGAAGGCCGGAGACAGGTAGATATATGGCCAGTTTGTTTTTGTGAATTCCAGATCCTGTGATTATCTCTGACTCTCAACCTTCTGGAGTTTTTTAATCTGGGGATTCCTGCGACAGTTCTCTTGCAGTCTCTGACGTCGCTTTATGCTCACCTCTCTCTGACCTCCTTATACCCGAACACTGCACACACCATCATGCACAGATCTACTCACACACACAGACACACAAGCAGGATTCCCTGTTTAGGAAGAAAGAAAAGAAGGGGAAAAAAACAGCACCTTACAGATTCCAGGGCCAGGGTCAGGTTTCGTTTTAATGTCCGTTTGCATGTGGATGGGGGCTGTGGGAGCGGGTGGCTTGGGGGAAAAACTAGGGTTAATGTGGAAGGGTGTGGGGTGAGCAGGAGTTCCCTGTGGCAGCCGTCCATTCTGTACATACAAATCTGATGATGTCACACATCACTACTTGCTAGCTGGATGACTGAATGCAGATTTTACTACAACTTAAATGGCTTCTCTCATGTCTGATAGAGGATTAAAAACACTGTAGAAGACGATGATAGACAAGACAAACAAGAGACCCCTGATAGCAGAGACTTCTAGACAAAAGGAATCAAGTTTCTGCGCTTTTCTCCAAATGAGAGGTGGCTGATTGAAACCAGATAAGGTTCAAATGGAACTGTTAGGTCCAGTAATGAGATTCCCCAAGTGTATGTTTGGATTAGGTGATTACAGACCTTGCCTTCCTCCTTGCAGTCACTGAGACATGCACATTGACACAATCTGTATGTAAAGACTTATACATGCATGCAGGCGCACACACCAACTGTGAAGTATTGAGCATTAGGCTGTCATAGGGGTAAGAGTTCATGAAAATGGTGAAATACAACGCTGTCTTCCTGTCTCTGTACTTTTATAAGGAGGTGTAGCAGAACAAAAGGAAAATGGGTTATGGAAATAGGCACAGCTGGCAGAGCCCTAACAATAGGCCAGCTGGTTCTTTTTGAAAGTAATGGTCCTCATGGCTTCTCACAGACAAGACGGGGTCTGTGACGTTACCAATAAAAATGCAGCTGAGATTAAAAGACAAGCAAAAGTCAATAAAAGAACCTGCACAACACCTGCCTGTATGGAGGTTAACACCAGGTTGAGGACTTAAGCAGTGAAAAAAGAGGTTAGGATAATATCATGTCTGAATTCAGATGTATTGAACTTATTTTTCTAAATTAAATCTTTTAAAAGCAACATAAATCTTTCACTCCACCGATGTGCCTGTGGTACATGGGTAAACTGCTGAGTATATTGACATACGTTGAAAGTTTGTTGGCTTTACTGTTCAAAGAAAAATATGGCGTGCATAATTAGGTGATGTTTTCATTTTTTAACTGCTGGGATAACACTGTCAGAGAGGCTTGCAGCAGCTCACTTCAGTAACAGTTTGTGTGTGTGTGTGTGTGTGTGTGTGTGTGTGTGTGTGTGTGTGCATTGTTCTTTTGAAAAGTTTGTCACAGTGACAGCGTCACCGAGGTTTTTGACATCGCCTGTCATGCTGAAGATCTCTTCTGCCTGTGTTGCTGTCACTCCTTATCAGCACTCATTTCTTAAGTTTATGCTTGCAAATATTCAAAAACCACATTACCATACCTACCGCTGCCAGGGGGGCAGAAATGAAAGGAGGCAATAATCTCTCTCTTTCCTTATCTGCAAGCTATCCTTCAGCAAAGTATTTTGAGCTAAGAATTTTCAGCAGGCTTATATGAGTGAGAAGGATATTAATGTTTTGATTGTCATCTTTTTTTTTTACAAAATGAAAAGCAAAACACTCTTAAGTTATTCTTTTAATACTCTCTAGATTATTCTATTTTACCCCAGGTTAAATGGCAATGTCACAAAAGAGCGTATATAAAATTATTAAATAGAGCACACAATAGTTTGGGGAGTGTGGGGGTGGCTTACATGCACATTTAATTGCATTACAAGAAAAACACTTAGCGCCATAATGCAAAATCACAGCAGTACAATTTCACAGTGCTTCCACACAAAAACACGCTGCCTGGCATGCATTTTGGTATATCCATCACAATGCTCCTATCTGCAAGGTGCAGGGTAACCTGATTTAGGGGCAACTTATTGGATTTGTAGGAGGGACTGAGAGGGGTGGAAGGGAGAAAAGAAAAACAAAAGGGAAGGATTAATCACGATGCAACGGCATGACAGTGTCTACAAAAGCGGTCATGAAACAGTTGCTTGACGAGAGAATGATTGCAGGATCTGCAAGTAACCGGCTGCCACTGGCGATGTTCCTCCTCCAGCTCAACTTGTCAGGTGTAATCATTTTGTTAAGCTTAATGTTTTATGCAAATGCACTTGGGGAGAGTTTTGTCAGGGGGCTGGTTGTGCTTTTTTTTTGTTTCTGTGTTGTGTGATGTATGTGTGGGTATGTATTGTGGTTAAGAGTGTGTATGATATTGAATGTGTTCATGTGTGTATGATGATGGGGAGCAGGGAGGAGGTGGTCTGCATTTGGCAGTATGTGTGTGTATGTGTGGTATTGTTTTTGAAGCACTGAAAATATTTGCATTCCTCTGAACACTGCCTGTGTTGCCCTGATTATTTCCTGTATGCATCAGGGTTTTCTCTCATGGAGATCACACGGCTCAAGTCACATCACGCTGCATGAAGAGGAGGGAGCCAGGGCTCACTTGTGCCTCATTTCTCCAGTATGCAGTCTTTTGGTGGAGAAGAGAGGATAAAAGGATCAATGAGGAGAGAGGAGGAGAGAGGAGGACTGATATGTTTATGCACTTCCTTGGATTCAGATAGAAGCATATTTCCACCATCAAACTTCAATATATTGAATATATTGAGCATTGTCTCATTATGATATATACTTAGAGGCATATGTGTATTTTGAACTTTGACTATATCCAAAGTACAATTCAAGGTGACTTAAAACTACAACAACTGTCTTATTCGTGCACTCAATCAATGTCAATATCAGTCAATATTTCAATTCTATGTCCAGCAACACTTAATATGTTTTGTTTTCTATTTCTAATTATGTAGACTGTATTGAAAACTGTTACATTAAGCTGTTATGTTACATATAACAGGTCATATATCATCTATAAAGGCAACAAAAGGGACACTGTATCAGCCTTTGTGGATTCAACACACACACAAAAACACAGGCACACTAGCTCCTGCAAATCAGAAAATGTTTCATCCATAAATATCCACTGTGATCATCTCTAAAAGTCAGCAGAGAGCGAAGAAATGCACTGGCATGAACCAAACCAAACATGGGCCGCAAGTCCTCTTTATGAACTCGTGCCTTTTTTGTACTTTTATTGAACTATATCATTTTTTATGGTTCATCATCATCATCAGAAGATTTCATGTGAGAATCCAAGTCTAATGTCAGTGTCGAGGGGAGAGGAAAGTCAGGCTGAATACGCTCTTTGCCGCGGGTTTTATTTTCAGTCATCCTTTTTTTTTTTTTCTTTCACACGTGCCTTAATTTGCTGCCAGACGCAATAAAAATGAATGTAGCCTGTGGAAACTGGGGTGGCTCTCTTATCTACAAGATGATATTCACTGCCTTGCCTCTTTTTTTATCACCTTTAAAATTCCCTTATACTTTTATACAGCTGACTGAATCATATGGAGCAGGTTCTCTCCTCTAAACTTGACTATTTCAGTCAGTCAAAAGAAGAAGAAACAGACTGAAATTTATCTACACTTTTTAAACACTTCACTGCTTTGAGGGAAATTTGACAAATTGCTTATTTTATTTCCCCAAAGAGTGCATGCTCGCAAGCCTTCACACTGCAAGTTAAGATAAAATCTTTTTCATCATTGTCTTGAATTGAAACTGTTTTGAATGGGAAGTTAAATGTTGATGATTCCTGACTCTGAAAATTATTTTTGTGTCCAAAAAGGGAAAAAGCTGTGTGACATTTCACCTCTGGTTCATCTCCCATGTGAAAACAAGTCATGGTGAAAATATTTAAGGATCCTGTTTAAACTGACACAACCTGCAAAAAGGGAATAATGGTGCAGACAGGAATAGGCAACAAAAATGTTGAAGGTTGATATAGCTTATTTTAAGAAATATGTACTTTTTTTTCTATCTGGAAAATGTATCTGGAGCTGCAAACTTTCAAACATTAATCTCTCAGATAAAACAATAATACAAATTATACAAAGCTATTTGTTGTACTGCCTTGCAATGTTAACTGATTAATTTAGAAAATATGACTGGTATGACATTTTGATGGAGCAGAGTGTATCCTACGTCTCACCTATTACACGCCCCCCTGAATTCAAGGGAAACAGTTCAGCAGAGGAAATTACATTCAGAATCAGACATTCTGAATGTCTACATATTCTGTGTACTCCTGTCATTAAGTTTTACTTGCTTAAATGCGAGACTGACCAAAGCATTGTCAGTATGCAATGTGCTATTTTAAGGAATAAGATCCCGAGGAGAAACATTTAGAATAAAAGCTTTCTATATACACACACAAGAACTCATGCTAAACTAAAAAAGTCAAAAGTTAACACATGTATGGCCAAACACAAGCACACATGCCACTGTACTTTACTGCTGTGCACTGGGATTTAATATTCATTCCTTTTGCGAGGTGGCTTGAATGTCCCTCCATCCATAAGTAAGCAATGAATACGCTGTAGTTTCCAATAAACACTGAACAGTGTGTGAAGTGGTAGTGAAATATGGTAATGAGAGTTTGTGCGTCTACACGCGTGCCCGGGCGTATTATGCCTCAGTTGGGCCGCCAAACCAGAACAGAGAGGACAAGAAATGCTGCAAATGACAACAGAGGACTTCAATAATGCTGCACAGACAACAATAAAGTGGCATCCATGTGTGCAACTAGAATAACTAAAGTGGTGCAGAGGCTCTTTCTCATTAGAATATTACCTCTGGCTCCAAAAAGCAAGTTGAACCCTATTAAGATGACCTTCGCTGGTACTCTCATTAAAGAATGCTGAAATGCTCTTTTTCATCTGTGGCCATAATGAGGGGACCAGTGTACGTATCAATATTGGATTTTATCAAGAAGGATCCTGGCAGCAATTATAACGACCCTTTTGAAAAGTTCACTTCCATTATGCCCCTCTACCACTAGTAATGACACTGCGGCCATAATCGCTCCCCCATGTAGTTAATATCAAATATTAAACCAGATATCAATGGCCCCAGAGACCGTGTGTGGATGTTGTGTGTGTGTACGTATGTCTGCATGTAAGCACTATCACAGTGCAAGCAGACGCATCCTTCATCATGTTGTGTCTTTAATCTGTTGATATTGCAAGCCATTCATCATTTCATTCTGACACCTTCATAAAATAAAACATACAGTAATTAATTTTGTTAGATGTATTGAGAGAGAAAAAAAAGAGAGAGAGAGAGGAAAGGATGAGGAGATAGATATGGAGACAAGGTTTTGGAGTCCAAAATGAAGATTGAATTTATGATATGTTAGATGTCACATCCAGTACAAAAACTATTTTTATATCGTGGATGCACCAAATCAAAGGAAGCGCAATGAAGCTAATGGAGGCAGGAAGATAACCTACTGATTTTACACTTGAGTTCTGAAACACTGCTGAATTCTCATTTTTCACTATGGAGGCATATTATTATAAGATCGCATGTCTGACAGATTTAGTCACATATAAATGTAAATGCAGAGCATAATATCCTTAAGTGCTGCATATCATGTTCTCATGAGCTTCTGGAAAAGGCTACAAGCACGATATATATTTGAGTTTAAATATATTATGTCACATCATTAGATAATATTATTATGGTAATGTTAAATGACAATTTATGATTCCAATAATTTTACATCCCCCCACACAAATAAGTAACCCCTGGCAAGAAAATCTGCAATTAGAGCATATTGTGCTGCTATTTTTTTTTTTCTTTAATAATAGCTGCATTACAGCTTGCTTCTCCCTGTCAGTTGCATTCTACACATCAGCCTGTTTCACACATCACCATGCTCTGAACCCTCTTACAGTGCTGCAAACAGCAGAGATGGATGCTTACACAGTGTAAAGTACGAAATTAAAAGGAAGAGTCTGTTAAACTGACAGGAGGCACCTCAGGATAGAGAAGCAGGAGATGGAATGATCAACCTGACTTGAGGGTAGAGCACTGGGGAGTGCTGAGGAGGCTGATGGATATACAGTAGATGTTTGGTTGTGAAAGTGTTGCTGTGTTGTGTGTTTTTTGTGTGTTTATTAATATGTCATAATTTCAGCATTTCATTACATTAATGTGTTTCCTGTACCCTTAAAAGTACAATTGCAAGGATTGGGTCTCAGTTTTGTCCAGTTACTAATATAAAACACATTCCTTTTGTTTATTTATTTAGTTGTTTATTTACTATCATGTGTGATTCTGTGAAGTTGGCTACTTATTAGTAGTCATTGTCTTATTGATTGATTGATTGAGTAAACTTTATTAATCCCGAAGGAAATTCATTGTGGCCAACTGCTTCAGACATACATTAAAACCATTAATCCTAAAATAAAATAAAATAACTAAAAACAATTTAAAAAATAAAATAAAAATAAAAAACTCAATAAAAAAAATAAAATAAAATAATCAAAACTTTATAATAAAAGTCTAAGTTCAAAAGTGCTTAAGTGTCCTCTCTCTTCTCTCCCCCCTGCCCTCCAGAGAGTTGTATAGTCTAATGGCGCGTGGGACAAATGACTTCCTCAGTCTTTCTGTGGAGCAGCACTGAGACAGCAGTCAGCAGCTGTACCTGCTTTTGCTCTAAGTGAAGGCCG
The DNA here is from genome assembly GCA_037177495.1 of Rhadinocentrus ornatus. Lineage (NCBI taxonomy): Eukaryota > Metazoa > Chordata > Actinopteri > Atheriniformes > Melanotaeniidae > Rhadinocentrus > Rhadinocentrus ornatus. The sequence goes on from JBAMHW010000022.1 coordinate 14,720,517, forward strand.
AGTGTAAGGGGTGGTGGGTATTCACATCACTGCTCTAAGTTTGGACAGTGTTTTCTGCTTGGCTACTGTTTCTACAGTAGCCAGCTTCAGCCCCACCACAGAGCCTGCCTTCTTGATTATTTTGTTCAGCCGGTAGATGATCCTCTTGCTGGTACTGTATCCCCAGCACACAACAGCTTACAGAAGTTCACAGGCAACTACAGACTGATAAAACATGTTCAGTATTTTTGAACAGATGTTGAAAGATCCGAGCCTCCTCAAAATATACAGCCTCACCTGACCTTTCTTGTAGAGGAGGTCAGCGTTTGGTGTCCAGTCCAGTTTGTTGTCCAGCAGGACCCCTAGCTACTTATGAGATGGTACTTTCTTTATCTTCGTCAGAAAACTTTTGCAAATGGCAAGTCTCAGAGTTGTAGTGGAAATCTGATGTGTACAGGGTGAACAGGGCTGGGGACAGTACCATCCCCTGAGGAGCACCTACACTGCTGCTAAGGGTGCTGGAGAGTTGTTTCCCATCTTCACATACTGCAGTCAGTTTGTTATCTGTGACAGACTGCAATCAGATAGCTTTGAGGTTTTGAGAAGCAGAGAAGGACTGACAGGCAGGCTGAGCTAGCTATGGAGCTAAAGAAGAGCATATTTCTCCATCTTTAGCAACTTACAGTTTGAGCTAATAGAACATTGTTGAATTTTACTCAGCTTCACTTTGGTTTCACTTTTTCTTTTTTCTTTGTCTCTTTAGCACAATATTTTCTCAACTAGAAATTCTACTTAGAACGCAGTATATAACCAATGATTGGCGATTACGGTACGGTGGCTGTACACTGCCAGCAAATTTAAATACTAATCCAAGGCCAAAGTGAAGTGGTGGGAAAATACACAGCATAGCAGCCATCAAAACCATAATAAGACTACAGGGTCTGAGGAGTTTTATATGGGGCAAAGGTTTTTCTTGTTTTCCTGTTTTAAGTAGGTGCTAACTTGTTTCAACTGTCAGTCTTTCTACCTGCTCCAAACTGAGAACTCTCTGACACTGCCTACTGTAGACAAAGTACTGCAAACTACTTCACACAGTCCTTTGTCCAAAAGGTTTTTGATGGATTTTGATAAACTTTTTAGGAAATCTCAGAAATAGAATAAGTGATTAGATTTTGGGGGTTATCCAGATCAATGCCTGGACCCAGAAATTATTAAAAGGGATCTTTACTATGGGGAGATAGGGATTATTTTGCCATTAGAGCTTTTAACTCAAACTTCATGCCCACAATATGTTATCTGACTGCATCTAGTTTAATTTAAATTCATTCGTGTGAACATAAGAACCGCTGAGTCTTGTATTAGTGAAGCAGACTAACTCCAAAACAAACTGAGCCAAAACGTATGAACCTGCATGACTGGTTGTCCAACACACTAAAAAGAAAAACTCAGAGCAGTATGAACAAAACAAGAGAGGTTTCATAGGAATATTATAATATATTATAATACAATTATATTATAATACCCACTATTTTTACACAGCAAGACAATGATAACTGAAAAGGTTTTAAAATGTCAAATATTAAAACTTTAACTACATTAATGTTTTTTGTGAGGTTGCTGTTTCATACTATAGGACCAGGATAGTATATCCCTGTAAACACACATGGTTTCAGGCTGACACTCACCTGTCAGCCTGTCCGTGTTATGAGTAAAGTGGCAACAGCCAAGACATTACTGTAACTAATTCCTTTTGACATCCATTTCTCAGCACGGCAGCAAATGTTGAGGATGTAGTGGCCTTTTAAACTGGCCTGATATCTCCCTCTTACCTTCTCTTTCTCTTCTTACAGTGGTAAACCCCGCACCCTACACTGACCGGCTGCTCACCCCAGCACAGGTGTTTCCGATTGCCAGTCACAGACAGTCACCCCAAAATCAGCATTGTCTGAAGGCAGTGAATACTTGGCTCTTTTGAGAAGTGTCTGACTTGCCATCAGGCCCATGTTTATCTGTATGTATATGACTGCATGCATCACAGCGTCTACTGGCTTAGCCTCCAGAGTCAATACCTGTTTTTAACATTAGTTCATCCCTCTGAATGAAGTACAAGAGATTGAGTGAGGCCCGTATTCCTTGTGTGGAGGATGAAAACCAGAAAAGACACACAGTAAATATTCACAAGTACTTTACAGTATGTAACAAGTGCTGTTCCCATACCTGTGTAAATGGGAGTGGCATGCATGCAGTCATCTTGATAATTTAATTTGAGTGTGCCCTGAGGTGGAGCAATCTTTATTTCATCAGCTCAAAGCAGTTTATTTCATTAAAATGTCTTCTTGTCCATCAGTAAGAACCTGTTCCTTTTGAGATAAGCTGGTGGAGTTCATCATAATTGCAAATCTTTGCCCATAATGTAAAGACCTTGTGGGTCTAGTATTCTCTGAGATGAAAAAGGTTGCCATGCATGCAAATCAGGACAACTGACAGTAATTTCTGCCAGCATTTTCAAGTAGTCCCAATTAATAGAAAAGTGTCAGACTTGTTCCCACCTGCAGGGCTTTATAATTATAAATGTGTGCTTTTTTAAGCAGTCAAACCATAAAGTTTCCAAAAAGAAAGAGGGTAAACAAAAAATATCTTTTTTAAAGCAGTTAGGCAAGATTAGTCCAACATTTTTGTTAATTTCACCTTTCATGTCTCCTACACATTAACAGTAAGCACATTAATGGACACATAGGATCGAACATGCATTCACACACAAATGCACACTCCCTCCCACACACATCTCATGCTGCAAGAGCTGAGAGGGGAATAACTGGCAGAGTTTGCTGGGTAATTCAAGCCAAAATGATTGACTTTATGATCACTTTAAAGTCCCAACTAGTCTTTATGCTTTCAAGAAATGCCAAAAGTTTCCTGTATAAAAGAAGCAGTTTATCGGGTACAAGGAAGGAAGAAAGAACAAGGTAGAGGAACCCTACAACTGCTGTTATTTCATAGCCCACCTCCCTCATTCCTTCTACCCTCACTCTTTTTTCCCTCCTTTGCACTTTTAATAGCATTAAATTATGGGTCTGAAAGAGTAGCAACAACTGTCTAGCTTTAAAGCATAATACGTTGACAGAAGTGACACAGCCATTTTCTTCTCCTCCATTAGTGGTGAGACGCAGCCACCTCCTTTTGCTCTTAAAGAACCAACCATGGTGGCAGGCTATAGTTGTCAGACGTCACTTCCTCTGTCATTACCCGCTGACACACTGACTGCTGCTGCTTTCATGCTGGCAAAAAGCACAAACATCGGAGTCTGAAAGTACTAAGGTAGTGGACACTCCTTATTGTTACATTAATGCACAATAATCATCAAGTTGGTGGAAATGGTGGGAAAGAGGTCATCTTATGTGGCATTACTGTTAAATGCTGTTTAATTTTATATGTCTACAACATGCTTTACACAATTACTGCTGGATGCTAGGCCCAGCCCAAACCTTTTTAATCCTTTCCCACTGCAGTGAAATCTGTCCAATGATACAAGACAGTTTTGTTAGCTAAACATGGCGACCGCATTGAACAATTTGCCACAGCCGCAGCCAAATAGAGATAAAAAGTGACATTCTTTAAATAAACGGGAGGGTGATTTTCATTCACAAGCTGCTGAAGAACTTCAGTGGAGAGTGTTGAGTTTGCTGTGACCATAAATAAACAAGAACTCATCAGAGAAGAGAAGTAGCTCCTCGCTCTGGTGTCAGTTTGGCCCAGTGCAGCATGCATAGTATTGTTGCACTCTCTTTTTTCAGTAGTATGCTGTATCAGAGTCAGGGCCTTTGTTTTTTTACACTGTATGTTGTTGTTTTTTTATGGTCATCATATTGCACATAATACAGAATGCAAATAAAGACTGACTGGCCCAGGAAGCCTCTGCTGACTTGTCTATATGGAGCCTCATTAGGGACATTGATGGATGAGCTATTGCGACCACTGGGCTCACCCAGAAAAGCTCTGGGTATTATTAGTGTTTGTGTGTTTTATAAACTGACACTTAATTACAGGTGTAAAAGCATACCACATAGGACACTAACAAGTTACAGCCCATTGAGTTTGATACAGCTTGGATTTTTAGGAGAAATAAGAAATACAAATGAATCCATGCTTGATGATTTAACATGCACAGGTTAAGACATAATAGGAATTCTGTAAAACTTAAGTGGTCTCATAATAAAATTAGCATAATTAAAATTGAAAAAAATAATAAATAAAAATTCAGAGAAATATATATATCCATGCCAACATATTAATACCAACATTATTGCAAATTATTTTTCAATAGGAAAGGGTTTTTTTTTGTCTGTGTGTAACTCGAAAGTCAGTTCTGACACAGAGAACTCATTTCCTGTCCTCTTCACGATACACAACTGTAGTTGTGTATCAGATTTACAGCTGATAGTTTACTTTTATACCAGAGGAGGTCATATGATATAATATTTTCTGTTTCCCTAAATAGTTTCAGCCAAGGGCTCAGACACATAAAACACACTCCTGACAGCGATACATTTCACGTGATGACACTACTCTGAAACAATCTCGATATTGCCTTTCCCTGTCATAAACAAAACCTGACCACAGTTCTGTTTGCTGGTATATGAGTGTGTGTGTATTTCTTTCAAATTGTCTATCCAGGACATGCATGGAGGTGGAAGGAAAGAAGAATTGCAGGGGGACATGGAGACAATTCTCAGTGGCATGAGTAGATGGCTTCACTCTAGAGAGCCTGGTGGGAACGATTATAAAATGCACAAAGTAACTGAAGGAGATGTGGCTCTGCCGAGGAAAGAAACAAAGTGAAAGAAAAGGGCGGAAGACAGGAAGGCTGAGAAAGGGAGATGGAAGGAAGGAAGAATGAAAGAAGAAAGAAAGCAGAAGGAGGTGAGCAGACAGACAGAGAGGGATAGAACAGACATGGAGGGGGGTACTCTGGCAGGTGCTTCATCATCTGCTGAGGCATTGTCAAGCCGCCCGTAAACAGTCACTGGGCTTCTCGGGGGAGCAACCTTCTCCGTAACTAGCCCAAGTATAAATCCGGCTCTTAGCCACTAAATTAGACACCTTCTTGAAAGAGTCTTACTCTGGAGGTACTGCACAGACCTGAGGGAACAAAGGAAGACTCAACATTCAGCTAATCCACAGAGAGTAGCAAACAAGGTGCATGCATAAGGTATAGCCTATTTGAATTAAACCAGATGGCCACTTTGATCCATGTGAAAAATAGTTGTTTGCTCAGGCAAAGCAGTTTTAAATAGTTTCTTTACACTGAGCGAGAATTAATTTCCCCACCGTCTCAAGGAGCTGTCCCTGCATCACGGGTAAGTGTCTGCTGTGACTCAGAGCTGAACGCCAAGTCCAAGGTCTGCACTCTCTAACCCCGTCACTGTTTATCCTTCATTACAATTCTGACACACCCATGATTTTTTTTTATGGATTAATTTTTCTAATCTACAAAGTGGGGACATTGTGGAAATTCACGACAACCGGAAAAAGTTCTAACACTTGCAGAAGTTGATGATTGGTGGGAAAGGTTGGAGCAAAATTTGCCATTTGAGGCAATCCAATGTTGTGAAAACATGGAACTTTTACTGAGTGTGTGCATAACCTCCTCAAACTCAGGCTGACTCTGTATGACCCAAACTTTAAATAGCAATATAATAAATATTAAGCATTTTTTGTTTTTTTATTTGATAAAATATAAATAACATACTTGTTTTGAAAACAATTAATAAAGAAAGCAAATGTGCATTTACAATTATATACATTTACAATATATAATGCAATACAATTGTTAAATGAGTAAAGAAGGAGAACATGTTTGTATGGTGTATTTACATACCATATCTGCTGCAGTGAATGCTATCTGCTGCATTGAACAACTTTTCTAAAGTCAAAGGTCAAATTTGTCATTTAAAAGACCCACAAACATGAAGCCTAAGTGTGCTGTTATGTGTGGTAACAGGATGCTAATCTCCAAAACACTCCATCTATATTTGCTAAAACATTGCCTCACTCACAACCTGTTTGCTTAAATGGGACTTGACTCAGGCATGTTTTCAAAAGGCATTCTGTGAGTCAAAGGAAGAGGGAAAAAAATAGGTCAACGTTCAGGCATTTCATGTAAAATTATTAAATAATGATACCCTATTCTAAAATTTTTTTGAGTGTTTCCACTGACAAAAATGAAGCATGTATTACTCCAATTCATTCAGTTATGTGGAATAAATTATTGTGAGGATCTTTTTATTTTATCACTCTGAACAATATATTAAAACCTCATAAATGCTTTCATAAAATAACTTCAATTGCTTCAGTAATTATACTTAACAGGCATGATTGACACTTTCTGAATTTTAAACATAGTAAAAAACACATTACTCGAACCATCGGTCTCAGCTAAAGTTTTGTCTCTTCTCCAGTTAAGCACAACTATTTTACTAGTTCACAGAGTTTCACTAAAAAATCCCCACAGGACTTTTTAACATTGTAATAAAACGATTTTACAGAGTGGTGTGAGTGTGAATTTTGGGGATGATGCCATGGGAAAAAAAAAAAGAAAAGACATGAGCAGAAGATTGTTAAGGACAGGAAAAATAATAGGAAGGTGTTGAGCTTATTATAGTCATAAATCAAGAAGACATCACATTATGCAATAAAGTGTGTTTGGTTGAAAATCAGTTGTATTAAAAATAAAATAAAAAACGATAAATAAATAAACACAAATCTGATTTTTGGTTTGAACTTTTATTTTTTACTCAATCACACAAACAGTAGCTGATGCTAAATCAAACAAGCCATAATCAACCTTTGATACAATAAGCCTGCTGCTGACAGAAATAATCCACTGGCCACCTTCTCAATGAATAATTGATGCCCATCTTAACAGACTAATGAATGAATGTGGTTTGGGTTTGAGTGATAGCCCACTCATTGGAAAGCTATCCCAGGAGGGACGGGGCACTGGAGACAGAGGTGCCATCCTCTATAACCTGCATAATTGGTCTTTTGTCATGAGTGACTTGACTGAGTGTGTCCGTGCACTGCCAGTGGAGGCTGACCCTTTTACCCTGTTGTTTATTAGCATCATTCCGGGTTATCAGGCCAATTAGAGTTGCAATAACACTGATTAGGAAAGAAAAACAAAGAAGTGTAAAAATGAATACTATTGATAGAGAGACGATAGGGAGTATTTAAAATAATTTTTTAATTTTATTTTCTTCAATAAAAGTTAATATATCTCAGTTTGAAAAGCAATGAGGAAATTTAACAAGGCCCAGAGTCCATTTCTTGTGTGCATTTGTGTTGGGCTTGTCCAAACAATCATACTTGCATTTTAGCACTATTACACGCACACCCAATATCCACAGGTCTGATAACATTCTCACTGCAGTTTCGGTGTGGCACTCTGACTAAACAATACCTTATTGACACGGGCTCTGGCCTCACAATGGCCACAAAACATCAGGGTTCCTGTTTTTGTTGACACTGTTTGAGCCCTCCATTGAAAGCAAAGTCACTGTGGACACAGCAATGCATAATTGGAGCTCTCTGTCATACAATACAACAAATCAGCCCTTTAAATGTTTGAGTATGATAAGGCAGGGAGAAGCCACACACAAAGAGAGCATGACAAAGACAAAAGGAAGTAAGGTGAAAGAAAGTGTGGAAAGTTGATGGAAATGGAGACTTGAAACTATAGAGTGGAGCACCACTAGGGGACAGTAGTAAGTCAAGGATGGCAGCAGGAACGCTAGTGTCTGTGTGTGTGCTTGCTTATGCATGTAAGTGTGTGTGTGCGGCAAACATTGAACAAAAGACTTTCTTTGTTGCACTCTCAAATAATAAAAGAATTCAGAAATAGCAACTTGACTGCTTTAGAAAAGATCTTGACAATGCGTTGGCCCATAATGCACAGGAACAACTCCAGATTTACATAATCATATGTAATGTAAACCACTACGAGGCTCCACAGCCAACAAACAAACTGACTGGAAGGAGGCTGACAGAGGGAGAGGGATCTGCTTTCCCCTATGGACTTTATATACCTACTAAAAGAAAATTTTGCTTTATCTGCTCACAACAATAGGATGTTTGCAAATTTTGTGGACTTGTGTGCTAGTGACAACACCAAATAAGTTTCTCAGGTTCACACAAAAAAATCCCAGAATGAGCAGCATTTTTAGGGGAGACTGTTTACTTAAAATTTAAAATGATTTATAGCTCTAATTACTAGTTTCCTAAAGAATAGAGCAAACAATTTAATGCTGATTTTACTGTAACAACAGTTAAAATAAAAGAAAATGACAAAAAAAAGAAAGAAAAAATAGAACACTTTAAAAAAGAAGAAGAAACCTGTGCATTAACTTAAAAACTACTGGGATGCTTTCTTTAACCACAAATCAAGATGAATGACCAGATTTCAGGCTGTTACTTCCAGCATTTGTGCTGAATCTACTCTCTTTGTATGTTAAAAAGGGGCATTTGTTTTGTAACTGGTTTACACTAGAGAAGTGAACACCTCTACGTACCCTGTGACGCTAGATATAAGTGTCAGGAGGGAGCTTATGTTTCTTTTTTGCTATGGTAACCGAGGACATATATTCAAAACATGCTGCCACCTCCTCCCCCCTTCTCTTTCAGCAATTAAAAGCATAACAATAACAATATTTACCACTGACAGTGGTGTCTGTACAGTAGTTATGCCCTTCGTTAGTTTCACTGTGTTCCTCATGAATTAGTTAAGTCTGTTAATTGCACATTTATTGCACTCAAGGCCAAGGAGATGCACTAAACGGTTCCAGACTAAAATGAGACTTGAGCATGTATGGGAATAATGAAAAATAAATTAAGAATTTGCATCACTTGTAAACATTGTGTTGCAAAAATTAAACCTCCACATTTCATTAATGCCTTATGTCTTCATTTCCTGAAAAAAAAAATCTTTTTCAAAACGACTAAATACTTCTTTGAGAGGTAAACTAACAGATTTTAAATGAATGAAAATATGACAATATTACAACAATATTAATAAAATGTATGTCCGATGAAAATTAGAAATTAAAACAAATAATATTTTAATCTATGGAACTACATTATATATATAAAATGACACACTTTATGATTAATGTTGATTAATTTGACAATCATATTAAATTCAGAGACTATTTAATCTAAACTAAAATAAACTAAAATAAACTAAAATAAACTAAAATAAAATAAAATAAAA
>JBAMHW010000022.1:14729860-14743091 GCA_037177495.1 Rhadinocentrus ornatus
AAATAAAATAAAATAAAATAAAATAAAATAAAATAAAATAAAATAAAATAAAATAAAATAAAATAAAATAAAATAATCCAGCAGTATCATCTCTCTGCATCTGCACTTCCACATCACATATTCTGATCTCTGGTGTGTTTCATTATGAAGTGATGTTTGAGTGACACTGCGCCGGCTGTCACAGCCATGTGTTGAGGTTCCCTCTCATTTTCCAGCAGCAACAATAATAATGACTATTCTAGTGCTAGCACCACTATTTTTGTTATTGTTGTGTGGTGTCAGACACAGGCCCTGACGTTTGCTGTGCTATCAGCAGGAGTGTACAAATACGAACACATTTGCCTGAGTTATTGACCTTTATCTCCCGACTTTCTTGACAGCCTTCTCCAGTTATTGACAATACAAACACATGGGACGACGCATAACCTTTCATTCAGAGAGCACTTTCTCTCTTTTTGTCTCCCTGTCTCCCTTTTTTCGTTCTTTCTCTCTGTCTGTGTCTCTCTACTCTTGCAATTTGTTTAAATAAAATGGGGCAGACAATGGTACTGTTCATTTCTGCCATTTTTCTTTCACTCCAAATTTCAGAGGATAATATCATTAGATGGATACAACGGCCCCTATTCAGGCCTCGACACACAGATATTTCAAGTATTCAATATAGTTTTGGCATTCTGGCATTAGGGGAGATCGTTGTTTCCCTATTTGCTTGCTCACAATGTTGATTCCATCATAAATCTTGTATTCCTGAGGCAAGATGTTTATCTTTATCATGTTGAAATTACACTCAAATACATACATGGCTTGAATTGAAAAGTTTTATGAAAAAGATGCTGCAATAAAAATGTTATAACCTAGGAATTAGAAAATACTACAACTGAAAAAATAAATATAGTTAAAATATTTGTGTGGAATGAATATTTTAGTTTAATCAGATAAGTATGCAGAGAATAGTTTTATTTATGCAGAACAAGGAACAACATAATTATTCGAAAAACTGGACTGAATCTATAAACCCATAATAAACAGAATAATTTATTGCATCTCAATAGAGCATTGAATAACAATGGTCATAAAAAGCACTAGTACTCCACTAATGATTCTCCTCCAGGATTTATTGTGTTTTTCAATGTGTGTCCTCTTGCATTTCAGCATGAAAAATAGGATACATAAAATACAGGTTTCCCCACCAGTCTGCCCCTCTGCAGGTACTTCAGAGCCCCAAAATTAAATTTTAAACAATCCAGACCAGTGTTTGGTGACCATGGTTAATCATCAAGAAACAAAGACATCAAACAATATTTGATAATGAGAAAAATGCCTCCAGGATATTAGGGGATGGTGATGTGGGAGGGGGATGTGGGGCACAGCATGAGCCTCGGCAGCAGAGCTAGGTAGAGAGGCCAGACCAGACACAAGCCACATTCATATGTCTGTGTGTGGTGATGGTGGGTGTCTCTCTGCTCTCTATGTGTGAGTGTGTGTGACACAAAAATAGTACATATGCACGCACATATCAACTTCTGCCACAGATACATGCAAACACCAATGTGTTCAAGCACAGACACACACCTTTTATAGAATTTTAAAGATATAATAAATGAGAAATTGCCTCTTTTTTTTTATGAGATAATTAAAATTCAGTGGATAAAAGCATGGTGAGATTTTAGCTTTGTGAAACTGTGCCTCATTTCGAAACTTCTCTGCATCTCGCCTCAATCCAATTATTTGGAGTTGAAATGGTTTGGTGAGGCTCCAAACTGTGACGGACAAAAATACAGATGAACCAGAAAAGTTTTTCTCACACATAAAAGTGTTCTTTTTCTCCAAAACATAATAAAAATCTACACTCCTACTTTCTGAGAAAAATTTATGCATCATTCAAATCAATATTAATACAGCTGGACATCCATTAATATACATTAGAAGTGTGTATATATATATATGCTTCAAAATGTAATACTGTAAATATTCATCATTTTAAAAAGCGCTTTTAAATAAACATACATTTACTATTTCTTTTATAAATGTAACCGAATGTTTTCCCTTTTAATCAGCTCAGTATAATTAGTCCTAACTAAAATAAGAAACTCGGCAGACAATGTGAGGGAGGGAGGGGAAGATGTGTTGAGTAATGAGAAGAAAATGTTTTTTTTGCTCTTTCTCTGTCATACTGTTATTGGGTTATCCTTGATTGACGCAGCGTTAACGGCCTGGCCAAATTGAGGCAGATCCAGCAACCTAGGCTGAACAGCATCATGTGCAGCCACCTCGGTCATGCAAATTGCACCCGAGCAACCCGTTGACTATGATTAATGAGCTTGGGCTGGAGCCTTTGTTTCCGCATGCAGCCGTTTGGAATGAAATACAATCTCAAAATATTATCAATCTCCCATTAATGCAGTAAATTTGCTCACATTGCACATGTTGTTTTAAATCTATAGTCAAATATGTACACGTGTGCTCGCACATTCATATGTGTATATGTTTTAAGGGTGAGCACAATTGCATTTAATTGCGTGTCATCTAATTAAATTCATTAAAGGATAATAAAATAAATGGAAGAGGCAGCTTTGAAGGCTACGGTGAAACACATGTCTTTTCTTCTGTGATATAAAATGTGGATGTGGGATTTTCAGGGGCAGTCATGCTGTACTGGGGGGATGTATGAATCCGATACCTTGCTAATACTACAGGCATTTCCTGGCTAGGGTTTGCCTCATATTTAAACTGTGATTTTTAAAGCAGAGATTCCCACTCTCTTAAGATTGGAGCTTGGAGTGAAGTCACTGAATATACAAATTAAAAAAAGAAAAACAATGATGCTGATGATCCAACACTACAAAATGTTGCTTTTGCATGGCGAGAAATATCTTTAAATATAGTAAAGGAACTAAATTGCAATGCATGAGAGGGCTTGCAATAAGAAATTACACCCTTCCAAATCTTACATTTATCTACGGATGATACTGTTGATTAAAAAAGTGATAATAAAATCTCACTTACAGATTTTGTTTCCCTCCACTGCTACACTCTTTCCCTCTGCTGCAAGCAAAATGTAAATGTTTTCAAGGCATTAAGGTATATTAGTACCATTAGTAGCACAGTGCTTAGTACTACAATGGTGTGCCGAGAGCAGTGAAGCAGAGATCAGTGCAGCATCTCCTGGATATCAGAGGGAGACATCCTTTGTAAATTTATCTCCTACTGTGAGCAAGCTTCACAGCTGGTTAGCGGCACTGGTTGTACCACTGCCCTGTTTACACTCAGGCTCCAAAGAACTCATCTTTCCCCCTGCATTATTTCCTTGTGTCCCCTCCATCCCTTTGCCTCTCTCCCTCAGCTCTCATCTCAGCCCAGTGTGGCTCTCATAGCAATCAAAGATGTATATAGACACTAACTTCAATGCAAGGGTGTGTGCTCATACACACAGCAGCACACAAGCATCGGAGTAAAATCCTGCACAACAAAATCTCTGATCCCTGGATTTCGGAGCCATTACAGTACATAGCGTTCCAACCCTTCTCTGATTTTTATCTTTTTATACGATTGCAATGCACTGATCCTTTTATACCTATTAAACACACGGCTCCCCACCAAAAACTCCTGATCCTCTGATACCTAGATGAATAAACTGCTCCTCCTGCCCCTGACCTCAGTCCTTTGTAGCAATCAGACCAGACTTCCTCAGAGGCCCCGATCTTATCTGACCGTACCAATCCCACTACACAGCTCCCTTTTGTAGCGACCACAGAGCACCGAGCCCTTTCAGACCCACGGACTGTGCCGGTGAACACACAGCCTGAGACCTCGGCTCATCTCAGACATCATACTACACTGCCCAACAACAATGAGCTCTATTTTCTGATGCACCACAGGTCAGATAGAGGCTTTCTGCTCACAGATGCATTGTCCACCCAAAAAGGAGGAAACCAGAAGAATGTTTCAGTCTACTATGGAATTGTTATATCATCAAAAATAAAGGAATACAATCATGTGAATTTGATTTTAGAATTTTGATTATTTCAATGCAAATTTTAAATGTTTTCTTTCTCTATATTAATATATATATATATCTATATAATAGACTGGAAAACTGCACTACATTTGCCGATCTAAAAGGAGAATGGCAGTAAATGTCTATTAGTGACTATTTAATAACGTTTGGAGACCAGTTACACAATAATAACATTGTACAATTATACTGATCTCAAGAGCTGTTTAGACAAAGAAATTAGATTAAAACTGAGATTAGGTCTCAAAAAATGTGTAATGTCTTGTCTAATATAAGAAGAAATAATTCACACAAACATTTCTACATGTAGCATGTAAATATTAAATTGCTATTTGTAAAACTGTACTTTATGCAAAGAAAATTATAATTTTTTTATTTTTAAATATTTGAATTTTTAAGATTTACAAATCTTTTGAGCCTTCAGTTACATCTATGTTGTGTATCACTCTTGCATTTTTCAGTAAGTGACTGAAAACATTACCTTAAATGGTGAGTTGACAGGTGTGGGAAATTCTGGGAGTTCAGGATAGTCTGCATCACCTCCTGTAAGTGAGAAGAAATAAAAGAACTCGGATTCAACTGATGTTCCTAATTCAGTCATTGTAAATGTAGTATATAATATAGGACATGCTTTAATTTTAGTCACTGCATTTTATAATAAAAAATAATTACTCAACAGAATGACATAAGAATTGCAGTGAAGTTAAAATGACTTGTTAAATATCAACAAGCAAACTACAACAAACAACGTGTTTCCTTCTTCTTAGTGTGCTTTTCTTCCCTCCGTTACAGCCTCCCCATTAAAATTGTTTCCTCGACTGCTCAGTTAATGTAAATAAAACATTTCTGCATGTTTGGACTGGGGAACATTTAAAAACTGTGATGGGACTTCTGCATCGCAAGCAGCTGGATCCAGAATAATGACGCAGGGAGAAATACGTTTCAGTTTGACAGGCAAGTAACCAATCATCTGCCGGTATACTGCCTTCTAAGAGTAGTCATCCAATCAGAGCGTTTTTCACACAGATGTGTCCCCTTCAACTTCCTAGCGGGAAGCGGTAGTCGGGAGCTGTCCTCAGGTAGCAGAAATTAATGGTAAACAAGCCTTTTACTACATGTTAATAATTGATTTGGCGTATTTTTACAGCACGTCGTATAAAACATAAAGTTGTCGTTGTTTGAAAATAAAACGAAATGTTTATGAAATGCGTTTAGTGTATCTTGTAGCCGTACCATAAAGCTACATTCTGTTAGCGGTGCACTTGCTTCTGACAGCTTTCGGTCACCTCGCTCTGTTCTCCTAGCAAAATCAGACTTCTGAAAGAACATTGGTTTATCGAACTCTTACTCCGTCTTTGTGCAGATAGATACAACAGGATCCCAAAAATGAAACTGTGCCGAGCTGAATATAAAGAGATTGCGAGGTGGACTGAACAACTTAGACCTACACGGCAATGTATGAAGATGCTGAAGGACAGATTTCCTAAGTAAGTGCATACACAGTCGAATACATTTATCTTGTGTGTCCCCTTTACATGTGCGAACTGATCATTTATGTTTACGTTAGACAAAGAATTACAAATTGCTGGGAATAAGCAGCTTCTATCCAATAAAAATTAATTGTGTAATTATTATTTTGATATTCCTAACAAGCTGAAACTACTTTTCATACATGAGAGCCTATTTAGGAAAATGAAGTGCTTCATCAGGTTTCATCTCCCTATAGCAGCATTATATAGTAATTCTGTAATTAAAATTTTTAGGAATTGAATACTTATAATCCTATTGAATTCATTCTTAATGAGCACTAATTAATTCCAAATAGTTTT
The DNA here is from genome assembly GCA_037177495.1 of Rhadinocentrus ornatus. NCBI lineage: Eukaryota > Metazoa > Chordata > Actinopteri > Atheriniformes > Melanotaeniidae > Rhadinocentrus > Rhadinocentrus ornatus. The sequence goes on from JBAMHW010000022.1 coordinate 14,735,705, forward strand.
TTTTCTGTACCACCACAGCACAAGATGTTTTACCATGCAGCACCTGTGCATTCAGAAATCGAAGAGAGAGGTTAATGGTTGTGTTTGCCTTTCTCCTTGACATTGAGGGCCCTCACTTTATTGAATGTAACATGTGTAATCCCCCAAGGCCACCAGGACACCACGGCTGATCCCTTCGAGGTCACTTACAAAGTCCCATGTATTTGGAGCTTCCTACTTCCATTGTGCCCTAATCACCAATCTAGAAGAAAGTATCAGGTCCCAAAGGGGATGCAGTGCAGCTTTAGCTTGGCTTTGTTGTCACTGTCAGCATTTTACAGAATATGTCATGCGTATAAAGTGCATCCAATATCCTTTATGTTTAGACACTGACACTAGGAGTTCCTTCACTTGTTTATTCTGAGTTCAGTTTTGGTTTCCTTACACAGAATATCTTTAACAAAACAGTCCAAATGCCATTTCATTAAAGTGGTACTAGTGGGTGTCATAATTAAAGGAAAACATTGGACAGTTTTCATTCCAATAATTCTGCACAATATCTCTCTCCCAGAGGTGCTTGCTCTTTTTTTTTAGTCTTGCTGGTTATTGTCATTATTTCGTTCACCATAACCAATCTTGGGGAGGCCCTTGCTCTTTAAAATCCCTGAGTCTCGTCACAGGGCCTGACAGACAGGCACGGCAGCAGTGTTTTCACAGCCTGCGAAATTATTCTGGTTGTCCAATCAGCTGAGCTGGGCTCTGGAGGGTTAGTGATTGGACTGGCAGGAAATCAGGCTCTTAAGACATAACATATCGACTAGGCCATCCATCATCTCTTAGCATGCGCTCAGGCACCGCAGTCAGCCACCCCCACCCCACACCCCTCCTGTCCCCTCGGACCGTGTGGGAGCCCTGCCACTGCGTAAATATTGGCCAGGCTGGAGCTGACGGGGAGGTGTTTGAGGGGGAGTTGGTGGTTTGTTGTGGACAAGCCTGCAATGAAATGATGGGCAAAAGATTGGTTTGGTTATAATAGTCAGGGAAATACAATGGACAGGTATCTGGATGTGTTTAATCATTTGCATTTTAATCAATGATTTACTAGTGATGCTAAAAAAGTCGAACCAACTGTAGATGCATGATGGAGATTTATGCTCTGTCAATAATTATTTAGGTACTATTACTATTCCTTCAAAATGTATTATTTATAATGTATACAGGTTACTTTTATTGTTACTTTCTTAAAACTGACACCTGTCTGATTTATTGTATAAATGGGGTGATAATATGCAGAAGTCCATTCTGATAAGATTTAGTTTTAGTTGGGCTGCAATCTGTAGCTGTTATTGGTCACTAACTTATTTGAAATGTATGAAAAATAATATGAAACTTGGTACCACTTTTAAATTTTAAATAGATATTTCTGAATTAAATATGTTTAATTTTCTTAAAAGAGCATATGCTTTTCTATTTTTGGTGTATCTGTAAACATTTATAATATCCTCACATAGATTCTGACAACATAAAAAAATTACCCATCGACAGTTGCTCCTACTGAAACTTTCCTTTCTTTAATTTTGATTTTTTTCAATATTGACGCCGATAAAAAGTGTGACTTCATAATAATAATAATAATAATAATAATAATAATAATAAATAAAGCATTGTGTTGACTGAATTAAATGGAATTACAATTTGAAAAGGCGAATTTTGGTGTAGATAAAAATCTGTAATGTACTAAAGTCAATGAATCCCTTATTGAGTTCAAAATCATTTCACAGTCATTGATTTTGATTGGGGATTCAAAGGGAAGGAAATTTAAACTTTGAACAAGATGATTGTTATAGACCATTTCAGGGTAATTTCCACGGACGGTCTGTCAGTCTTTTAGTTGTACTATGAAGAGGGTTAGTGGGAGGAGAGAAGGAGTGTCCTATAGACAGACAGAGAGAGCGCAATTGCGATGTGGAGTCCCTCATCTGTAACGGCTGCATAACACAGATGTTGGGAGTCATCTGTCAGCCTGGCCTCTCTTGCTGGGGCCGAGCTGCTCTTGGGGGAAAAGAATTGGACACGGTGCTGTCACTTTTTACCCCCACTCACAATGGAGGGACATGCAAATATCAACCCCCATTCTTGCCCCACCTTCTTTGCCCAGCTCTTAGCCAGTTCTGGTGTCCTGTCTAGTATCTTGACTGTGGCTTGGCAGAGAACTGGGGAGTGGGAGGGCTCACTGTAGGCCGGTGCAGGGAGAAATGTGACATCAGTCCCATCAGGTCCCTCTCCTGCCGCATATTAGAATTGGAAATGATGGGCTGCTCTCTGAGGCCTTGCTTAACTTCCCTTGGGTCTGGAGGGGACCCCAGTCCTTCTACCATTTTTCCCCAGAGATGGTCGTTGCAAAGAGGGTTAGATGAAGAGGGAGGGAGTGTTAGAGTCCACCCTGTCCTTCTGTGCTATTATGAATGAATTTGGGTATAATGATTACCCCACCCACACACACACCCACCCACCTTCAGACTGCCATTCAGCCATCTCCTGATTGCTTTCACTGTCATGAAAGTAGGAGGGTGAGTGAGAAGGGCAGATGATTCTGTTTTTGGAAAATGCTATAAAAAATAAAGTGTGAAGCATTCTTCCTCTAAACACAGCCAGTGCCTTTCTCTCTTTTATTCTCACACACATACACAGTTCCCTTGCGAGGAGTCCCTGAACGTTTTTCGAATCGGGCCCTAATGTGCCGTTTTCATCAGCACTGAGGCGGGCTGCAATATGGTGCTGGATCTCGCTCTGGGAATATGAATGTTGATTAAGCATGCATTCAGCCTTTTGAAATTCTGAAGAAGTGTCAGAATAATGGATGTTGAGCAAATGTCAAGCATTTGTTAATTTCTCTGTTATTTGGGGTTTATCTGGCATGATCTTTGGAAGGAAAGCATGGGGCAGGGTTGTTGTGGCATGTGCCATTGATATGCTGATTTCTTGGCTACAGACACTGTTTTTGATGGTAATATCTCGGCTGAGGATGAAGCTTAGGGACTCATTGATTATTTATAGTGGCTTTAGTGTTTACCTCTTTGTTTAAACTTTAGCGTTTGGTAACAGGTTTGATGCCTTAAACAGGCAGTCTTTGTATATATTTATAGTTTAACATTAAAGATCAAGAGCTCAACAGAAGATTAGACAAAATTGTGATGTTTCTTGAATACAGATATTACTGTAGTGAAGTGAAGTTTTCTTCATTTCAGTCTTTCTAAGCAAAAGATGACATTTTTTCTTCACTTTTTATTTCTATTTTCTATAAAAATTGTAAGAATGCTTTAAAAAAACTGATAGATGCTATTTTTTATACTGCAATTTCAAAATCTTTTTAGCAATTATTGAGTTGTTTCTTGATTGAAGTTTTTGATTTCCACTGAGGAATAAACCGAGTTGCTCCATTGTAGCTCTTTTAAAGGTAAAATTCTGTAGCTATTTTGTCGGCTGGAAGTGGCAATGACATTACCCAGAGACTGATCAAGTGCAGAGCCTGCGGGGGCAGCCTCCACAGCTTCCAGTGCATGGCCTCACACTTCTGGCTGCCCATATTGAACAAAACACAAACTGGCAGTTGGGGCTTAGGGGTACAACCCTTGAAGACTGAGAAGCTGGAAAACTAGTTCTACAGCTTTATGTGGTTAGATGAGCATTGGAAGGGTGAAGGGATGAATGAAGTGTAAGCAGAGAGGAGAGATGGGGAAAGAGGAGAAGCTGTGCTGAGTTTACAACTTCATGTCAAGCTAAGGAGGTCATGAATAATAGATGCAATCAATTACTTGATTAGGAAGCTTAGGAATGACTACTTTCTTCTCATATCGTAGAGATGTTGTGTCCAAGCACACCCTATAGATTGTAAAGCCTTTTTGGCTCATTGGGCTAAAAACACTTAGGCAAGCAACTCATTGCTCAAGACGATGTGACGTTATGAAATGACATGAGATGCTATCTTGAAATTTAAAAAACGGTGGCAAATGGGCTATTTGACAGAAGAACATGTTAATAGTTTTAGGGCCAATCTATTGGAGCAAGAGTTATTAATAAGACTATTATATATCTACTGTGTGTGATGTTGGCATCTGAGTTAGTGCTATGCTTCTAAACCCCCATAAGCCATATATTTTCCAAGAGAAACCAACAACACAGTACCACTGTTCAGCTAGACAGCTATAACATGGCTTCTTGCCTAAGGTTCTCTTTGCATACTGGGATCAATTGCAGGAGAAGAATGAAACAAATTGCACTGAATGGTACAAGTTCCCCAGCCATGCTTGGGGGTGTAGGCAATTGGTCAGTGTAATGTGTTTCTTTTCCAGACCAGTGGACACTTACCACTTGACAGATAGCATGGACCTAATTTTCAGTTTTCCCTGTGAGTTTGCAAGAACAGTAATGACAGTAATTACATTATAACAATAGCAACACAACATAATAGTTATAACATGTTTTGCCCTAGATAGAGATTGTGAAGATCCCTATCTTTCATGTGGAATCACAATTAAGGTGGTGATTGCAGGAAGATGCCCTTTTAAGCCTCTTTTAAAGCAATTTCTGTCCATACCTCCCTACAGGCATGTAGGTTTGTATGGCTTTTTTGCAGAAAGTTGATGGGTGGGGTCACCATCAGTAAATATAGTGAAATGCAGTGTTAGTCATGCATTTAGTGAGTCATTTCTCACACATGGGGGGGAAATACAAAGAAAATATTTTTTAAAACTTCACTTAACACAGTTACTCTTTATTTTGCATTAATTCTATGACAAAAAAGGCTTTGCTGAGCAAACAATGCAACTAATTTGAAGTGTAAACATGCGTGATCATTGTGTAAGTATTTGTTTGAAGCTTCATGACACACTGAGATTTTTGTTTGTTTCTTGGCAAAATGTATCACGTTTTTACATTAACGAATGACATTTTTTCTTTTATACATTTAGCTTTGCTGCTGATGATGGTAGGCCTAGCTGTGAAACAGATGTTAGCATTTTGCCTGTCAGCATGTGTAATTAGCAGCATTTGCATATACACTTTTTTAGCCCACATTCAGCTGTTTTTCACTTCATAAAATTTTGAGCTATAGGAAAGTAAATGCCTAATATGTTATTATACTCATGCTTGAATGATGTCCTTGGATGTTAGATAAGTTGTGATTATTATAAGAAAGCTTGAACTTAACTAATGTGCAGTTACCATCCTTGCAGTTAATGTTATTTTCTTTATGAGAGCGAATCATTTGATCCACATGTTTCTCTTCTGAAAATTGTTTCACTGCTGTTAGTAAAAAAATGAGCTATGCCTCAATTAGCCAGTTTCATGCCCTGAAGAGTCGATCATACAACAATCTCTGCATGCAGATCCACCAAATGCTAAGTACTGTCACAGCATATGATACCAATGCCATTAGCCAGGTGGCTTTCATTACCTAAATTACAGCTATTGTTTATAATTAATTATTTGTAAATAGGAAGATTCTGTATATAATTGATAGCTTGAATTTCCCTCATCTCCTGTTAATTAGGTTGATGGGATTTTCAAGGTTTTTATTGCCCGTGTGTGTGTCCGTATGTTTAAGTGCACTAGAATATGCAGCTAGGCAATTCAACACTCAAGCTTGAATTAGTCAGATTTACCGGTGGATATCCTAGCTTAATGGAGCCTGAAGCACTGACCAGATAGCCATACCGGCTTAGTGACAAAGTGGAAATCCTTAATTGTTTTTAATTTAATCTGCTGCTTCACTATTTTTGGTGCCACTGCATATTAATGCTTTGTCTTATGTTGTAAGGAAGGGTAATTAGGTAGCGTGTGAATGATTCCCAAACCACTCTTCTGTCTCCTAACCTTCTGTTTCCCATGTTCGAGAATATATCCGAGAGGGAAGAGTTTTATTTTAATGTAAAGGTCAATGTAAGGATGCAAAGCGGTCTCAGACTTTTTTTTTTTTTTTCTTTATATTTACAAATATTAGTGTGATTTATTAATTTATTTATGTTTTGTTGCTATTGCTATACAGTACATTAGAAATTGAAATAGGGAAAGCGTTAATCACCTTAAATGTTTATCTTGGCACATTTGTAATGGATAAAAAAAAACAAAAAAAACAACGCTAAAAAAGCAAAAAAAATACCCCACTTATTTTTATTAGGCATACTTCTACTGTCTTAGCTGGACCTTTAAACATATTAAAAGATTTTAATTCTCCCAATCTTTCCTGGCATATTTTTACCTGATCACCAATAGCCAGCCAATTTCCAGAGAAATCTCTCAAAAAGGTTTTAACTTTTTTGTACTAATGAGTCTCTGTCATATCCCAGTATTGCTGCTACTGCTAATGTTTGACAGACGTTAAGCTTTTATCTATGCTTTTTACATGTATAAACCTGAATAAATTTACTCATTAGATTTCTTGAAGTATAAAACAATTGATAAATATGGTTTTGAGTTATATGTGTTGCTCTTATTTGTTTAGCATCAGTTTATTTTCACAATTGTAAAGCAAGAAGGAGAGTGAGTCACTCAAAGTCAACATATAATGCTCCTGCTCAGCAGGCAGATCATATCCTCGATGTAAAACTGCAGTTAGTCGCATACCTTTTGCATGGATTGAGTAAACTGTGACCATGAGAGCACAGGTTGGATCTACATTAATGTTAAACCTGGAATAATTTACTGTTAATCTCTGTTAAATGAAAAAAGGACATTACAGCAGTGTATAGCTTGACGGGTTATAAACTGTAGACAACTGTTGGTTTTAATGCAGCTAAGAAAGGAGCCTGCCCCTCGCCCCCAAGGTTCTTGGTGGTTTTGGAACAGATATGTTTTCATAGATATTAAGAGCAGTTTATGCCCCTTTAAAGTTAACAGGGAAAAGATTTAGCAATTAAGCAGTAATCATGCTCATTATAGAGAGTAATCCATTTAAAACCTAACAGATGTCTGTTCCAGCAGAGGAATTGTGATGTCCCATGCCAATAATAAGGCAGTTGCGTTGTTGAAATGCTCAGGTGCAAGGTTGAAATGTGGAAGAATATTTTTTTTCCTCCCTTAAGTGTCCACATGTTGACAGTTGACCATTTAATGGCCCACTTAATTGCAGTGGCCCCATTCATCCCCAAGCTTCATTGTAAATTAATGCTGAGATGGCAGGGTGTTTTTCTGAAAGCTTGTCCTGCATTTTCTTTTACTTTAAGCATTATGATTCCTCTCTTGTAACATCAACTTTGTGTCTGATCATCTGTAAGAAGGGTCAAGTCTCTGAAGACCTGAGTAGTAAAAAGAGTAAGAAGTTTAAAACTAACATCTGGAAATCTCAAAATAGTTTTTTAGGTAGAACAACTGTTCCACTGGTTATGCTTTTAATATGAAATATACATAT
>JBAMHW010000022.1:14747357-14774839 GCA_037177495.1 Rhadinocentrus ornatus
GTTTCAGTGTTTGTTTCAAAACAGAAGAGTTCAAATGTACCAGTGGTAAACCCAAACCTCACTGGTCTTTCTTTTTTCCTTTAATTGGTACTTCTTTTTTTTTTTTTTTTTTTTTTTTTTTTCTCCTCAAGAAGAAGTCCATGAATGAAGTTTCTAAGCTCACAGACTTTTCTATGCTTTATGAGGAGTTTTATGCAAAGGTTACTCAAACATACAGACTTTAGAAAAGACACACCAATGCTGTAATCACCCATCAGCTTTTTAGGCTAATACAACTAGAGTTTCCTTTTAGTAATAATTATTTTCAGCAGGAAATTGAAGACTCTATGAGTCTTAGTCAAATGTTAAACTGATGAAGTGCATGCACTCATGATTAATATGAAAATTAGGGAGATGCAAGTACCTGAACTAATCAGGTGGTACTTATTCAGGCTGAGCCTGCGTTGGTAATGTTGCCATTTTTCATGTGTCAGTTCTGATGCAGGTTACCAAGAATCTTATGCTCTCTTGTTATCCAAAGGTGTGAATGAAGAACAGGCCAGTAAACACAAAGAGAAAGGATGGAGAAAAGACAGGGAGAGAGAACTGGAAGATTTTGAAAGATTAAAGAAAGCATCTTTACAAGCTGCCTCCTTCATGCAATCTTTCAGAGATTTTAATACTATAGTGGGTAAAAAGACACTGTTTACACAGAGGCATCAGAGAAAAGATGAAACTCTGCATTCACAGTGCAAGCTGAGGACAAATTCCCCAATTATGCTAACAAGAAGAAAAATTATCTTTGGCTCAAAGAATGTTGTTTCATAACGAGCTGGCTAGGATTGGAATAGTCTTCAAGTAATATTTTAATTCCCTCTTTATCGAGGAGGGAGTGAAATTTAGTAGTGAATAGGCTGATGAATCTTCGTTTTGGTTTGTATACTGTTTAAACAAAGGTCAGATTAATTGCTGGAGGAAAAAAAGGAAGCATTTTCTACATTTCTACATGCATGTTAATTTATCTATTAAAACAGTTTGATTTCATTAAGCTGGCCTTACCAGTTAGTTTCTGTTTGTGTATCTTTTTAACATTATAATGACTATGTAGTTTGAAATATTAGGGCGTGAAATGTGCAGATAAGAATGTGGTCAGGAAGACACCTTCAGCATCAATCATTAGTGCTCCCTTACTTGTCAGGGCTTCTTCTTTCACTCAAACCAAAAACAATGCTCACCTCTTCAGGTGCTTTTGTGTTCAAAGACAGCAGCAGCCATAGGTTTTATCCTTCCTATTAGGGACTGTATTCCCAAAGTCCCTCAAGTGTGTCCTGTTGGTTGCTGCTGTTTTGCCTTGGTGGTCATTCTATGATTAAAGCTCTCCACCGTCTTTTGCCTGGGCATAGTATGTGCTTTTTTTTTCTTTCTTTTTTTTTTAACAAGATGAGACTGAAGGGATGTCTGCTTGATAGAAACTAAGGCAATTTCAGCCAGGTAGTTTGGCTATGTGTGCTGTGCTCCTGTTAGAAAGATTATAGCAAAGCAAGGCTTTCAAAGATTTACAAAGGGATTGTCAAAAGCTGGGCCAAGGTTTGGAGATATGATAATATAGATTAGAGCCATTTAAATCATTATTACTCATGTGAAATTTGTTGAACATCAACTAATGGGGTAATTTCAGTGCTGAATTTCTGAGGCTCTTTGAAAGATTTGTCAATAGAGCAATCCTTTGTTGAGGAAAAGCAGTTCCAATATCTTTTTTTTTTTTTCTCAAGTTGTATTAGCTCCCTATTCACACCATAGCCCCTTTTTGATTTAGTCAAATTCTCCTCCTTTGTTCTTCAATCTTTATAAAGGTGGATCTGTCTCCTGCTCTGATGGCTCGTATTATACTGGACAGGTTCCTCCAGGACATAGATGGTGAAATGCGTGAGTAACAGCAGTTTGTCACTCCATCACCTTCCACATCAGTTTTAATTGTAGCACTTAGATCATTGAATCTCTTTCTTGATGAGTCCAGATTCCAGTCTAGTTGCTGTATTTTCATTCTGTCCAACCTTAATGAGAGACAGGCAACATTTAGAAGTAGCTGCATCCCCGGGCACATGATTGGCAATTAAGTGCTAGCAGGACCACCCACCTCTCAACTGCAGTAGGGATCAATGCTAGCTTGCCTCATCAGTGTTATTTATAACACCCCTGATTTTTTTTTCCCAACCACCTTCATCCCACTAATACTTCTATCTATTCCTTACCTCCTCTTCCTCCCTTAAACCCTTGCTTTCCATGTACCTTTGGGGTTCAAATAGGAAATCCGCTTGAAGTAAACTGGTAGAAAAAGCAAACCATTCCTAAGTAGTGCTGATTGATGTGCTACAGATGAACAGAAATTCAGATGCAAATATTTTTGTTGAACGTGTCAAAGATTTTTCAGACATTCTGTGAACTGTTGACCATGTATGTTCTGCTTACTATCTGTTTCTAATGTTTAAGATTACATCATGTTGTCTTCTACAATTTATGGGGCAAGATTAATTTATTTTGTAGTTATATTTTATTAACATGTGATATTTTTCACTCTTTTCTCTTTCTGCTTTTGAATCTGGGGCGCTCAGTGTCACATTTAAACATAGTTTATATTATTGTAATAGTTTTGTCATGAGCACTAAGTGTATTTTGTGTGTAGTAATAGTAGTAGTCAGTGCTTTGAGAGTCAATCGCATCATGTCAAAAAGACATGCTTCCAATTTAATCAAGAAAGAGATTAAAGTGGATGTGTGTTATTTTCAACTTCGCTACAGTACAGCCATTTGTCAAAGTCAAAGATGTGATTGCTTTGGACCCACTGTTATCCACTGCCTGTCAAAATACTGGTCTGAGTAGCTTGTAGAACACGGCATTCATCCAGGAGAGGTACTCTGTCTCACATAATAGCATACTGCATCTGTCCATCTCCATACAGTGAGAGTATGCTTTATTATTGCTCAGAATAGATTTGAGGCAGACTGAACTTCCTGGATGATTGTCGTTTAATTTCAACACGGCTGTAACCGTGCACTTTTTGCAGGCTGGCAGCTAAAATCATGGTCATTGTTCTTTTTGTCAAAAAGAGATTAGATGAATTTTATAGGAGAATCTTGGATTCAAATCAGCCTTAAGACAAACATGGCAACAAAAACACATTTTGGTCTAGTAAAGTAGTTTGAATACTGCAACATGAATGTGAAATATTTCCAAATTTTGCAATTACACCAAGTCTCTCCACCTTTGCAGTCTGTGAAGTTAGTTGTTGGGAGGGTGACCTCTGTTTAGTGTCTTCCATCTTCCCCTGACCAGCTCAGCCTTTACACATGGATTGCTTGTCACATGGGCTGCGGTTAAATCGTTGTATCTCCCTGTGTGTTTATTAGATTTCAGTAATGTGTTTTCACCATGAAACAATGCAAGGATAATTGTCTTTGCTGGCGATTAGCTAACAGGTTGGTTCAGTTCTATTGGCAGGCATATCCGTCATTCCCCCTCTCATGCTAGCCCCAGACAGCATTCCAGGGTACGTGTGTGTATGTGTGTTTTGTGTTTTAGTCAAACTCTAGATGGAGGGCAGGCAGGCGCACTGCAAAGATCAATAGACTTCTATATAAGGGACATTACCCCCAGCTGCACTGTAAAATCTAACTAGTTTGCTTTACTAAAAAAAAAATAATGCAAACTTGTTGCATAAAAAAAACAAAACTTTTATTAACCTGAGTGACTAAGTGACAGTTAGGTAGAATTATTTTAGTTTGTGGAATTTTTACCAACTTGATAAATATGATTATGCTGTATTAAGGCTGGGGAAGTAACTTGGTGATAAATTCCATTTAAATGAAAAGAGATACTTCATGACATCTTGATTTTATTCTCAAAATACACGATTTCAAGTTCACGTTACATAAAGTAATTCATGAAAAAGGTTTTTCTTAAAGCTAATATGAGACCACAGACGTCCCTGCCATGGTGCCGCAGCTGCCTACGTAATTGTTTTTAAACACAGGGATGCCCAGTAACTTGAGAGCAGTCACATACCAGTATTAATTGAAAAATCCTGTATTTTAATAATCAGTCATCATTCTAACAGGTAAACTGTATTTTTATGTTTATACACTAAAACTATGGTGAAAGGTGCATTACTGCTGTTATGAGGTCAATTTGAAGACCACATAATGTTTTCCTGTCTGTTCAGTTGAGAACTGATTTTTATTATTCTCTGTAGGAGAAGATGTAGTAGAAGATGAAGGAAAACTAAACAAGAGAAAATATGAGACATTTTAGTTTGGATGACTAGAAAATGGACATGACAATAAAGATTATTTCTGATTTCTTTTTACCTCTTTCTGAGATCATTCGAAACCTTTGTGACCCTTTTGTGTCATTTGAATTATTGATCAACCAAAAAAATAAAATAACGACAGAAAAGTACTTTAAAAAAGTACTAGGTAATTTCAGCTATTGCTAAGCTGGTAAAGTAAAAGTGCAAAGTTTGAAACAATGAATTATTCTAATTTGTTAATATAAGTGAACAAAATGTAGGAAACCACGTTCCATTACCATTTTTCGTGTACTTGTCTTAGTTACACTGATTTAACAAAGTACATTAATTCAGCATATGACTTATTTAGGATTAGTTTTACTAACAACTAGATTAAAATTATTTTACAGTGTGGGTGAGTGGCTCTTCACACAGCGGCACCCCCCCCCCCCTTTGCATTTAAGAGACACAGGAATGGGGCCTCAGGGACTATGGAATATATGTACAATCACCAGCGTTGGATCAATACAGAGTTTTAAATTGTTTCTACTTCCTTGTTTTGTTTTTGCTCACTCGTCGCTACTCCCCCCATCCCTACCCTCCTTCCTACTGCCTACACATGCCACCACACCTCAACCTGAGGACATGATCAAACTGCCTCCCCCGTTCCTTGCAGCTCTTTTATATTAGAGGTCAAGCAGAATGGAAGACTATCTGGTGGTGCTTCCAAATGGATCAATATATTCAAAGCAGTTTTGTAGCGTATTGAATACAATATCAACATCCATAATGCTCCTTGCCTCTTGAAAACGGTCTGGACAGTTTAGGGAGAAAAGGTCACATGTGCACCCATTTGAGACAGCCTCCATGCACATGTTAATATTCCTCTCAGCAATGTTTTATATTTCTACAATAATATTGCTGTTATTAACGAGGACATCCATATTTTTGTTTATTATGGTTTTTAACATTCTGTTAGGGTTTGTTAAAACGACTCCACTTAATAACTAATAATGTAAAATCAGTTAACCCCAAATTTCTATGATGTAATTCTTAAATTGTTTATCATAATGTGGGTATAGACCACATATCTATTCATATTTAACTAATTAAAAGTATGAACAAAAAGCATATCTTCAACCTAATTCTATTTTGAAACGGTGCTGAAGGAATTTCATCTCATCTGTGAACCACACAGTGTTCAATGCAGTTTTTTATAGTTTTGGACAGATTTGTGTTTTAATTATACAAATACTGCCCTTCATAGATTTTCATTCCTATTAAAAACTATATTATTTTTATTACTATTGCTTTTTTTCTTTTGATTTCACACCACATAATCTTTTCAGTATTATTAGGGCTGTTGTGTCAAGTTGTATTAAACTGAATCAAAATTAGATTAACTGTTTTGTTTTTGTTTTTTGTTCGGCTTACTGTAAAATGAAACCTGCTTAACAGACCTTTTTAATTAGATTCTTACACAAGTGTTGGATATTTTTTTATGTTTGAAACAGCATTGAACTGTTGAAAGAAGAACTTAAATCCAGTAAAATTGGTCATTTGTGTAATGATGTAATGCATAGATATGGGTAACAACAAAAGTAAAATAAAATTGAACATAATGTTTAAAATAGACAGACATTAAAGTTATATAGTGTGGAGGCAGACCCTGCCTGCACTTAATACAGCTCGACACAATAAAAATACACTGTAAACTGTCGTATTGTTGTTTGGGTTCTGTGTCAGTAGATACCTTTTAGAAGTCACCAGCAGACACACTGAGGGAGCTCATGCTCTGTCTTTTCCCTCTGCTGCTATCTCTTCATCTTTCTTTCTATTCCTCCTTTGACAAGAGTTGATGTGCCTCTAGATTTAGACATACTTCTTTTTGTGGAGGCAATTTTGCTAGCTATTTGACCTTTTCCATTTTCCCAAGGCCCAGCTCCAGATTAGATTGCTACTCCATGTTTTGTAACTATGTGATTCGACCGCCTTTAAGATTTATTGTCACATTCCTTTACAGAAGCCTTGTACGCAATGTTATAAATGTCCTGTGTTTGATGTTAACACTGTGAGAATGTTAGTATCTACTATGATCCTTTGGTTCTGTGACAGAATTCATAATAGCTTCAGTGTTTTGCAGATAAAACGTGTTGATAACTGAATATTATATTCTGTTCTATCCAGTAAAATCTCTTAGTATCCACAATTATTGCTATTGTTCCTCCTCTCTTGTCTTCAAGTGTGCTTCTCTTCTTTTACATGTCTCCACTGTGTTTGTCTGTGTGTGAGCTGGTGTTTGTCTATATGCAGCCTTTTTTTCAAATAATGAGAGCAAGGGCTCTTCATTAGCAAGAATATAGGGAGCAAGGAGGCAAAGACAGTGTGAGTGTTATACTTTGTGTGTGTGTGTGCGTGTGTCTGCAAGGGGTGGGTGTAAAGGAGGTAAGCAGCACCGTGGCACTTCACTTGACAAGTGTACTAATTACTCCTTTTCAGCAGAGGAGCTCCAGTCAGCCTCCGCCACAGTCTAATGGCCTGACCTGGGAAGCCTCTCCATATCAGAGCTCCCTAGGTCTACTATTACTACGGCTAAACACACACAGGCATGCACACAACACACACTAAAATGTAGAGTCTCATCTCACCACTATCAGGAAGAATCAGGTGAAAGCAGATCAGTTCTGCCCCAGTAACCTCTTCAGGGACTGGGTTCCTCCTGCACAGGAGATACTACCTCATATCATCAAGTAGCACCCACACACCACCACAGATAGTTAAAAGAAAAAAAAAAGAGCCCCCCCCCTCCCTTCTTTCTCGTCTCCTACTATCTCCCTCGTTCCCATCTTCTGTTTTTTTTCCCTTTTTTTTTCCAATGCGGGAGGATAAATTTAAAAGGAGTAAATTGGAAAATCAAATGAGGGCTTTAGGCAGCCGCAGAGATTTGCAGAGCTGTCGGCCAGTGTTGGAGAGCCTCATCCATCATGTCCCACAAGTAGTCAATTCCTCTAGTATCTGTAAATGTTTTCAGATATTAGCCAATTTATATGCTCCGAGATTCATCATGGAAAATCAGCTTTAGCGGCGCACATTATCAGGACCTGTCTCTCCCTTGCTCCATGAAGTTTGATGAACGAGTGCCCCTCCGCAGCTCAATGGCTTGCGCATGGGGAGTGCAGGGGGGGTGATGTGGGCATGTAGAGGAAATGGGAAAATGGCCCCCACCCATGGAAAGAAGTGGGGTTTTTTTAATTAATAAACAAACTTGCAGAGGAGCTCATCAGTGTCAGAGGCAATAACAATTGTCATCCATTATTGTTTATTACAGTCCTCCCTCAACAAATGTTGCTATTTAATGAGGTTTCTCTGTATTTTTTGTGTTTGAGATAATGACTTTTTTAGAGACAAGAAAGGTATTTACAAATGACACAAGTGAGCAATGAAGACTTGAGCCAAGGTTGTATTACTGTTACCTTGCTGTATGAAGCTTATCTTGTTTTGGAGTTGCATATGAAAACAGTCTTGTGATTTGGTTACACTGGCTGTTTTCTTTAGCAAATCCCAATGGAGGCGTAGCATTTCACATCTTTTCTCCTCTTCTCTGTTCTCTCTGTTCAGATGTTGACGTTGTGATACGGTGCCTTAGTAAGAATTTATACCAACATGGAGCAATTACAGTAAATTTGGCGAATGTTTACAAGGTGCAAAGTTGTGCTGCAGGGCTTTGTTCTCTGTGTCTGGTGTTCTTCAGATTATGCTTTTTATTTTCCTGCACATTTTATGTTCGCGCCTGTGTCTGCCTTAAGTGTGTATTTATAATGGAAAGCTTGTGTGTTCTTGTGTGTGTCTGTGTGGAAGAGAAGAGCTTGGGTTGTCATGGAGGTGTGCTGCTGTGCAAGGCGGGGGCGTCTTTAATAAATGTATGCTGATGTTGGAGGCTGCAACGATGCAAAGGATGCAAGGGCCCTGTTGTTATTTACTGCTGTGTTTGTGCACAGCAGCGAATCCTGGGCCTGCAAATGGCATTACAGCCCGTGATGAATGAGCATTAGGGTAAACTCATTTTAAAAGCATCCTGATTTATTAGCAGCCTGGCCTTCCATTTTCATCAGGTCAATGCTTGGCTGAAATTCTACAATGTCAGCGCCAAGGTCACCTCTTTATGGCTATTTTTAACCTCGTCGCTCAAAAAGAGCAGGAGAATGGCATCCTATCATTTACTGTGGCCATCTACCAAAAATATCAAAGTGCTTTAGAGACGGGGGGGATAGAAGTCTTGTCCTAGAAGTGTGTTATGTGAGAGACCAAAATGTGGTGGTGGTCAGCCTCCAATTATGAGTGCTAGTAAGACAAGAGCTTTAATGGCTAACGTTTGCCTTTGGGGAGGTTTATTACATGCTACTGTTTTGCAGGAGCAGCGTCAAATCTATAAAACAACCATTAGGAAGAGGGAAAAAAATCAATCAAAATGCCATTAAAGTGGAATAAGTTGCCAATATTGCTGATGTGGTTGCGGGTCCTTTGATTTTCCTTCAGATTATTAGGCACAGTCGAGTAGTGACTTTGTTAAGGGAAACCAGTGTTGTTGGGGAGTAATATGTCTCCTGGCTTCATAAAGTTTGCTGCCTCATATTTCCCACTTTATTGATTATCCATTATCATTTGTCATGAGGTGTCCTAACTCAAGGGGAAAATATAACCCTCTTTCTTCACCGCCGCCTGCTCTGCACATGAGCATGGTATGGATCTGAGTGTGAAGGTACCAATCTCTGAGAAAAATGAGCAGCAAAATAAAGCACAACCCTGTGCCTTGCAGCTCTAAGACGGAGCGTGGGGTTTTGGGGTGGGCTGGGGGAGCACCAAGGCTGGGAGAGACTGGAAAAGAGAGCAGAGTGCAAAAGGAAGAGAAAAAAACAAGCTATGGCAAAGAAAGAGACAAAGAGAGAAAAAAAAATAGAAAAGAGGCAAGCTGAATGGGCTTTGTTCTTCTTCCTTTCTCCCTACTTTTTATTTCATCATAAGGTATATGAAGGCTCATAGCACTATTTGTCTTCTCTGTGGTAGTTTTCTCAACGAGTAATGTAGATAAAAGAAGCGTGTAGGCGAGAATAGGGCAGAAATGAATGGTCTAAATGTCTTTCTGTTAATAAAATTCTTTTAACAGAGCTTTAATGATCCAGAAGCAATCAAAGGATCCGCTATTTGGGGACCTTAAGCGTTCTCCTTTTTTTTTTTTTTTTTTTTAATTTTTAAATGAATTTTTTTAGAAACCATCACATAAATTGTCCTACATTTTATGGTCATATATACTATATGCATTTTTGCAGATAAGCTTGCAGGCATCACCCATGCCTGACATCTGAATAGAAACGTGCACTGTATTGTCTGTAATTCTGCAAGTCTGTCAAGAGCGTGTGTGTATATATATCACTAAAATGGCGCATCTCAACCATTTCGTCACACAATGATACAATCCATTTAATCCAAATCTTTTTAAGAAATGATTTAAGGATTTTTTTGCTGTTGCAGTAACAGTGAGTCAATCCGGCAGGCTTTCCTCCTGATTTATAATGTTAGTAGAGCAAGAATGGAGATGAGAGATGCAGAATAGCCTGCGTTCATAACAAAGATAAACTACATGAAGTGGCTGTGCTTTGGACTGAAACATTTATCTATGGAAAATCTATATAGACTCTCTAATGGACAAGTGTAGAAATACTGTGCCAACTGTGGCATGGTGAACTGAAAAATGCTGATTTTTATCTCTATTTTAACATTATATTATGTAATGCTGAGGTTGTCTATTAAAGACAAGAATTGTGTCTGAATCTTTGTGATTTTTGTGTTTGTCTGTTTTTAACTTTTGTTTTGTTCTCAGCCTCCAAAACATTCCTTAACAGCATGCTGAAGGACCCATCATTAATTCCAGACCAAATACTGGCCACTAATATATACCAAGTAAGGGTTTTATGTTTTCTTTTTAACCCCCCCAAAAATAAAAAAAGACAAAACAAACAAAGATCATATCATTCTTATTGTTGATTTCATGTTATAAATTTATTTTCCTTTTAAATTGGTCAAAATTTTGTAATGTTTTATGTCCCACTGGTTACCAACGTGACAAACCCACTGCTGATATGAGTTTTTAAATGTTACTCGTCTGTCTGCCTCACACGCGCCATCAGCCACTCATGTTTGCTGATGAGGTCACCTGACTGCCAGTGGTCATGGCTGCCAATCTACCAGCATTTTCTGTGTTTTCCCTTTTCCCAGCACTGTAGGGCTTCTCTTAACTGCCTTACACCCACCCACCTTTTTGGCGTGCCATAATATTTCTTCCCCTTCTTTTCAGTGCACAATAAATGACTGCTGTTATGGACCGCTGGTAGACTGCATCAAACGGTATCCTATCCCATAAAATTTTAAGCCTGAAATTGACGAGGAGCTATTGAATGGGATGAGATGTGTCTGGTGTCACCTGACATAAAAGTTCTGCTTCACAGAGAAAGTGTTTCATCCTGTCTGCCATCCCACAATCGCCAATACAGGGCCTCGAAAGCATTTGAGGGAGGAGCTGGAAGAGAGGATGGACTTATCTAAATGCATCTCTATGTGCATTTAGTGTATCAAATTTAATGTTCTATGATACAAAAAAGAATAATTTAAAAGCCTTGTAGAAGGACAAAGCCAGATATTCCTACTTACATATATTTTTAACCCTTTTTATTGGGTTATATTTTTGGTTATAATAATTCTATACAATTGAGAATGAGAGGGAGTGTTAGGCAGATCACACGAACTCAACTCTTAATTTTATTTTAGTTATTCACAATTTAGTTGTAAGCCCTTCCCTGTCAGCCTCAGATATCCCCATTCCACTTGTAGAGCCCTGACCATAAGGGAAGAGTGGGAGTCCAATTTATTTCGGGGCAACCAGCTGGGTCACAGACCAGCTATTACCTAAGGGGCAAAACTTATTTGAATGATTGCAAATGTGCATATCTGCATGTTATTGTGTTTATCGAGGCCTTTTGTGTGGTGGGGCTGTTTTGTTCTGTTCAGATCCAGTCAACCCTGTCCCCTCTTTTTTTTATCCCCCTTCTGCCATTCTGTTTCAGTGCGCTCAGTGTCATCTGAAAGTCTGTTACTCTGCCAGAGTTTATAATAACCGCCCCACTGCCATTTGCTTTCAAAGTACTTTAGCAACACACAAAAGGAGTAGCTCTTCATGCATATGTGCTAATCATGGTATTAGTGTATTAATTAGTCCATTTGGAGTCATTGAGTGTATTGCCATTAGAACATTTCTCTGTGTCTTGCCAAAAACAAGCAATACACATGTGATATCCACAATATTTTTCTCTATGGCAGCAAGCATTGTGCATGCTAATGAAAACCAAATTCCATTTATAAAAAGCAACAACAAAAAAAAAACAAATACAAAAGTCTTTTAAGCTTTTAATGGAATGAGCTAAGCACTAAATGTACAATAGTCTATGCCCTCAATGAGCATTTTGTCAAACTGGGATTTAGTTTGGCAATGTATTTTGGAGATTTGTTGTGAAAGCAAATTTAACTTGACCTAAGTTAAATTTAACTTGACCTAAGTTAAATTTGACAAGACAAAAACTTGCTCAGTTTACCTTATGTCTTCCTTTTTTCATATGATAATTGATGCTACAGCTAAAATGTTTTGCTGTATAACATTTTCTTACAGTTTGGGTTGACTATTTTAAATCTTCTTAATAGCAGTTTATTCTCTGGTTAAATGTTTTATGTGTTTGTTAGTCGATGTATCAAATACTTCTGTATCTTCACTGTATGTTGGAATCCTTGACCCTTTTCTCAGTGCTATTGGCGAAGAGCATGAGGTACTGCTTCGTGACAAATTGAAGGAGAAGAACCTTTCCTTCCTAGGTAAGCCATCTGACATTCTTATCCCATTTTCTTAAAACTTACTTTGATAATCTAAATAAGTTTTGTTTCTGTAGTCTAGTAACATGGCCAAGGCATGACTGATGCATTGAATGCTGTCTCCTAATGTCTTGCTAACAACCAAAAGCCTAAATTATACTTCCATGGATGTTAATGAACAAACGTATGCTAAATATGTAAACTGTTGTTTGAATTTAAGTATTTGGTCCTATAAGTTTGATTAGGGCTGGACAATAATTCTGTATCAATATATATCACAATATACTTTTATTCGATAACAATGATATAAGTTTTGAACACATTTCCGATATTTCGATATACATACAGCATAAGATTACAGCATTTCACTGACTGGCGTTCAAGCCCGACCAAGTGCAGCAGCTCAGCACGAGGTAGAAGGCTAGGCTGGGCTAGGCTCCAACGCTGCTAGTTTTAGCTACAAAATGAGTGCTCATGACCATAATGCTAACGTGATTGAACAAGCTTTTACAAACGAAGAGAAAGCAGACAAAATAGTTGATGAGAGGAAAGACTAACTTGCTGGTAGTGAAGTAGTTTGCCAAGTTCGCGACGCTGAGCATATAGCAACTTTGTTGCTATATGAAGCAAGTTTTCAATCCCCTTTAGCAAATGTTTTTTTTCTTTTTTTTTTTTCTTTTTTTTTTATGACTAGTGACAGATCTAGCAACTTTTTCTGATTGTATTAGAGACTTTTGGAGATGGACGTAAATGAATGTAGTTTACTCTTAATGAGGAGTCAGTGCTACACATCACGTATATTGTAGCAATTCTGAGCACTTTTATTTTTATGCCTAGTTGAAGCACCTTTTTTTAAATCTATACGAATATCATAATAAGCCTATGTTGTAGTTTAAAGTAGAAGCTATTATTATTGAGAAAAGTAAATGTTTTATTTGACCTTTTGATTGTGATTTCAAATTTCTTTGTTTGAAGGCTATTTTAGCCTTGCTAAATACAAATAAAAGGTGGGACATTCCATTTATTGTTTTTATTTCTAAAATGTTATACTGGAGGAGTTTCATAGACTTGGCAAAATAATTTTTAGTTTTACAGGCATCTGTTGTTTTTCTGAAGCTTTTATATTGTTTATATCGACATCGGAATTATATTGTATCGATCGAAATTAAGAAATATATCGTGATACAAGATTTGGCCATATCATCCAGCCCTAAGTTTGATGCTCACTGTTCGACTGGGCAATTTCTCAGTTTTGTATTGAATTAAACATACATTGTATTCAGACTGTCCAAAAGTCTTTTCAGAATTACAAATCTAAATGTTTAAATGAAAAAAAGGTCAAAGTGCAAAAAGTGTCAGTTCTTAGCTTTATACATTTTTTTCTTTTTTTTAAATTCTTTTATTTAGTTATTGTGTATTGGCTGCACGGTGGTGTGGTGGTTAGCACAGCAGCCTCACAGCAAGAAGGTCGCTGGTTCGAGCCTCGGCTGGGGGAGGTTCGTATGGGCATGTTGTCCCCGTGTATGCGTGGGTTTTCTCCGGGTGCTCCAGCTTCCTCCCACCGTCCAAAGACATGCATGTTAGGTTAATTAGTGACTCTAAATTCTCCAAAGGAATAAGTGTGTGCGTGAATGGTTGTTTGTCCCTATATATGTTGGCCCTGCAATGGACTGGTGACCTGTCCAGGGTGTACCCTGCCAGTCACCTGAAACACTGCTGGGATAGGCTCCAGCTTACCCCGCGACCCGTAATAGAAATAAGCGGTACAGATAATGACCATGACTGACTATTGTGTGTCAACTGCGTAAATAAAAATTGCATACTATTTTTAAATTTTTTATAATATCCAGTGGTCAATAAAAAGATGTTCTTTTTCAATGTCTAGCTTCCTAGCTTGGGGTTTGATTAACTTTAGCTGAGGCAGCCACCAAAGCCTTCCTGAGTGCTGCCTTTGCCACTGCTGAAGGAAATTAACTTCCTGAGACTGGTTGCATGATTTTAAATTGATTTTCCATCTAGCTTTAATTGAGAAGCTTCAACAGACTTATCCCTAATAGTAACAGCCCATACCAGTACCTTTTGCTCCACCTTGCTTGGAGCTTTGAGCTACAGCCGCAAAAGATTAGTGAACCTCGTGCAAGCCTCTCCAGACTGACCTTTGTTCTCCTCAACTCTGGTGCAGCCAGTTATAACAGAAATATGAATCCACATACAATGCAAATTTTCAAGCACTGCCAAAGAAAATTTGCAAGAGGATAATGAGTTCCTAGCTCATGTTCAATTTTTTTTTAAACCTGTTGATTTTCACCTACTCTGTTCTTTTTTTTTTTTTTCTTCTAATGTTCCCCCATTTGGTGTCCCAAAATTTGCACAATAAAAACAATCAAACCAAAATTTATTTTCAAGAAAGAACAATGGAGGACTTTTTTTTTTTTGTAATTAACCTCTTTATCTCATCTACTTCTTTGATACCATCACTTTGTTCCAAACTAATTAAATCAAAGTGGAGAATCCAGTTATGAGATTGTGGGATGGATTGTTTTTAACCCTCCCTTCCTCCTGTCATCTTATCCCATCACCATCCCCAAGGTCAGATGAATGATGAAGGATAAAGTCATTCCCTCTGTCATTAAGACCATATCATTTATTTGGACATGGAGCGCTGACCTTTCTTCAGGGCTGTACAGAGAACTGTTCTAAAACTGTCAGAGTTCGAGGGGCACAAGGGCCACTGAAGCGGCCTCGCCCCATCTGATAAATGGATTGGAAATAAGCTACCCAACAGCAGGGATGGCCCATTAATTTTAATCAAAGCTGATGTAAAAAGGCGATCAGAGCCACATGAGAATGTCAACAGCCCAGTGGGTGTGAACAGAGGTTCTCATCCTGTGACACACACATATCTAGACCTACATTACCACATCCAGGATGCCCCTCTGTACCACAGGCCTTTGGCAGCCACACTGACCCCTCTTAACTCTCTTTCTTCATCCTTGGCTGATGCTGCCTCCTCACCACCACTGACTCTGCCACCCTCCATCTCCCTTCAATTCCCTTCCATGCCCCATTAGTTGAGCTTGGCTGGAGACAAAGAGGAAGGCCCTTGGAACTGAATGACCTGGTCAGACTGAGATTTAATGGAGAAATCAGGTGTTGTAAGGATAATGGCCAAAGCACGCCAGAAGTCAAGGACAATAGCTGCAGCCTGCACAGGCAGGGGTCAGGCTTACGGTAGCTATATTGCCAACCTTGTGCTCTTGCCATATATTTTATAAAGCTAAGCCAAACGGCAACCTGGAGCGCATAACGAGGCATAACAGGTTTTTGTGCAATGACAGCAAATATGTGGTAGATGTAGTTAATTGTTGTACTGCACTTGCTGTCCTCTACTGCTGTTTTATCTACTTTAACTTTTAAGGGTCTTTTACCAGCAGTCTGGCAAAAGCAGACTGTGATTGATGTTCAAAGAGTTGCTTATTGTTTTGTGGATAGAAGGCATTTCAAGGTAAAAGTTAGATGTTTAAATTCTGCACTTTGTCCTCTGCAGATGAAAACCAGTTGAGAACTATGGGTTACGACAAAACACCTGATATCATCCTGGAAGTTCCCATTGGTTAGTATATAATTTATACACATCAGTATTTATCCGAAATATTTTTTGTAACTGGAGGCATGTTTTTTCAGTTATTAAACCTTTGTCTAGATGGTCTTTAAATGAAACAAAATAGAAATACCTGTCCCTTCTGGATTTTTTTTTTAACTTTGTGTGTTTTCATTCAATAAAAAGCTGTGGAGGGACACATTGTACATTGGATTGAGAGCAAAGCCTCCTTTGGAGATGACAACAGCCATCGGACGTACCTCAATGAACAGTTTTGGAGCTACTGGAACAGGTCAGCCTTTTTTTTTTTAAATATTTTTAATTATTTTTCTGTATAAGCCATATTACTATTTTCTCTGTTTAACTTCTCCATTTGTTAACCACAAACCTCGGTTATTTTTGTCAGTATTATCAAAGTAAATCATATCTCTGAATTACAACGCTACCCACTTCCTTCCTGGCAAAACCTTCTATAACCGCAGAATTCTACATGGTACATCTGGACATTACACTACTTCCGAATCCACTGTTATTGGAGCCCTTGCAGCCTGACTACTCTGCCTGTGAGCTTGATTGTTTAGTAGAATACACACATTGTGTTGAAAGGGAAGCTAGGAAATGGGTGATTAATGCATCACATCTGTTGTCATGAGAACCTTTTGGACAGAAACGAGCCTTCATGGTCTGACCGTGGTGGAACAGAGTTGTGTGTTTCTGTGTGTGTGTGTGTAGGCAAACTTGTGAATGAATTGTAGAAATGACAACTAACTTACGTGACAAGAGAACGTAGTTATCTTATCCAGAGACATGTCTTGAATAAATAATAAATACAATCTTTCTGTTTTTGGAAGTTGTACAATGAAGCATATGTTGGTATCATACATACATCTTTATTTAAAAGCTTTTCGGTATTAATTTTCCCTTTAAAAGCTACATTGGACCAGCAAATTGGATGTCAAGATTTTTTTTTTTATTAAATATCTGTTGAAAAGTTAAAAAAAAAGTAATAGTTACTCATTGTGACGAAAAAAAACATTTTCCACTACCCTCTGTGGTATATAGGCTTCATTCCAAACTCCGTCAATCTGAGAGATTTGTGTATTGGCACACACACAGAGGATTGGTGGTTGTTCACACATGTTTTTCACATCCCTGCCTTCCTTGGCACTGGGTCCCAATACTTCAGCATGGCCCTGATCCCCATCAGCTGTGATGGCCAGCTGACATGTTGTGACATAGTGCTGGGAGCGTTGGGGGGTCCCAGTCCTTGACTATGGTCAGAAAGAGTCATACTGCCTCCTTTTCTGAGTCTTTGTTTATGGTGCAAATGCAATACTTGATTAGGATCAAATTTCTGGATCCATCAAGGCCAAAAGACATGGAAGCTATTTACAGTGAATGCTTGTCATAAAAGTATGTCGCATGAGTTTACAAACTGACACTTTTACCCATTTAAGCCTGATGCCGCATGTTTGTTTTTATCTTTTGAAAAGGTGGTAAAGGGGTGTTTTTAGTTTCTTTACAGGCTGAGAAATAAATGGATCACTAGACAATTTAATTTTTCCATGAAACTCAGATTACAGATGTTTTTTCTTAACTTAACTTTAAGTGTGAATAGGATAAGTCTGTTTATTATTAAATGTAAATAGCAAAGTAGTCATTTTATTATCAAAGATGATTTATCCAACATCACTAAGCAGTTTGTAAGTATAAAGAAGTATTTAAAGTAAAAAGGATCTATATGTGGGGAACCATTGCTTCACTGTGTCTAATAGGATAGTAATCATTGTCTCTGTCAGTACAGCTTATAATACTGAAGAGAGCTCACATGATTAAGCACTGTGACATTTATGGTTGGCCAAAATATTGTATTACTTAACAACTTGATTAGACACTTAGTGTTATTTTGAGGTTTACTTACTGTATCTGCTCATGGGTGTATATTCTCTGGAGCAATCTTGTCTGTCTATTAAAAACCTGGAAAAGTAGATGCCATCAAATCAGCGACCGCAGAGTCAGACAAACACTGTGTAACAGAAAAGGGGGGAAAAAGTCAGCCGCTGCAGACCCTACCTTTCCCAGCACCCTTGTAACTTTTTATTGACATTTACTACTGACATTTCAAAGTGTGTGTCATTTTTCAGTTGTTGTTAGACCTTATGCAATTTCTGAGGTAAGTGTGTGCGCACATGTCTCATGTTTATAAAAGGTTGTGGATCAAGGAGTGGTGCATTGTAGTCACAAAAACTTTAGAGACAGGTGACAAGAGAGTGATGGGGTGACATCATTACTTCTGGCTTCTTAGTTGGTTATAGTTTATAAGAATGACCCTGAAGGTTTGATCTTTGGTGTTTTTGTCCCTTAATTCATTCCTCAAAGTCAGATTTAAGTCCTTGACTTAAGGCCCTTTAGTTTTTCTTTTGATTTTCCTTGAAATTACCAACTAGTACTTGTAATTACCTTATTGTTCCTGATTGACATTTCCAGTGATTTGCTTATTTTTCATGAATCCCCAGTTTGCTTTAACTGAGCTGATTCACCCATTGCTTGTTGCCCATTGTTGTGGGCTTGTTAATTGTTCTTCAGTTTCCTTCAAGCATTGCAAAGTAAGGACATGTTTTTGTAGACAGAAAGAAAAAAAACATAACTAATTTTCCCTCCAAAGCCCTCACCAACTGCATTTATCATCCAAACAATAGTCTTGCCAACACACTAACCCTATAATGAACCCCTCTTCAGTGAAGTGAGGGATAATGACGCTTCACCTACAATGCTCCTAAGAAGAAGAAAAAGAGAGAGGATGAGGAAAAAAAAAAAAGGAGAAAAAAGCAGTCTTGCGCAGAATCAGGCAGTGCGTTCAGGCCCAGTGCCTGCATGAGATGGTGAAGCAGCAGCTATCTGTGTCTCCGAGCCATCAATCTTAGTTGGTGACGTTCCAGAGCCAGCGAGCCCTCTGCTCTGACGAATGTTCAGATAATTGAGTGATCCATCTCACCCAACTATCAGAGTTGCATAAAAATTATTCACCTGCTTGTGAATATTAAACACATAATGAGCCTCTTGTGTGTGTTAGCAGAAGTGGATAAGGTTAAACACAGCATGTAATGAAATACGGACTCCTGTGTGGTATCACCTTAACTTTCCCTTCTTCATTATGGCGTACTTAAATCATTTATGGCTATCCTGGTTCTTTCCATAATACTGTGAGCGACAGTTGATAAATCAACTCCTAGCCTGTGTTTGTTGATGTCCTGATTATTTGTTCACTTGAAAAATGCTTGATTTTGCAGAGAAATAATTTTTACTGACTTACAGAAATGGCCTTGGATTTTTTGTCAGTATATAGTTTTTAGTGTTAAGAGTTCCATGTAATAGCCGTGATACATGATAGTTGTGCTAATATAGATGGATTTGTACACCTGTAACTTGTTCTCAAAGTCAGGACAGCATGTATCATAGGTTGTATTAGAATATTAGTAGAAGAAAATACACCAAAAACCTTTATTGAATCACAAAATGAACATCTGACAATAAAACTTACCACACGTGATTTTTACAAATAATAGAGATCAGTTTGTCATGAGGATGCTGCATGTCTTGTGTTAACTTTTTAACCCTGATTTTCTGCAAATGGCGTTAAAAATCTCTCTTGAGGATGGTGTTATTTCTGCTTCATCTGGTTCAGTGTTGCAGTCTATGCCCATGTACTGATTCTCTAACCCATTTTGGTAATCAACACAGTACTCTTATAAGTTATTCTTTCTATCTTTTCCAAGAGAAACTAAATATCAAATGGACAACCATGTAGCAATTTCATCATGTCTACAGATATTGTAAAGGGGTGCAGTGATTTTAAAATTGTGGCCTGATATAGATGCCTGTGTTGGAGATCATTATTTGGCCAATAACAAATAATTGTTTGGACATTTGTTGTTCTTTAATGTCAGGGTAAAAGTGAAATATGTGTTAATAAAAAACCATTAAAGTATGTACAACTTGTTTCAAACAAATGTGTAAAACAATCTATTATAACCTTTCTCATAAATTACTAAAAAAAAAAATGTTCATATCAGAACATCCTAGATTTTGCTCTCTAGTAGGTCATTAATGTGTCTATATAGCTCTATCTTTAAGAGTTAAATAAATATGACCATCATGATAATGCATCTTCTTTTCACTTATTTGTAAAAACATTGAAAACAGAGCATTTTTTTCCTCAAAATTTTTTTTATTGTGCTCCATGATCAAGGTCCTGACAAAAGTATCTTAAGGCCATCATCCAATGGGAAAACTCCAAACACGTTGCTGACCAGTGATGTAATTGTGTCACACAATATTATTCACTTTCACAGAAGTGGCCCGGCTGCTACTGTCCAGCCAAAACTGACTGCAGTGGTTCTTTTTGAATGTATTGAGTTTGTATGTTTTATTCTTTGGACGTTTCATAACTTTCCTGCATTCCTTCTATGTAGTCCACCCATTATTAACTTGTCAGATTTTGATGTTCTTTTTGGCCTTTAATTTCCATTTATTGTTTATATAACTAGAGGGAGTCATTGGTATTAATCAAAAAAGCATTTTTTTAAACTGAGCAAAACGCGTTTCTACTTACAACATAGATTTAATGGGTAAATTTAGTTCCATATTTTCCCTATTCCACCTTAGCAGACACAACAGGCCGCCTGTGTGAAATGAGCTCGGATTTCTGCTCGCCTCCTCCCAGAGTAAATCAGCTGTGCAAATACGTAAACGGCAAATGTGTCAGAGTTGAAAATGTTAGCACTCTTAATGGAGGCTTGAAAAGGTTAGATCTGATATAAAAAAAAGCTGTCAGCCATCCACAAAACATGATTTATAGCAAAATAATGGGACAGTATGCCTCATTTCTCCCTCATATGAAATGGGGGTTAAGAGTTTTTTGGTTTGCCATTATACATGACCACCTGAAATTTGTCGAGACATGTATTATGTTTTTTCTGGCTACTTTGAGTCATTTGGAAAGTCTCACCCTGTTATGTAAATTTATATACTGTAATTACGAGGCAAAAATTATCATCTTCCTAAAAACAAACTATATTGTTCTCAAATCAACTCTGTCCTAGCATGTCCTTTGTTACACTATCATGTAGCGTAATTGAAGCAATGCTGCATTAATAAGAAAATCATAATTCTGATGATTCATCAGACTGTTCATGCAGCATCACTAAGCTGCTTTCTGACACATTGTCTAATAAATCGACAGAAATGAGATTTATGTGTCCTTTTATATTAGTTGACACCATTGCAATTAGACATCTTCAGTTCTTTGTGAACTTTTTCCAATTATATCCAGAACTGTGTGCCGTAGATTTTACAGATGAAATTGCAGGGTAATTCTGTTGTAGTCTCGGGACGTCACTCAATTTGCACCATCAAATAAGTTTTTTGATTCAAGATATTGTACATGGCTGTCCCTGTTAAATAGATATGTCCATCATTTTTACTGAAGCTTCCAACAAAGCAATGGCAGAAATGTTTAATTAGAAGAGCATAATGATACAATGTGTTGTAGACGCCCGTTTTTGGATTAATATGACTATAGTTCTACTGTAACTTTGAGAGAAAACTGAACATTTTGTTCCTTATTTCATCCCAGAGGTGCATTTACTTTTCTGTCATTTGACCAATCAGAAGTTCTCCCTTTCTTCCTTTATATGGACATAACACTCCTATAGTATGTCTGAGTGCCTGAGAATTGTCAGCGTATAGGGTTGCATGTCATGAAATAGTAGAATAAAAGTATTAAAAGCCTCAGCAGCAAAGACATCACAGAGCTAAAGCAGATAGGGGATGTCACCTGAGAGAGGGTGCCCACAGGCAGTGGCTGCTGCTGATACAATGTGGCTGGACATTACAGGCCCATCCCTGAGGACAGGTTCTAGCGCTTCTGGGGTGATAGTGTGACACCTCTAAGACCTGTGCCCTGCCTTGCTTTACCTCAGGTTCCTGTCAGAGATGTGCACAACACAGAAATTTCTACAAAAGTAGCCTATAGAGAAGACCTCATTTTCACAAAAATCATAGTGACCTCATATTTGAATGAGGTTACCTTTATATAAACACTCACTGATTTCTCTAAATGAGTTGCTCCCTTGTTATTTTTAGTATTTTATTTCTGTCTTATGTACTTTCCATTAATGCTAATTCTTTTTTTTAAAAACACAATCTTAATTTTTCCTGGTAAAGCGTCAGTGCTTCTGACATAGTCTTCTGCCTATTTATAGTAATAGATGCCCCATGCAGTGTAGGAACGTGGCTTCTTTTATTGTTTGCTTTGTTATGACATCCTCCCATAGAATATTCCTCAACTAGAAAAATAACTATGCACAGTGGGGGCTCCTTTAGGGCTTTGCAAGTGTTTGTTTTAGGGCACAGCAGCATACAGAAGTGCAATGCTAGCCCCCTAAGCACAAGCAACTTGGAATATTAATGGCAAATGACAAGCCAGCTCTGATGCTTCGAGGATTTCATGCTTTTAAGGATGCACATTTGGGTGCATTGTTTAAGGCGTCTCGGGTGTAATCCGCACTCTCAGGTCTGCAGCAACCTCAGGATTTAGCTCAGGTTAAGCCTCCATGTCTCCTATTTATTTAAGTCGGATTGTATGTGTGCATTATCCAAATTTGTCATTTACCATTGAGTGTAAGAGCAGCTTTGACATGGCAGCTGTGTGTATAAGCGAGGAGCAGGACAGACGGCGGCACCCCTCCTCCTGCCTCTCTGCTGCCTGTGACATTGTGAGATGGGCAGGAAAGCCTCAAGTAAAATGAGGTGCAAGCATGTCTACTTTGTGAATTCCTGTTTTGCCATGGAACTTTTTAAAGATGAACATACATTTTTTTGTC
This sequence comes from Rhadinocentrus ornatus, assembly GCA_037177495.1. NCBI lineage: Eukaryota > Metazoa > Chordata > Actinopteri > Atheriniformes > Melanotaeniidae > Rhadinocentrus > Rhadinocentrus ornatus. The sequence goes on from JBAMHW010000022.1 coordinate 14,770,021, forward strand.
AGCTTTCATGATGTATGTCATCAGAGTTGCAGAGACAAAGAGCTAAGTTAAATGTAACAGCTTTTTCGTTTTAAATCCATTCAATGATTTGTTATAGGCAATAATTGAATGGATCTGTTCAGACAGTTTATCTTAGCTTTGGTTTATATGATAGTAAGCAATACCTGTGTGCTTGTGGGCACAGAAAGCAGTAAACACTCTATATTTCAGACCAAAAATAAGTAGAATATTTTTACTGAAGCCAAGGAAACAATGCTTCATATTTTTGGCTTTGTGTTTAAAGAGCAGCTCTGTGTGTACCAGATAATGTGCTGCTACTCATGGTCTGTGGAGGCCCATCAGTCACAATGTGAAGCTGGTCGCTTGTGATAAGTGGTTCCTTATAGATAACCAAGACAGTAGGCTTCTTTTTATAGGTCCACTGTCCCTCACATAACCTTGTTTTGTTGTTTTTTTTGTTGTTGGGTTATTTTCGCCCTACTCATGCTCACTTCCTTTTCTCACACTGACTTTTGTTCTTTTTAGCTTTTTGCCTTTTTGTTTTGCATCTCATGTCCTTTTACTTTTGTTAGCTTTGCAAATATTAAGTAGCAATACGTATGTGTTTTGTTGTTAAGGAGTGTAATTTTTTTGCCTGCCATATGACACCAAACCCACATAATGTTGATGTTTATATTGATTTTTTTTGTTTCAGTATTAAAGACGTGCATGATGCCACTAAGCAGATGTCATTTTAATTGAAGTATCATAACTAATCTAAATACATATGGAGAAGTACCGGTCCCAAAGTAAACTTTGTTTCATTTAACCATATTCAATCACTTAACTGTATTATTGCCAGAAACAGTGAATCTGGCACAAGCACATCTCAGTTTTTTACCTGGCTTGGCATTTGTTTAAAAGCTTTGTCAGGACCTTCCCCCCTAGCATCTTTGTTCCCAGGAAGGCCTCTCCCTCTCCTGTCTCTGGTTTGAGTTTCACGTCTCTCGGCAGTCTAATTGCCTGATAGCTTAAACATATCTGCCTGCCTATCCTTTAGTGGGAGTGTGTAATCAAAGACACATGAGGAGCCTGTGTCCAAATGGTGACCTTCTGATTTTGCTCATCAGTTCTGGGGGTTAATATACAAGATCCAATAGGTCAAGAGATTTGTCTCCTCAAACTGTCAGGTCTCTAAACTATTAGAAGAAAAATGCATTGAGCTATCAAGTCCTATTTAAATTCTGAGAGTAAAACTGCTTCTTTTTTTTTCTACTTTCTTGTTTTGTTAAAGCTGATTTCTTTGTTTCTGTATTGTGTGTTTTTAATGACCTTTGAGAAGCAATCTTTGTGATGAGGGCTGAAAGAGTTAACAAAGTGATTAAATTATCCGAATTCCAACTGTGTCTGATGTCGATGTAGCGTTTCATCATGAGCATAAAGTTGAAACGAACGCAACCCAACACTTTTTCTTTGGACGGATGTAAGATAACAGACATACATTTCTCAGCAAGTGAAATATAAACTCTTCAGAATTTGGGGCTTTGACTGCCCCCTTTTCAGTAGCCAGCTCAGAGATGCTAGAGAAATGTTTTTTCTCATTTTGAGTGACATCTGTATCAGCTGGCGCATTCGCACCATGAATCTTCTGCCACATTAAACCTAGAATCTGTCTCTTCAATGATGGTTGTGCACTTTAAATGACCACTCTTATTTTTTGTAAGGGGTGTCTATGTGTCATGAGGGTTACGAAGGAATGGGCAGAATAGAGCTGTCTGGTGAAAGGCCTCTGATAAAAAGTGCCACTTCCATTTGGGCGCAGCTGCAGCTAAGCCTGGGCTGGCTCACTGTCTGATCCGACACTTCCCATTCTCTTCTTCTGCCATTGGAATGGATGTGAAAACTATATATTTTTCAGCCAGAGTTTTGGCCTGACTGTTCCTGCTTCCTTCCCATTTTTTCTTTGCTTTTCTAAAGATTGGTTTATGTGGACTGATGACTTTCTAAGTCAGTTGTTTTTTTGTGATGCAAGAACTTGGACTTAGAATTAATTCCAAGTAAGGGTTGTGACACCTTCGTACCCTTGCGAGAAATATTGGATATTTTGTATACTCGTGTACTATTAAATGAAAAGTTTTGCACTTTTGGTATCACTTTTCCATCGGACATATTGAGCTACACACTATCTGGTGATTAGGCGGTTTACTCGTTTGTGGAACAATATCCTCAGCACTGCAGTAAGTCGGTGGTGAGAAAGGGGTTCTTGTTGTGGTTTGAGTTAGAAAAGGGGATGAATGCTCAAAATAATGATCAGAAAGCATTTAACTTCAGCTGCCTGGGTGAAACAAAACACACTTGAGAGAAACTTTGAACTACCCCCTCCAGTCGTATTTTCAAATTGTAGCACAAAGTTCATGGGAAACTCACTCTGAGGTTACCTGTGCCTCTGCAGAGTGATGGAAAAAAAAAAGGATTACGTCTATAAGAATGTTTTTGCAGTTAGTTGAAATATTACTAACCTTGTCAAATGTAATTTTAAATGAGAAAGCAAACATATTTTAATCAGAGTTTTAAAGGCAGGGGTTTTCAAACTGGGACTCTTAAGAGAAAGGGGTCAGCTAATTGCAACGTTTCATGTCGTGTTTGGTCTTCATTTGTTTTGACTGCCTGGAAACACACTCTTTCTTGTGCCCCGCTCTTTGTGTCTCTTTCTCTATGTCACACTCTCACACTTTGTCATATATAGTCAAATGAAAAACTACAAAAAGGTCTTGAGTTCTCAGTGCTGTAATTTATATAAAGTCTTTGCCTCTACTTCCTGTCAGCCCTTCTTTCAACTTCAGCCTCTGACCTCTCTGTGTGCATCACTGAAAGTTCGGCAACTCCACACTGATTTTGGAGTCTTAAAAATTTAAAGATCTTATTCAGACTTTTGAAAGCGAATGTGTACACCATAGCAAAACCAGCTTATTAGAATAGGTTAATCTTCCAAACTTGCTGTGCCTATTCCTTTTGGTTCTCACAATTATTGTTTAACAGCAGCAGGGGGAGATATACATTGTAAATTATGTTTGACAAGGTGGGGTTAGTGGTTTTGTTCTAGCTTGTCTTTAGTTATTACACATACTTCCTCCTGCCATAGATAAGGTCTGCTGGTGAACATACCAAGGTAAGCGCTGGCACAAGGCCCTTATCACCAACATTGATTTAGGGCAAGAGCTTAGTGACAGAGGTCATTGTGTAGTAAAGTTATCCATCATTCAAGTTTGATTTCAGCTCAGGCTTGTCTCCGGGTTGTCTACACTGGTTGGCAGCTCCAAAAAAGGCCAAAATAGTTTTGGACTGTGTGTGTGGTCTGGGGTGAAATGCAGAAATTAAGGAGTTCTGGGTATAGCTTATTGTGTATTAAGAAGATTCAATTTTTTTTTAAATTTTTCTTTTTGTCTTTTTTTGGGGGGGGGGGTTAAATGGTTGCTCTTTATGACCCTCATCAATTTGCTTGAAATTAATCATTTATCCATTTATCCTGGCACCAAACTGGGGAGTTTTTACTAGGGCCCGACCGAATGACTGGCAGGCCGATTAAATCGGCAGATATTAGCCCTTTTCAAAATGGCCAATATCGGCCGTTGTTTTGCCGATTATATGTCGATTTAGTCTTACTTTCTCATAAAACAGTAAATGCTGTTAAGTGTCGGAGTTGTGCAGAATGATGTCCTTGCGGTGTTTGTTCACTAGATAGAGCTCTGACTCAGTTCAATCGCAGCTTTTTATTTACGCTGTATTGCTAATGTTGTGCTAAATTAGCTTAAGGCGCTCCCCTTTGTAATGTTTTGGCTAGCTGCTGTAAGCGGAACTCTTATTTTTAAGTGTGAATCACCGGAACAGGATGTGCATGGAAAATGTTAGAGCATTGCAACGTTGACTTCTAGCCAAGAACCGGCTGATGTCGGCAGTTCACACATATTGTGTAGTTAAGTTATTCCTAAAAAACGGCCAGTCATAACACCCATCTATGTTAGCAATAACATTGCTGTTTTTATCCCAATCTAGCATAGCATTAGCTAAGTAGCCAGTAACTGCAGAAATAACGTAAGCGTACAAAATATCTGAGAGTAGAGAACGAGCTTTCATCAGTCTGTCAGCTGTAGGTTGAGGCGTATTTTAGGAGGAGAGATGTGAATGCAGAGGGGAGGAGGTTTATTCACTGCAGCACCGAAAACTTATTATTAAAATTACAGTCTGTCTTCAGCCACGATCATGATGTCATGTCTCCCTTAGTTTGGTCAGAAAATACCAACGTGACAGGCTGTAACAACGACTCACTATGTGTTACAATTAGTGCCAGACCATTTGTGACCAATATATATATAAAGTACAACTCTATCAAAGATGACATCTTTATGACATTTGAGAAAAGCATATCTGTTTTTTTTTTTTCGTTCATATATGTTTCATGCCATGATATATTTTGTGACAAAGAAAATATTGGAGTTGAGAAAATATAATTCAACATTAAAGGGCATTAGAAGGCTGCATAAAAAATGTTTTGTTAACTTCACTCATGTTGGTTATATAAGGCATACACCATTTATATATATATATTTCTACCTGTACTTTAACCAACTTCTAATTTGCATCAGCAAGAAGTACAAAACTAGGTATATTTAATTAATTCATTATTCATTTATACAATTCATTTATAGATTGACTTTTTTTTAAGTTATATATTTTAATTTCCCAGTTATTTCAATGCTTTGTTGCATGTTTTTGGAGACGCTTCTGTTTTAAGGTGGTGGTGTAATCGTTAATGAACCACAAATTAAGTTAATTTATTCAT